>OZ018324.1:160753757-161353757 GCA_963969495.1 Ceratothoa steindachneri | reverse complement strand
GCTTTTCAAACGGTCAGAAGCAATGAACATGAAATTCAGCTTGTCATGTAGTAGAGGTTTCCTTTATTGAATCACGTATTTATGTATATTCGAATGCAACATCAAACTTTCTCCAAGAAAAAAGAGACTTTATGGGTTACACGTGTTACTAGAAGGGGATTTCAATGATCCCTGAATAATCAGTCATTAAATGGAAGAAAGTTATGGATTTGATCTAGAGCTAGTTTCGTCTTATAATTATAATAAATCTTATTAGTCCACATTATTGAATTGAGGTCTGAAAATTGAAAAATTAAAATATTAAAAACATACAAAGATGATAAACTACAAAAACTGAGGAAGAAGGTGAATTGCTAGACATTGTTAGAACAACGGAACCTATAGTACACGGACACAAGGAGACATATAGAGTAATTATATCTACAAGTTTCTCGAGGGATGAGTCCTAAACCTTGGCCTTCAAATCACCATGGATGTTTCAGAGCGGTGAGTCTCTAGCAGGTCACAAAGGTTCAATATGTTGTGTCTCTTTTGAGGCACTTGAAATAAGAGGTTCCACCCAATTCAGCCTATTATCTAAGGACTTATATAATCTTCAGGAAGTGAGCCCGGCTGTGTGAAGAAAACTGAACATTCTCCCTATATTCGTACCGAGAATGGCAGGATAAGAGTCGAAAGTAACAGGATACGATATACCAATTCCTGTAGCTGAAGAGGGACGGTATCAAGGGGTTAGCCATTAGCGCATACTGAATGGAGGTTCGAAAGCTATAAAGAAACTCCGAGCAAGAGGGTTTGAATTTCCTCTTTTAGGGATCTTGAACTTTTTACTAATCCCATCCTGTAGGTTTAATTCACCCCCTCCTCTCCCAGATATTTAAGAGTGATGATTTTTGAAGCAGGAATCTCTTTCTCTCTTGCATTGTCCAGAGCTAGCAGTTATTAGTTTCTTTACAATGCCTAGAAATATCCAACCAAGAGTGAAAGGGGATATTAAATTCCATACCTCCTAAGAAATATATAAACAAAATTGCTAAAATATCGTTTTTCTAAAGAATTTCTAAAAATATCCTCAGGTTGCTCGAAGACTAATCCGCCAAAACGAGTAAGGGGGTTTCTAGATGTAAGTAAAACGGTAATGTTGATATCTAACCGCTCCAACGCACTTTTACGCTTGATGAATTGTAGGATCATTATAATGATGGAGCAAAAGGCTTTCAATAATCACAATGTCCTTAAAATAAATACAAATTTATTAAAGTAGAACAGATCGGTTATATGCTAGTTCGCGCATAAAAATGAGAATGAGCAATCAGCGTGAATTTGCATAGCTTACTAAATTAGTTGCTTGAAGACTAACGGGTATATGTGGGTTTAAGTTTGCGTTAATGACATTATGGCGTTAGAATCTCGTGTTACAAAATAGATTCTGCGAGGACCATAATTCCTTCGACTAAGGCGCGAGACGATGTGGGCGTGACTTCGGGTCTGAAGTATCTACTCGATTAAAGTCATTGAGAGCCGAGTAAGAGGCCGTTATTAGTTTTAAATGGTTAACAACTTAGTACATGTGTGAGGCTACTACTAGTGATGGGAGTAGGCAGAGTGGGTGAACCTTCCGACAGGAAGAAGTGTTCTCATTCAGATTCTACATATAGCGGAGTGACTTTCGTAGCGATGACTCGGTTAATATAAAGGTTTGTAGCTATGTATCGTTCAGCTTGTTAGATTAGCAGATTTTTCACTAACATTCGGCATTCTTCTATGGTTCGGTTTATTAACTTATGAACACGACAGCCCGATTCGTTTAAAATACAAGTTGTTTTGTTTATCAGCGGCCTTTGTGTCGCCGTATTTTCATTACCTAAACTTAGCAGACGACGGTGCTCTTATGTCCCGATCACGTGGCGTGTGTGACATATGGTATTTACTCTGTAGGTCACTAGGCATTACCTGTAACTCTGGGACACTTTTTGACCAAGGTTCTCGTTTACCAATGGTTCTTGGAAGCCACATTGTCCTATCAGGGCCGGCTACTAAGGCGATGAACGTTTCAAGTTCCCCTCGGTCGCTCTCCGAGACACCTCCCATTAATTCCTGTGTTTATAACACAGGGATTCGCTATTGCCATTATCTGCTCTACCGCTTTCTGTCTCCCTTCTCTCCCTTTCTATTTCGCTCCATTCCCTTTCTTTTTTTTCTCATAGTTCTTGATCTTCTTTTATTCCCATCCATTGGATATTGCACATATTAAAGTTAGAAATAAGGATAGAGTAGTAAAAAAAATACTGAGAGAGGGTATAGTGGTGAAAATTTGGAAAAGATAGAAAAGAAAGAGTTTAGTTCGAGTTTGAAAGATTTTTCCCTGATGAAAGGGTATCTCCAGCATACTACCTATCTTCCTTTTAAGTATACCACGGCATGCCCATTTGTCGAGGCATAAGTTAATTGCCGAAAGAAAAGTTAGGGAGGCTTTTCAATATTTAGCCCTGGTAATTTGAAGAGGTATTTGAACCAATCTTACTAGGCAACACTCACTCTGTTTGGGAAGAAAGAGGAATCCGATAGACAGATAAAAAGTAGGATGGAAGGAAGAAAGAACTAGAAGAGCTCCTCGATCTAAAATGCCGAAGACGAGGCGAATAAAATAGCCTAAGGGAGCGTTCAAAGCAGGTATGAAAACCTGTTTGAGCGACTTCTAGCTGGTGGCGAAAAACTATTATTATTTTAACTTTATTAGGATTTAATACCCAATTATACCCCATTGCTCTTGTAATAAGCATCCCTTGCAATCCGGGGTTCATTGAGAACCTCATATTTGAGCCTCAACTCTAATTACACCATGGTCTAGCCATCTAACCGAAGTCTCTTTTTCCCTTTACCAGGCTTGTTCGGGAGGTCACGGGGGTCAACGTGAACATGCGCGTGGGCATCCATACAGGGCGTGTCCACTGCGGAGTTCTGGGACTTCGAAAGTGGCAGTTCGACGTGTGGAGCAATGATGTCACACTTGCCAACCATATGGAGTCAGGAGGGATTCCAGGGTAAGTGATTTCACCCTCTGTCTGTCTCTCTCTCTCTTTCTCCACTTAATTATATACTGGTCTCGCTCTATTAGTAATCAAACCAGGGTTCCCATAACAAAACATAATTGCTCCGCTGGCGTGAAATTCGTCGGCCGAACAAACTTAAGATGATGATAATTGAAAATGAAATTGAAGAATGGCCTAATTATACCTAGTCATGTTTAATCGGAGAGGGAAAAGAAAGAGCACAAGAAAAAAACAAAGATGTGAGTAAAAAGAAAAGATAAGAAGAGCACTTAGTGAGTTAAAAGGGTCATCCTTCAAGCAGGAGGGACACCAAATCCTAATTAACTGCCCTAAGTCGACTGGCAAGAGGATGGGGCTGTGGCTTGTGTACGTCTAATTTAAATGATCCTTAAATAGATTAGTACAAGACTTCTGCAGACGATTGCATGCATTTGTTCCCCTTTAGACTTTTTTTTAAGCCGGTTGAATGGGTTTGAAGGCTCTCTTGTGTTTATTAAACACAATATCGTAAAAAAGGAGATACCCATTAAAATGCATATATAATAAACAAGGTGTGCTGACCAAAAAGTCCTCTGTGTGTAGCTATGAACTACAAATCTGTATCCAAACCTGGAAAGGAGCATGATCTCGCGTACCGCGCAGCGTATTTGAACCAGCTCGATCGTGAAAACAGACGCAGCATCAAAAACATCTCAGCTGGCTTGAATAAGGAGGATAACATAGAACAGGAGCCCTCTTGTGATATACCCCCATCTCTATACACAGAAACGTGTCTTCTACTGAGACAAAATATGCTCCAAGAAATTCGAATCTAATATTCCCTGAGCTGTAGAAGCTTTGCAAACAGAAGCGTAGCGAGAAACTTCCACAGGTGGTTTCTTTTTAAATAGCATCTTGCTAAGAACCAACGGCCTCAGTGACAGAGAGCTAAACCATACTCTCCAATGAGTTTCCTAGCCCTAAAGCTGAAAGGCTTTGGGCATGAATAAGTGCCTCTCATCGCCATAAATACACTCGAGATAGACCACGAATGAAAGGAGTGAAGTCTGCGACTGGACGAGAGGCCGAACGCGCGCCTAGATCACGGCGGAGAGCAAGATGCATCTCACTTGAATTGAAAAGGTTCTCTGCAGAGGAAGGTGCAAATGGCACCGGTTATCATGCTCGGCTTTGGATTAATATAACTTGAATCCGTAGTTTAGCTTAGAGCGAAACAAGGTCTGCTGCGCAAAACGTTTTTTGTTCTCACTTAATCTGATTTATGACTTTACGACCTTCAAAACTTTCAATAATTCCTGGGCTTACCTGGAGGGGAAAACTTCGCAATTCTATTTTCGAAAGAGAATGTAAAACAACATCATGGTTTCAAATTTTGTTAGAATCGGCCGAATAGTTATAATGTTATTGCCATAACAAAATAATTCCCAGGCTAACCTTGGGAGGACTTTGGCAATTATATTATTCGAAAGAGAATATAAAACGATATAATCACAAAGCGTTTAGTCGCACGCGACTAAAAATATATTCACGTCGGGAAGTAACAGGATGCGACGTGTCACCCCATTCCCCGGGACTCTTCCAATTTCAATAAGAAAAAAATACAATTATTCATTCCTATCTACAGAACTACAGAACTACAGAACTACAGAATCTAGGACCAACAAAGACCCTAAGGTCCGCTCGAGGCTAGTCCGCTACACTACATCCGAAACTACGATACACACTTATCTACGAGTGTATCTCTAACATGCTATATTTTATTTTTTTAAATATATAATCTACTGTACACACTTATCTACATGTGTACAATGTCAGGCATATTAACTACTTCAACCTAAGGGGGGGTGATAGAAAGTTTTTCTTCTCAACTTCCGCAGCCCTCGACTGCTAGTGGTGAAAATCTAGTTATAGGATAGGCGGAAAAGAAAATGGATATCTAAACTACACATGCAAGAGAAATCGCTGGCATCATTTTTAGTCATCATTTTTAGTCATCATTTTTACTCTCGTTGTTCCTCCACTCCAAACTCCTTTTGCAAAGACGTTATTATTTACTGTGCTCAGACTACGTTATATTTATACTATTTAAGTGCGCGTCGAGACGGTTTTTAAACATATTTACCGACCTACTATCCACTACGTGGGTGGGTAGCCTATTCCAAATTTGAGTAATTTTAAACGTAAAATAGTTTTGGGCTATACTAGTGTTAAATCGCTTGTTCACTAATTTTAATCCGTGTTGCCGAGTATTTCCCCTATGATCCAATTCGAACAAATTCCTATAATCAACGTTTGAAAATCCTTTCAATATTTTAAATACTTCAATTAGCTGGCCACGTAATCTTCTGCCTTCGAGAGATGGCAAATCTAATGCCCTGAGTCTTTCCTCATAGGGCCTGTTTCTCAGCTCGGGAATTAATTTTGTAGCCCTACGCTGCACTCTTTCTAATTGCGCGATATCTTTGTTTAAGTATGGAGCCCAAAATTGAACCGCATATTCGAGCAGTGGACGCACAAGTGATTTATACAATGGTAAAATTATCTCTTTGGATTTGAACGTGAAATTACGCGCGATATAACCCAGCACACGATTTGCTTTTTTACATGCATCCGCGCATTGTTTCGTGACTTTGAAGTCATCCGAGACTAAAACTCCCAGGTCTTTTTCCAATTTAACTACGTCGAGGACCTGGCCTTTCATGGTATACTCTACCCTCAAATTATGGCAACCCAAATGCATCACCTTACATTTACTTAAATTAAACTGCATTTGCCACTTATCCGCCCATCTGACAATCAAGTTTAGGTCCTTTTGTAATTTTTCTACATCCGATCTTACATAGGCACGGTTGCCCAGCTTCGTGTCGTCAGCAAATTTAGAAATCGTACTAAATACGCCATTATCCAAATCGTTTATATATATTAGAAACAATAATGGGCCAAGAACGGAGCCTTGTGGCACTCCACTACTGACGTTGACCCAATCTGAACATTCACCATTTATAACTACTCGCTGCGAACGATCCTTCAGCCAATTTCTAATCCAATTTAATATCTTACCCTTCACACCGACTGCTTTAACTTTCATTAATAATCTCTCGTGCGGAACGGTGTCAAACGCCTTTTTAAAGTCTAGATAGATTACATCTACAGCTTTGCTTTCGTCGTAAACGCAAATCATTTTATGGAAGAATTCGAGCAAATTTGTCAAGCACGATCTCGCCCGCCTAAACCCATGTTGGGAATCTTTAATCAGATTATTTACCTCGAGGTGGCACACTATTCTATCTCTAATTACCGATTCTAAAAGCTTTCCAACTACCGAAGTTAGACTAATAGGACGAAAATTCGTTGCTTCGTATCTATTCCCATTCTTAAATATTGGTGTAACGTTTGCACGCTTGAAGTCTACAGGGACTACGCCATCTTTTAATGAGCGATTGAAAATTGCACGCAACGGCTTCGCAAGCTCATTCTTAAGTTCCTTTAAATGAGTGGGGTAAACGCCATCGGGCCCGGGTGATTTCGACTTTTTCATCAGGTTAATATATTTAAGAATTTCCACTTCATTAACCGTTATATCGGATATGCAAATATCACTATTATCTACTTCTTCAACTAACGATCCTAATTGGGACGAATCTTCAATAGTAAAGACGCTTGTGAAATGTTCATTTAAAATTTTAGACATTTCCGCCGGAATTTCCGTCAAACGACCATCTTTGTCTTTAATCGGCCCTATTGGACCTTTTAAGGGTTTCCTACTGTTTACATAGCCGTAAAACCGTTTCGGTTCCTTCTTTGAATCCTTCGCCAGTTTTATTTCATATTTCCGCTTCGCATCTCTAACCGCCCGTTTAACTTCTCTTCGAGAATCTATGTAATTTTGCCGACTTATAAATGACTCGTTGTTCTTATGTATTTGAAATTTTCTATTTCGGTCCTTAATTAAGCTTAATATTAGTGGGCTAACCCACGGCGCTCTCATCGACTTCCCGCTCTTACGGCGCACATACTTTACTAAGTCGAAATTTACACTAAGGAGTGTACGCCGAAGCTCAGTGTACATTTCTCCTACCGACCTATTCTCGAAGCGCATTCCCCAGTCTACATCCTTAATCCTTTCGCGAAAAGTATCAAAATCATAGCTACCAAAACGTGGCATGAGCTGTGTACTAATTTTTACATCTACACACGTGTTAACCACGAATCTAATCGCATTATGGTCACTCGAGGCTAAATGCTCTCCTACACAAACATTTTCTACCAGTGACTCGTCAGTCGCCATGATTAAATCGAGGATATTATTATCACGAGTTGGTTCCTCCACTTTTTGAACGAGAAAATTCTCCAGAATGAAGTTTAGTAGTCTCTCCCCAGCTTTATTTGACGTTAGGTTACTATAATTAATGTTTGGATAGTTAAAATCGCCGCAGACTAATGTGGTTCCTTTTCTAACCCAAGATGAAAGCATATCAAAGAGTGCAGCATCTTCTCTTTCTATTTGCGATGGAGGACGATATATGACGGCTAAATTAATTTTATATTTTGCATTACAACATAATTGGATTAATAAGGCCTCACTTCTCATATCTGCCGTAGACGAGTCGATCGTTATAGCGTTTAAGTCATCTTTTATATACACTAATACGCCCCCTCCTCTACCATTTTGTCTATTTGTATAATGAATTTTATAACCTGGTATATCAAATTCGCAAACACTGATCCCCGAATGTGTATCTATCCAAGTCTCGCTTAAGAATACGAGATCGTAGTCTCCCTCTAGAATTACGGCTTTTATTTCGGCAAGTTTATTTTTTAAGCTACGAACATTTGAATATATACATTTCAATTTGCGCTTTAGGTGGACTCCTCTATCACACGTGAATCTGTTCCGTTTCCCTGCTCCCCAATACTCATTGCCCCTTCAAGCGAGGAACGGTCCAACGCATGGGCATCACGTGGGCTGAAAATAAAGTTATATTTGCATGTTTCTTTATTCACTTTAAATTATTTCGAGAGATTAAGATCAAACATTGCTTCCTATATTGTTTAATTTTTTTATTAAATTCTTATAGCATCGTGGATGTTGATTGTGTGAGTTGTAAGCAAACGCAGCACATGCCCGTTAAAAACGGTTGAATACACAAGGAAAATTCGAATTAAAATGTCGCGCCCTTTGCTGTCATCTTTTTACCCAATGGCGCTTGGTGCAATCATTTGCATGTCATGAGAGAACGAAAATTTGATTGGTTATTTTATGAGAAATATTGATGCGAATCAAGGAAGTTCAAAACGTTCGAGTGAAGGAAAATGGTGTGGCAAAGAACAAGAGAACCGAGTTTCTCAAGGTAGATCGGCTACTTCTACTAGTAGAACTAAAAAATGCAACACGATCTCCTCTGTTCTGCTATTAGGAAGGAGAGAAGCTCTCCATTCGTACACGTAAATACACAAGTAAAGGGAGTTATCGCTTCGTTGCTTGTTTCTATATTTGCAAGTGAGGTGCACTGTCATTTGGTATTTGTAGTTCTCATCGCCTCTTTGAGTAATAGGACTGATAAGGTTTACTGAAGCTTGTTTTTGTCATCTACGATCCTTTGATTTTTTTTATATTTGCCCTCGTCTATTTAGTTTCTTATATCAACACTTAGCGCTTTTGACTCTAGCTATAAGCGCCACCTCCCTTGTGGAGAAAATTGAGGCAACTATTAACAAGAAAAAAGAAGCGACCAACTAAGCGAGAGCCGCTCTAATCGGTTGAATCATTGATAGTAAAAAGTTAAGAAAAATAATAAAACAAAGACTTAAATAGTCACTAGGTATTGGAATAAGAAACCTTGACAAACCTAAAGACGAACACTTGGAGAATGTTCATCAAGATCCCTAGAAACAGGTTCATACCCAGACCACCAACGTATAACTTGAACCTCTAGCTGGGTTGATGGAAGAGGGTCTCCAGATTTCTTCCTCGATTAGAAATTACCAAGAGAATGGCATATAGTCTAGTGTACAAAATAGTCTTCAAAGAAAGATTTAGGGTAACGCTATAAGATATGATAACGCAGCGTCTCACAAGAGTGTATGATTCAGAGCAGACAGAAAATGGCCTGAAATCGTAGAGAAAATAAGGGGTTAAATATCCGGCAAGAGTTGGGACGCAGTAAGGCGCAGCTTTAAATTCCAATCTGCCATCTACTATCATTTTTGCCATGCAACTCGATGTTATGTATTGATTCCTGACACGTAGTCAGAAAGGCGAAGAGTAATATACTCTCCCAAATTGCAACAACCCTAGCATTATGGATAGTACTAACTAAAAATGCCTCAAAGACAATTAGCGCCCTCTGTGTGTAGCTATGAACTACAAATATGTCTCAAAACCTGGAAAGGAGCATGATCTCGCGTACCGCGCAGCGTATTTGAACCAGCTCGATCGTGAAAACAGACGCAGCATCAAAAACATCCCAGCCGGCTTGAATAAGGAGGATAACATAGAACAGGAGCACTTTTGTGATTTGAGCCCATCTCTATACACAGAAACGTGTCTTCTACTGAAACAAAATATGCTCCAAAAAATACGAATCTCATATTCCCTGAGCTGTAGAAGCTTTGCAAACAGAAGCGTAGCGAGAAACGTCCACAGGTGGTTTCTTTTTAAATAGAATCTTGGGAAGAACCAATGGCCCTAGTGACAGAGAGCTAAACCATACTCTCTAATGAGTTTCCTAGCCCTAAAGCTGAAGGGCTTTGGGCATGAATAAGTGCTTCTCATCGCCATAAATACACTCGAGATAGACCACAAATGAAAGGAGTGAAGTCTGCGACTGGACGAGAGGCCGAACGCGCGCTTAGATCACGGCGGAGAGCAAGATGCATCTCACTTGAATTGAAAAGGTTCTCTGCAGAGGAAGGTGCAGAAGGCACCGGTTATCATGCAGAGCGGATGTGATCGATAGACTCTTGCTCTGGCAACAGGTGCTCGGCTTTGGATTAATATAACTTGAATCCGTAGTCTAGCTTAGAGCGAAACAAGGTCTGCTGTGCAAAACGTTCCGTGTTCTCACTTAATCTGATTTATGACTTTACGACCTTCAAAACTTTCAATAATTCTTGGGCTTACCTAGAGGGGGAAACTTGGCAATTTTATCTTCGAAAGAGAATGTAAAACAACATCAGAGTTTCAAATTTTGTTTGAATCGGCCGAATAGTTACGATGTTATTGCCATAACAAAATAATTCCTAGGCTAAACTTGGGAGGTCTTTGGCAATTATATTATTTGAAAGAGAATATAAAACGATATAATTCCTGGTAATCACAAAGCGTTTAGTCGCACGCGACTAAAAATATATTCGCGTCGGAAAGTAACAGGATGAGACGTGTCACCCAATTTCCCGGGACTCTTCCAATTTCAATAAGAAAAAAATACAATTATTCATTATTCAATTATTCAAAACGTTTGAGTGAAGGAAAATGGTGCGGCAAAGAACAAGAGAACCGAGTTTCTCAAGGTAGATCGGCTACTTCTACTAGTAGAACTAAAAAATGCAACACGATCTCCTCTGTCCTGCAATTAGGAAGGAGAGAAGCTCTCCATTCATATGCGTAAATAGACAAGTGAAAAGAGTTATGCTATAATTGCAAATTAACATACATCGGAGAGTCAGGCCACTTTAATACAAGGATGAAATAAAATTTAGCTGATATCAGAAGGTGTACGAACTCTTCAAGTCTCTTTACGCACAAGCAAAAGCACTATCATAGAATTGATTTTAACCATGCAAAAATCATTTATAAATCAAACAATTTTTTTGAGAGGAGAATTTCGGAATTCTCAATCATCAACAAAGTTGATAATTTCAATTTATCAAAAGGGAAATAAAAATTTAACAAATATATAACGAATAGAGTTGCCAATCGTATCTATAAGCTCCCGGACGCAATGCGTCTCGGGGATTAGCAACTCTCCAGATTGTTTCCGGTTCCATTTCATTTTGTTTAGCTTGTCATTCACCCCACATTCACTAGAGTATTTTTCCAGATTGTTTCTTGCTGTTTCATTTTGTTTAGGATGTGTCTTACCTTATATATACTCTGCTCCTTGCCTAGTGTCTTCTTTATTTGGTTGAAAATGGCATCTTGCCGAAACTAGTCGGATAGTTATAAATAAAATATTGATTCAAATATTGTGGTTTACCATTATCTCTCACTGATATACATCACGAGAAGTGTGATAACTTCCATTCTCTCTCATCTCTACATATATATATATATATATATATATATATATATATATATATATATATATATATATGTGACACCCCACACCTGACACCAGTTTTATGTCGTGGTATGAACGGGTGTACGCCGTTATACGCACACTGGCTTACTGGCCGACCGAAATTAAGGCTCCACTGCAGATGGCTTTAAGAGTGCTTTAAATACACAGTTGCTAGGCCAAGGAATATTCAAACAAGGATACAAAAATATACATTAATAGGACTAAAGATTGCATATGCATATAAGGCAAGTTAAATGGCAATGCAATTAAATATTGACTGTTCCGGCTGAAATGATTAACACTATCAATTAAGTTTGAACCGAGGGATAATTAATTAATAAAATAAATGATTTTACAATTATGAGAGTTCTAGGGCAAAGGGGATCCTTGAGGTTTGACGCGGTAAAGGTGAGAGGAGCGTGACCAAGCAGGGGTTAAAATCCTTTTACCTTGATCTGCGGGTAAGTTCGGGTAAGTTCGACCTTAAACTTATGGGCGTCTCACGGGACACTCATCCAACATCGGGAGACTAAGGTGGAGGGGCGGGGGCACTCTTATTCTTAAAAGGCAAAAGGAGGGTGCTTCGGGGATGGCTTTTCCGATCATTAAAAATCCGAAGACTTGGTGAGAAGGGTTGAAGTGAACCTAACTATTTCCACGAACAACACTGAGTGACGACGACTAGCTCTTTCTTGTCTCTTTGACAATCACTCAATTCTTCTCTGGACGAGAATGTAGTCGATTTCTTCTTTACTAACGAAGATGTTACTCCTAACGTACTGGACGGCGGCTTCAGACACAATCTGCCTGTGAATTCTGAACTGTCGAATATATACCCCGAAATTATCTAGACGGGGAGAGAGATTCATCGCCAAAAGACTTCCTTAATTGCCTTGGGTCGCGATAAGGTTATATAGCGCGAAGTTGCCATGCCCACTTAATGGTCTTTCCATTGTTCTAATTTCACTATATATAGGGCAGACGAATTTAGAGTGGTCAACGGTGAACTGGGGTAGTCAGGGAGGGGAAAGGGATTCCTTCTCTCTCTCATTCTTCCACAGCCACGTTTAACATTATAAATGGGGCACCCTCTTGTGATGCTCTTGAGTGGCAGATTGGAAAGCAAGAGTGACATTGAAAGGGCAAAGAAGGTGACTGTCTTAGACTGAAGGGTTTATAACGGGCTTGGGGAAACGCGTCGGCTTCCCCAAGGATGCCATAAAGAAAAAAGTCCCAGTCAGTAAACCACGCTTTTGTTGCGTGCGTTGGGACCAGGAGGGCACGCTAGTACCCCAAGTGTCCGCTAGCTCCCCCTTCCACCTCCATTCAAAAGAAAAATTAGTGAGAAAGGGTTTGTAAGTTAAGTGGTGAAATGAGGCTATTATGAAGATGTCTAAAAAGAAAAATGCCTATCGGTACTGGGACCGGGAGGAAGTGCTGCCCCTCCAGGCACCAGGTGCAACCTTATACACAGAGTACCCCCCCCCCTGCGGTTTTTCATACCTCAAAATAACTACTTGCCACCGATTAACGATATTACTAATTATAGTAGAAGTTCTAATGCTGACTCTCAATAGTAGAGCAGCCCGGCTCGTAAACAAATACACAACTCAAGCAATCCAAAATGTAGAATGTCTTCATTTGTCTGTTCTTCTTCTCTGTTTCTACTGTTTTTCACCATAATCTTGAGAGAAGCCTAATTTGAAAGTTGTTGATCACCTTTGTCCAAGTTATAAATGGCCTCTCCGAACATTTTACTCCAGCCTCATGTGGGTGGATCTCATTGCAAAAGCCCTTAGTTGATCTTGTGTTCAGGGCAAATCCTTAGACTATTTACTGAGCTAAAGAAAAACTGGTAAACTTCTTTGTTCTGGTTGTTCAATAATAACATCTTTGTGTGGGGAATGAACATTGACAATTATGTTATGTCGCAAAAATGTACTTTTAATTAAATTTATAGTAATATATCGATAAAGGGCATTAGAACTAGGAGGGCAGGCAATTTTTCAAAGGTCAGTTGCGATGTGGTAGCCCATGCTACAACTGACCCACCCTTGCCTGGTACAGACTGGAAGCGGGAGGGTGTGCCATTTACCCTCGCTATATCATCCACCATGTTAGGAGCTACGCCAGAATATGTACCCAAACTTGTATCTCTCATGATCAAAGAGTGAGAGATAAAATAAAGAAAAGTCTTATATCCGAATACTAGGCATCCGTGTTCTTTATACATAATCATATAACTTTAATTGACTTCTCACATTGTCAGTTAAACTACTATGTATGTAACCATGGTATCTGATTAATCTAGCTATGGTTGGTTAACTTCACGCTCCATTAGACATACCTCGTGAATTCTCTTCATCTGCGATAAGCAATTCCTGTATCCAATAAACCGATCAAACCACCTCCAAAATAAATGTTTCAAATGGCTATTTTAACCCTTACATTTGCGTCACAATAGTCTCGGGATGTTCCATCACTCATGGTCGCACGTTGGTTACAATTGTCCCTTAAACTGCCTTGTACGCAGCTGTGTAATTTTACTACTATACAGAGGTTTACTGACCCTCAAAAGACATCGGGTATACCGGAACTGTTAGATTGGCTTATTAGTTACAGTTCTACTCTTGGAGTGAATGAGGAGCGTAGACATTCCAGGAAAACACTTTCTACTAACGTTTCTTTTTCACCCCCTGTAGCCGCATCCATGTCACTGAAGACACCCTCAAATGCTTAGGAGATGATTATCCGGTGGAACCTGGTCAAGGTGGAGAGCGAAACCAGTACCTGAAGATGCACAATATTGAGACTTTTCTCATCGTACCCGTTGACAAGTTTGCTGCTGAGGTAAGTCCATCATTTGAACGAAAGATCTAGAGATATAGGGTGGGTGATTGATCCTCTTTTTTCTGCTCTATTCCTGAAATATGCAAAGCCTGATTTGGTGGAATTGAATGTTTCAACCTAGAGTGCCAGGCAAGGGAACGATTGACTCTGCTCCTGACGGTAACAAAGAAACCATTATTTGGGATCGCTCGTACGCTGCCCCATTACAATTGCAATGGCGTTTTAAAAAAATATTTATGGGTTTTCTTTCTTGTCCGTTACTGGAGAGATGTCCAATCGCCCATTCTCCTCTGCTCTAAATACCCCTTTTTCTACAAAACAATTCCGTGACTTTAAACTTATGAGCATCATGACGTTTCTTGGGGGTGTTTGGCATGAATTAGAACGAGTTTTATAACTAGATTGAACGAGTATTGAGGAATATTGAGGTGGTGTAGATAAAATTGATCTATGTAGATAAATTTGAATTTTATTTGAGCAATAATTGGATAGTCTATTTTAATTTGATCTATCCATCTAGGATGGATGTAAAATTCTATATACACCCTATTCCCTCCTATATATGAAGCATTTGTGTGTCCAGCCTTCTCATTGTACAGCTGGAGATGGTAGTAGATACCCAAACTACTCTTGTACTGTAATAAACTGATTCAGTTATATTGTAATTTTTATATTATGAAATAAATTCACGTAGCTGTGAAGTAAGTTCTTATATATATATATATATATATATATATATATATATATATAAATCCAACTTCACCGCAAGAAAGAGAAAACGGAATAATTTTTATTCGGAAATATTATATTTCTTACTTCGAAAAAATCTGACCTGGAGTTAGTATTCGAACCGTGCGCATTAAGGCAGCGAGCAACCGCTTTAATCTCAATTAAACCGCCCTTTAGACCCATGGCAACTCCATCGACTTGGCGGTACATGCTTCCATTGGAGTTCAAGAAGGGGGCTTCAACGGAAACGAAGGACACATCTGATATATGAGTACACATGTAAACTAGGAGACTGTGAGCTCCTACCTAACTCGTATATCGGCATGACCGAAACCACTCTCTCAATAAGAATGTCATACCATGTGAACAACGGTGCACCTAAAAAACATACACAGGAAGTACACGGAACATGACTCAATCGAAAAATGATAGAAGAAAACACCAAAATTTTAGACTATCCAACAGGTGACAACTACTCTTCCTTGAAGCTATATATATCCAAGAGCCTACCGAATTTAAACATACAGTCTAACTCCAATGAAATCCTGCCTAGCGCAAGAAAAGCTAAAAGAGGTACAGGTGTACTCAGAGCTGCCCCTAACCACTATTCCCCTCTGGCAAGCAGCTTAACACCCCCCCTCTCTCTGGCTACCTACTTCTCCAACCTTTTATCACCTGGATCCAACCTGCCTATACGTGTATAGCTTCGTTCGTTATTTTGTTAACACATTTTGTAACATATATAAACTGAATAATTTGTAATAATTCCCCATTGTAACTCTGAAGATGATACTCGATGTATCGAAACGCGTCAGTTAAATTAAAGAAAGTGCTAAATTACATTAATTTACTTCCACCTTTGGCAAAATAAAAACATCAGTCCCTGATGAACTTCAATACGCCTATCCACAGGCTAAACAATGAAAAAAAGGCGAATATAAAACAAATCGAGAAGATTGAAAATAGAACTATTAATTCGAAACTAGAGGTCGCTTTTAATAAAACATGCTATAATTAAAAATATATATATATATATATATATATATATATATATATATATTTTTTTTCATTATAGCATGTTTTATTAAAAGCAACCGCTATATATATATATATTTATTAAAAAAGCTCACAAAGTTCACGTGAGTCAAAGTTATGAAGATACACCCACAAAAGAAAAGTGAAAAACCATTTCGAGCGCTTTTGACTTTATTATTAAAGACCTTTTCAAGGAATGAACAGGAGGAGGCTGGACATACATTGCACTAGATAGGGGAAGGGGAGATTAGACTACCCACCTCTGAACCTTAATTAGGGGATTCAAAATCCTGAAACAACTTTATTTGAGATTTTATGTATGTAGTGATAATGGGGTCTGGCATGAACAAACCAGGTCTAAGGTTGAAATGTATGTCCAGCCTCCTGTTCATTCCTTGAAAAGATCTTTAAGAATAAAGACGAAAGCACTCGGAATCGTTTTTCACTTTTCCTTTGTGTGTGTATCTGCATATATATATATATATATATATATATATATATATATATATATATATATATATATATATATATACATCGTAGAAATTTTTGTTAAAAGCCACGACCCATCTGAAATATATAAGTATAAATGCAACATAAGAGACTGTCAGTTTTTCTCCAACTCATATATTAGAATGACGGAAACTAAATTATCACTAAGAATGACATACCACCTAAGCAACGGAGCCCCAAATACCACACAAATGAAAACAATAGAACTATTCTCAACAGAAAAATTTTAAAATGTTAGAAGAAATCACTGAAATGATTGACTTTGCACCAGATCACCGACAACTAATTTTCTTAGAAGCTATCCATATACAAGAAAAAAAAACCTAAGCTTAACATTCAATTCAATTCAAACGAAATACTTTCAAGTGATAGAATTAGGAGATGAACTACGAGGATACTTAATCTCACCCTATGAAGGTCCATCAACTCTTTGGAGGTAACAGCGAATTTGACCTTCGTTCCTAAGGCTACCCCTTTCGACGTTCTCTTAGCATGCTCACAAGTTTGTCAGTAAGTTCGCACTTGCTGATCTCTTTCTTTGTTTGTATATAAGTATGTTCATTGATATATAAACCAATGTTCTACTCTTTTTATTTGTATTTTTTTATTCAGCTCTGAAAATGATACGAGGGTATCGAAACGCGTCAGATAAATAAAGTGTTTTGCTAAATGATTCTTCTCCCATTCTCCCTTTTACTTTAAAATTCGAGTTTTAATCAATTTCGGAGAACCTATCCACGGCCTCAATCCAGATGTGAAAATAAAATCACGAATGCGAAATTATGCGTCATCTTTAACAAAACTTGCTATGATATATATATATATATATATATATATATATATATATATATATATATATATATATATATATATATATATATATATATATATATATATATGCTCCATTTACATAGGAAGATTTATTTTAAACACTTTTGACGAAATAAAACAGCAATTAGTGCAACTGATAAATTAAAATTCGTAATTTATTAATGCATAAATTAATGAACTAATGACATGAACTCTCTCTTGGCATTATATTATGCATGACCATTTACGCGTGGAGGAATATATATATATATATATATATATATATATATATATACACTTCCTCCTAGCTAAGTGGCCTAAGTGATGATTTAATTGAGATCAAAGCGGATGTTCGCTGCCTCAGTGTACATGCTTCGAATCCCACCTCTGTACGGAATTTTTGCGAATTAGGAAATATAAGAGAACCAGAACAGCAGTAAAGAAATGCATTTTCTTTCTTCATTTAGTTTTAATCAACGTTTCGAGGGCCAGCTTCATCATCTGGCTACTGGAATTACATTTAGTATAAATACAAAGTAATTCTAATTGACATGGGATAGGTAACATAAGGGGAATGGTCTAACATGTCACTTTTTTAGGGAAAACCGCATAAGAAAATGTCTTGATCCTTTCCTTAATCTAACTGAAGATAATGCCACCATCAATAAACTTTTACACTTCTGGTCTGTACCCTTCTTTGGCCCACAAACATCAAAGATGAATGTTGAAATATGCTCGATTATCCAAAAAAATCTGCCTTTTTTGGACCTCAAAATAATCACCCCAAACCAATATACAATAGGCTCGCTCTTTCGTTATAAAGATCGCCTTCCTGATGCGTGTCGTCCCTCTCTCCTATATAATTACTTGTGTCCATCGTGCGATGCGACCTATATCGGCTCTACCAGCCGAACTCTCAATTCAAGAGTTGAACAGCACGCCGGAAGGGCCTCCCGTACGGGTTTGCCCCTAGCCAAACCTGACTATTCTATCATCCAACTCCACGCAAATTCTTTCAATTTACAGGTAAAGATCGAACAATTTTCTATAGTCTCTACAGCATATACTCTCTCTGATTTACGAATCCTTGAATCCATATATATTTTAGATAGTAAGCCCACACTTAACGATCAAAGTTCGTCTTTCCCATTGCATATTGCACGTTAGATGGTTCCTTTAGTTTATAACCTTTATGTTAATTTGAATTAATGTTTCTCTTACTTTGCCACTTTCATGTTAGTTTGTATACTGTTGCCATTACAAATGCAATTCCATCAACTATAGTTGCAGTATCATGATTTATACAAAAAAAGTGACATGTTAGACCATTCCCTTTATGTTACCTATCCCATGTAAATTAGAAGTACCTTGTATTTATACTAAATATAATTCCAGTACTCAGATGATGAGGCTGGCCCTCGAAACCTTGGTTAAAATTAAATGAGGAAAGAAAATGCATTTCTTTTCTGCTGCTCTGGTTCTCCTATATATTGAAACACGGACTATAAAGAACGGATCACTTGAATCTCTCTCTCTCTCTCTCTCTCTCTCTCTCTCTCTCTCTCTATATATATATATATATATATATATATATATATATATATATATATATATATATATAATGTACCTCTTAGTATACCCACGTATACATATGTATAAGGTATACATGTATATTATAATGAAGCAGAGGCCCCGAGCAACAGAGAAGAGATTTTCTTCCCTTGCCAATAACAGTACCCACGCATGATTAGAGGAAACGGGTTTTAAGTCAAAGGAGGACCCATGGAGTGCCATTCCTAAAAAGACTTGGGTGAAGGTGGAGAGCCCGACGGAGGTTGCTCCAAGGAATTTTAGTTTTAGGTTGGAGAGCCGGATGCAGGCTGCTCAGTCGAATTTCTGTTTAAAAGAGAAGAGCCAAGAGAGTTCTGCTCCTATGAGTTTTAGCTATTTCGAGTAAAACTAAGAGAATATTAATCCAATGATCTTTAGCTTAACAGAAGAGAACCAGAAAAATATGGCTCTAAGGATCCTTACTTTAAAAGGGGAAAACCAAAAACGGATGGTCAAATGAACTTTAATTTCAGGTTGGAGAGCCAAGAAAGGTCTACTCCAAAAGTTAGTACTTTAAAAGATGGGGAAATAAATGCTGCTCCACGAAATGTCTTTATTGTAGGGATTAACAGGAAAGCTGTTTCCCTTCCAATGGTTTATTAGTTTTTAAGCCGGTGACGATCGGAGAACCGTATTGTGTCAAGAGAGTATCACCCATGAACCATAATAAGGTTACTCTGACTGATTATGCAAACAGTGTGTCGAAGTATGGCTCAGTGCACGTGAATATACGCACACGAGCACTAAGGTAGGCTAAGCAAGGAAACAACTGTTATTGTTCTAAGAATGGAATTTTAATAGTTAGCTGCAGCTGCGGGACCAAGGAATATTACAAACACAACGACAAAAATAGATTTTAATGCTCACTAAACAAAAGGCACTAAATAAATATGGATATATATAGGTACATGAATAAGACGGAATTAGGTTCCGAATACTAATTGTATAACCAGGGTTAAAATGGGTTATAACTGGTTATAATGGGAGATTTAGGGTAGTGAGCGATTTAGTTCCTTTGAACCTCGAGAGTAAAGCGGGGTGAACTTGGGGAAAGGTTTTGGTGACCTTGATTACTCACGGGAGTAGCTGAGAACCCGCAGAGGGTGGTACTACTTTCTCCAAACTTGGATTTTGCGAGATGCGGGCCTCTTGTCCTCAAGAGGTCACCAAACGAACTTCGACGGTGGGGGAAGGTGACTTCTCCAAACTCGGATCGAGCGAGCTATCGGGCCTCTTGTTCTCAAAGGTCACCAAAAGAACTTCGGAGGACGGCTTCTCCAATCCTTGATCCGAAGGCGGTTGAGAAAGGCTGACGTTGCATCATGAAACTCTTCTCCCTCGCCCAAAGATACGAGTGTGATGTCCAGCTCTTCCATGGCTTGCGACCGTCACTAAATACTTCTCGGGAGAGAGAGTCGTTGAATCGAACTACTTTCGGGGAAGCGTCGTCTAACCAAATCTCTGGGTAATCCTTGGGAGGGTGCATATATGCCCGTATTTCTCCAAAACAGGGAGAGAGAGAGGGGGGTCCTTCTCGAACCCTTTTAGTGTAAGAGGCAGGGATCAGCGGGTCATACGGAACGACCAGCGGCTGGAGCCATAAAAGTTGTTCGAAGCGAATCTACAAAATAGATGAGTAATCTCCCGACCCGGGAGGTGGCGGGGGGGGGGGGATTGAGACGGTGGGGAAGTAGCCTTCAATTTCAGTGTCATGCCTCGGTGTGAATTTCTCAGTGACCTGGCGGCAAGTCCAAAGAGGGTGAAATAGGAAGTGGGGGAGATGACTCTATTTCTCTCCCGAAGTAATATCTTAGGAGGTGGGGAAATACTACTATTCTAGTTGATCCCTCTATACAGTGGTATGGCTTTCAGTGCCAGCAATGCTTCGCCCCTACATTATTAAAGATTAACCAACCCCCATTCGTTCCTTCTTTTTTAATACTGGTGGTAATGATTTTTTGTACTGAGTGTTCCTGCACATACGGGAATTGGAAAAAATAGATGGATCTGACTGTTTACTTTTTTATCTGTTTCACTTTATTAAAGCTTTGGCTAGGTTAAGTAATCTCTCCTACGCGATAAATTTATCCTCAATTTTCATTATTGTTTCTAATTAAATTCTATTCTTTTACTTCAAAGTAGATTTCCTATGTATCAGTTCGCTGCCTTCTTGGAGTTTTATTTTCGTATTTTTTTGTTTTGATTTTTCCTTGCTTTAGTGTCTCGTTACATTGAACGATATATTTTCGTTTAATTGCTTATTCTCAGTTTCAGTCTTTATTTTTGTTTATATTCTTTAATCTGAAAAGAACTACAAGTTTAGTTCGATATAGATATAAGATTTTAGTCTATCTTGCACTTCAAACCTAAGTTGTGCCGGATTATTAAAGGAGTCTCCACGTAAGAACGACTCCTGTTCGTTCTTATCCACTATGAGCCCAATTTATCTATTCCTACCGAGTAAATCGCCGTTGGTGTCTTATTTCACCACCATTATCCATGATTATTCGTTGTTTCGAAAACACATTGCTACCTTAGTTTTTATTATTTTCATGAAGGCAATTGATGTTAATTCATTTCCGCTCCCCCTAATAACATATTTATATCTTCCTTTTGCCTTTGTTTTGTTTGTATTAGTTTGTAGATTCCTTCTTTAATACTTAACTTTTATGTATTAATCTGCTGTGACATGAAGCAATTTTTGTGCTTATGTAAGTGTAATAATAAGAATTACTTTATCCGATAGAAAAGTCTCTTGGAGTTTTACAACCCTCTTCAGAAGCGTTACATATACGACTAGCCAACCATCCATTTCTGTAAAAAGAGAAATTTCAAGAAGCCGTTTGTATAAGTTAACGTTTAACCTCAACAAAAACGGGGGAATGTTAATTTCCCTGTGGATCTTCCTTCGCCTTTTCCGTTTTTTTTTGATAAATGAACAATAACATTCTATGCAATGATCCTGAAGAGAGTTAAGGAACTCCAGAAAACTTTTCTAGCGGATTAAGGAATTCTTATTATTACATTTAACTAACCGAATTATAAGGTAGGGGAAAACCTACCTAACGACACTAGCCCATTTTAATTTTCTCCCTTGCTTCTTTTTCTGCTTGCTTTCTGAACCGGGACTCTCTGTCTATAAATAAGGCTGATTTCATTTCTTGCTTCATCCTATCTAAGAAATTGGCTGTCATTGGCATGGCAGTTATAATTTCATGACCACTCAAACGCTAGTTCCTCATCGGGAGTAGAATGAGCTTTCTTACTCCTTCCTCCCTCTCTCTCTATATATATCATTTTGATTAACTCTCCTAACACTTTCGAAATTCCTTTTGCCTTCTTGGCTCTGAAGGCCTCTCTCAAAGTTGCGGTTATGTATCTTGATCCCAGTCACCCCCTCTGATCTGTTCTTAAACGACTTTGGTAAATTCCTAAACATGGCCATTTCTACCCCATCTTTAACCTTGTTTATCCTTGGTGATTTCAACATCTTTCCCCATACTCCTTCAGATACTTCGAACTCTAGATATTTTAGAGCTTTAAGCCTGTTCTTACTTCTTCTATTTTCACACCCGCATACGAATATGATTAATTTTGTTTTTTCCTCCTTTCCATTTCATGGTTTCTTCATAACAAATCCCACAAATTTAATTTCTTACCACTTCCATATCCAGTTGTTTCCCTCCTCCTCTGTTCCTTGCCAGTTCATTACTTTCGGCCTGATACCCTTTGTATCTCCAGATGATCTTACTTTTCTCTCTTCGGAAAAAGCCCTCGACTCTTTCTTCCTCAAATCTCTATCACATATTCTTCTCTCTTCTTTTCTACCACCTCATTATAATATTTTGAGAAGATAACTTGGATTATTTACGCTACCCACTAAGAGAGTGATTTATGCAGTCTAAACACGACCAATAAGCTTAGAATTTAAGGATAAACAAATATAGACTTAGTAATACTATGATATTTATACCTGGTAAATAGGACTATTTATCCTTCAACTTGTATACAATCCTATGCCTGACAATAGATAGTTAAACAGTAAACGGAGACAAGATTCTCAGCACAAGGCTTATAAAGAGCTTTCGCTCGAAAAGGGTAGTGTGATTTGCCTCAGATGAAATATTGAAAATATTTGGTTCACTAACCTCAACAAATAAGAAGAGTAAAAGTGTAATTAATTATAAGAGTTTATACAATTGGAATAATAATATTTACATAAATGTAAAGAATTTATCATAGGAAGAAAGATAATTAAAATAATTACTGTATGTCAGAAAGTATATCTTCGGGCATCTTCATCAATTCACTCTAATCTGGTGAAGTACCATATGACTCCATATGACGCCAAATTATTAAGAAACCTAACCTGAACCTCAACAATTCGGCAACTCTACCACCCAATCTTTCAACTCCTGTTCCCTAAACTAATAGAAGAAAAATGTCAGCGCACATTCTTGATTACACGTCCTTCTCAAACATTGATGAGATGTTTCAGTCTAGATGTAGCACTGAATGATCTCTCATGAATGTTACTGGTCGACTTCGATAAGCGACTGATGCTTGTTCAACTTTTAATTCTCGTATTTCTCGATCTCTCGACAGATTTCGATACTGTCAATCACACTGTTCTTCTCATCTTCGTAAATTCCTCGGTGTAACTGGAACTGCCCTTAGCTGCTTTCCCTCTTGTTTATTATCTCGCATCAACTCTTCATATCTCTCTTTCTATCTCTTTCTCCCAAGCATCATCATGACTTTTAGAAATCTTGTATCTGCTTATTACATCATTACTGGATGGGTCTCGGACAACCTACATTGCTACCCTCATTATCTACCATCCTCCATTATTATTATATATTAGAATTATTGTGTACTATTATTACTGTGTATTGTTATTATTATTGTGTATTAGTATTATCGTGTATTATTATTATTCTCTTATTATTATTAATATTAATATTTTATTATTATTATGGCTATCCCTTTAAACTTTTCTAAACGCACTTTGTACCAAGAGGGCTGTTCCTCCCCCCCCCCCCCCTAGACAAAGTTCGGTCCGGTAGCTATGGAGCCTTGGTGGACTGCATGCCATCTTGGAATCATCTAGCACCAGGATGTGATAATAATAGGTGATCACCCACCCTACTCATTAGTGAACCCTCCTATCTCTACTTCTCTCTACTACGTACCCACCTACTCCCTTCCTTACCCAAACTTACTCTCGTATCCTCAGAATTTCTGTATGACCGGCGCACTTTTATCCTGTTATTGGTCATTGGTCGAGTGTCAGTGTATACAGTGAGGTCACTACCGGCTGGCAGGGCCGAAAGCTCACTAGCTAAGGAATTTATTAAGTATGGGGTGTATTGGGCCATCGAGTCTTCTCGACTTCTTCCGGTAAACAAATAAGGTGTCTGTGGCGGCACAGCACCATCGAGTCTTCTCGACTTCTTCCAGTAAACAAATAAGGGGTCTGCGGCGGCACCATCCTTTTGATAAAAGCTCGAGTAAATATTCGCCTGATTAGCGGGCCTGGATGTTTAAGCCAATTAATGTAGGACACGTGGACCAACGTAGTGTAAATGTTCACTTCCTTAAATTTTATTATTCTTATGGAATCTTTTCTCTTATCCTCCCAAGTCATTTGGAGGTCATAGTATCTACTTTTCATGCACTTCTCTTTTCCTTTTTTACCGTTCTTATGGCGCCAACAGAGAGTAATAGTGGGCGACCGTAGGCGCATAAGGATCCACCTCCAAACTCGGCCTCCTCCTCCCTAGGTATCGAGGAGAACAGGGTAAAACCAGACACTCCTCTATTCGGTAGAGGCACTCCCCTCTTAAAATCCCCATGCGGCAAAGGGGCTTACAATTTACCATCTTTGGAGGCACTCTTAGGCAGTTTACCTCAGAAAAAGAGGTAGCTCCCACCTATGCTTTCTCAGGACCCCCTGTAACGCTCTTCTACCGGAGAGGAGGTTTACCCCTCTCGTATGATTGTGGGTGCGGTGGTTTCCTCCTCACCGTCTTCTTTTCTGGCGCAATTGGGCAAATTCATCTTAGTCCCACCTAAACCTATTACAAGGGACTGCCAAAAGAGGAGGCAGGCGGCCCAAAATTGAATGCTTCAGATTGGAGTGACTAGATTTTTCCAGGTCCACTAGAGGGGCAAGGAAAAGTGGGGCCCTTCGAGTGGTGCCTTCTACATTCATGTATTTTGTCTTGCGTGGGGTCAGCGTGTATGGTCTTCTCTCCTGCCGTCCGAAGACCAGAGTTAAAATCCATAGATCTGTGATACCTTGGGAGGGGATGGTCACATAGAGGCCTCTCCTGTAAAGATCATGATCTCAGAGGTGACCTAGTCTCAAATAACACGATAGTTCATGAGGTCAAACTCTAGCTCGGTGCCAAACACCAAACCTTACTCTGCCCATCTGAAAGCTTATCGTCAGATGGTTCGAAATCACAGGAGGGGAGGGAGCTTCTCCTTCAACTAGTGCCACAATGACAGCTGAGTCATTCTCCATCTCGAACAATGATCTTGCTGAAGCCGGTTCATCCGGCCTAGGATTTCTTTTAGGAGTAGAGAGAAGTGGGTCCACACCTCGCCCTCCTCTCACAAAAAGAGAAAGAACAAAAACAAGAAAAAATTATTCAGGGGCTCCGGAAGGACTGGTCTGCAGCAGTTTGGCAAGCGACCAGGCCAAGATTGGCATTCTGACCCCGAGGCGTGGAAGGGCTCAGACCCAAACTAAAGTCGCCTTTGAGCTTAGCAGAGCCTCGATTAAGTCGGGGTCCCTCATTCACAGACTACCTGGCGTTTTTGAGGTAGCTGCACCTAGATAGTAGGTATACTTTATTTCTTAGTACATTGCACCGTCAGTCGACTTCGACGGGGGAGACTTCTCCCGAATCATGAAACGGTTGCGATACTCATTCTACTGCTCGGGTACTTTAACGGTAGACACCCCCTGTGGGAAAATACTCGATCAATCTCAGGAATCAGGTCCTTGCCTATCAGATTGACGACCTGGAGATAGGTGTCTTAATTGTGGATTAGTTTACGCCTCACTGCACAAGAACCGGTTCATTTTTCTGTCTATTAGAATAGTATTTTGACAAAATGTATCCACTCAAACTCCTGGCTACTGTGCTTGCTTTTCGCAAACTGGGAGGAAATCACACTACCCGGGCCGGTTTTCGGCAAATCTCTCTAACCTCCTGCTTTTGCAAGTTGTTTTAGAAACTGTTAAATGTTATACTAGCATTTTTCCATGAAAGTGAAGGCAAACTATTTTCTGCACAGTTCGACTTCGGGAAGTTCTATTCCCATTTAGATGATGTGCTTAGACTGAAAATTGCCGTATGCAAGACATTCCTCCGTGGACAGCACTACGCCACGGTGTTTTCGGACCTAGAAAAGGCATATGATACAGCTTGCAGATCCAGTATTATAGAGACTCTCCCATACGATTGTCAATTCCGCGAACTGGTAGTGGGAGATCTCTCTGGCCCAATGTAGTAGGAAGGTATCCCGCATGGAAGTGTCCTTACTGTCGCTTTTTTTGTTGCCGAAAGATGTTCTCGCTGCGCTCTACGTGGACGACCTTTCAATCTCTTTTGGTGCGTCCTAGATGCCAACTCTAGAGCGTCGACTTCAACAAGAATTGAACTACATCTCTCGCTATGCAGAAGCACGCACAGGTTTTAAGGCACTTCTGCCGCTGTCCCTGGCTCCATCCCGACCAGGACTTGTTCTTAAATTAGATTTCCTGGAAGTAGTAGATTTGTACCGTTCCTCGGACGTTTTCGACCAACGTCTCACCTGGGAGGCTCATATTCGCAGCCTTAATGTATCTGTACCTGCGCCATGGACATTATGTGTTCCATGACGTTCATCACTTGGGATTCTAATAAAGCTACTGATTTGCTTTTCTACCGATCCGTTGCTGTTTCAAAGATCGACTATAGAGGCTAGTTTTATGCATTTGCAGCCAAGCGTGTATTGTGGAAGGTGGACTAGCTCCCCACACCGTTCTCCACCTGACGATCGGTGCCCCTAGCATGTCCCCCATTGGGAGCTTTCTTGTCGATGTTGAGGATATCCCACTCGCCCCGCGCCTTAAATACTGCATTATGTGCCAGTATGCACGAATCCAGCGCCTCCTACACTCACCAGTGGCTCACACTGAATCCACAACCGATCTATAAACCCAAAAGGTTTAGGGCTACGAAACTCCTTCGAGAGCTCGGTTAGCTCTCGGACTGGTAGCACCTCTGGTTCTGTCCAAGACGCAGCCCTGGATTGTACCACCTTTGAGTATTTGTCGCCAAGCCTCTGCTCCCAAAGCTTCCAAAGCGCCGGGAGTATTTCAGGAGAGGGTCGTTTTTCCCGCCTAATATCATCTTTTTGAAGGCAGCGGGGAGCTACTAGGGGCTGCATCTGTCTTCACGGCGCCGAGCTGATTGCAATTCACCGCTCGTTACGGTAGATAACGCCTCGTGCTCTGTTTGGAGACAGATTTGTGATCTTTAGCGACTCACAAAGCGCCCTGAGTTGTATTGGGGCAGTGGAGCCTCCACACACCCTGGTTCGTAGTATCCGTAATGTTATGGTTGTCGTAAGACGGGTGGATGTCAAGATGATCTTCTGCTGGATTAATTGACATGTGTGAATTGTGGGGAATGAGCGCGCCGATGAGGGCCCAAAGAGTCCGTGAGAGCTCGGCCACCAGATCAGCGTTTCGCTCTTCCTCACACAGACTACATGGTAGGGAATTAGGGCAGCCTTGGGAAAGAAAATGGAAGACGGACGAAAAAACATAAATTTGCGCACCATTGCGCCGCGACTATGTCCATGGACCTACTCCCCAGTGTGGTGACAGCTTCAGGTTGCTCTCTGTCGTCTTTGAATTGGGCTCACTAGCGGGACGCACTGTCATTTGATGGAGCGCTCCCCTGCACCTTAATGCGAAGAGTGTGTTGTCTCCAGCCTGTTCGGCACATTCTTGCTGAATATCCCAGTCTAAATGATCTTCGCACAAGTTACCTGTCCCGGTACCTGACGAGAGGGACCACTACCGCTTGCCCTTTGTATTCTAGAGAGGTTAGTAAACACAGTCCTGTCGGCTATCTGACTTTTTAGGGGATGTTGGCTTCCTTCATTTGATTTGACTCTTCGTTGTAGGTCACATGTTCCTGCGCTGGGGGGAGGTGGGCCTACCCCGACGTTGTAGCGTGCTTCCTTCTTGTTGCTCTTTTGCTTTTTGTATTGTTTTAGTTTTTTGGATTTTTTAGTCGCGGGAGAGACTACATCTCACTATGTCGGTCGGTCGGTCGGGCGCCATTTTGCTTTTTTAGTGTTTTTATAATAACATTGTAACTATTGGGCCGATTCTAACGAAATTTGAAACCTTTATGTTGTTTTGCATTCTCTTTGGAACGATATAATTGTCAAAGTTCTCCTACGTTTCAATAGTTTCTACATTTTTTTCAAGGTTTTAAGACCTTCAAAGAAAACGGAACCGCAAGTAAAAAACGGGGCTGGAAAAGGGCAAACTATAAGATTATAAGATGTCAGAGCCGGCAAAGCCTGAGTGGTCCACTTCTGAGTCAGCTCTCATTCAAACCACGCCGATGCACTTAAAGTGTGCATCTAAGCGGTTCTTAAAGATGTTTATGATTGTTGATTTAACAACGATCTCCGGCAACTCAGTCCACGAGGAAACTACATTGCTTGAGAAAATATTTTTTGCTATATTTGTTTCAAATCTTCGTTTCTTAAGTTTGTATCCATGGCTTCGGGTTCTTGAGGAAGCATCCAACTCGAAAAGGGTTTCAATTTTTTTCTTTATCAAAGTTGTTTAGGGTCTTAAAGACTGGTATGAGTTCTCCTCTTAACCTTCTGGTCTCAGGTGATTGCAGGTTGAGTGCTTTAAGTCTATCTTCGTAGGACTTTGACGTAGTTTAGGTATCATTTATGTAGCATGATGTTGCACTCTCCAACATTTCTATATCTTTCCGCAAGTATGGATTCCAAAACTGAACTGCGTACTCCAAATGAGGTCGAACCAAAGATTTGTACACGGAAATTAATATATTTTTCGATTTGTAGACAAAATTCTATAGATGAAACCGAGCACTCTGTTTGCTTTCTTGCATGCCTCCACGCACTGTCTTCCAACTTTCAAATTGTTGCAGACTATAATACCAAGAGCTTTTTCTTTTGATACCTATCTCAGTGGCAGACCTTTTATTGTATAGTTAAATTCTTCGTTTCTTGCTCCAATGTGTAGTACCGTGCATTCATCTGCCAATTCTTTTAGCTACCGATTTCTGCAAAAACTCTTTTTTTTTTAATAGCCGGTCCGAGCTACAGAATATTACTCAAATAATTCAATTGAAACATCCATGCATCAAATTAATTGGCTAAACAGTGGGGAAAACGTTGAAATAAGCCAAAAATGCGTCACGGAAGGGAAAAAGGGTGGCCCATCGCAATCTAAACAAACGTGAACAATCAAAATATAGGGAATAATCTGTAAACAAAATAAAATGCCACTCATAGCGGTGTCGAAATACTTTTATACGTTAGTTTTTAAATCCCTGGAATTATTTTACTAGCCCAAACCCAAGTGGAAAACAATTAAGTACTCAACTAAATAGAAATACCGCAAACGTAACTTAGCAAAAAAAGGGAAGCACCTATAATAAATTAATCACCGCTCATAGCGATTGCTAAATAATTTTGAACATTAGTCTACAAATCTCTGAAATTTTTTTAACATCCCAAACCCAGCGGGAAAACGATTAAATACCAAAATGAATAAAAAAAAAACACCAACGTGACTAAGCAAAATATATGAACTAATCTTATAAAATAACAATAGCCGCTCATAGTCATTTCAAAATAATTTCGAACATTACTCTACAAATCCCTGCTTTCGTTTTAACCAGGGAGGGGAGGGGACGCTTACATACTTAAAAAAAAAGCCGACGATCTGCTATTTCTTTTAGCTTATTTATATAGGAATTGTTCTAGGTGCACATGATTAAGGCTCATTTAATTGTGTTTTCGATGCGGGCTTCAATATTTGTAGCTAGTTTAGGTTTAGTTGTGCTTTTCTCCAATTGCGTTCTATTCCTCTCATGTTTCAACGTTATGGGGTCATATTTTAGCCTATTTCCATAGGAGTTTCATGAATTTCACCCGATTAAATATATTTTAATTGGGTTTTGAATGCGGGCTTCGATAGCGAGAGCTAGTTTCGGTTTAGTTCTTCAATTTTTTGGCTACTTCAGGCTTAGTTTTTTAAGTTTCGACCGGTATGTCATCACTTCCTAGAATTTTTCTAGGTTTTCCTAAAATCAATTAAGTTCATCCTCGTTTCACCAAATTCGGTCTATTTCTTTGAATTTTGAAGGTGATGACGTCACATCAGAGACTATTTCTATATGAATTCCTCTAATTTCACACGACTAAAGGCATTTTAATTTGGTTTTTGATGCGGGATTCGATTCTTTCTTTTAAGGTAGTTGATATTTGTTTCTTATATGTTTTGCCAATTAGAGTATATCTATCTCATTGTTCAATGCTTCAAGGTCATATTTTAGCCTATTCATATAGAAATTGGTCTAATTTCACACGATTGAAGCTATTTTAATTGTATTTTCTATGCGCCCTTGGATATGTTTAGCTAGATGAAGTAGATTTCTTTTTATTGCAAGAAAAAAAAAGCGGGGCTGGAAAAGGGTAATCTATAAAATTCTTCTATCTACCGATTCCTCCCAAAATTCGTTTTTTAGTCGAATTTGAAATACATGTTTTTTCCATTCTCTTTCGAATGATATAATTTCCAAAGTCCGCACAAAGTTAGCCCATGAATGATTTTGTTTTGGCAATAACATCATAACTATTTGACCGATTCTAACAAAATTTAAAACTCTTATGTTGTTTTACATTATCTTTCGAGTGACATAATCGCCAATGTCCTCCCATGGTTATTCCGGAATTATTGAAAGTTCAGAAGGTCGTAAGTTCATAAATCAGAATAAGTGAGAGCACGCGACTTTTTGGTCAGCAGACCTTGTTGTCTTTGGTTTTTGTTTTGGGGGTTTGATGTGTGAATGTTTAGAGTATCCTTGCACTAGGCTGAAATTTTAATTACGGTGACTTATGCCCTATAAATCAGTCGCCATGTGGGCGTTTAAATAAAATCTCACCAATCCTCCCCACTTCGGCTCCTTGTTTGCCCTAACTCCACTGTCGCGTACTGCCCTAAACGACACAATGCCTATCATTGAACATACGCAAGATTTCTTCCCTCGCACTCATCATCTTCTATCTTTCCTTCAAACCTCACAACGTACTCTACTGACTCTAACACCTATCACTGAGCCCCCCTCTACCAACACACGCCGTTTATTGCGTAACACTCTTCCCAAGCACCCACAGTTTACTCTCTCTTCTCATTGCGGACATTCCCCACCGTAATAGAGAGAGGCAGAAAAGCAGAGAGGAAAGACATAAATACTATTGTATTAATAAAAATAATGATAATAATGTTAGGAGGAGAGATAGAGAGGTTAGGGAAAGACAGACACACAATCAAAATGATTCTAGTATTAAGAATAATAATTTTAAAAGTAATAATAATAATAATTACACGCATATACATTTAGTAATGTCAGAGCATTACCTCCCGACCCCAACTCACTGTGGTAGCGTACCGCCATACGGGCCATAGCACCAATCAGATTGTGTGCCCTATTGGCCCCAAACCTACCCACTCGGTAACTTTCCTACCCAACACTCACTGTTCACAACGTCCCTCCAAGCTTGAACCATTTTGACACAAAAGTACTTCCAACTCACATAGCGCCTACCATCAAGCCTCAGCATCCAAACATCAGGTTTAACATATATTCTCAAATGACGCCACGTGCTGAAATCGAATGCAAATTAGACAAAAAAAAACCGGACATATGTTGTCTCGTACACATGAGAAGACGATGCGAATACACATAGATGGATGAATATACTTATTGATGGGTCTCTTTGACAACTAATGAAGAGGGAGACTAAGAGAAACCACAAGTGATTAAAGGTTATTTATTAGTGACGTTACGCTCCTTTGGAGGAAGCTCCAGAGGAGCGAAATGTCAATAATCAAGAACTTTTTACCACTTGCGATGTCTCTTATTGTTCTCACTCTCCGAATATACCGGAATATCGACGATAAATACAGCGACGAGAAATAGGGAGATATACGAGGGGGAGTCAAAAAGTTCTCAGATAAATGGCATAAAATTTTTATTTGTAATAATACTGTAATCATTTTTCTACATAAGCTCCATTAACATCTATACACTTTCTTAATCTATGAATCCAACGGTAAAGACCATCTTTGTAGAATTCACGGGGTTGTCTCTGGCACCAAGTAATGACCTGCTTTTTTGCTTCATCTAATGATTGAAACCGGGTTCCTTTTAGGTGTCCCTTTAAATTTGGTTAGGTTAGGTAACCTAACCTAACCTAACCTAACCTAACCTAACCTAACCTAACCTAACCAAATTTAAAGGGACACCTATTCGGAACCCGGTTTCAATCATTAGATGAAGCAAAAAAGCAGGTCATTACTTGGTGCCAGAGACAACCCCGTGAATTCTACAAAGATGGTCTTTACCGTTGGATTCATAGATTAAGAAAGTGTATAGATGTTAATGGAGCTTATGTAGAAAAATGATTACAGTATTATTACAAATAAAAATTTTATGCCATTTGTCTGAGAACTTTTTGACTCACCTACGTATAGGTACACTATGCATCAACGAAAATTGCTCAGATATATGAATACACCCGAGTCAAGAAATACACAGGGATGTAGGAATATATTCAAGCATCAGTGAGAAAAATGCATACGCAGTAATGTATGATTACAACCATACATAACTAAATATACCAGTCACACTGAACATGCACAAGAAACGTAATCCAAGATTACCCGAAAATGTGTTTTGCTACCAAAGTTTTAATTTAATGTACCACACCGACAATCTTGAGCTATATTTTTCTGGCCTAAAATAAAAACTATATTTCTGTCTTTTTAATGATATATGAAAGCGCTAAATAATAAAGCGAACATGTACGGTGATGAACAAAAAGATTTTAGACATATTTTTATTCTTTCATTCGTATTTAAAATTTACGTGATGGGAATAATCATTCTAATAATTAAACTATTGCAGGTTTATTAAAAAGTCACCATTTGAAAAATAATATTCGATCGAAAGGGTAAAATGCTGAAAAATATGGGTTAAATGAATGATGTGGAAGTATAATCTATTTCGTAATAATTTTTGTAAAAATAAATGTTTAAATCTTTTTTAATTCCAGGAAAGATTATTTCTAAAGAAATGCGAGCAACCATTGTTACTCTGCACCAAAATGGCCTGAAATGCAAGGAGATGGTTGCTATGAGTATTGTATCAAAGAGCACCATCTTTAGGATCATTAATGACTTTAAAATGACTGGTTAAACTCTTCTGAAGTCTTCTGAATGCCTAAGAGTTTCAAATAAACGGCGAGGTCACCTCATGCTAAGGTCCAAGATCAATGATCGGGTTGACTTCACTGCCAAACTTGCTCACGATTGGAAAGAGGTAGGTGTGAACGCTTAAGAGCGCACAGTTACCAGAGACTTTTAGACAAAGGTCTTAAGTAGAGAAGGGCTGCGATGAAGTCTTATCCGACCAAAAATAACCTTACGGACAGGCTCCACTTTTGTATGAAATATAAAGAATGTACTGTTGAAGATGCCTTTTCGCGCCTGGCTCGTGGAAAACTTATTGCTCAGGAATTAGTTCATTTCTAGACTGTTGAAATGCGAGTTATATCGATTAACCTTTCCACATGTGTGGAAGGCCTTTCATCTCTGAACAAATTCTTTTAATTAAATCTGTACTTCCAATTAGATAAACTGAATGTGATATGCATTTTTTTTTAAATCGTAACGTCAATTTGTGTAGACTGATGCGCGTGGAATTTCTAACATATTAGAACTTCTACGAGTCCATTATTGCGGATCCTCTTCAAATACTCCTCGAACCAATCGATTCCTTCCCTAGAAAGTCTTGGGCATGAATTTCTGCTCTCATAATTCGCAGATCCGGTTTGTTTGTGAACCTTTTTTATGAAACCCTCTTTAAAATTTGTTTCGCATTTCATGCTTTTTATCTTGGTTGTTACCACAAACGCTCCGTCTTCCACGTACATCATCACTCCTAATATACGACTAAAAGGAATTTTTTAGATTACACAGAGTTTGGAGTAAACAAATGAACTTTTATGAATACACCAGGCAATGGCTTTGCCACTCTGCGCTTCGCTAAGATTAAAATTTAAAATCTAAAAAAAAACAGCTATGGTTAATTTTTTATGAATTTTCTGAACTTAGCCAATTATAATAATTTTAAAAAGGAACTCTAAACTAAATTTCCCGCCTTTCAAAATATCACGTTGCTAAAATATAGTTATAGAAGAGGATACATAAAAATAAGTTTTCTGAACTTTACCATTTGTAAATCTTTGGGTTTTAAAAAATTCACAAAGTTTCGATAGTTATATTTATTTCTGAACTTCACCATTTTGTTTTTTTGATATTATAAAAGAATTATTAGAAATAACTTTGATAAAAAAACATAATTCATAACCAAACTAAGATGAAATTATTATTCAAATACTCAAAAAAATCACTTCCTTAAATTATAGAGTTAGTGAAGTGATGATGGTGATGATGATGATGATGATGATGATGATGATGATGATGATGATGATGATAACAAAACAAAATAGATAGTGACTTTGGAGATACCCGGTAAGTCTGTGAATAAAGACCGTGTTAGTTGATGGGATATAACAAAGTATTTTGGAAATGAGACCATCGTTGTCTAGCAGTTTAGGGAGAAATTGTTTATTGAAACTGAGACTGAGACTGTGAAGATTTTCGAGGAAAAAGACTTGGGAGTCATTGTCACTACTGACCTTTTAAGTTTACAAAACGTTTAGAAACTTTGTCCGTTGTACAAATCAAATCAACTTTGCTTTTTTCTCCTAAGGATATAGACTAGAATAATGCAAAGGAAGAGAATTAAATTAATTCCAAATCATCTGAATATATCACAAGGAATCACAAGGAAGAGAAGTGCCTAAAAAAACGTTGCTACCCATACTGAGGAATGATGACAATATTCATAAGATACAGCTGTGGCCATAAGTTTTCGGACATCCTGGAAATTTTAGGAAATTAGATAAATGCATGGTCGCATAGGTTTTATTTTTACATTTCAATAATTTATATATGTCCCAAACAATCAACAAGAATAAAAAAATGCCAAACATCTAACATCAGCAACATATAACATAAGCAGATGAAGCTCTTTGAAAATTACAGCAACACCAAACTGATGCAAGAAGTTTAACAGCCTGCCGAGAACCCATTGGCAGCGATGAGAGCTGCCAATTCGTCGATGCATGCTCTCCACGAGGGGGCGGCGCCTGAAGGGTGTGGTATTAGCCCAGTCCTCGGTGATGATTGCATTCAGTTTCTCAATGGAAGCTGGTTGACTACGTTTTACGGCCTCTTTCAGGTCCTTGCCGAGGTTTTCCTGCGGATTCATATCCAGAAATTGAGGTGGCCAGTCTTTCACCGTGATATTGTTGTCCTGGAACTATTGTAAGAGTATAGTGGAAACAGATCTGTAACATCGGGTATTCTCCTTCTGCAAAAATATTCGGAGCATTTCTGGAGAGGTCTCGGGCTGACGGCAGCATGCAATCTCTCATAACAGCTTGGTTATTCTCTAAATTTATGATGCAATCAAAACGGTGGGGCGACCCCCCTCCCCCTCGAACTTGGGATAAAGCCCCATATGATTACAGACCGGCCATCATGCTTTACTGGTGTCATTATGCACTTTCGAATTCACTGCTCACCTGGCCTTCTGCAGACTATAGCATTGCATGGGTTCGAGAACAATCGGAACGTGAACTCGTCAGACAATAAGATACGTCCCCACTGAAACATGCTGACCCTGGGTCGTCTTTAACGATGTAAGTATTGGATGATCCCACTTTCTCGAATCCTCTTCAACACTCCTGCAGCACCAGAATGTGATCCACCGATCCTCTGCGTGATTTGTCAGCAGCTTAGACCATCATCGTGTAGCATGCGTATCAGACTTTTTTTTCCATGATATAATCACCGTATTTTCGCCATTATCATATGATTATTAGATCCTTTCGGCATATTAAATCATATTAATTAACAAATATGATGTGTTATATGAAGACATTTTGCGTGTTATTATTTATCTCATACTGATACTAGGATTTCATACATTTCAATAGCATCGCCATTTTAGATATTTCAATAAAAGTTACAAGGAAGCTTGTGCTTTTATTTTGCTTTCCAGATGTATTATATACAGGCATTTAAACCCCCACCAACATATTCATATACCCAAGGACTAAAAAAAAATGTCATGTGTACGAAAACTTTTGTCCGTTACTCTATACAGCTTAGAAAAAAAGCACAGTGCAGAGGAAGATCCACCGATCTTCCAACTTTGACGAGGAAAGGGATACAACCCAAAATTTGAAAAGTAAAGCTATAATTGGATTAAAAATAATCTTAACTTATCTATACGCAATTTGTTACACACTAACAATAATCACTTAATTTTATATTAGCTAAAGTTGCTCACCAGTAGAACTATTAACTACCTTTCCAGATGTCTGTTTTTTGTCTCGCATATTATAAAGACAAAAATTGTTGGATGGATCGGTTAATAGAGGTATTTAAAATAACTATGGGTTAGCTATAGTTATTTGAAAGAGGTAAAGAGCTATCACAATTTCCACTGGAATCATCTCTTCATTGTCATCGAGGCTGGATTATTTCACCAGCGTCTGTGAAAGAGAGGCTGATGGAGGGAATAGGGTCCTTGATTTTCCTGTTCCAATTTAAACAACAAATATTCGATTATATTAAGATCTGACTATTGTAACAGCCAACTAAGTGTGTGACGTCATTTCCATGCATTTTAAAATAATTTAGTGGTGTGAATGGATTCATTATCTTCCTGAAAGTTGGCACAACCAGTAGGACAAAGCGTCTACACCATGTTATGCACTTAACCAAAATTGAGAGAAAGTAATATGAGCGAACTCACATTGCCACACAGTACTACTACAATACTAATGGTATTCCATGAAAGCAGTAAAGTGGCTATCGCCGTGTGAAAAATCGGCATAGAAATGGAACCGTTCGCTTTCTTGCATTCTTCTTCTGTGTTTGCTATGTTTCTTTTTTCTCTCTTTGTCTCTCTCGGTGGTGGTGGTAGTGTATACTAGTATGGGTGTAATAAAAGTGGTGGTGGTGTATTAGTAATGGTTTTGGGGATGATAGTAGTGTCGTAGGTATAGTAATAGTGGTGGTAGCCTAGTAGTAGTAGCAGTGGTGGTGGAGGTAGTGTAGTAGTAGTGGTGAATGTGGTGGTGTAGTAGTATTGGTGGAGATGGTAGTTTCAAACTCAAAGCAGGAACCCATAGAGCAGTTAAACTCAAACAAGAATCCGATTCGCAAATCTGGAATAAAACAAAAGAGATGTAAAAAATCCTCGCGGCTAAACGATTGAAGTTCGAGACTACTGTTTGGTCTCATTCAACAGATAATTACCAAAGCCTTCTTTTTTTCACTCGTCCCATGGATGGGACTATTATAATGCGCGGATTTTCCCAAGATTTCTGAAACGCCTCAAATGAAAAAGGAAAACCTGGTTTCTCCACTGGGACAAAAATCGGACAAAGAAAGTTATCACTTTTCTGCCGATTTTTCCGATTACCGCCAAAATCATCAGTGATCGACTTCAATACTTAACTGTCGGGATAAGACAATCAGGACCGTAAATTCTTTAGGCTTCCTTCAGACGTAAATCCAATACGAATAAGGAAATAATCCAAAGGAAGGTTCATCTAAATATTGTACATTCTTTTATTGATCCAAAGGTCAATTACTTTGCTCTATACACCTCTTTGTACAACAGCCCATGTTGATTTGCGTAAACTAAAGTTTAACAATTGTACTGCTTCCAAAGTAACTGGTTTCATGAAGCTATCGACGAACAGTTTTTGCCGCAACCTGACTTTATTGATGTTAATTAAGCTCTGTAGTCGCCTTTAAAGCTATCTTTCCTATCTTTCATGGAGACTATAAGATTCTACGGTCTCTATAACTGACCCTTTTCTGACCTTTGCTATTAATTTTTTCGAAACTTGTATTTCTCTGATTCCCATAAGAAGGCATGATATTAGAGTCAGTTCCTCTGATAATTTTAAACATTTGCTTTTTATCTTTACCGATGCTTGGGCCATCTTGCTCCTTCAATCTGCACGTTTTGAAAATCTGAAAGGTTTTTCATATTATATAAGTTCCTTAATTTATGAAAAAACTCAACATGAAGTGTATAGCATAAAATAATATACAACATATTCAAACAGATTTTCTAGCTATTAAAATCTTTATGTAATATTAATGTTATTCCTAAAACAAAAGGTAAAATTACCAGGTGTTTCCATTATTTGTCCGAACTTTGTATGCCCACCCTAGATATATTGATTTCATAATGAGTCATAGTGGTGTACTTTGAAGCATGAACCTCCGAAAATAATAAATTAACGATCTTTGATTGACGACTAATAAAATATTCAATAAAAAAATCAAGTCTTATTTTAGCCTTCGACTATGGGAGTGTACAGGAAATAAATGTATCTAGGAATAAGAATGGCATTTTTCCTTCTCAAAACAATTCCTTCTTCCCTCGGTATTTTCTACCTATGATGGCATGGCTTGCGATGGAAAAGAGAGCATGGTATGAATAATTTCTTCGATCTTTAACTTCTTTTCACATGGGCTAGCCTAGGGTCGATGACTCTGTTATCTATATTATTTTTAGTTTTCTCCCTCTCTCTCTCTTTCTCTTACACACACACCGACCACCAAAGATAACCTCGTATCCATGTCATTTTCTTTGGATGAGTGTTTTGTGGGAAACGGCTACAAAATTATCAGATTTGCATTATGCATCCCTTTTACATGAATTCAAAGGGAGGAAAGATACAAGTTTGATTTTAGATATGCGAACTTTAATTGATTGAAAGCTTTACTCTTTGATTTATGTCCATTCAATAGTAACGAGACTGAAGTCAAATGACGCAGCATCAAACAGAAAATTCATGGAACGACAGGAAGAGTTTGTGCCCTCAGAGTCTGTCAAACCTGCATACACACAACTAAAATAGTTGAGTTGTGAGTGTCATTGCAATCAAATACAGGAAATTAGGTAAAAAATGAGGAAAGCGATTCGCAACCGTCACATCTAAACATATGTTGTTTGGTAAAGAAGTGACTAAACGTGGCGAAGATGTTCGTGTAGTATCATTAGCATTGGGAAAGTGGCGGGAAAACATATTGGCCGACATAAGGACGGGCATGGTGTGGTGCAGGATTGCGATATCAATATCGCCAACATCCTTAACGATTACTTTCCGTCAGCGCTTACGAAGGAGAGTAACGATGAGATACCGAATCCGCGAGTGAGATTAAAAGGGACGGACACAGTGCTATAACGACGAACCCCGTAGAGGTTGATACGAAACTTGAGAAAATATATCCATACATATCGCCAGATCTGGACGGATTCGTGCAGTGCATTTTGTGGAAGGTCAAGAACCAGGTGGCATCTCGTCTCTTCGAGACCTTCAATGTGTTTCGTGATGCAGGAGAAGTACCGATAAACAGACTGATGGCCAAAGTGACTCTTATCCACAAGAAAGGTGATCGAGAGTATGCGAAACTGATCTCTTCGATTCGACATAGGATCTATCAGACTTAACAAGCGAGAGCTTTGTCTGTTCCCTCTCGAGACACGAGATAGAAATATTGAAAAAATCCTTTCGTGATTCGAAAATATTGACTAAAGGAAAAATGTTCCCACTGTCATAACAAAAACGAAACTATTGTTAGAAGCTGGAGTTACCAAAGTTTTGAACTACATTAGGCAACTATTTAATGAACAGAATATGCAAAGTATAAAACGAACTTCCTGCCGAAGTTGTAAACAATTGCATCATTATAGAGTTTAAAATTAGACTTGCCAAAGTATTGTCAAGGATATAATTTTTATTTAGCTAGATTTACGTATTAGTTTTGCTGTCTAAATTCCTAGTTCATAGGAGTGTTATCTTCCACATTTTTCGCTTTTCTTCCACACAGAAGAAGGTAGAGAGAACCTTTATTTTGCTTTACCTTGTTTTTTTTCCTCAACCTGAATGTTCAAGGCTTTCTTAAATGGTACCTCATAGGTATATATAGCGATGTCATTTGAGACTTCGATTCTCCATGACTTTACTCTCTCTCTCTCTCGTTGTCTTTTTCTTTCTCTTTGCGCCTTGTATTTAGAGTTGTTGGACAAATTTAAAAGTCCTTCCTCAAATCCAGGTCCTTTTAGGATTGAATAGGTCTCCACTATGAGACACTTGAGGAAAAATGGTTACAGCAGTTTCAAAGGACTAGATGAATTAAAGGGTAGAAACCTAAAGATGGGTTAAATTAAATATAGGGTGAATGTGAGGGTGACCATTAATAGAATCTTGTGGCTCTTGCTTATCTGAAAGTTAGGTAGGTAAGATATCACGATAGTGCCACTCACCAAGATCATCACTATGCAATCAGACATACATATATTGTTAATGTCTTGTCGGTCCTTAAACTCACCTCAAGTCACCAAACCTGCCCTCAAAATTTATAAGTAGCTTAGCTATTCAATCCTGCTCAAAAATGAATCACTATCATGGCTTGTCAACAAAACTTAATCATGCAATACACATGCCAATAATATAATATATACACGAATTAATATTGCAATGTGCAATTTTCCTACAATACAACTTAAAACCCATGATAGCCTACCTTCCCCATGTACTCATCTAACCTGCGCTTGAAAACATTTAGGTTTGGACTGCTTATTGTCTCCTTTGCGAAACCATTCCAGTAATCTACCACTCTGTTGGTAAAAAAGAACTTTCTCACATCCAACCTACAACCCTGTTTTTTTAATTCTCAAGTGGTGGCCCTTTGTCCTATTACTACCTTCCAACTCAAAGAACTTGCTAAAATTCATATCGCCTCTCTCGCACCTTCTTCCAAATGAGAACATATTTAGTGCCCGCAACCTATGTACATTTCACGGTGCTTCAGTAAAGGTATCATCTTTGTTGGCATTTATTTAACACTAAGGCTCATAAACCAACAACTACATTCCTAAGCTTTACTATTTAAGATACATACATATACAAGATGACCCCTTCCCCCCAAATAAAACGAGCCCAAACTTTCGATAGGCCTTATTTCTTAATCTTCTGCAAGGATTGAATGAAACCTTGGTGATAACTAGTTTATTGTGTTTAAAAACATCATATCAAAACATGAGAGTCTTTGGACTTTTCTTCTTTATTCTAGAGCACGCGTTCGAGATGAACTTCATTTAGCTCTGTGCATTTCTTGAGGCGCAGCACAAAGTTGTCCATGATGTCCCTTACAAACCGACCGACTAATGACTCTGATCTCTTCCCTGATGGCTTCCTTGAGTTCCGTGATGGTCCTGGGTCTCCCTGCGTACCCTCTTTCTTTAAGGTAGCCTAGAGAAAGAAATCTGGGGAAGATAAAGTCTAGGCTGTGAGGTGTCCACTCAAAATCAGTCTTGAGACTGATCACACGGCCACCAAAGTTCTCTTTCAGTCAATCTTAGGACAGGTTTGAGGTGTTAAAGCTTGCTCCATCTTGCTGGAACCAGAACTTCCACATAAGCGACGGAAACAGGATCTTCAGCTCCCTCTTCAAGGTTTTGAGGACCTCAACATACCGTTCCTTGCTGACTGTCACTGTCGCGCTAGATTACTCGAAGAAGAATAGTCCGATGATGCCTCTGGTTGAGATTGCATTCCATACCGTGCACTTAGGTGAGTGTAGGAGCTTCGTGGCTACCTTATTTAGTCTGGAGGTCCCCCAGAAGACATTTGTCTTCGAGTTTACCTTTCCTCCAAGATGGAAGTGAGCTTCATCTGAGGTCTAAAGGAGGTTAAGGAAAGTTGGTTCTCCTGAATCTTCTCCAGTATCTTGACTGCCATAGCCTTTCTTTGTTCCTTGTCTGAGGCTGTAAGGGTCTTCATCCTCTGTATTATGTATGGGTAGGCCTTTACATCCATTACTAGCACTCTCCTGCAAGTTTCACGGGATATACCTAGGGACTGACTTCGCTTGCGCAAAGAGCGTTTTGGACTCTACTGAACTTACTCTCTCACGTTCTCGACCAGCTTAGCTGTATGCTTCCTGGGGCCTCCTGAATGGATTGAACGGTTATCACTGGCTGTATTGAAGTTTTCCATTGACCGATAGCTCTCGAAGTGGTCGCCTCAGTCCTGAATTCTGCTATTGGAGAGGCCTTTTTTCACATTTAAACTGATGCACGAAAGTGTCCTGCACTTTCATAAACGAGCCTGTTTTATAGTAATGTTTGACGCAGTATATTATTTGCTAGAACTCCCATTGAGATCTAGTTGTGTTCAGAGGCGTTGCTTCTGTCATGTCCTGCAAAGTAAGGGTGGTTAGTGAATGAACGAAGGATATATCACAAAAAGTGTGTGCAGGCCCGTTTTTTTTTGGGGGGGGGAGGTCACTCTGTATCTTTCTATCTACATTTATACATAAATCTTTAGTTTACATTAAAATTACATACAAGATTCATTAGTAATTTGGTTCGCGGCGCTACATATTTTCCCTCGAAGCGGTCGGGCGCAATTTCCCTCGTGCGAAGCTAAGCGTGGTTCGTTGAAATTCCCCTTGTTCGAGTCTAACGAGCGCTCTTGAAAGTCCCTGTGTGCGTCCTTTAACTTCACCGAAACTCGCCAATTTTAGGTATTATATTTCAATAAAATTTATATAACTAAAATAATGAGTAAATAATATTGCAATGGACTCTAGGAAGGTTGCTACTGGGAATATTACCAAGTTAGGATAATCCCCAATGCAAGAACGGCCATCTAACTTCACCTGGTGGAGGAACTGTGCGGTAGTTCTCCCATTGGGAAGAATTATCCTACGTGACCACTATTCCTACTGTTAATTTGCCCCCCCACGATAGAAACTAATTGTAAATTGCTTTCAATTAGATGAGAATAATTGGCTGTATATTTTCAGAATATTTCTATTGTGATTTATTGAGGCACACTTTGTGCTGCTGCATTTGAGAAGCTGCGGTACATTTTTTTGGCTGCACCGCGCCTTTTCCTTTAATGCCAAGAAGTATGTTAAGAGAGGACAGTATCATTAGAGGGATTGTTTGTATTTATTTAACACTAGGAATCAAAAAACAACAAGTACCTTTCGAAGCTTTACTATTTAAGATTAAGTTTAACAGTCACACATTTATGTTGTTATATAGATGACACTTACAAAGTGTAGCTGGAACCCAAAGTTTTGTGCAGCAAAACAACAGATATCTTGGAATCAAGCAGAGGCAACCTGCGGCCCTTGACACGATACCGGAGGCCTCCGTAGATCTATCACTTTTATTTTAGCCGTGTTTTTTTCTCATTAAATGGAATAATCCAATGTTATAGCAATAGAACCCAAGATACTATAAAATTACTTCTTAGTTGCTAAGAAGAATGGATCGCATTAAATGTGACGAATCATCCTCGAAAATGAAGTTCCTTAAGTCCAAAACGAGGTCAAGGTTGATTGATTTAGACCTTGAAAGTAATTTATGCGTCGTCATTTGTAAAATCTCTGCGAACATTTGGAGATTGAGTTTAAAAGAATCAAGTTCAAATTCAACATTGGAGATTGAGTTTAAAAGAATCAAGTTCAAATTTAACATTGGAGATTCACTTTAAAAGCATCAAGTTAAAATTTAACATTGGAGATTCAGTTTAAAAGAATCAAGTTCAAATTTCACATTAAAATGAAAGTGGCTCCTGAAGTTGTTAAATTCGGCCTTTAATACAAAATTCATTATTTGTACGAGACAAAATTATTCTTCTTTATTTGGACATTTTAGTTATATGTATATCATTCCTATCTAAATTTAAGTATTGTATTTTTTAATGAAAAAATATTAAATATTGTATTTATAGCCTTTTATTATTGCCTAAATTAAATATTTAGTCTGAAATGCGACCCGCAGGACTTTCTCAAGAGTGGTGCTGCCAGTAAGTCAAAAAGGTCTGGTGACCAAAGTCGCGTGCTCTCACTTATTCTGATTTAGGACCTTCAATAATTCCCGAACTAACCTTGGGAGGACCTTGGCAATTATATCATTCGATAGAAAATGTACACAAAATAAAAGGTTTGAAATTTCGTTACAATTGGTAGAAAAGATACAATGTTATTACCCCCCAAAAAGCAAAACAGGGACCGACCGACCGACCGACCGACATAGTGAGATATAAAGTCACACGCGACTAAAAACGGTTGCCCATTCTTGCTCTTAAACCATATTTAAACAGTTTGAAATTAAAATCTTTTCCGTAATGGAGAAATGAATCCGGATTTCTACTCTAGATCGGCCATGGACCATGTCAAGTAGGAGTCTTTAATTCCTCCAGCCTGGAAACGCTCCACATAAGAAATCAGGTATCTGTCTATCTTCAATAGATTGCAAATTATAAACGGATTTTCCAAAATAGCAAATCCGGATCTCGTATTTGTCCAGATATAACTTTTTAGTCGCGTGCGACGCTCTATAAGTTGCTATATTGATCTGTAGGTCGTTCGGGCGGATGTTAACCAATTTACTTTTCAATGAGTTTTTTGGTAATAACATCGTAACTATTTGGCTGATTCTAACAAAATTTGAAACCCTTTTGTTGTTTTACATTCTCTTTCGAATGTTATACTTGCCAAGGTCTTACTAAGGTTAGTCTGGGAATTATTTGGCAATAATATCGTAATTATTCGGCAAATTGTAACGAAATTTGAAACCCTTATGTTGTTATACATTCTCTTTTGAATAGTATAATTGCCAAGATCCTTCCATGGTTAGTCTAGCAATTACTTTTTGTTTTGGCAATAATATCATAACTATTCGGTCGATTCTAACGAAATTTGAAACCCATATGTTGTTATACATTTTCTTTGGAGTGATATAATTGCCAAGGTCCTCCCAAGGTTAGTCTGGGAATTATTTGGCAATAACATAGTAACTATTCAGCCGATTCTAAGGAAATTTGAAACCCTTATGTTGTTTAACATTCTCTATCGAATGATTTAATTGCCAAGGTCCTCCCAATGTTAGTCCTGTAGTTATTGAGAGTTTTGAAGGTCGTAAGGTCATCTTGTAACAAGGTCATCTGTCAGAATAATTAAGATCACGCGACTTAAGTATGTTGACCTTGTTTAACTTTAACACACAAAATAAGTCTGAATCATACTAAAGCTACACTATCTCAGTTACACATTGGGTACAGTCTTGCGTGAACCATTCACTATCGCTGTACTCTTATGTACATTATATGTATTTTGATCCCATAGATCCAGATTATGATCCGGATCTGTGTATGTTGGTATAACATCATAAATTATCCATCATTTTGCATTTTTAATTTGACGAACTCATTATTTATTTATGAATTTGCTAAGAAAGTCAGAACGTCTAGAAACATAATCCGCCCCGAAATCGTATTTGCGGGAAGAATGTGAACCAAAACTACTGAGAAGACCTAAGTTCTACTTAGAATTTGGAAACTTCTGCACACACACACCGCAGTGTGTGTGTATAAGTGCTACAAACTAATTAATAATTCATCGTTACTCTAGAAGAAAGGGAAGATAGCTGAGATTCTCCAATAACGTAAGTATCGGATTTAAAGCGGACATGCTGCTCTGGTGGCTGCGAGATTTGATACCGAGACGAACAACGCTCCATTAACTTAAGCTAAGCTCACTCCCTTACCCCCTTCACCTTGTTGTCTCCTGTATCCTTTTAAGGCAACCACTAACCGAGAAATTACTACTAGTATGTTAGTGTAGGAAGAAAATTCGAGTGACATGGAGTGTTTCCGCTCCTAAATGATGACCTATGACACCGCAAAAGAGCGCCTAGTCAGCCTTTTAAACAATTAAAAAAGGGTACTTGCTCGGGCACGTGTGATGGACACGCTTAGGGAACCATCGTAACCATATAGGCGCCTGGTTCGTCTCAAGTTTTTCAGTTCCAGGCCGTATTCGTTCCCCGGGCGGTCACTTGCTTAGTTGATTCAATGTTGAGTGGTGTCGTTGATTAAAAAAAAAAACCGAAGAGAAGATCTTCGCCGCAACATTTCTGAAAAGTGTTGGTAGGAAAGTGTTTAAATTAGGATGGATTAAAAATGCCTGTCAGATACTTAAGTCAAGTAGTTGGGGCGTGAGGAACTTGGACGTGGAACCCTTGTTCCCTTTAATCTATGTATACTGCTACACATAATACCTGGAGAAGCGGCATGTCCTCCCTCCCCAAGTGCTAATAAATAAGTCCTGGCTCACTGGGTTTAGTCGAACTCTTTGACGAAGTACGGCTAATCTGAAAGGTTACACCTGGCATCTATACACCACTTCTTACTATCTCTAGACCTGGCCAGCTACCAACATCATACCCCATCGGAGGAGAGGCTTTGAAACCTCTATAAACAGCTCCCTTCAACGCCTGTCTTGAGGGGACCTGGGAGTTTGGGCGTGAATAATGGGAAGATTGTTTTTGCAGCAATAACAACTCTTTGTCTAATGGGCTGCCGCTCTTCCACCCTTCAGGCCGTTTTCAGATAAATAAAACTGTAGTACTGCTTATAAAGGGCGGCTTTACCGCTTGTTGTTGGCTATCAAACCAACAAAAAGTTCTTGGCCCCCTATCTGGGTCTATCGAATGATAGATCTTCACATCGAAGCCGTCATGTTAACGACTAATACGACTAAGTAAGGGATCAACTTTGTTGCCCTGCATCTCTGGCTGCACAGGTGGAAACTGTGGCCTTTGGGGAGCGACCTTCCGCTGGTTAACTACCAGTTAGTGTGTGCCACCGCGCAGGCACAAACCAGACATTTGAACGTGCCCATCGTTGGAATCCTTGAGAAGTCCAAAAATTCAAAAATGGGATAGACGGGAGCAGCTAGATGCGGGATACAGCTCACCAACCCGCCTTTTTTACTATATTCGTCACTAGCTCTGTAAGTTTCGCGTCTGTTGGTTCTTTCTACAAAATTTAGGATTACAGCCCCATTCGTAAAACTTCGCACCACCTTGCGTTGGGCAGTACGAGGAACTCGAGAACACAGCTGATTAATGGAAATACTCCACTCTCGCTACGCTCAATTGGTGAATGGCTTTCCCTTTTACCAGTTTTAGAGCCGCTCCTCTGAAAATGAGGTACCCCCCTCAGTCCTCACCTGCTTTCTCACGAGCCCCTCTCATTTTCTCGTAATGGAGAGGGGCTCTTCTTCTTTTATGCCTAAGGGTGAGGGGGTATTCCCCTTTACCACTTCCTGTTATGTCTACGGGTTAAGGGTATTCCCCTTTCCGCTCTTCCTTAGAGTTGCCGGGCGACTCTCTAATTGAACTAACAGCTACCCTGTTTCTTTATTATAAGCCCCCCTCCAACCTCAGGGCTTCTTCGCAGGGAGAGAGGGTGCGTTCCCAGCCCAACTCTCCAAGGAGGGGTGGGTGGGTAAGGATTCCGGAAAAATCAAGTCCTCTGACGACTCGGCTAGTGACCATGCCAACGATGGCACATCCGGACACAAAGCACCCGCGGACGGAGGCGTCAGAGCCCAATTTAAAAGGCAAGGCGAGGAGGGTGGAGTCTCGGCGACGTCGGGGTCCCTTGTCGATAGGCTTCCTAGCATTTTTGAATACTCAAGAATCAGTCATTCGCTCAACTGATGGAAACATGCTGTCCAAAGGAGACATGTTTAATCGGCGCTAAGCATTAGCTAGGATTCTAGTTAAGGAACAAAAAGTCACACGTTCCTCCGACGTGACTCTTCTGGTGAATGTGGCTGACTCTGCCCAGGTAGTCATTGTCGTTGCTTTTCAGAGACTTGATGGCTCGTCTTTACAGGCGAGTTGGTTGGTATCCCTATTGAGTCAAGGCATACGAGCCATTGCCGCAGAAGTGCTTCTACTGCCACTGCTTCGGTCATACAAATCGCGTGTGCAGATGTGCTATATCAGTTCATCCCAAACCTGGGTCAAAAATACTCTAAGGTCTTACATGATAAATATGTATTGTGTAAGGCCAAGTCTAGGAATTGCGGCGAGCCATACTCTGCTTTATGAAAGCAATATGACTCATATATTTTCGAAATGAACAATAACGCCCATGCCAAATAGGTTAGGTAGAGGTGATAGTAATAATTCCCTAATTCACTAGAGAAGTCTCTTGGAGTTCAACAATCTTTTCACTGAATTTTTTATATTGCCCATACTTAACCGCGTTGACATGGGCGTTATTTTTCATTTAGAAAAATATTGGATAAAACCGATAAAAGTCTTTTTGAAACTTCTCCTTTTACAGAAAATTTCTTTTATCAAAAAGTTAGATGAGCGAAGAGCTGTGAAAATACACACAGTTCTCGATTCTGTTAAAGTTCCAATGCCTAACTCTTATAAATGGTTTCTTGAAATATCTCATTTTAAGGGAATGGATGGTTGCCCAGTCATATGGGTGACGCTCCTGAAGATAGTTGAAAAATTCCATGAGACTTTTCTAGCAGATCAAGGAATTCTTACTATTGCCCTTACAATCCCGCATATATATATTCGCCGCGTATTTACCTCAATTTTCCTTTATCCTTTGAATTCCCTATTAATTTTCTCTCCTTGATAGTCCCGATAGACCTTGCGAATCGTAACTTAAAAGCTTGTTTATTCGGAAGATATTTTGGTCTTCCGCGTAGCTAAGTGGCCTAAGAGACTATTTAATTGAGATCAAAGCGGATGTTCGCTGCCTAAGTGTGCATGGTTCGATCCGACCTCTGTACGGAATTTTTGCGAATCAGGAAATATTATTTCCGAAGAAGAATTTTCCCGGTATATATATATATATATATATATATATATATATATATATATATATATATATATATATATATATATAAGTGTGTGCTTCTATATGTGTAAAGCTGAGGGTCATGCGATTCGAACCAATGTCAAAGCAGCTCTTTTTACATCTTCAAGTAATGGAAAATGGATACCTTTCAATTATTTTTTCAGGTTTGGAAACAAAAAGAAGTCGGATGGGGCTAAATCGGGGCTGTGAGGTGGATGTCAGATGATTTCCCATCGAAATTCCTGTAAGAGAACTCTGTTCTGCCGAACGCAGTGAGCGGGTGCATTGTCTTGGCTGAAGACGACGGGCCAATGCAGCTTCCCAGTGTGTTTTTCTGCGATTTTCTTGGACAGTTTTCTCAAACCGCCTTCATATAAAGCAGCTGTAATTATTTTCTTGTTTTTGAGGAGGTCAACCAGCGAAATCTCCTCTGCATCCCAAAAGACAGTTGCAATGACCTTTCCTCTTGAACGCTTAGATTTTGCCTTGACTGGCCCAATTCCACATCTGGACAGCCACTGCTTCGATTGAATTTTGTCCAATTCTCTGCATAAAAGCCTCAAGATCCACCTCCCTACTTATTCAATATTTCCATTGAAATATCTGCCCTTGTGTGCTGCAGATCTGGGCGCAACAGCCTAGTAACTCATCGAGTGGAAAGCTTCCTTAACCCCAAACTCTCCACCAGAATTGCGTTTGCAGAACCAACGGAGATGTTGTGTGTGTCTGCTACTGATTCAGTGGTTATTCGACTATCATTTTCAATCAGGTAGCGAACAGCCTCAATGTTTTCCACACATACTGAAGTGGATAGACTGCCACTCGGGGATCATTTTCAATCTCATTTCTTCCACTTCTGAAACGACTTAACAATTTTTAGGTTATTGATTTTTGGGGGAGTATAGTCATCATAAACTTGTTCCATAGAGTCAATGATTTTTCTGTTCTCTCACCCGAGATTCACCATGAATTTGATGTTTGCCTGGCGTCGATTTTGGAGGAGGCCATGTTGCTGGAACTGGTGCTGAATTCCAACTAGCGGCGTTACGTTGTCACATGCATTTAAGGGTTCATGTTAGAACACGTTATAACACGTTGGTACAAGAACGTTGAGGTGCATTGACATCAAATATATATATGAAGGGTGTTCCAATAACTTGGACCGATTTTAAATGTGAGTTAAGTTTAAGCGTTCAATGATATTTTTCTTTTTCTTTCAGATTTAACAACTTCAGTCTTTGGCAATTTCAACCATGGAAACATTAACAATCGACCAACCTGTTAAAGTTATCGAAGCCTATTACGAAAATGGACGTTCAAACAGAAATGCATTTTTTGGTCAACATAATCGACCAACCGAGAGTGCAATTGGGAAAGTGGTTCGTAAATTCAACCAAACGGGGTCGATAGCAGATATGAAAACGCCATTGCGTGCTCGTTTACGCCGTTCAGCTGAAAACATTGCTGCAATGCGAGAGAATGTGGCCAAAGATCCAGACACCTCTATTCGTCATCGCGCGCAGAAATTGAACCTCTCCACAACAAGGTTACATCGAATTTTGACAAAAGATTTGTCTCTACACGCTTAAAAAATTCAATTGACACAAGAACTGAAGACTGTTGACCATTTGAAGCGCCTTACATTCTTCAATCGGGTGCATGAGCAAAGACAAGCCGATGATGATTTTTCGCAAAAATCATTTTTAGTGATGAAGCCCCTTTTCATCTTGGTGGATTCGTTAATAAGAAAAATTGCCGCATTTTGGCTGATGAAAATCCCAGGAAGATTGGTGAAAAGCCACTGCATCCACAAAAGGACACTGCTTGGTGTGCATTTTTTGCTAGCAGAATCACTGGGTCGTATTTCTTCGAAAATGATGCTGGGAATTCTGTTACTGTGATAGGAGAGCGATACCTTGCCATGATAAACAACTTTTATGGCCTGAATTGAATTCTATGGATGTCGAAGATTTGTGGTTTCAAGAGGACGGCGTCACATGCCACACAGCCAATGCAACAATGGCTTTATTGAATGAGAAGTTCCCAGGTCACATCATCTCTCGAAACAGCGAGGTCAATTTCTTTCTTTGGGGTCATCTCAAAAGTAAGGTCTATGCCAACAAGCCAACAACAATTCAACAGCTAAAGGATGATATAATAAGGCATATTGGTGAGATCGAGGAGCAACTATGCAGAGACGTCATCAAAAATTTTGACCATCGAGTGGAGGTGTGCCGCCGAAGCCTTGGCGGCAATTTAGGCGATATTATTTTTCACACATAATTGCCATGACTCAAATAACATGATCAAATAGTGAAATCAATAAATTTTCATCAATAACACTGTTTTATTTACTGCTAACTTTGATCTGTCTTAATGACACACGCTTTATATATATATATATATATATATATATATATATATATATATATATATATATATATATATATATATATATATATATATATATGTATATATATATATATATATACGTGTATTTATAGTAGGGATAAAATTATCATGGATTTCTTGAAAATTCGTAATATTCCTGGGTTATAAAAGGTTATATAAAGTTATTGTATTCACAAGTAATCAATTTATTCTAATAAATATGGCAAAAATTTCCTTTCTCACATTGATTAATACTTGGTTTATTCTTGATTAGCCATTTAAGTGATTTACACGCTCTGGCAGGCCAGTGATTAAAGTTCTGCATAAATGCTTCATTCTGTCAGAGTGAAACGATCTTATTATTATTATTTTAGGACACCATCTGGTGAATGGGTATATGCCGCTGTAGTGACGACAGTCTAGTATTAGGCTACATTAAAATAATACTATGCAAAACAAAAAACAACAACAATAAAAAAAGGAAAAGGGCAACAAACAGGAAGCACGCTCAGGCGTCGTGGGGAGGCCCGCCTCCCCTCGGAACAGGAACGTGCAACCTACAAAAAAAACACAAACACACGCAAAAAAAACCAGTTAAATAAAGTGGAGGAGGCCAGCCTCCTCCTAGAAGCAAAAAGTCTTCAAGTCAGTGTGCACAAACTCGTCGCGAATACAGGGAACAATAGTTACCCCGCTCATGCAGGTACCGGTAAAGCTAGCGTGCGCGAAGATCGCTTAAACTGGGACATTCAACAAGAATGTGCCAAACAGTCTGGGGGACAACGCAGTCATCACAATATGGCGCAGGCCAGCGCTTCATCAAATAGCGGTGCGTCCCGCGAATGTGTCCAATTCGGAGACAACATAAAGCAACTTGAAGCCGTCGTGGCATTAGAGGGCTGGTCCATGAGAACAGTAGCGGTGCAATGGCACGCAACTTTTAGTTCCCCTCGACCGCCAAACAGCCTGGAGAGATCCCTGTATTCCTGGGATGTAATTGGTGTGAGGAAGATCGTAACGCTGGTCTGGTTGCCCAATCCTCGCGGACTCTTCGGCGCCCTTATCGGTGGTCTCATTTCCCGCAATTCCTAAATGTCCAGGAACCAAGCAGAAGATAATCTCGATATCCGCCCGGCTCGCCAAAACCGTTGAGCCACGGATATCAAGAATCAGGGGATGCGGAGATTCCAATGCTCTGAGAACACTCATGGCGCTTTATTTGTCGCTATAAATCATAATTCTGTCTCCGAACCGGGCACGTCACGTAATCTCCCGTGCCGGGCGGTGTAATGCAACCAGTTCGGCCGTAAAGTGAGACGCAGGTCCTGGCAGAGCCCTGAAAAATTCAAACACATGGGATAGGCTTAGAAACCGACCCCCTCTTAAGACTTGGTGCCATCCTTCTACAGTGTCAAGGTTCTAGCGTGACACGAAGTGAGCTCCAAAAAGGCCGAACGCAATACTCGCGGCGCTGTAGAATCCATGGGAGCAGAGGCGTGGTGACAAATGGTCCAAAGTGTTACCCTACAGAATTGCGTGCTGGGCAGGACCAGGGGAGCCATCGGACCAAGAGCTATACCAAGCTCTTGAAGTAGTTTCCTAGCGCCAAAACCAAAGACCTTAGGGTATGACTGGCGTCTCTCGGCATATACGCACCGTCGAGATCAGCTGCAAATGCAGTGTGAGCTGTTGGCCCGTGAGAGTGGCGCCGGACTCACTCGTACAGGCGAGTTGTGCACTGTGCATGATGCAGAGTAAGTGGCATATCCCCAGAATCAACCTGTAGGCTCTCAATGAGGGAAGTGCGGAAGGCACCAGTCGCCAGGCTAAGGTCAGTGTCGTGGATCGGATCGACTCCATCTTCCGCAATACATGCTCAGATGCGGATGCATAAAACTCGCATCGGTAGTCGAGCTTCGAACGAACAAATGATCGATAAAATAGTAAAGCAGTAGCACTATCAACGTCCCAGGCGCTAAACGTTACAGAACTAAAAATATCCATGGCACGGGTATAAGAGACCCTAATGATGCGAATATCAGCCTCCCAGGTGACGTGTGGTCAAATAAGAGACTGAGGAAATGGTTCGAGTCCACAACTTACAGCTGAACTTCATTTAGAAACAAATCTATGTCCGGGTGGAACCGCGGATGGCATGAGAACTGCACGTCCTTAGTCTTGACCAGGGAAAAACAAGGCCTATGCGCTTCGGCGTAACGAGAGTCATGTTCAATGCATCTTGGTGTAAACAGTTCAGAGTTGTAATGATGATCGCGCCAAAATAGATCGAAAGTTCGGCCACGTACAGCGCAGCGAGAACATCTTCTGACAGCACCGAGATGATGCCAGTGATGCTCAGGGCAAAGAGTGTGACACTGCGGAAACTTCACTATGGGACACCCTCTTTCTGCTGCATTGGGCCGGAGAGGGCTCTACCACACGTAAGCGGTATCGACGATCTTGCAAAAATTCAGATTTCTAGAATGGAAGCCTTCCCCTCGCCATCATCGTGTAGAGAGTCTCTATAATACAGTAGTATCATCTGGTATCATAGGTCTTATCCAGATCGAAAAACAACATGGCGCAGTGCTGTCTACGAAGGAATGCCTCGCAGACAACATTTTCTAGTCTGAGCAGAGCATCCGACGTGGAGTGAAACTTGTCGAAGCCGCGCTTTCCAGAAGAAGGGTGTCCCCCGCTGTCCATAAAAAAGGATAATCTAACATTTACGTATTTCTCCATCAACTTGCACAGGCAAGAGGTTAGAGAAATTGGGCGGAAACCAGCCGAGGTAGAGTGATCTCTCCCCGGTTTGCGAAAAGTAACTGGGGAGAGATCACTCTACCTCGGCCTCGCAGACTGAATTTTCCAGTTTGAGCAGAGCATTCGACGTGGAGTGAAACTTGTCGAAGCCGCGCTTTCCAGAAGAAGGGTGTCCCCCGCTGTCCATAAAAAAGGATAATCTAACATTTACGTATTTCTCCATGCACTTGCATAGGCAAGAGGTTAGAGAGATTAAGCGGAAACCGGCCGAGGTAGAGTGATCTCTCCCCAGTTTGCAAAAGGCAAGCACAGTAAGGAATGCAGATGCGAAGCATTGTGCCACGGCCTTGGGGTCTGAAAGTGCGGTCCCAAAATCAGGCTGTTCATTTGGAGATCACAAAGATAGATCGAAGCGTAAAATGAAGCAGTTCTCGGGCAGTGATGCGTAAACTCATCCACATTTAGGACACCTATCTCAAGCTCGCCGATCAGGTCGGCAAAAGAGAGGGAAAAGGCAAGAGAGAGGTCCTCGGCAACCGTGCCACGATGCGGCGGAAGTCTCTTACATCCAAGGCGGCTGACATGGAATGTACGCGGAAATAACAGTATACCTCCTATCCATATGCAGCCTTGTCCCCTCCTCCCTCAGGTCCCATCTGGGATGGTTTGATGAGAAAAAGATGGTCGGCATCTAGCGTGTGAAATTAGAGGGCCACCAGAGAAAGTTTTAGTAGAGATTGTAAGCAAAGTGAGGAGGTAAGTTTTGAGGACAGGATGTCAGAAAGAAGGACAAGAGGCTAAGCTGGGGCAGGACGGGCGCTGAGTCCCGTTAGCACGGCGGACCGGAAGGCAAATCGCCGCGCCCCTTACGGAGCAGAGTGAAACGAAACGTAGATAAGACGTTCTATGAGCTTTGCTTTAGGTGTTATGAGAGCTTCGTGTATTTGATTTTTTATAATATACCATAAACTCTCAATATGGTTCATGTATGGGTTATTTCCAGGCGATGATAGCAGTTCACGGCCATTTTGTGCGCACCACGTCTATACTGATCGCGCCGTGTTTACAAGGAGCCGAGTCTTGTTGAAATATGTATGATCTATCACCCAAACATTCCCTCATTTGATGTACCAAACGGGTTTTCAGGACTTAAATATACTTATTCTGATTCATTATACCTTCAACAATCTTCAAGCGACTTGTCTCATGTACAGAAATTGCTCCACACACCATGATTTTCTTTGGATGTTTTACAGTCTTTTTAAGACACTCTGGCATAAACTCCTCACCTGACCGCCTCTTTACTGCGTGCAGATGGTCATCAAGTACTGCAATAGTTGACTTGTCCGAAAACACAACATACAACAATATAAAACACTATAGCAGTAATGTAACAGCCTGTAGTGCGAGTTACTTGAAATTATTTCATTTAGCATGAACGCGTAGCTAGTAGGTGAATCAGAATGTACTTACTAGAATAGGTACAGTATGTTCTCTTATGCTTCAAAAATAAAATGACTGGTAAATGTAATACGCTTACCTGTTCCCATTGCTCAGAAATGCAATCAGCCTGAGCACTAACCTAGACTTGACGTGCCTCTATCATGGTTTTGATAGGCTTAGGATTTTTTCCTGGACGGTAGGCTCTTAATTCACTGCCCAGTAACCTCCTATTTACTAATGACATCTTCTAACAGTTTGCTTGTAATCTTCCTACAAGATTTTATTTTGCCTTTAATAGCCTTTTGTTTTATTTTCCTGTCTGTTCTCAGTGTTATTTTCTTCTTGCGACGACATTTCCCAGCCCTTGCTGAATCCAAATCAAGACAGTTTCCAATTTTTTTCTTTATATTGCTTACTGTTTGAGAGGAGACTCCCAATTCCTTGGCAATATCTTTCTGTTTTAGTGCACTATCACTTAATAAAACTTTGATCTGTCCAATTCTCCGATAACTCAAGTCACTGACTTTACTCATAGCGTAATAATCAATTTTATAAAGAACAGGGTGTGGAAGGCATCTTGCCGCAATATTTAGGATTTTTTTTACAAAATGTTTAGAGAAAAAGAATATAATGATTGCACAGCCAAACACTTTAGCTGCATTTATTTTCCATAAAGAAAAGTGAGAACATACAAAATAAATTAAAGAATTGCGACCAATGAAATCTATCGACTGCCATTAGACAACACACAAACAACTAAATTTCAGAAGAGAGTAGGTATGCCAATCTGCCCCTTGTTCAATGAGTATATTGCAGCGAAATATTCAAAAAAGTCATATTAATGGGAGATTTTTTTTTTATTCTCTCATACATCTACATGACATCGTCATTTATGCTCAAGATTAAAAATATAACAAGAAATTGAACATGAAGATGTAAGAAGGCACGGAAACTAATAATTGTGAATAAATATCCCGACTTTTGGAGGCTATTCAACCTTGAAGCAATATACCCAGAGAATACAAGAAAGAAAAATCTACTCACCTTTAACTTCTAGCTCTTCAACCCTTATCTTTATAATTTATCTTTTCCAAAGTTACTTGCTATAACGATTTTCACCCATTTTATGTAGACTTTATTTACTGTGTTATCACCCTTTAGCTGCGCTCTCTCAGTATAAAAATACTTAGATGTAAAGGAGACCCTTTCTTCCCCAAATGCTTATAAGAATTGTAGGCAGGCAATAGTTTTTCGTTTAGCTTCTGTCTAACCTTTGTAAGGTCTTCAATGCATTTTTTAAAGTTATTCACACAGTTTTTGTTAACTATTTTAAAAGGAAAACCATTCCAATATTCCACGACATTGTAGATAAAAAAAATAATATTCACTATGTTTGATTGAGTCTTGGTGAGCGCAAGTTGAGTTCTTTACTTCTCGTTCTGTTGTCGGTTTCCAGGTTGTTTCTAGTTTAATTTGTCACATTTCTTTTTCAATATCAAAACCCGTTCATAGTTCCTTTTTGGTCTTCTTATTTCCAGTGCTTGGCGAGTTAATTTCTCAATCCTCTCCTCAAGGGATTGTGAGTATTATTTTGTCGCCCAGACGCTGCACTATTTTCTATATACTGAGGACATTTCGCAAAACTAGAATTGGGCTGCATACTTCGTCTGAATACTAATGAACTAGAAGCTTGTACCGGGTTCAATTTATGCTTTCGCCGGGAATCAAACTGGGTAGCCGGGTTGGGAATTCCAATATTTTATCCACTAGAAGAACTTGAGCTCCTCTACAATCTTCTAAAGCTGCTATTTACAGGTCTTTGTTTTCACTCAGACGAATCCTCATGAGTGATTCCATTCGTTCCCATTGCATATCATGTGCACCATGAAAAATATCAACTGGTTTGTGAGCCAAATTCCTATGCGTGGAACAGGATCTCTGCCTCCTAAATTTGTTACACTAGTGCTAGAGGAGATTTCCATCATTTTGGACGAGGGAAAAAAATAAATCGGATTTTATGAGAACCATTAAAGCCCTTTTAACTTTTCTGACGATATCGTATTATTTTCCTTAATTCCAAATGCATGTTTGTCAACGATACACAATTAATAAAAACTGATTTTACATCCAGTTTTAAAATAATACTTTCATCTTAAAATAATTATCAACTATTTCTCTTAATAATAGAGCGATTAGAATTCAAGATCAAATTTTAGAGGTCAAAAAATAAGTTAATATAACACAGTTTGATTGTCTTTATGGGCTGCAGGAAAAGTTAGATTGTAGAAAAAGGAAATTAAGTTTGGGGTTGGTAGGACCGATTCGCGCGCTTGGTGCCTGCCTATCTAGGAGGAAAACTAGCGCCTAACGTGAGATCCGTTTTGCAGGTCACTTTAACATATCAACCGAAATATCAACCGCACCTAAATCGATTCTCCCATCCAAGGACTAACCATATCCAATGTGGCTTCAATTCAATCAAAATGGAAAGCGTTTTTCCCGAGTCCAGATTTAAGTAGGCTTCACCAGTTCTAACGTACAGAAGTGAACTACAGAACTACAAAACTAGAACCATTAAAGACTCTAGGGCCCACTCAAGGCCAGTCCGAGAGTTAATCAGATTAATTCCACCTCAAGCTACGGAATACAATACATGCATTTAATATATTGATATGGTACACACTTATCTACAAGTAAACTTAGTTCAACATGTAAGTTTCTAAGTACGCACACACTTATCTATGAGTGTACCTATTACCGCACAAATTCTAATAAACATATTACTTCTCGCACTCATACAAGCTCATAAGAAAGTTCTTTCTCTCCCACACCGTCGCGTCTGGTAAATGCTAATGACAAGGCGAACCCGAAAAGAATATGGAAAACACATTTGTACTCTGCTCTACAAACAAATATCAGATGAGATTATTTCTGTGAGGGGCTGAAGCACTTATGTATGTAGAGTGCATTTTGATTTTATAAAGTGCTCTTCATCTGTGCTCCTACTAGGTTACATTTACACACGAGTAATAATCTTTTAATCTGTTTTTTAAATATATTAACCAACGTACTTTCCACTACTCGTTGAAAAGTAAATTATGCCACTGCTAAAACTAGAACAGTGAATACGAAAAGCACCCAGAGAATAAGACCAACTGAGAGAGCAATGCATATTAATAACAACACGGTATTATTAATTTTCCCTACCTCCCTTCCCGACCTAATTATAAAGATTTATAGGTTATTTTTATTTTTTCCCACTTTTATCTACTTCAATGGGACGGCGAAGACTCGGTTTTAACTTCCCATACTATATTCACTACTATTGCTTGGGGGAGTTAAATGAATTTTACGAGGGTAAATCCTTGAGGAGTTGTTAATGTTAAGATTTTTACGTTTATTTTGTAACAAATCTACATAATAGTAACATTTTTCTATAAAAGCAAAGATTATGCTGGTTGGTTTAGGCTGTTTAGATGAAAATGTGATTATAATCGCCTTATTTCTTTAAGAACCTGATATCTCGTATATATCGTCAGCCTATGGCATATCGTATGAATATTTTCGTGTCAAAGTGTAGGATTTTGTTTCTATAACTACAGCTCTATAGAAGCTATCAAAGGTTATGCTGGTGCTTTTTTAGTGATAAAAGACGTTATTTTCCCTTGGATATATTTGTCTTGTTTATTTAAAAATATTAATAATTATATGAGGTTATTTGATACCTAATAATGCTAGCTCGTTGCAACTTGAAGTAATCACACAAATTTGCGGATAGAATTGAGCAAAATTCCTATCAACTAAATCTATGATCTTTGTCTGATGAAAATAGAATGGTAGGAGGAATAGAAGAGAGTAAGTGTCCTCCTGTGCGGAAGGCTGAAAGACTGCATGGGTGAATTGATTTTACGAGAGAGAAAGGGGTAACTAGAGGACAAATGAATAATATTATGCAGGATAGGTGTATTGATGGTTCTTTGTCAGAAGGCGTGTTTGGAGCCTTCTGCCAAGAGATGAACCATGAATGGTCCAGATACTAACACCACCCAATCCATCCTTATGAATGGCCATTTTGGAATTAAAAAAGTGGTTTTGTTCTTGATGGGGCCGAAAGAGGAGGTATGGAGGAAGGGGTGCGTTTTGTGTTAATTATTAGAGCCATAATTGAAGACCTTTTTATGCAAACCTAAGGCCTTGAGGATCCCTCTGCAGTTATTTGAGTTTGGGGAATAAGTTCGATTTTTTATCCACAATAAATGATATCAAAGTAATGGTTAATATAGTATTTAAAAGTTCTATTAATCTTCGAGAGACATGGAGAGGATGGAAATGAAGGAATCTGCTACTGTAATGAAAGTGTCTGAGAAAAGACTCCCTTATACTTTACTCCCAGTCATATAGAGCAGTGGTTCTCAACCTTTTTTACCCATGGACCCTTTTCCTTTAAAAAAAAATTGGTGGCCCCAAAGCACAAAAATCTTTCACTAATAAAAAAGCAAAGGAATTGTATCAATAAGTAAAAAAAATAGTAAATAATTATGCTTATTTTGAAGGAAAACTTTAAGTTTCAACTAATACAATAAATTATTTAATAGTTAATTTTATGGAGCATTTATGTACATTAGTAAATAATTCATAATATACCTTTAAAAAGATAATTGAGTAATTAAATAAAAAATGTATTTTTATTCGATGAGATCCCTGTGACTGAGTTTCTCAGCGTTTTTTTTATATTTGGCTCCATCGATGTCATTGATAGTCGAAGATCACCCCTTTGCACAATGTCGAGTCTATTACGAGCTTGTGACAATAAGTGAGAAATACGACTAAATCCTGATTCAACAAGGTAAGATGATGGAAAAGCAATGACGTAGAGTTTTGCTTTATCCCAGAGTAGTAGATACTTTTTAGGAGCTTCATTTGTTTTCCATATATCATGCTTTCCATCTTTAAATTTTGCCTTCAATATTTGATCACTTTTTAATTCAGTGATGGTTTCCTGTAAAGAAATGTCTACATCGGCAACATTAACTTCGAAAGTAATTGTCACTCAAGTTGGTATATCCATCATGAGTAAGTCACTAAACCGAGTTTGCATATTTTTGTGTAAATTTCCTAAATATTCACCATACAATGCAAGATCATCATCTTGCAGATCGCTGCTAATTGAGGCCAAACAAGGAAACTGTTCAAATGCACGATGTCTGATATTAATCTTGTACAACTGTAGCTTTTTCAGGAAAGCAGGATACGAGATCAGAATTTTTTCCTTGGACCTGTTTATTAAGTAAATTGATTTTTTTCAAATATAGCTGATAAGTAAAATACATCACATTTAGTTGCAAGCAGTTATCCTCCAAGATGGGTGTTGGCCAGAAATAAGACAATAGAATCCCAAAGTGCAATAAAATGATAAAGACAATTCCCCTTTGACAACCATCTCACCTCAGTATGCATTGCAAGAGGTTTAAACTCTTCTTCATTTTGACTACAGAATTCACAAAAGAGGCGGTCTCTTAGAGAATTTGATTTAATATGGTTAACCACTTTTATCACAACACTAAGGGCATCACGTAGGCGTCCACCCAATTTCTTAGCAACTAAGTGTTGACGGTGTATCACACAATGTATGCAAAATACTCCGGGGACAGTTTGTTTCAAGTGTGCAATAAAACCTTTGTATCTGCCATTCATGGATGATGCACCATCAGTTGCACATGCCATTATGTTTTTGAGTGGAATATTGCTTTCCTTGAAATATGTAAAAACTTCATTAAAATTGTTTCACCTCTTGTGTCTGTCTTGAGACTTCTGGCGAAAAGCATTTCCTCTCTGGCTCCTTGATCATTCATAAATCTAACATATGTTAGTAGAATTACTTCATTATCTCTTAATGTTGATTCATCAAACTGAAGAGCAAACTGTTTTACTTGCAAATTAGCTATTAATTGCTTTTCAACATCCTCTGCCATTTCATCAATGCGTCGTGACACAGATGAGTTGCTTAACGGGATGGAATTAGTGATTTCACTTGCACTTTGTTTCAAAATTGATGAAATTATAACAGACACTGCTGGCAAAATTACTCTTTCACCAATATTATGGGGTTTTCCAGCCTTTGCTATTATTTTGCTAATTTCATAAGATGCCGATAAACCCTCATTTAGTTTGCTTACTTGGCTGTTAAACTCTTGAACCACTGTTTTTCTTGCTTGAAAACCACCACGCAGTTTTCTAAAGTATTCTACTGGTTTGTCTTTCTTTTCATTGTGCTTAGTTTCCAGATGTATTTTAGGTTTATAAGGCCTCATGCTTGCATTTGAAAGTACATCCATGGACATGAGGCACATTGGTTTCGTTGCATTCTGTGGTGATGGAATAAAATCCGTAAGACAAATATTCAACAGCATACTGTCGGCACTTCTTCTTTGTTAGCGCCACCATGGGTTATCCGTAAAAAAAATCAGAAGCTGTTATAGCATATATTATAGTTTATAGTTAATAATTATATATAATTTGATAGCAAAACTAAAAGATAAATTTGCAACAAATATAGAGAGAAGTGAGTGACCTTGATATTTCAAGGTGAAATAGGTATGATAATTTGGTCACTTTTGCTTAAAGTAGAGTATATATAATATATATATATATATATATATATATATATATATATATATATAAGAAGGAAAGAGAGAGAGAAAGAGAGAGATGGTGAGTAATTTAACTAAACATCCAAGTTAACATATTTAACTTTGCGGTACTTCAAGTACAATATATTGGGCACTATTACCATATCTCTGGATCAGAATGTACGTCACGAATTATGTTTCAGTGTGTGTGTGTGTGTGTGTGTGTGTGTGAGGGAGTTTATTGAAAATTAATTTCACACGCACGTGTTGATATTTGTGACATAACATGACACAAGTAAAGTAACATAATATGATATGACATACCTCAACATCATTATGATATATGATATAATATTTGATGCAATACGATGCGATACAAGATGATACAATTATTATGATACGCTATATTACACCATAAAGGTACCTGAGACACGTGTACGTCTAATGTGTTATATAATTTGTTTCAAAACCCCTTTTTAACCTTTGTAAAAAGAATTTTAATTTGTATATTAGTGTTATGCTGTTCATGACCTCGCTGCATAACTGAAAGAATACACATGTGTGTAAAAGAACTTTTATTCAAAAGAATACACATGTGTGTATTAAAACTTTTATTTTTTTAAAAATATTTCACCGTTATATATAGAACGTTGTATTTTTTGTATATATATGAATATAATTTCTCAGAAACAGAGTTTTGAAGGACCGACACGGAGGCGCCATTGATTTCCGCTAAGTAGTTGATTCAGCATTTCACCCATCCTTTATAATCCCCGGGTGACTTCACCGTCAGATTCTCAAAATTCCTTTAGTTCCGCCGGAAATCATGTATCGGGTATAAAAGACAAGCCCAACCCGAAGGAGGACAGGTAGCTGTGCAGGAGTCTCTCGACTGGCCACCCGTTCGCTCGAAATCCTCAAGATAAATTCCTGATTAAATCCCGGCCAGATTTTAGTCGAGTAACACTCTGATTTTAGTATGAGTTACCCTAAGATTCGAGGGTAACTAAGAATCCCTGTTGAGAAGACCCCGTCTTCTCACACCTCACCTTTCCCGCGTTCGTACCATCAAAACTCTGTTCTTCGTACCATTAAACCTCCCCAGCTTGTGCCAGTAGTATAAAACTAAACCACACTTAAGCAAGTAAATTCGAATAGCAACCTGCCTCTTTATATCCTCCCGCAAGCATCGCAACGGCACCCCGAGTAACGAACGTCGAAGGAAAGGTAACGTCAAGTAAGTGACAGTAAAAGAAGCTGTAATCAGGTACAGGTAGGACAAAGGTGTCCTAATCAACGAGCACGAGTCTGCAGCTGGACAAACCCAGGTCCATAGTAACCCAGTGACGCAATTACGAGGAGTTGCGCCGTAATACATAACAACATAGGGGCATAACTACGACGAGAGTAGTGTGTCGTAACATTCTGGCGACCATGACAGGACCTGTAATCGAAAAAAATTGCCTGAAGGAAAACTGAAGAAGGACCTGTAATCGAAAAAATTGTACTCCACCAGGTGAAGCGGCATGACGCGGTGTTAGTTTTCGTAGAATATTTGCCTGTCATCGTGGTTTTTATCGAGGAAGAACTTGAGACCAACGCTGACCTCCTTCCCATCGCCATACGTGATCCCAGTTTTCTCGTTGTGATGGTTGTAGCGGAGAGTAAATTGTTGCACACTCTCGAGCCGAGCCGAATTCTTCGAAAAAAGATAGCGACCTGGTGTCAGTCTATACCACGATTCGTTACATTGAGTCGGTTATTGGCAAATTCAGAGCAGATGCGAAGAAGCATTTCCACGGCGTGTTCATGAAAGCGAAAGAGCTCAAACAACTCATCAGAGGCCTCGAAACAGATGTTGCAGGTGTGCTTCAAGGGCGAAGCTCGACGAGATCGACATAGAGTCGCTAGCATTCGTGGAGGCGGAAGCAGAGCAATGAGCATTATCCGTTCCGGCGTTTGAAAGGATCAAAGACGCCCCCACACACGCCAGCACCAGCTTGTTCCCTAATCTTTCCATTCTCTTGAAGTGAGGCACCTGTCGAGTGTTCGGGAGTTATGTAAGTATTTCTACCTCCATCCTTGTCTAATTCTGCGTAACTATTTTTTTTCAAGTTTTTTTTTTTATTTATGCGGGCCTGTATTATGTTCTTATATGTCTGTACTATTGCAGCTGCTGTTTATATGTTGAAGTAAACGTTTCTTCTTCGAATGTACCGTATGTTGATTGACTTTACCTGTTCAGATCTGCCTATTCACTTGTTAGTTTTTCAGTTTTAATTAGTTCTTTTTATTGCTTTTCTGTTTAAATATTACCTGATTGCACTCATACATAAATGCAAGAAACAATTAATTTGTCGCATATCCGTTGGTTGCGCGGTAACGGCGCATTTTAAACGAAGTACCTTCATCACTGTTCTGAAATTGTAACATCGCCTACCCCCTCCCAAATTGATTTTCTAGATCCGCGCCTGTAGCTACCCTAAAAAAAATCGAAGACACTATATGTTTGTGTTATACGATTTTATAGCAATTGGTTGCGTAAGGTCGTGTTTCAGTCGTGACGTTCGTCTCAATCTTTTAGGGTTGTAAAACACATCCATGGCAACCATTTCGGCCATGAATGTGCTAAAGTTTTTATCTTGATCAATATAATTATTAATCTTATAATATTTTATAATAAGATATTAATACAATATTCATATGTTTTATATAATTTAAGAGCATGGCACAAAATTACAATAAGCCTATCAAATTGGCACCACCTGGTCTGTACTTTCGAGGCCACGCAAGAGAATTCCAACTTTAAATTGCGGATATTTTTTCGGAAATGGCCACTATAATAGTATACGAGTATTATAGCCATTACCGACCATTTTCTCAGATAATACTTCTAAAGATCTACCTGTAATTTTATTATGGCAGTAACCATTCATTTAATAATTAAATTCTATCACATTTTCAGTGTTCACCATGAAGAAATATTCATTCTTATGATTAAACTTCATTTAGCACTTATCTGTTAAGCCTACAAGCTTATCCTCATATTTCTGTAGTTCATAAACACTTACAAGATTGATACTAATGGTTATAAATAATAAATAACAATGAACCGAGCACTGATCCCTGAGAAACAAAACTGAGCCAATTTTATTCCTATACCACGAACACTAACTGATATTCCATTTTATAAACTCGCCTCACTAAAGTCAAAGTATATTTGTATTAAAACACGTCAATTCTAAAAGGTTTGTCAAACATGATCTACCGTTTCTAAAGCCATGGTTAAAACCCCTTATTACATTTATAGAGAGCTCCCTCCTTCGTACAGGGTTAGTTTACTAGTCAAGCTCTTCCGGCCTGCAATTCTATGAATGCACCCTCCTAGAATTGAAGACTGAGCTTCAGCTTGGCTTCATATGATTTATGTTTAAACTCAAGTAATTTTTTTTTTTTGCCGGTTCCGTAATCTACAAGATACGGATTCTTCTAAAATAAGTTTCATTAGCACCCCAAAGCTTAACGGCGACTCGGTTCTATGTTCGAACGAAGGCCTTATACACACTCCCGTCACTCATAAATCACTGTGTCGATGAGAAAATCAGTATAGTCTTGCATCAACACTTAATAAACTGACCCCACTCCTCCTGGAGTTCGAAGTGAGGGTTTTCCCCTGCCCCATTGTTTAACCCCATGTGACAAGTAATTACGTACCGTGATTTACAAGCTTCTGTTAAATATCTGACAAAAGGGATTAGCTTTCCATGGTGGCTTGATGTAATTGGAATTGCCTGATGGGCTCTATAAAAAAAAATATATGTAATTGGGTTTTTTGTCAAGAGCGAATCTGGGAATTAAAATATCTGACCACCCCTTTTACGAGTATCTGTTAACTTCCCCCAATTGGTATTTCATGTTTAATTTCCCATTTCCTTTATGTATTTTTCTCGCTTCCCTTTGTTTCGAAACGGTTTTATTTCATTCCAATCATTCCACTATGAACCAGCCAGCTTGCGTCCTTGGATTCCTCGCCCACGCTAGCATTCTCGGTGTTGGAATTCAGTTAGCGATTTAATTCAAAGTTTTGGCCTCAGTACAAAATCGAAAATAAATGGGAAATTGGTGTTTGTTTTTAATTTACCACCGATTTGCGTTTGTTTATTGAGGCTTTTCTCACTGGGGACCTTTCTTTAGCCATGGTCATTTTCAATATTATGTAAGATGTCCTCGCAACATAATAGTGTTGTTAAATAATCACAAGGAATAAAGGCGATCTATACAATCTTTTAGTGTCAATACTGTTTGCTATTAATACAGTTTAATGAGCGATTTGCACCAAGGGTCTCTCTCTATAGAGTATGTATGTCAAACCGTAAAATCGATGCGAATCAGGACGCCATCCAAATACTAATCACACCCGAAGCGCTTAACTTAGAAGGTCTCAAGGTGAAATTCCACTCAGCTAAGCCATAGATAGACCTTGAACCTTATTGAATCTCATAGATTTGTATTTGGGAGGTGGTAGCTTAAACTTCTTAAAGATAAAGGGGAATATATGAAGAGATAAAGAGCACCATTCCTAACTTTCTCTAGATTCCTATACAGGTCTTTCCTTTCATACCTAAACGACCCTTATGGGTCCTTTGTGTTTTCCACTTTATTTATGCTTTAGCGATATCTTGCTAACACCTGTTTCCCTTCGTGACTAATCTCATTTTCCCCCCTTCATTGCTTGCGTGACGATCTCCTAATGTGACGTACCTCTCGTCACCAGAGACCAACCATCAAGCCTTAATGAGCTCTCGCGGCGTTGCTTCCTCACTCCAAGACCACGCCCAGTCGAAAAGAGAACTGCCAGACGATGAGGAGGAAAAAAGGGTTATAACACAAGAGGGCAGAAATGGTTAGGGCATTATACAGAAATTGGCAACTCCTTTTACGTAAGATGGAGGAGCCATTTCACGTGGTACTCGTTGGATTAGGTTTCTACAAACGCCACCTGTTTTATTGAGACCGTAAACAGATGGTGGAAGGGGTATGAGGGGAAAATGGGCGATTTAAAAGAGCAATAACAGAAAAAGAGATCTAGAAAGACAAGAACTACGGCAATAAATCATCACTTCTCAGTCGTCCTGCCATTGTAACACAAACAAGTTTGTAGATCCCTAGGGAGACTGGCCGGTCTTGACCCCGATGCAGAAGGAGGTAGATGTAAATGCTACTTACCAAACACAAGAACGCTCAAGTCCGATCCAAAATTTAAGTAATAACAATAATAAACGAATAGGAATATCCCCTAGTGGGAAAACAAACAACAAATGAGAAGAAGCCGCATGGAAAAACACGAAATAACAAATAATAAAAAAGATCCCGCAGTGAGACACTACCATCACCAGAAAACCAATACAAAGGGAGAAGGCCCGCCTACCGGACACCTTTAATTACTACTACTTCCTTCCTTTTTCCTTATTATCTTGCCCTTCACCTCTCTTCCTTACTCCTCCCCCCTCCTATTTAATTTATTTAATTTGTCTACCAAACATAGGAATTTGACGAGTGAAAGTTCGTACTTTTGGGTCAGTGAACTTTGTACCACCATCTCTTTTGTTAAGGTTTCTGTACATCCTCTTCCCGTCTTTGGTGACGAAGAGGGTTAGCCTAGAAGCTCTTTTCACTCGATTCTTTCCTCCTTCTGTTTATCACTTCGTTCTTTTTCTATCGACTATTTCTCCATTTTTCGGATGATTGAACGTTATCTTATTGGATTGCACAAATTCCCATTTCATCGTTAACAGAATGGTGATTTTCGTCTGCCATTCCATCGCTCTTATGGCCTCAATTTGGGTGTGGTTGATCCGTAGACAAGCGGGCAGGTCCCTGGTGGGTCTTTCCATCCATAGGAGGAGATACCTCCCCGCCCCCCGTTTTGTGCCTCAATCTATTATTATTTTTTTTAAAGAGGGGACTACTTAATGCAAAGATCGAGAGGGCACTCAACACTCAGGAATCTGGCTTAACTCCGGGGGTTGGGGTCGGAAGGGCCTGGGCTCCTCCTGATTTCAGTTGCAGCGTAGTGGCCACGGCTATCCTTGACCTTCTGAGGCGAGAGGGCATGAATGGTGTCTTTTACTTAGCGCGTCTTTCTCCTCCCGCAGCAACTGAGCAAGAAACCGTCGGTGACGATGAACGGCAGCGTCAGCAAGGAGATGCGCATGATCGGACACAAGGACCTCAATAAACAGAATACCTCCATCCACACCAAGTAGGTTCTAGTTCTTTCCCAAGGGCGTCCACAATTCTGGTGGGTTGTTGAATGGATGGTATGCTGTCTTTCACCTTAGTGAAGAAGGATTGTTATGGAAATAACGTCATGTTTATACTAACAAAGGAATTGTACTCTGTAAACTTATTCAATATTTTACTATTATAATTAGACGTAGTATTAGTTGTTGTTTTAATAGATTCACTAGTTTTAGTAATGCAGTATCAGCAGCAGTGGTAGTAGCAGTACATAGTAGGTATTATTATTCCATCCCAGTCTCTGGACGGTCGTGTACCATGATCATTTCCCTCGCATTTACAGATAAGGCAGTTTGCCGAGCTTTTATTCCCAGTCTCCTTTGTCAACTAGGCGATTCAAGCCGTGGCAAAAGTCAAAACCCGAGCTTTATCAGCGTATTTCTTGCTTAACGCGTTTGTTTATCTGGGTTACTGTTGCTGCATTTTGGCGGTCGTTTGGGATACTTTGATATCAGTTAATCAAAAGAACGTGCAATTTAGGAATCAACAAAAGAGAAACAAAAATTTTACTAACTTTATTTGTTATCTGATACAAAATAGTTTCCATCTGTTTCAGAGATCTTTTTTTTTAACAAAATAAATGTATATGCTCGTATTTATATATATATACCTCTTGGAAAAAAACTCTTAGGCAAGCTAAAAACTGTTGAGGTCTCTACGAGTACGTCCTTATCAAAGAACCTTTCATCGCTAATCTAATTGCTTAAAGACAAAAAATGTGATTTATACACCACATAACTGCGGAATTTGAAGGGAACTTATTCAAAGCACTCATCGATGGTCAACCGCTAAAGAATTTGTGTTTGTTCAAGACAATGCACGACCACTCATACGCCTATGTAGGTCGAGACACACTGAATAGTCTAGGTTGGGAGCCTCTCTCTCATCCGCTATGCTTTCCTAACATTTTTTCTTTGGATAAATGTCTTTTATCAATCGGATTTGCAAGTAAGGATACCTTGATAAGGATAACCTCAAAGGAGAGGCTAACAGTTTTGTTTGCTTCAAAACCTGATTTTATTCGATGCATATGTTGATTTTTATTGGAGGGGAGGAGATCTCTGAAACGGAAAACCAAAGATTTCTTTTGTTGTTTTAAAACGCATGAACTTTTTTGGTCACCTGATACATCGGGTCGAAATTTTCAATGTATTTTGTTGTCGATAATAACGGTTATATGAGTACTGAAATTCTGGATAATACAATATTTTTCAGTTTTTCTTTTCATTCTGGTTAGATAAGTTAGGCTCAAGTCAGCATTACCCTAATGACTAATATATTATAAATAATGATTATTTAATTCCTATAAATAATAATTTAATTAAAATTGTATAATGAGATATCTAAACAAACTGCCGTGGATAAACATTTAAAGGTAACCTTTGATGACAGCTAACAGTCTAAATTGGTTAATTGAACGACTGCATTTATGTGGAGGAAACGCGGCTAATTCTCGCGTTATTTATTGGTCAAGAACAATACTCGTAATCTGTTTCCATTTCTTGCGTGTTTTGAATAAGACAAAATGGCTCTTATACTTCGTGACATGACCTAACCCGAGTATCCTCTAGATACTTGTATAGAGTGTTACACTTGGGACTTGAGGGGGTGGGGGTGACAAGTCCTCCCGACCCGAGTGTCCCGAATTATCCCGAATTCCATTAGGGAAAACCCTAGCTTTATCTCTTCGGGATATCTTCGCTTTTTTCACCACTCTCTTTAACAACCTCTTCTCACCTATCTTTTTTTACGCCACGGGGGGGGGGGCGTTGCAGCAGAGGCAAAGCCACTGCTGCGAGTAAGGCTGGAGTGGGGGCACGCCCTCCCGGGTCCGGTGTCTCCTGTTATTTTTTTGTTAATCATGTAGTAACAGAACTTTACTCTTTCATACAAAACCTCCTTTATATGTTTACATTCTCTATCTTCCTCAAGTTCTTTACAGAGCTCTCATTACAATCATTCTGCGCGATACGACCTCGGTGCTATTGCCCTAAGAATTTTAGGAAAAAAACCCCACCTGATTCTAGAGTTGTGTAAAGGTAAAATGAATGCACGCCGCTTCCTACTGACAGAAATAAACCTAAAAAAAAACGTGACGAAGAATTCAACCAGCTACACCCGCTTTCCTTCCCTTTCAAAATCCCCGATTGTTGCTCATCATGCGAAAACCCTTATTAAAACCTTTTGAAAAATTAAATGAGCTCTCATATCTTCATCAGAAACATTCGGCCCTTTTAAACCCTTTTTCTTCCAGGGCTTCCAGATGGAAATGCTATTAAATTAAGAGAGTTCTTTAAGGTACCCATTCCTTGAGTTAAACCCGATCCCTTAATGTCACGGTTCAATCCGCAGCCCATTAGCTCTGGCTTCAGGTCCAACTGTTGCCTCGGGGACGGGATTGCAGCCATCGTCCGACCGGGCGATGTGGCTCATATCGCTCCTCGGAGACCTGGATACGGCCAAATTAGCCACCAAATAGTGCGCTTAGGAAATCACTGCGGCTTGACTCCGTCTCCACGTCTCCATTAACCCTTTACTACACAAACACTGCTCGCTTAATTTATAGTGTATACAAAGCTCATTATGTAAATAATGAAAATTTCTACTAGGCAACGCGGGGGACTCTTCGAAGTATGTCTTTGAGATTTTTTTTTTTTTTTAAGAGCTCATCTGGCGACTGTCTTTGAGATATACCAAGTCGTTCCCCTTCGCCAGAGAAAAAGAAATTTTAGCAAATAAGCCAATACTATACCCATGAATTCAGATGGACAAAAAAAAAATGGGACGAATGAGAATTAAATGACCTGTCTGTTTTATCTGCGGTAGTCTATTTTTCGGGCGGCTTTGAAAAGATAGTATGTTGTATGAGGTGGGCTTGGCTTCACGTTCTCAATCTGTTGCACCCTCTATCTGATTCACTTCTCTCCGTCTCTTCTGCCTAACCAGCCGGAAGGCTTGAATTCGTTAGAGTACATGTACTCGTTATTCCAATTCATTGCAAGAAGGAGCTACTCCCTATCCGAATCGAAACATCGCTTTCGATCTTAACGTCGTTAAGCTACATCAGGTGTGGTTAGTAGCCAGATGGAGTTGCGATTTGGGTCGCCTTCATGCGGCCGTCATACGTCCTAGATCCCGGTGGCTCAAGTCGCACGTTAATCATTAGCAATCCACTGAGAAATTAAAGGTATCTTAAATTACTGGATTTCGGTGGACAAACTCCCTAACAATTATTTTTATTCCTGGATTCTTAAAGTGCAGTCTTGTCGGAGTTGATTGTGATACATACTCCCTTTGATTAATTGGTCTTATCATTTCTTCCTCTTATTTAAGTATTTTTTTCCTTCATCTCTTTCTGTCCACTTGCTTAAACCTTGTCTGGTCATTGTGTTTCAGTTTATTTGATTTTCCTATCTTCCATTTTCTCGCCGTCTCCGTTGGATTCACCGTTTCCCCCAACGGCCAAAGTTGTCTGTCCTAACCTCGGCCCCAATGCATGCTAGAGGTTTTGCGGCAATATATCTTCCACACATTGTCGCTTCCTCCATCTTTGTCGTAAAATAGGCTCCCGACGATGTACCATATATAACTATTCGTTAAGGAAATTTTCTATATTTCGAGTGCGTGGTAATCTGATTGACTGAGGTTAGTTAAAAAGAAGGGAGGGGCCTGGAAAGGCTTATTTATCTTCAATATGCTTAAGAAGTGGAACGGTACACAAGGATAAATAATATGGCTACCATTAATAAAATAGAGTTTTATTAATTAAACTATCAACAACACACAAAGAAAATGTTTACATAAACGGGGAATGAAAAAGGGTCGTGGGAATATCTGACTAATCTGAGGATTAAGATTCGGAGAGATTTAAAAAGGTAAACAAACAAAAAAAGGGGGGGAATGGTTCGCTAAACCATTTAAAGCACAGGGTTGCGTTGACAAAAGGTTAAATGATTAAAGGTAATGCTCAGCTTACGTAATTACAAAGTTGTCGTGCAAGGGAAGACGATGCGAAGGAATCTTCGGTCCAACTGGCGATTTCCATCAAAAGAGTTCTTCGGGGGGTTGTCGTTAACGAGGGGAAAGGACTGTCTTCGAAGAGTGAGAGCGAAGTGGGGCTCGGAAGTACGAGTGATCCTTGTGACAGCGAATCGGAGATGTTCTAGATGAACAATGGAGGTTATTGTTGAAACCAAGCGTTCTCTTGAAAAACGTTAAAAAGGGGGGAATTAAATTATCCGGACGTGATGTCTTGGAAACGAGAACCGTTTCTTGACAAACTGGCTTGAAGAACAATGGCTTTTATAACGTTGTTCTCTTCCTGAAAACAGGGAGGGGAGTGAGAACCGTTTCTTGTCAAACGGGCTCAAAGAACAATGGCTGTTCTAACGTTGTTCTGTTTCTGAACAACAGAGGGGCCTTGTTGACTTGGCGTCTTGAAGGGTACGAACCTTGGCACTCAAGGGATATTGTCCTCTTCTGGACAATAAGGAGTTTCTTGGCAAAGTTCCTAGGTGCACAAGGGAGACCGGATCGGCTTAATGCCTCGCGAAGATAATCTGGATCTGCTTCAATTGGAAAAAGCTATAGTATAAATAGCCGGAGCCATCTCCATGGCGTAGGGGATAATTGAGTGGGGGACTTCAGGGGAATGTCCCGGTGGCGCCTGGGAAAATAACTTATCTGCCCATAAGCCTAATTCAATCTGGCGAGATACACGTGGGTAAGCAATGCGTTTTAACATGTTATAGAGGCTGAATTAAAGCGGCCTCAGACCGTTCTATCACAATCTTCGCCACTTTCTTTACAGTTCTCTCCTTACAAACTTTAAGCAGGATATACCCTTATTGGTTTTCGCTTTAAATTAAATATTAAAATAAATCCCGTGGCATTGTATTCCTCCCCTCCCACCAAAATTGTAGACACGATCTGGAAAATTGCTGCCTAATGCGGACTTACGATCCATAAGTGTGTTTTTAAGTAGTTTAACGCCCCCTTTTGCCATATGTAGGGTCTATACAGGCGTATGAAAATAGTAGGAGAGTTCTTTTCCATATATCAGCCGCCTCGATCAACTCCTCCTCTCTGGCGGTGTTCTTCCTGAGTTCCAACTCTCTGACTATCTGAGGGATTTGTCCGAGGTGTGAGAATGTTGAACCTGTTCTGAATTTGTCGGATTTTAAGTTGTGTTTGGGCGAGGAAGAAAAAAGAGAAAAGGGGATCCATTAAATATCCAAACATTTCATCAGATATTCGCCCAGTTCCATACGGAGAAGGTCTACCTGTTCCTGGTACACCAACTTTGGTATCCTTCCACTCAGATGAGGAGAGTGGTGAGGAGGAGGCAGAGAAGGATGACAGTGCTGGATTACAGAGTGACCCAAATTTTGATGAAGCGCACTCCTCTAAGGCACTTTTCATAACACAAGGGGAGCTCTATGACTTTGTCAGGGATCTGCAACTACTCAAGAATAAAGCAGATCTGCTAGGCTCTCGTATTCAACAGTGAAATTTCCTAGCAGCTGATGTGAAAATTTCAGAATTTCGTGACTACCACCAGCAGTTCAACGATTTCTTCCTAATGGAAGGTGATTTAGTGGGCTGCAACAATATTAATGGTCTGATGGATGCACTCGGCATCGAATACGAACCCAAACACTGGAGGCTGTTCATTGCTTCATCAAAAACGAGTCTGAAAGATGTCTTGTTGTCCAACGGCAATAGTGAACCATCAGTTCCTGTGGGCTATGCTCCACATATGAAAGAAACCTATGAGAATATAAAGCATATGGTATAATGCATAAAATATGTGGACATCAATGGCAGCTCTGTGGCGATCCAAAGGTTGTTGCTCTTGTGATAGGCTTGCAGGGCGGATACACCAAATACTGCTGCTTTCTGTGTGAATGGAACAGCCGTGCAAGAGGTTTTCACTATATCAGGAGAGACTGGTCACTTCGTCAATCATTGGCGTCTGGGAAGAAAAATTTTCTACATCTACCTCTCACAAAACCAAACATAATTTTGCTACTACCGCTACACATAAAACTGGGACTCATAAAAAAACTTTGTAAAAGCTATAGACAAATCTGGTCAGGGATTCAAGTATTTAACATCAAAATTTCCCTCAATTAGCGAAGCTAAGATAAAAGAGGGAGTTTTCATTGGTCGTCAGATTCGAGAGCTTTTTAAAGATGGTGACTTTGAATCAGCCCTTCAAGTTAGTGGCGAAGGGATTTTTCGGAAACAGAAGGGAAGGAAACTATAAATAATTGATGGAAAACCTCACCAAGGCTTACAAGAACATGGGATGTAACATGTAACTTAGAATTCACTTTTGGTACTCACATTTAGACTTTTTTTCCGCGAACTGTGCGGCAGTTAGTGACGAACATGGTGAAAGGTTTCAATAAAATATTTCAACCATGGAAAAGCGGTACCATGGTAAATGGAGCACATCAATGCTTGCAGACTATTGCTGGACATTGGCAAGAGATGATTCTTTAGCCCACTATAAGCGTCAAGCAAAATGGCAAAGAGTGGATTAGAGTTAAAACCTAATGACATACTGTACATTATAATCAAATATTACATGCCGCGTATCTTTAAACCTATAGCTTATTAGCATTTTTCAAGGTGATATTTGGATTCAGTGCATGAAAATACATAGGATTTAACTAGTCTCATTTAAGAAGCAGACAACTTTTCAAAAATTGTTGACCACTATAATTGCGTAAGAAGAAAATTTTTTAGGCGTTCCTAATTGAACAAGAAAAGAGCACAATTTTTTTACCTCCCTATATGTACAGGAATAAAATTTTTAGACGTTTTTAATTGCAAAAGACAAGGGCACAACTTTTATACGTTCATAATTGTATAAAAGCACATTTTTTAGGACGTTCCCAATTGCGCAGGGCACAATTTTCATAGCTCCCTATTTGTACAAGAAGAAATTTTTAGACGTTCTTAATATCACAAGAACACAATTTTAGACGTTTCTAATTGCACAAGAGCACAATTTTTATACCTTCCTATTTGCACAAGGGTTGAATTTTTTCGCCCCCCTTGTTACACAAGAGCACAATTATACCTCGTTCTTAATTTTACACGAGCTCACTCCCTACTTGGGAATGACTGAAACTTGTACAAGAACACAATATGTCGTTATCTTTAATTAAAGGGATATAATTTTCCCCACCTGCCATTTCCATATTCTTGTCCTTTTCTTAACTGTTTCCTTCATCCCCCCGGGGGCCATCATTAAACGCCCACCCCCCCTGTATTAAAAACTCAAATCAGAACGAGGTATGATGAGCGGGCAGCTGAGGCAGCTCAGGAGGTGGGTAATTGGACCTCAAAACTTAAGAAGTTTCGAGCGAGCGGAATTATCCTTCTAATTTCAATTGAAATTTTACTGCAATTATTTATTAATGTAAAGGATCGGTAATGTAAGAGGTGAGATGTCTTTAAAAAATGGAAAAGGAATTAATTCTATTTTGGGCGATGCTTCATTTTCCACGAAGACTGAGAAGCTCAGAACAAATATTAAATAATTCCAAAATAATTCCTTCAATTACACTAACTTTTGGCATCACATTTTGAATTCATTTTTATTATGAGAGAGGAAGAGAGAAGGAGAAAGCGAGAAAGATAAAAGGGGGAAGAATAAAGAAGGTAGAGGGAGGGAACGAGACAGAGAGAAAGAAAGAGGGAGGGGTGCAACGAGAGAGAAAGGAATGGATAGAGATATATAAAGTAGGAGATAGAAGGAAACGAGTGAAAAAGGGGGAAAAGGATAATCTAGGAAAAAAGAAGAGAATGAAAGAGAGAAAACGATAGCGAAGGCAAGAAACTATAGAGAACCAAAAAGGGGGAAGAGGAGAGAGAAGTTTTTTCTGTCGATTTAAAGCGCAATAGCAACGAGGCAGCGTCGCGCAAAATGGTTAAAGAAGAGATGTGTAAAGAAAGTGGTGATATAGGGAGGGGGGGAAATGTGTGGAAGATAATATATAGACGCAGATCCTCCTCTGGGGAATTGGGGCACCTAGAGAGCACACAGTCCCCTTAGTGTTACGTGGAATCCCCTTAGGGGTGGGTAAAAGGAAAAATAAGAATAATAAAGAGAGGAGAATAGAAGGAGCAAGAGATAGGAAGAATGCAGATATTTTAAAACCCATCCACCTCTTATAAATCATTCTATTTATTTCCCTACCTCTTCTTAATTCCTTATTTATTTATCTATTTCTTTCTTTAGCTCTTTCCTTATTCCTCACCTCTATTTGTTTCATTCTATTATTCTTTCTTTCTTCTTTTCAATTCTCGTATCTTTCTTTTATTACTCAATGGCTTCAGGGGTAGGTTGTTGTGTGAGGGTCTTCGATTACCCCGACGATCAATTCCATTCTCAAAGCTCTTGTAAACTTCCTCTACACTCGCTACACAACTTGCGCCCTGGGAGGGCTAACAGCCCTGAGGGCGCATTATAAATACCTATTATTATTATTATTATCCAGCCGGAGTCAACAGGAAGAGGAGAAGCCCCCACCTCCCTCTTGCTACAGGCCAGAGATGAAAGGACGAAAGTTGATCGGCGACTAGAAATTACCCGCTGGTCAAAAAATAGGCGAGGAAAATCCTGTGAAGAAATTGAGGAAATGGAATTAAAATGGAAATGTCTAGGAAGAATGGTGACCAGTTAGTCTCAATCTATTATCAGAACATATAAACATAAAACAAAACAAAGGAGTCTTCAAAAGGATAATCAATAGTCTATATGAGGCAGCTCCTGTTCTCATCACCAAATTCAGTCCCACCAGGCATCCTCACCAATAAATCTATCCAATCTACTCGTAAAACTCCCCAGGGAGGACGCTTCTATCACACGACTAGTGGATCTATTCCATTCATCTACCACTCGATTTGTAAAACAATTTTTACCAATCTCTTACCTAACCTGTCCATCTTAAACCCATGGCTAAGTATCCTATTCTGTTTGCTAAAATTAGGAACTTTATCTATATCTCCCCTATTATAACCTTTTATCCACTTGAAGACTTCAATCAAGTCCCCTCAAACTCTTCTCCTTTCTAGCATATGCACATTTAATTTCCTAAGCCTTTCACCATAAGGTAAGACTCTCAACCCATGAATCATCTTAGTCATCTAACTTTGCACAGGCTCAAGCAAACCAATATCCATCCTATAATATGGTGACCAAATGGGCACCGCATAGTCATAATGAAACGTAACTAATGCCAGGAACGGTTTCAGAATGACATGAGCACTCCTATTTTTCACACTTTTCTAAATAAACCCTAAAAGCTCTATTCCTAGCACTTAAGCCCTGCTTTCTTGGCCTGAAGTCAGAACCTTCAAGAACACCCAAGTCTCTTTCGCATTCTGACCTTCCTAAAATTCTCCTATTCAATTTAAAATTATTCAGTGGATTACACCTACTTATACTAAGTACATTACAGATGCTTATTTTAAATTCCTTTTAAAAAAACTATATTCATTTCTAAGTAAAGTGGACAGTGAAGATAGAACGCCTCCACACCCCCAAAGCGGGCAAAGAAAATTGAAATGGTAACGAGTCGAGTTGAAATAAAGAAACAACCAGGAATTTTGATAGTAAACCTACAAACTCTCCTTAAAAATACGAATAAAGAATAATGATATAAAGAAAAGTGCATATTCTAGTTCACCGAGAGCTTACTTATAGAGAAAGGAAGAGAGAGTGACAGAAAAATAAGGAACGAGAACGAAAAGAGAGAGAGAGAGAGTTACATAGTTACATAGAGTTACATAGATACACAGATCACACGGGCCTTACGGCCCAGACTAAGGTGATCTGGCCTTAAATCTACTGCCACTTACACATAGAATAGTAGAAGTAAAGGATAGAAAAGTTTTAGGTTCTCCCCACCCTCCACTCCCTCCGGCAAAAGCCGTACATGAAATAATTTGGGAAAAGTACCTTGCAGGTGTAAGACAGTACCTGAAGGAAATTTGCATTGAATAGTAATTAAATGAAATGAATATGAAAACCACTTACATAAACCTGAAAGAGTTATATTTTTGTAATATTATTTTATTTTGTAGCTTATGCTAAACAATTCCAATATTTGTTAAGTGTTTGTCTAATCTCATTTTAAATGAATCTATAGTTTTGCTGTCCACTACTGCGTTTGGCAAATTATTCCAATCATTAATAATCGAGTAAGTGAAGAAGTTTTTTATTACATCCATAGTGGCTCTTTTACCCTGAAGTTTTGAATCATGTCCACGGGTGGGACACTACCCTGTCAGTGTGAACAAGTTATTGGCATTAACGTTGTTAAATCCTTTAAGTATTTTGAAGCACTCTATAAGCTGCCCCCTTAGTCTTCGTTTTCTGACGGAAAATAGATTGAGTTTTTTTAGCCTCTCGTGGTAAGGTTTGTTACGTACTGACGGGATAAGTTTTGTTGCTCTGTGATGTACAGCTTCTAATTTATCTATGTCTTTTATTAAGTAAGGGGCCCAGAACTGTACAGCGTATTCGAGATGGGGCCTGACAATACTTTTATATAGTGGCATAATTATCTCCTCGCTTTTATAAGTAAAGTTTCTTTTTATAAATCCTAGTGCTGTGTTAGCTTTGTTTGCAGCAGCTGCGCATTGGTTTGATGTTTTTAAGTTTTCTGTAATTATTACTCCTAAATCTTTAACCTGCGGGGTTGTGTTTATTAAGCCACCTTGCATTGTATAGGTGTATTTTTTGTTTTTTGTTCCGCACTTAAGGATTTGGCATTTGTCGATATTAAATGGCATTTGCCATTTCTCAGACCATTCGGTAATTTTATTTATATCAGCTTGCAGGCTAGCCCTGTCCTCTTCGCATAATACTGAGTTACCTATTTTCGTGTCATCTGCAAATTTAGATATGATATTATTTATTCCAACGTCTATGTCATTGATGTATATAGTAAATAAAATAGGCCCCAGGACTGATCCCTGGGGAACACCGCTGGTAACAGATACCCAGTCCGATTCCACGCCATTTATTATCACTCTCTGCTTCCTGTTTTTTAACCAGCTACTAATCCATCCGTATATATTACCGTTAATTCCTAGCCTACGCACTTTGTTCATGAGTTTTTGATGGGGAATTTTTTCAAAGGCCTTTTTGAAATCTAGGTAAATTATATCTAATGATTTAGTATCGTTATATAGGTTGAAAAGGTTATGGTAAAAGTCGATTAGGTTTGTTAAGCACGATCTCTTAGACCTAAAACCATGCTGGCTATCACGTATAAGGTTATTGTTTTCGAGGAACTCTACTAGCTTGTCTCTAATGATCGTTTCGAGCAACTTTCCAACTATTGAGGTTAAGCTAATGGGTCTGTAATTACTGGCCTGGTTTTTACATCCCTTCTTAAAGATAGGTGTGACGTTAGCTTCCCTCCAATCATCAGGGACGACCCCATGCTTGAGAGATTTGTTAAAAATGAGAGCAAGTGACTCTGCTAACTCATTATGGACATGTTTTAAGATTCTTGGGTAAAATTTATCAGGACCAGGAGTCTTGTACGAGTTCATTTTCTTTAATTTATCAATTACTAGTTGCGGATTTACTTCCAGGCTCCTTAGTGATGGGTGTCTGACCTGTATAGACTCGTTGTTATCGTTATTAGTATATCCTAAGGTGAAGACTGAACTAAAAAACTCGTTTAAGATATTAGCCATACCCATATCATCTGAAATAATTTCACCCAACTGGTTTTTCAAGGGGCCAATCCCGCTTCTCATTTGCCTATTTCTATTGATATAAGTATAGAAGTGTTTGGGATTAGTGGTGCTTGCTTTCGCTATCTCGATTTCGAATTGACGTTTCGTTGATCTTATGAGTGTTTTAACCTTTCTTCTGCTAGTGTTATATTGTTGGTTAACTTGATAGCTTCTATTGTGTTTTAATAATGTGTGGAGACGGTTCCTATCTCTAATTGCTCGTTTGATGTCATTATTAAACCACGGCGGATTGCCTCTATTCGCGTTACTATTCCTTGTCTTAAGAGGAACATGGTTTTCTTGGGCTATAAAAAATAGTTCTTTAAATTTATTCCAAAGTTGATTTACATCTTCTATTTCTATCAGCTGCTCGTGAATATTTCTCAGGGCTTCTCTGAGGCCATCTAAGTTAGCTTTACTGTAGTCTGGTAGTTTTGAATAGTTATTGGTAGTTGAATACCTGGCATTTAGATCAAAGCGGATTAGTTTATGGTCACATGTACCTATATGTTCCGCTACGGCCCGAGTTGATATTAAATTTTCCTGGGATGCAATAACTAGGTCTAGTATATTATTTCCTCTGGTTGGCTCCCTTACGCATTGGTGTAAATAATTAGTATCGAGAGAGTGAAAGAGAGGGAGAGAGGGGAGGTTACAAGATAGAGAGGGAAAGACAGAGAAAGAGTGAAGGAAAGAGCGAGAGACAAAGAAAGAGGGAAGGAAAGAGCGAAAGAGAGACTTTTCCTTTTCTTTAGAGATCCCCTCTGGCGACCACCGACGAGGGCACGGCCTTGGAAAAACAATAGAAACCTAATACACAAAACGCTAGAATAACTATAAATAAACAAAAAAGAACAATAAATGCAACAATAAAGAACATAAAGGAAAAATTTTTAAAATCAATTCCAAGCTTAACTGCCCCAAGGAAGGTCCCCCCACCCCCAAAGAAGCTCAAGCGCAAAGCCAACACTTAAAGAAAAGCCAAGTAGTATAGAGGAGGTCCGCCTCTTCCCGAACTCTATTACAAACTCTCTACTTCAGGAGAGAGAGCAGAGGAACCCCACTCGTCACGGTACCGTGACAGGTACTGAGCACGAAGCTCATCCAGACTAGGACATCCAACCTAAGTGTGGCGCACAGTATGTGCTATCAACCAATCTTTGCTGAAAGGTTCTCGGGACCGATATACCCGAAGGCCCTGCGTCCCGTTAGTGGTCCCGATTTTGAGACGACAGAAAATGATGGAATTGCTGGATAAGTCCAAAGGAAAAGTCAGGGTGCACGCAACTTTAAATTCTCGATTACAGTCTCTGCTTTACTTCGTCATGCAGCAAAAAGAGCTGATATGGTACATGCGATGTTGTTAGAGAGGATAGAAGAGAAACACCTGTCCAGTTGCCCGTTCATCAGCACGATCCTCCCAAACAACCCTGATATGCCTGGAGGGCACTTCGTCTCGTGACTTTTGAGTCGCTGTAGGTTACATAACCGTGTCGGAACTGGGCAAGGCACGTAATCTCCCGAAGCGATTGGTATATTGCGACTAGCTCAGCTGTGAAGACAGACACCCTTCCTGAAAGAGGCTTACTTCCTTCAAAGAATAGGCAGGTAGAATGAAAGCCAACCGCCCCTCTACCCCTCCCCACAAACCTTTCTACTTTGGACCTTGAGCCTTCTCTGCACACTGGCACAGCTTCAGTGTGGCTTGGCGGAAAAGTTCAAATGTAGTATTGTCCAGAAGGGCGTCTTAGGCAGAACCATTGGCTCTACCGACCTATGAGTTACTCCAAACTCTCGATAAAGTATATTTTCCCTAAACTAGGAAGGTTAAAAACACGATTTTTATCCTTCGGCGACATAGGCACCATCGAAGTTGGCAGTGAAATAAACGAGAGCCATTGGTGACTCTGGAATACGCTGATTCCGTACAAGGGCACCATGCACTGTTTCCATAATAAAGCGATTGACATCCCCTGCATCAACAAGAAGGATATCTTTAAAGAATGTGAGAAAGGCATTATTTGTCAGACGGAGAACGGCGTGGTGAATCGAATCCACCTTTCCCAAAAGACTTGCGGGATTAAATGAAAAAAAATTGCACACGTAGGCAAGTTTGGAATGAATAAATGAACGGTAAAACAAATGTATAGTAGCTCTATCAGCACCCCCAACGTGCTGAAAGCTAGAGAACGGAGAAAATTCACGCGATGGGTGAAAGAGACCTTAACCTTGAAAATGCGATTTTTCCAAGTGAGGCGTTGGTTGAATTCAGGGCCAATGATGTGCTTTAGAGCTTGCTGGAGTCGGTTCTCAAAGGTAGCATTCGAACGGCAACAAAATGGATAAAAATAGTTGTCTACATAGCGCGTGGCCAGAACATCTTCAAGCTACACAGAAGTGATACTGTTGATGGTGAATGCAAAGTAAGTGGCGTACATGTCTTACGTCTGGAAAAAGTTAGAAGCTAAAAGTGTACAGTAAGAGTAGAGTAAACAGTAGATTTTAGAGTAGAGTGGTGAAAAAGAATGAGTCTGAGTTAATGTAGTTTGCTGGGTGAGCAGCCATCACCATTATATTTTCCTAGTTATTATTGTTCACGTTATGAGGGGCGGTCAATAAGTTTTGCAATTCGGATATAAGGAAACGAGATATGAGGAAAAGTGTTTTATTTTTGACTTCAATGCACTTGCGCTACTTGTCCCTAGGGCTTCGAATTCCCGACAACCAGAAATCTCCCGACTGCTCTTCAATCCACCCCTGGACGGCGAGCTGGACATCTTCATCGTCCCCAAACCGGCGTCTACGCATTGCAGCCTTGAGCTGGCGAAATAAAAAGTAGTCGCTAGGGGCCAGATCTGGACTGTAGGGGGGATGGTTGAGCTCCTCGAATCCACACTCGCGCAGGGCAGCTTGTGCAACTCTGGCATTGTGGACAGGGGCATTGTCGTGGAGAAGCAGGACAGGGGCATTGTCGTGGAGAAGCAGGACACTGCGTGTCAACTTGCCGCGCCGCTTCTGACGGGTGCACTTCTTCAAGCCAGCCAGTTCCTCGGCGTAATATTGGCCTGTGATGTTCCTTCCACGAGGAGCATAGTCCACCATCAACACTCGCTCAGAATCCCAGAAGATGGTGGCCATGATCTTCCCGGCTGAGGATTGGGTCCGGAACTTGATTGGGGTCGGAGAGCCCCTGTGCTTCCAGTTCATGCTTTCGAGCTTGGTCTCGGGATCCCAGTGTTTGACCCACGTTTCATCATCTGTCACTATGCGTGACTCGAATCCAGCTGGGTCTTGGTTGTACAGGAGCAGCAGCTCCTCCGAACTTTGACGACGTTGAAGTCGATCATGGGGCGTGAGGTTTCTAGGCACCCAACGGGCAGAGACCTTGGTCATAGCTGAATTATCATGGATGATGTTGATAACACTTCCATGTGATATTCCAAGTTCTCGCTCGATTTCTTGGACCTTCACCTGTCGATTTTCAAGGATCATCCTCTCCACACGGGTCACATTATCCTCGTTGGTCAAGTCTGGCGGGCGTCTTGGACTGGAATCATCTTCAAGGGACTCACGACCATGGCAGAACTCCCTATTCTAGCCAACAATGGTTGCATAGGAAGGGGCGGTGTCGGTGTATACTGCAACCATGCGTTCATGCATCCCTTTTGCATTCTTGCCTTCCTTAGTTAAAAATTTGATCACTAAGTGGTGCTCAACCTTCTCCATTGTTGAAAGCTTTGTGACTGACTATCTGCGATCAGCTACTGCTTCTTAAATAAACGAGGCAGGAGCGTGCGGCTGCAGGTTCTGACTCGTCATAACTTTTCCTAACACCCCCACAAACAGCCATCCCCCTTTCTATGTTTTGCCCTACCGATTCGCAAAACTTATTGACCGCCCCTCGTATATTCCTCGTATAAAGGAGGCTCTCGCGCCTCTATTTCTTTTTTTTTAATTTTCTTCTTTCAATGTCTAACGAAGATTCGTTGATTTCAATGTGTGCAATTATTTTGCAATCTCATCTACTATATATTGAGGGGGGGTCCTCTCTTTAGATATGTTTTCTGCTTCTAAGTTTACCTCTATTGTTTTCCCTGTAGTTGTGCGGGATGTCCATCTTTTCTATAATTTACATCCTCTCCTGTGCAAAGACACATTTATTGGTGTCAGACCGATGTCGTGGTGTAGGTCCCTTTGTCTTTTGTATTCTCTTTTTCTCGTGTTTGAGATAATATATACCGCTGCATTTTGAACCCTTTGAAGTTTAAGTGTGTTCGTTTTATGGAGTCTGTCCAGTGGAACAGCCGGGTAGAGCAACGTAGAGTGGCAAACTGCATTGTATATTTTTCTTTTGTTTTCCACCTTCAAGTCTCTAAATTGATATAATTTGGTTAAATTTGCTTTAGCTAATCCTATCCGTTCCTTTACGTGTTTGACATAGCCTTGCTGGTTGATGTTGAGGCCGAGTACTTTCCCTTCATTCCCATAGCGATATCTGTTGTCGTCCACTCTAATTCTGTCTGTTTTTCTTCCCCTTAATGGGATAATAGTAAACCTGTCTTCATTTGTTTTAATCTTCCATTTCCGCTCAAATTCGTTAATGTTTGCTATTTCAGCCGCTGTTATCCTTGCCATCATCTTGGGGAGCCTGTATGGCATACTCGCTATAATCGTGATATCATCAACGAACTGTATATATCTGGTGTATTCGTTAACTGGGCTGGAAAGATACATTGTGTATACACTGTAGAGTGTTGGGCTTATACATCTCCCTTAATGGACACCCTGTAGGACTTCGAAGTACGTTCCATTTGTGATTTAGTCGCACAAGCACTTTGTTAGTGATGAGGGGAGTCCTAGTCTTTCTATCTTCAATTTTAAGCCGACTCTCCAAACTTTGTCAAAAGCTTTTGACACATCTTTAAGGACTCGGTCCGTATAATGTTTGTCAAACTTTGCTCTGGCCACGGTTTCCACTAACAATACTAACGAAGTCTCAGTGCTTTTAGTTTTTCTGAACCCATGTTGGTGGGTTGGGATCAGAGATCTTTCCTCCAGATGTTTCGTCAGCCTGTCGTTTATCAATCTTTCTAATATTTTTGCTAGTGTTTCCAATAATGTTATGGGTCTAAAATTCCCTGGGCTATTGGGAGTTTCACCGGATTTAGGTAGGAATATTATTTTCCCCTTCTTTATTTCATCCGGAAAAGAACCGGCAATTATTGTGCAATTAAATAGGGATACTATTTTCTCCAAGAAAGTATATGGTACTCATATTAGGTTTTACCTGGTTAGCCCCGATTTTCTGGGGGCTCTTTGTTTGGTATTCTTTATTGTCTTCTTTAACTCCTCTAGGGTGACTGGCTCAATTCCCTCTTCTGTAGTGTTATTCGGGACTATCTTTTATCTATTTGCTTCCAAGTCTTCTACATACTACCCGTAGTTCTTGATCTCGGTCGAAATCTTCATTTTCTTCCGGCGAAATGTCAAATACGCTTCTCCAATAAGTGCGAAAGTCAGTCTCTATTTCATGAGGTTCTTTGGCTTCTCTTCCGTCATGAGTTAATACGGTCTTGGGCCTTGACTCTTTTTTTTCTCCTAACTATATTTATTTTATTCCAAAATTTAGTTGGGTTAGTTTCGCTATCAATGGCTTCTATAAATCAATCCCACTTTATGCTTCTTTCGGCTGTTATTGCATTTCTTAATTCTTCTCTAACTTGCCGTAGACGATCTCTATCTCCTCTCTGGGGGCAGTTGAACTCTATATCTTCCCTAAGTGTCGTATATTGATTTTCTAGGGTCTCAATTTGCTGAGTTCTCAAAGGGCGGGGCAGTGTTATGTACTCTGTAGTTGGGATGTGTCTTCTGTCAGCTTCTATTAATGCTTTCATTAGTCTTTCAAGCTCCTGGTCAATATCCTCCAATGTTGGTTCGGCTAGGTTGATCTGTTGGTGTTTTGTCAGGTCTTCATAGTATCCTGTCCAGTTAGCTAATCTGTACTGCTTTCTACGTCGGCATTTAATTTGAATGAGGTCTAATGATAGGGTCATCACCATGATCTCATGATCGTTTATTGAAGGAAGGCCTCTTTCGATTAGGTAGTTTAGTATAAGTCCTGGTGTGGCCAACACAATGTCTGGTTTTGTGGCACTGTTCGCCCCAAAATAGGTTGGGAATTCGGGTCCTCTTCTCTCAACTCTCCCTCTCTTCAGCAGGATATCGTGATTTTCTCTGCATTGTTGAACCATCTCGTGTATCTCGATGCTTGACTACAGGTATTTAAATCGCCCGCAAATATTGCTTGATCTTTTTTGCCAAATATTTCTAGAAAGTTGTGAAAGGTCAAATAGTCCATTCTATGGGGTTGGTACCCCGTAGATATTATTAAGTCACCTGCGGTTGTTGTTATACTGACTGCCAAGTAGGCCTCATCTAGGTGTTTAAGTTTCTTGAAGCTTATGTCTTTCCTTATGGTTGTAGCTACTCCATCATAGTTTATTTCATCGGTGGTTTTCGTAATGATGTTATAGTTTAAAATTTTAATTGTATCTATTGCTGGGTTTATATTTATCTCATTTTTAAAATTATTTCCGGATCGATTCTAAGATAGGTATTGCTAAATGTGAATCTCTTCTCTTTCTAACCGGCTACGTTGTGACTGACGATTTTAATTTTCCTAAGCTGCGCCTTTATTTCGATGTATTCTCCGATAGGCTTGACCTTCTCTCATGCTTTGTGTGCGTCTCTGCCAATTGGTGATATTGTCCTCTCATTTCTCTTCTTCTTAAATTCATCCTTTTTAATAGTGTACAGTAAGTACTTGGGTATTTTGAGATTTCCGCTTGTTAGTAATTTGTAAACCTCTCGTTCCGGGTATGAGCCTTCGTATTCATACTTATAGTACCCTTTTTTGACTCCCTGAATAAGTTCTTTATTGGTCGATGGGAAAGGTCTCTCTTCTGAAGCAAAGAGTTTTAAGTGGAACTCCTGTTTTTCTTCGTCGCTTCCACTATTTTCTTTGACACTGGGTACAGCTCCCTCTTTGCATTGACTAGCTGATTGTAGTGGTCTCTCCTGTAAATCCATATTCTTATCAAGGGAAGCAATTTCAACTTCCATCGATTCTTCCTGTTTCTGCCGTATCTTTTTTCTCAGCCTCCGTTCTCTCTCTTCGGCCGATTTGTGTTCGAGAATTTGCTCTGCAGTAGTGCTTTTCTATAGCGCTTGTTCTTTCTTGGATGACGAGGGATTATATTGAATGGTAAGGACTTCCGCTGATGGGGGGTGGCGGGAAACCACATCTCATCGAGGCCATTGTTTTTTAGCATTACATTTAGTTCTTTTGCGTAAGTTCCCGATTTAGCCACATTCATAACGTGGGCGTGAAAAATATTAGGTTGAGGAATAAGTTCTTGAGAGTTTTTTTAATGTTGTGTTGATTTAAGTTTTGTTGACGGGATCTGTGTACATATTAAGAAACAATAATAAATAATGAGAGCAAAATTTGCAAAGGTTAGGCTACGTTTCTTAACAGCGTAGACTATTAGGCTTTTGCTTAGGCTACGCCTTGAAGTTGAGTAATACGTCATGGCGGTTTTTTAAAAGTTGTGTTAATTTAATTTTTGTTCTGCACCTTCAAAATGGAATGTCAAGTTGAAAGAAAGGCGCCTTTTCGACACATGTTGTTATTCATTTTCAATCGAGATGGGAACAATGCAAACGCATCCAAAGCTCGTCGCGATATTTGTGCTGTGTACGGAGAAAATGCTTTATCAGAAAGGACAACTCAAGGGTGGTTTTCACGTTTCAAAAACGGTCATTTCAATCTTAATGACGTGAACGTTCTGGTCGCCCCATTCAGTTGGATGAAGATCGAGTGAACGACCTTCTTCATGAAAATCCTCGTCAATCAACTAGAGAATTGGCTGTACAATTGGCGCGTGATCAGAAAACTGTAGTGAATCACCTTCATTCGATGGGGAAAGTTCGAAAACTCGGTGCATGGGTTCCTCACGCTTTGAGCGAAAGCAACAAACTTCAACGCTCTACGATTGTCGCAGGTTTGCTTGCTCGTCACAAGGCTACTCGTGGATATAAGGACAAATTTTTTTCACCGCATGATCACTGGCGACGAAAAGTGGTGTGTTTATGTCAACATGAACGATCGAAAACAATGGTTTAGCCCCAATAAAAAACCACTTTCGTGATTAAAGCAAGGACTTCATCCACGAAAGACAATGCTGTATGTGTGGTGGGATTGTGAAGGCATCATTCTTTATGAGCTCCCTGCGAACAACGAGATTGTCAATGCAGAACTCTGCGTTCAACAAATGTATTCGTGAAAAGCGACCTCATCGACGTTATGGAGTCCTTCTGCAACACGACAATGCTCGTTCTCACATTGCCAATATGACAAAAGACGCCATCTAAACGCTTAATTGGGAAATCCTGCCGCATCCTCCATATTTGCCAGACTTGGCTCAAACAGATTTCCATCTGTTCCGATCGCTTTCCAACAATTTGCGCGGCGGCGTTTCGTTCAATACTGATGTGGAATTAAGAACCTGGTTAGACGAATTCTTCGAGTCAAAATCCAGAGATTTTTATTGCAGAGGCATCGAAAAACTAGTTGAACGTTGGGAAGTCGTAAATAACAACGGAGAATACATTATTGATTAAATTGCTTAGTGTTATCAATTAAAAATGTAGTTTTTATAAAATTGTTAATGGTAATGAATAAATTTGATAAAACTGCAAGACCTTATTCCTCAACCTAATATATGCCAAAATATTTAGTGATTCGCGCGGTTTTATTTCTATTATATTTCTGGTCGTCTTCATTTTTTCCGCCGTTGCCTCTGCTACTTTGGTAAAGTTAGGTTTTGTCTCTCTTTTTCCTTTCTGGTTTCCTCCCCCTATCCTCTTGTTCTTATCTATAAATTTTGCGCTTTAGCGGGCATGCCCTTGCCATGGTTCTATGATTGCCATTGCAATTCATGCACTTTTTTACTTGTGTTGTACATTCTCTCTACGTGTGATTTTTGGCGCTGCATTTAAAACACCACTTATAATCTTTACGAGGGCAGTCTTTAGTGGGATGCTTTTCTAAGGCGAAGCAATTGATTTGCTCAGGCGTTATTTTTAGATTGGAATTAGGAGTCCGATTTCTTTGTCTTTCCTCGCCATATTTGTTTCTCTAGAAATTATTTTGAATACGTGTGTGTATTCCTGGTTTGTATTTTTGTTAGTGAGCTTAACTAATTCTTTGATTTTGGCCCATGGTTGAGTCCTCTCTATTTCCTCCTAAATTTCTTCAGCATTATGCTCTCCTATCCAGGAGTCAATTTGCCGGCAATATAAGGCCTTTTGGGCTTCAATTTAAGGCGGTACCTTGGCCTCTAAACCAATCTTCTCCAATTCATCTGGGGCCATTTTGGATAAGAGCTTGTTTACAGCTTTCTCGTTTTGGCAGAGTGCAATGTAGGAGTTGCTGTAATCCAGAAGTCTCACTAAAATGATTCTTAGTTCTCCATATATTACTCGAAAAACGTTGATTCTATTGCGCTTTTGCGCGCCACGCGCAAAAGGACTTCTTTGATCGAGACCATCTTTTGATCAAACGAGCTTCTTCTAATTCTTATTTTTTCGCATTCTTGTAAGAGGCAAAAAAAAAGTTAGTGAGAGAGAGAGAGAGCGAGCTAATGGGAGGCAAAGATTCTGTTATATCCGATTATTTCTTGGCTTATTCAGCTGGCAAGTCCGTTTCCCTACCTACCTAACTATCCCTAGCCCTAACAGTTTTTGCTCCACCTTGCTGAGTCTGCCGCTTACACAGGTTCTAACCCACCCCGGGCTAAGCTTCAGCCTATGCGCCGAGTTAGCCGCCCGGTTCAGATATGGCTCCCGCTTAGCAAGGTATCCAAGGAGATTCAGCTTCCCTACATGACTTGCCTTAAAAAGGGTGGATAGGAGTGTAAAAGATTCGTCCTTGTAGAGAGTCCAGTCAAACTCTTGTCTGACAGTGGTTGTTTCTTCCAAAATCTTCTTCTTCAATGAACGATGAATATCTCTTTGCTTGCTTGCGTAGATTGCTTTTCAAAATCTTCGTATGAAAGAATTTTCAGCATCTGCTATCCGTCATGGTAATTCCTTGGGGGCGCCCGCCTCTTGTCTTAAGGATTCAGACATAGCTCATGCCCGAAAGAGCAGAATGAACGATCTCGTAAAAACTCAGCCTGAAAAATTGGGATTCCGCACCATCGCCCTCAAAAAAGGGATGGTTTCCATTAAACCGTATTACAACACTATATTATAGGCTTGCAAAAGAAAACCATATTTAATAGATAGCACTTTCTAGCCAAAGCAGAACATCCGACGTCGAGTAAAATTTATGTAGGCTACACTAAGCATAAAAAGGTGTCCTTCTCTGTTAAAGAAATAAGCTAAATTAATATATCAATTTTACAATCAACTTGCACAAGGAATGTTATATACATTGGGCCAAAACAAACTAGAGTGGAATCATCTCTCCTCAACTTGCGAGCAGCATGCACGGTAGCCATTCACCAAGAATCTGGGAAACTAACTTGCAACCAGATCCTGGTCAACAAAACTAACAGAAATACCAAGCCTCGTTCAGCTAGGTATCTTAGATTAATATGGCGTACAACATATCGTCCGGACCAGGTGTGGTAATGAGAGAAAAAACAAGAAAGTAACACATCTCGCTAAGTAAAAGCATATCATTGAATAGTTCCTTGCCTAGGTAGGTGAAATATAGCTGTCAGCCTTCTGCGATCGTGTCATATGCTTGAGAATTTGACGGAGCATCATCCCCGCTATAGAATGTGAAAAAGTCTGTCGCAATTGATTCCACGACAAACACAAGATCTGATAGGGCAGTCAGGTCTTCCTGGATAACTAGATGTTAGTCCTGTGAGAATTCTCCCTAACTCTTTTGACACGTTTCCTTCTCTCTGCAAGAGGAGTCTTACTTTTAAGTAAAGTCACGTAAGCTCGCCAAGAGAAAAAGCGAGCATGTTTCGAAATGAAACAAAAAAGTCCCTCTTCCGCCGAAATTTTCGTTGGGCGAAATATCACAAACGGCGCTTATAGCGCTCATTTGCATGTCACTTCTCTGTGAAGTCGTCTCACACTTTGGGGAATATCAAGGAGATGGTTAGCACGCGAAAAAGTTTAGAGAATCGAGTGATGGACTTCAAGTCCACAGGAATGACGGTGGGGGAGAAGAATTCACCTGCCTTATCTACTGACCTAAATTTCTCGACTAAAATTGGGATATCAGTCATTTAAGTAAATGTGGACCACCGTGCTCGATCCAAACACCACTGAGCTGTACATTAGAGTAACAGTGGCAATGAAAAGGGGATTTTAAAAGGAAAAGTGACCGCAGCCATGAAGATCGTCGACCATCTGCCATACAAAGTCTTTTTGTCCATGAGGAGACCACAGGAATAAATCTAGGCAGAAAAATTAAGTGACTCTTGGACAGAGATATGTGAATTCTTACACATTAATGACACCAATCTCTACTTCTTCATCTAGTTCTCCTAGTACCCGGACCCGATACCTCACCGTGTATTCCTTCAAAAGTTGGTGTCCAGTCTTTTGGTAAGCGAGGAGAAGAAGAAAGGCATCGGCAACCGGCTTACGACATTGTGGGAGTCTAATACATCGAAGCCGGCTGACAGTTTAATGTATACGGGAACAATGGAGAACGAATTATTCAAATAGGGCTACCTTACTAACGCTTGGAAGGAGGTATTGAGAGTCAGAAGAAAAAAAGGAGGCATCACCGGGTATAGTTTGCGCACCCACTATCCTGGCCCCAGTCCATGGGGAGGAAGTCTCAAAATCCTGGTGCCCAGATAAAGTAGGCAACGATGATTCACCATACATGCTACCCTGAAGAGAGACATCTTAATAGTAAGTGGAAAAGAAGAGCCTCCACAGGTCCTCCCAATTAGCTAAGAGCTTATGAAAATATCATTAAAGGAAAATGCCCTACAAATCTACTACTCAATGGAGTAGTCTATCTGCTTCCTGGTATAGACTACCTCTTTTACAGAAGTCTTCCAGTGATGGTTCAATTCACTCAATTTGGCGCCTTAGTAGGGACCACTTAGATCCTGGCTGCTTTGCTTAAAACGAGAGAAATTCAGTTCTCTATCAAGAAAACGGGCTAGACTTTGAAGATGAAGTAGCATATATTTATCGGACATCCTTGTTTGCGAAGTAAAGCGGATAAACAGAAAGCAATCAAAGCCGGCAGGCTCGAAGACGCCCGGCAACTTCCAAATAGGAAGCCTTGATTAACTTCGAGGTTCCGTTCTTTATTTTAACTTTCGTGGTGGAGAGGACGGGGTTTGGGTTTATTAAACATTTTCTCTCTCCCTAAGAAAAGGGGCTAGAAAATGGACTGGTCCATACGCTTCCTGAGCACACATTGAAGAAAGAGCCCTTAACTATTAAGATTTTTTCTTTGGGATGGTCCTGCCTAGGTGTGGGATCTTCAAGGAAAGATATAAGGTGCTTAGGTGGTGGTTGCAATAGGAAGGTAAAGTTGGTAGCGTCAGGTCGTGACGGCTTGATATGGGTACTTCACCAGTTATGTGGTTACTCTCTAATGGGAATGCGTTGTGGGGTTCTACACGGCTTGGGCGGTGAACCATCCAAGTACTAATCCGACCCGATGTTGCTTAACTGACGATCTCGTTACAGGGCCACACTGCAACCTGACGCTGATTGAGGCTGACTCCAGTGGTTCGAGGAAAGATAATACTCTCTCTCGGCTTGAGGTTAGGTAGGCTGGTTGAAAGGATCGATATGGATTACCCGTAGAAAAGGAAATCCCAAAGGGCAAAATTTCGGATTCTTTATTTTAGGGTGTATAACTCTGGTTGCTTCAGCTTAAGAGGAATTCGAAACGAGAGTGACGTGTATTCAGGCGAGTCTATTCTTGGTTTGAGTTGTATCTTAACAGTCTGCGACTCTGATTGCGCCTACGCCTGTGACTGTAATTGTGAATGTGCGCGTGACTCTGCTTGACTGAATTACTGTAAGACTCTCTCTCTTGGTCTACCCAAGATGGGTTCGGCCTACTATTAGCCAATGATGTTGATTGGGCGGAGCCTCCTCCACTCTGTGTTAATTTGTGAGTCCACGGCGATAGAGATTTGATTTTATCTCGAATTCCAAAAATATGACTTTGCGTTTCGCGGTTCCTCGATAGTAAATAATGCCTGCTACTATCGTATCTTCGGCTCTGCACCTGCTACCAAGCTTGTTTGAACAGCTGACCTTATAGCGTGACTGTACAGGGTGAAGGTCTTGAATTCATTGTTCTCACCTTAGGCCTTTACAAGCAAAATAAATATTATCATTTACATGAACTATTGTTATAGGTTTTTTGTTACAAAGCTATACAGGATTGTAAGAGTTGTTACATATTATTTACACAAAGAGTTATTATTATTTATGAAAACTGCTATACATATTTGAGATTATTTACATATGCATAGTCGTGAGCGTGCATGTTACAAACCTTCATTGGATTCACATGATGATGATGTGTGAGACCTCATAGCGAAACCTATTCCCCCTTGCTCAGTGGCCCTACAAAAACTAAATTCTTGGCCGAGACCAAATTAATACCATTTTCAGGTCTCCCACTCAACTCGTAAAGGAGTGGTATTGAATAGCCCCCACCCCCACCTCCTCGAAGGTTAAAGTTCACGGAGACTTCTCAGGTTACTTGTTGATGGGAAGAGACAAAAGAGAGAAATAGCTAAATAGAGAGAAAAATGGCAACTGAAAGAGAAATGAAAAGAGAAATAGAAAGACTGATGGAGAGATAGAGAGGCATAAAGAGGGAGAAAGAGATAGAGAAAGAGAAATAAAAATAGAGGAATAGAAAAAGAGAGGCAAAAAGTTTTAGTAAATGTATGAGTGTTTATTTGCGAGAGATAGAAAGAGAGAAAAAAGAAGCAAACAAACAAATAGAGAAAGAGAGACAGATATAAAGTAATTGACAAAAAGAGAGATAGAGCGAACTAGTGAGAGAGTAAAAGAGAGATATAGAAAGATGGATACAGAAAGAGGGAGACAGACAGAAAGAAAGAAAAAAGAGATAGTGAAGGAGATAGAGATAGAAACAGAGAATTATAGAAAGAGTATGTGCGTGCTAGTGTGAAAGAGAGAGAGAGAAAGAAAAAAAGAGAAAGATGAAAGGCGAGAGAGAGAAAGCGATAGAGAAAGAAACGTGTTTGTATGATTGTGTGTGCGAGACTATCCCACAAATCTTAACTGCAGCGAATCCCCGGCGGTATAATCCCCCTCAAAATGCGGATTAAATTCCAATATTTACACATGTGCTCTTTTAACTGTTCCTGTAGGTTTTTCCTACGCCATCGCCACCCCCAATTCGGTGTTGACGTGATTTACCTTTGACGTTTTCGAGATCCCTAATAATTTCATTACCCTCCTTCCTACCGCACGAAAATACACTCGTTGGTTACAAAGGTTTCATTTAGGTCTCCCTTTAAGAAAATCGATCTGTGCGATACAACGCAAATTATTCGTACTTGAAAATTCATGTTATGGATGGTGTTGAGTATTACAAAGGGTGATCAGAAAGTAATGAGAATCAGACTCGTGGCAGAAAGCAGGGTTGCCACAGCTGGTACTAAATTACCAGATTTGGTTCATTTAGGTGTGTCTAAAACAGAAAAAGTACCAAATTACTACAAAAAGAACCAAATCAAGCCAATTTTAGTATGTATTAATTAATTAAATTATTGTTAATTATGATGAGGGTCTTGTTATTTAAATATAAATGGTTCTATTGCACTAATTTAAGACAAATTCTTGAGAATTCTTGTATTACCCTCGTAAAATTTAGATTTATTTCTTTTCTAGTACCTTTTAACTCCAAATTTGAGGATGGGGGGGTAAATTTGCTTATGACAACCCTCGCCGCAGAAAGACCATGAGTGATGGGAGGGAGGGAAGCGCGGGGCATCGAGTGTTGCCTGTTGTGACCTGTTTGAACTTATCGTCGCTTATCTGGGTTACATTTACTCGTTGCTCTGCGCGATTGCCTCATTGTTGGTTTTGTGCCCTAATCGGAAGCATGGATTTCTCGAAAGAAGGTTACAGGTTCTACACGTTTACTAAGTGGAAACTCGGGGATGAAAGTAATGGAGATCAGAGCGGAGTTATTTCAAATTTTTTCCAAGTCTACTCTATCAGTGGAAATTATTTCCCGCTGGATTAGAGCTTTTGCAGCTGGAAGATGATCATCGGTCTGGACGACCTCGGACATCCGTGACCGAAACAACAACGGTCCGGACCCGAGGCATGATTGACGAAGAACCAACTGTTGCTCTTCAATTCTTATCTATGGATCTTGGTGTCAGTTATGGGAGCGCACATGACATCGTTCATGAACACTTAGGACGGAAGAAGAATTGTGCTCGATGGATACCCCATTTGCTAACAGAAGAGCGAACGGGTGCGGATGTAGGAATTTAATTATTTTATTGTACAGGTTTACACAGCGCTCAAGCCAAATTATAAGCTTTTGTGTTGCTTAAGGAGGAAAGAGGCACTGAATCTTTTAAGTTTATATTTACCTATGAATGAGTTAAATATATACGTGTCTTGGTGATAGACAATAGGAGAGAGCGAACTAGTGAGAGAGTAAAAGAGAGAAAGAGATATTGAAAGAAAAAAGAGTGAAGCAGATAGAGTTAGAAACAGAATTATAGAAATATTATGTGCGGCTAAAGTAAAAAAGAGAGAGAGAGAAAAAAGAAAAAGAGAAAAGGCGAGAGAGAGAGAGAGCGATAGAGAAAGAAACGAGTTTGTATGATTGTGTGTGCGAGACTGTCCTACAAATTTGAACTGCGGTGTAATCCCCCCAAAATGCGGATTATATACACTTTACAAAGTTAATTTTACCCGCAGCACAAGACGTATGGGAACAATCTCCGGCAATGGAAATTGATTATACAATCTAAAGCGTTTAGAATAGGAAAGGCGAACTAAAGAAGATCACAAGAACAAAATAAATAGACTTAATTAAATGGGATAGAGTAGGGATATAATCTCGAACGCATATACGACCGAATGACACAAGGATACACAATAGAGTGGAAGGCCTTCCGAAAGAATTCCCTTCTCCTCCCATCGTATAAGGGAAATTGAAACGCTGACGGTTGGTTCGTCTTAGCGAATCCTTGGGTAATTGAAATGTAGCATAAATTTGAGACACCCCGGAGAGGGGATGGGGAAAGAAAGGAAATACAAACAAAATGAAATAAAGTAAAAATTAAATACAAATTAATAGATTTGTGAGTTTACATTTGAACCCCGCATAATTTCCTTAATCAGTCGTTGTGCCTCTAAAGCCGAGCGACGAATAGAACTAGGTCGACAACCTGCCGAAGGATTGGGAGAAAGTAGAATAAATCCCTCGGGTAGCATACCCGCAAGTGAATCAGAATACGGGCTTGCGGAGGAAATATCATCAAGTGGATGCACAAGTTCCGAAGTAGATCCTTCGGGTAAAACATCTACAAGTAGATCCAAACACGAGCTTCCAAAGAGAACATCCGCAAGTGGATGCGGTAGTTCCGAAGTATATCCTTTGGATAGAACATCCGCAGATGGATCCGAACACGGGCTTGCGGTGGGAACATCCGCAGGTGAACGCGGAAGTTCCAAAGGAAAGATCTTTCTAGTGGGGAAAATAATGCGCCCCCATCTTCGTCTTTAGGGTCACAGACCTGTACTCTCTATCGCGTCCTTGATGGAGCTCCACTATTAGCCCCATATTCCACTGTAGATGAGGAGAGTCATCCTTAATAAGGACTACGTCGCCGACATGAGGAGACAGGCCCTGGGTCAATCACTCGATGTATTTCTCCCTCAGAGCTACCAGATATTCGTTTTACCAACGTGTTTAGTCCTGATGACGTAGCCGTTTCATCTGCTTTTGCCTCCCCACCAAGGCAAAGGGGCAGCGAAATTCAGGATCTTCATCTTCGAACGTCTCCTGTAGAGGGAGCTTCCGATAAGCAAGATTTAAGTTGTACGGAGTTAGTGGGTCTAGGAAGTGGAGCTCTTCTAATACGTAAGTCAAAGGGCGATGATTCAAGAAGTTCTCTATCTCGGTAACGAGGGTCGAGAGCTCATTCTGGGAAACTATTTTGTTCCCTATTATAGATGTTTAAAGTCTTTTTTGTAAGAACGATGAGGCGCTCCACGAATCCCATGTACCAAGGAGCCCTCGATGAATTGAAAATAAATCGATTTTATTCCTGTAAATTCGCAAGTTATGTGCAAAGTGCCCAACTAGATAGACGCTGGTCGAAATGTACCAGCGTTATCTGAATATATGGTATGTGGAACTGAAAACCTCGCCGCGAATCTCTGGAATACGCGTGAGAAGGATTGTAATCCCTCATCACAAACCATTACCAAGTGAATAGCTTTCGTGGTGGCACATGTGAATAGAAGAATGTATACATTTTCATTCTTTCTACCCTTCCTAATTGTGATGGCGCCAGTATAGTCTACCCCAATAGTATGGAATGGCGTTTCAGTCAAAACGCGAGCTCTTCCCATTCTTTTGAGTATTTCTCCTTCGGCGCCTTTTTTTGATCCAGAAGTCCATAGCAGCTCTTTGCTCTTCGGAGTTGATGTTATGGCTGACAGGTTCTGCTAGGGAAGATTTAGGATTCATCTTATGTTTGATCAGAAGTAAATACCTTAAAATTAAGATGGTTATTTTAAGCAGTTTCGCTAAGGAACTGTGCCCGTTTATTTCAATGGGCGAATCATTACCCATTGCGATTGGGAAAACGTGGATAGCAGGAGGCAAGATAATGGATTCAGGCCAGATTTCGTTATCGAGAATCCATTCAAAACCCTCTACCCATAAAGAGTTGGCAAATTGCTTGCTGGATTGGCCTCTGGTTAATGGGTCGTATGGATTTAATTTGGATACGACATGTCTCCATGCGTGCCCCTGTGATAAAATTCTTATTTTATTTACCTTGTCCCGAATGTAGGGCTCGTATGTTTTATCACACACGAGCCAGTGAAGAACTATTTGGCTATCCGTCCACATATTAATATTAAGATTAATACTCTTATCAAGAGCGGATAATAATTCGTTCACTAATCTAGCTGCAAATAAGGCAGAGGTTAGTTCCAATTTTGGAATAGTTATAGATTTTCCGACTATCTTCCCTTTAGCCATAACATGACGTACATTTTTTACAAATACAGAAAACACTATTGCCCCATAAACCTTAGTGCTACTATCACAAAAGCAGTGGAGTTCAACATTGTTAGACGGTAATGTTTGCTGGGGGAATGTAATCTCCAAACCTTGTTTTAAGTGTGGAACCAATTTATCCCATACCGCTTAGGAGTTAGAGTACAGAGGCTCATTCCAATCTATTTTTTTCTACCATGGATTCTTCATAAACAACCTTGTATTAATGGTAATTGGTAGGAGGTACCCTAATGTATTATAGATAGAAGCCATGGCTCGTTAACCCTCTCCTTACTTTGGCCTACAAAGGGAATTTGCCGATTAGGAAAGTATAATTCATCCTTTGCAGTGTCCCAGCCTAAACCATGTACCTTCAATGGTTCTTGGGCTAAATTACCTTGTTTTCTGAAAAGAGTGTTACAAAGGTGGGAATTCGAATTCTATTCCCTCAAATTAAAACTGGCTTCTTTTAATAAACCTCTAACCACTTCATGGAAAGACGCTAAATCTTCCTCAGAAGAAAATGTACACGCCAGGTTATCTACATAAAGACCTTTAGAAAAGATGGCAGTGTATTTACCTCATTTTGTGTGCATTAGTTGCATTATGGAAGCGTTCAGCAGAAATTGGCTGCTAGAGGAACCAAAGAAAACTACTCTATATCTAAAGGTTATCAACGGACTATCCGGTTGTGCTGGGTTTTTTAGCCATAGAAACTGGGCAGAGTCTTTGTCTTCCTCCTTTAAATTTATTTGAAGATATGCCTTCTCAATATCTGCAATGAATGCAAATTGGTATTACCTGAATCTAATGAGGATATGGTACAAGTTGTTAATCAACGAAGGACCAGGATTCATGCAATCATTTAGACTTACGCTACCAGTTGAACAGTCAAAAACCACGCGCAGGGGAGTTTTCGGTGAATCTTTCCGCACGCTGAAGTGTGCTAAATAGTGTTAGGAGTATTTGGACTCACTTCCTCTATATATCCCTTTTCAAGTTGCTCCTGGAAAATATCATTATAACCCTGCAAAAGTGAAGGGTTACACCGCCTCAATTTAGCTACCATATTTAGTAGACGGAACTTTGCAATGTCATAATTATTAGGGTGAATTGTTTTCCATAGTAGCCCCACAACGAATCTACCATCATTGATCTCCGCAGAGGCCTTAAGAGCTTTAGAAACTTTTCTCTGCAACATACAAAGTTTTAGGCATAAGTCCCAATGAATCCATATCCCATATGACCGGCATATCTTCTTTGGGTGATATAGCCCTTTGGTCACAGAATTCCTCAAGGTCTTTTACGCTTGCCTTTAATACGTCTACTCCCCCCGTTAGGAAATTAGAAGTTTCATTAGCGGGAGGTAAAGGATCGACAGGCATAGCACCCACATTAGAGTTTAAGTAAGTTACATCTTCCCTATGAACTATTTCATTTACAAATTCATGGTAGAAATCTCCACCTATCAAAAGAAATATATTTGAAACCAAATCACCTAAATGTGGGTCGGCTGGTTTCACCTTTAATTCTGCAATTGTTGCCTTTGCTTTGCTCAACCCAGGAATATAAAGGTCATCAGGAACCTTGTCTATTACCAGAGCCTTAATATTTACTGGTCCGTCATTAGTTATTACATTACACGATACCTCGTCGTATACCTTTAGTAGGCCTTGATGGTGGAACCCATTTATAGATATCGTAACTTTACGACAAACTTTTAGCTGCAAGTGTTTTGCTACATTTTTATTAATGAAAGTTTTGAGAACCTTGGTCAAATAGAACCTTAGCATAGGTTTGTTTCTGAGACCTTGCCACAGTTACTTCGGCTATTGGTAGGCCAGTAGGGAGAAACAATTGGAGAATAATGTATTGAAATTAGATTCTGTTTCCTGCTTGGGATCATATCATATTTATTTTTATCCTCATATAAGGAAAGACACAAACTTGTATGATGTCTTTTTTTTGACATCTCATACACCCAAACTTACGATGATTTGCACTTATTATTGTAGTGATTCGACCGGAAACATTTGTACATAATTTCAACCTTTTGGTCTGATTTAGTTTATCGGAAGGAGAAACATATTTCGGGCATGCATATACCTTATAGGGATTGTTACACAGTGTGCACTGGGGGAAGGAAAGTTTGGGGGTTCAATATTAACCTTCTTCCACCTTCAGTTAGATTTTGCCTCGTAACGCTAAACGTGGAAAATTGTTCTTTACTCGGGGATCTAAACGTTTTTCCACATTCTTATTGCTCGTACTTATGCTGTAACAATTTAATCTCTTCTTCCAAGGCCTCTGGGAAGATATTCAACTGCCAATACTCAGATTAATTTTTAAGTGACCTATTTATTTGATCTCTTTCGACAGATGGCAATTTACGTGTCAATAGCGTTATGATAAAAAACCTGCAGCGTCAATATCCAAACCAAGAGCTTTAAGGCTCCTCAAATGACATTCATATGAAGCCCTAAAGTTCTAGAGTGACTTAAAATTACATTTTGGTTGGTCTATATCTAAAATTGAGTAAATATGAGTTTGAATGATTCACCGTTTATCGCCGTACGTATGTTTGAGCAACTCGTAAGCCTCTTCATAATGATCCCCAGAAATGGTAAACCCATCAAGTAAGCGCAATGCATCGCCACTTAATTGTCCCAGAAGATATGCAAATTTTTGTTAATTCGAAATATTCATAACATGAATGGTATTATAGAGTAAATCGTGGTAGTTTTTCCACTTGAGAACGTCCCCTGAAAATATTGGTAGGCTAATTTTAGACGGCTTAATTTCGCTCGCCGAACTAAAACCTTAGATAGTTTCAACTTTGTTCGAGTCTTTCAAACATTTTTTGCTTATATAGATTCCCCGCCTAATCTCAATATTATGTGTGGAGGCTAGGGTGATGACTTTTTTACAACCTCATATCCTAGTGTCATAATTTGATGAGCTTTAATTAAAGATTATATAAAATTTTACTTTCAAGGTGATTTGATAAAAAAACTCACGCACAAAATGATTTTAAAAATTTTATTTGTCAGCTTTTTTTGTCCAGTTTTTGAAGTCACTGGCAGCATATACAAGATTGAACACAAGCTTATGAGTCACATATATATAACACTATATAGGGTCATAAAACACACAAGGATGTAAATTAGTTACAATAATGTCATTGGACAGGATGAATCTTAGTAATAGATTGTCCTTGTTGCGGCAGGACCCGTGCAAGTCTTGTATAACTTTGACCGCACGCTCACAGCACTGGTTGCTTCGGGCAATATTGATTAGAGATTCATCTGTTTTCCAGTGGGTTTTCAAGCATTTGAGGCCTGTCGGGTATTCATTCAAAGCTGCAGATAGTTCATAAAAATCTTCAGTGCAGAACAAGTACGTGCTTAACCAATGGTCAGTCCATGAATAAGAAATGAATGAACAGATTTTACGCAGCCTGCTCCGGGTGTCAGGCATCAGAAGGAACGCAAGAAAGGCTAGAATGGCACCCGAGTTCCAACGTGCATTGCTGATGTTTGGGATCTTTTGAAACTTTACAAAGGGGACCTCATTCATCTCAGTGAAGTGACGGAAGACATGCGTGAGGTGATAGAGAAACTTCATGTCGTCTCTCCAGCCGCCTGTTTCCTTAATATCAGTTTTACCCTTGCTGAAGGCTGCTTTCACTTTATCATAATTGCTCATCAAATCCTGCACAAAGAAGTAATCTATGTTTGGTGATTTAGTCAACCCATGGAGCTCATCGTCCATGACAACGCGAAGGATCCGATCCAGGACATGGTGCTGGCAACTGATGAACTTGGGTTTGGGGTGACCTTTATCTTCGAACATTTGCTGCAGTCGAACAACAACGCCTGTCTTTTTGCCGATATTCACGCTTGTTGTGTCGGTGAAAAGCATAACAATTGATCCCCACAGGTTGAACTCTTCTAACACACCCTGGAGCCTTTTTGCAATTGTTACAGCTTTCCCATCCTTCAATTTGAGCGTAGCCAGCTTTATTTCTGTCGCTTCATTCTTGAGGACCACAACCTGATATTCAAAGTCCTCAAAGCGTTTGCCGTCAAAGTGTAAGCTCCATTTTTCCAGATGAAGCGTGCTCACCAAGTGCTTCTTCACCTGGATTGCTGACTGATATGGGGTTAGGATTATAAGCCCTCACCAGAAATCTGGCGACAGACCTTTGCTGCTCTGTGGGACGAAAACTTTGAGCTTGTAGCAAGGAGTCTCGCTAAGCCTGTTGGGTTATGCTTCCTTTTCCTCGTTGATGCTACATTCTCATCTTCCCAAGAACTGTCTTCGCTGTTATTGGATGAATCCGTGCTAGTTCTCGAACAATCAAGTGGTGCTCAGATGGAAAGTGGGGACACAGTTGCTTCCATTGCCTTCTTTTGCTTGGATGGATGGATGGTCTTGGCACTAGCAGATTTACAAGTCGAATAACCAACCAGGCCTTTGGTCAAAATTTGCTGTTTATAGAGGTTCTCATCTTCTTTGCACAACCAGTTGCCTTTCACCTTGGTCGCGTCAAACAGTTCATTCAAAGAATTAAAGTTTTGTTTCTTTCTGCAGTACTCATATTCTTTTAGAAGTTTTTCTAGTTTTGTACAAATGGCCTGATCAAATACATGCGGGAAGTTCAATGTTTTGCTCCATAGGGGTTTTAGCTCCACAACAATTAAGCCAATCCTCTTCCTCCGTTCTTTGGCGATGGATTCAAGAAATTTGAAGCGTACAACGACGTGGATTTTCAGGAGCATGCGACTCCGTTCACTTAAGGGTGCTTCATAAACTGCCACGTTGCCTCTTATTGGTGGTGCTTGAAACTGGACTAAGTTATTTGTCTAGGTTTTATTGTTCTTCTCCGTGTTAAAAAATCTCTTCTTGAACGACATGTTTTGCACTCGGCAACTGAAATAGAAAATAAACCTAAATATTAAATAGGTAACAAATTAAAAAACTGTTATTGAGCTTTTATATATTTTATTAAAAAACAAGCAAATTACAATTATAAAAAATATGAGAGAAGGCAAACACTAATAAAATATTATATGCTATTATATTATATAATTAGTGGGAGAGTTAAATGTAGCTTACCAAATAATACCAAGATCTCTTTACAATAAACGCTGGAGAATACACAACAATTCTAATAAGGGAATAATAATATCAACGCCGTTAAAACGGAACTAGTAACTACCCGCTTCAAACATCTCGCTTATATACCTCACGCGAAATGGCTTAAGAAAATTCTGGAAGTCTACAGAAATCGCCCAAGCGATGACGTGATGATTTTCTGGAAAATTCTATACAATTCTATGGTACATAAATTATTGCACAAGTCTGTTTGATGACTTATATATTTAATATAAATATTTTTAACACATATAAAATGCTAAAGTGGCCTATACTACATTTCAAAGTGATTTGTGCGTGACTTTTTTCAATATTTCAATGGAATAAAAGTAATTTTTGTCATTAATAGACAAAAGTTTATTCATTCGTGTTACAGGAAATATTTTTTTAGAAAAAAGTCAAAATGTCATCACCCTAGTGGAGACCTCCAAGATTTCCTTTTCCAAATCATTTTTATCAAGTTCTTTTAATATATATTCATCTAATGATAAAATTTTGCAAAATGGTACGACCGAATGACATAAGAATACACAATAGAGTGGAAGGCCTTCCTAAAAACTTCCCTTCTCGTCCCATCGTATAAGGGTAATTGAAACGCTGGCGTTTGGTTCGTCTTAGAGAATCTTTGGGTAATTAAAATGTCGAATAAATTTGCGACAGCGGATGTGTCGTCTCTGGTTGGCTGAATTAGAACCAAATGGTCCGAAACGGTTCTCAGATGTTGCTACCGAAGATGTGTGTTAGATTTCTTTCTTCACCACAAGAGACAAACAGTCCAACATGGTGAGGCTGAATGACGAAGAGCCTCGAACTTAGATTCTGAAGAAAGGATTTCGCAGCAGGAAGCGCCTTTTCGCCATCTTTTTCGATTCTAAAGGACCAATGTGTGTGGATGTGGTGCCTCAACAGTCTACTATCACAGCCAAGTAGTATACTTACCAAGGCCTGGGAACATCAGGCCAAGTACGCACCAACCAGCCGCCGATCAGCTTTTTGCTGCTCCACGACAATGCTGCACCCCCACAAAGCGCGCTTGACTGTGCAATTCATAGAGCAGCAGGTAATCACACTTCTTGCCCACCCAACCTACTCACTCGACCTTGCTTCTGTGTTTTTGGTTGTTTCTCAAGATCAAGGGTGGGATTGCAGGCAAGCAATTTCATCGTATCCAAGACCTGGTACTAAAAGTTATACCAAGAATACCAGCTTCTGAGTATCATGACTGCTTCATGAAGTGGCGAAGGTGGATAGAACGCTGCCTAGAGGCAGGAGGGGACTACTTTGAAGGAATGTAGACTAGTGTTTGGATTTACCTCTCTTCTACCTTCTGATCACCCCTCGTACCATATGGTGTCTGGATATGTGGATATGTTGGTTCATGGGGAGCATATATTGGTGCTATTCTAAGATCTAGTAGGAATCGGCCTCGTTTCAACGCTTCGAAACTTTTAAAAAATATGTCAAGAGGAGCAGCCAATTATCTTAATTAGCTTTATACTTTCGAACATACTGCTAGAAGAGAAAGAGAGGGACGTTCCATTTTGGGAGCATTTTTAACATGCCTCTAATATTTCCGTGATTTGAACTCAGAGAGAGAGAGAGAGAGAGAGAGAGAGAGAGACGTTCAATTTTTAGAACATTTTTAACATTCGTATAATCTTTCCGGATTCGAACTCGAGAGAGAGAGAGAGAGAGAGAGAGAGAGAGAGAAAAAACACGAGACGTTCCAATTTGGGAGTATTTTTAACATGTCTATAATATTTCCTTGATTTGAGCTCAAGAGAGAGAAAGAGAGAGTGTTACAAGGAAAGGAAGTACATCAAAGGCCTTGTGGCCCATGTCAAGAAGGTACTACGTTAATTTAAATTTAACTCTCCATACTCGCACGCACTACAAAATTGCTATCACCACATTCTGTTCTAAAATATACTGTATATTGTCGAGTAGTCTCTTGAACTGTTTGACCCTGCTATTGTTGACAACTACCGCTGGAAGTCTATTCCACGTGTCGCAGCTGTCATACGTGAAGGGCTTACCCAGGGGATGCGTATCAAATATGGGCAACTCCACCTTCCACCCGTGATTTCGAGTCACATTCCGGTAAAGGGTAAAGTACTTCGTGTAGTCGACATTTTCAAAGTCCTTCAAAATTTTGAAAGTCTCCAAGAGATGCTGCGCAGTCTTCGAGTCTCGAGTGAAAAGAGACCGAGCTCTTGGAGTCTTTGCGGATATGTCTTGTTCTTAAGCGATGTGATCAGTTTCGTGGCTCTGGCTTGCACCTTTTCCAAACGAGCAATGTCTTTTCGGTACTGAGGATACAAGAACTGAACCGCCTAATCTAGGTGAGGCCGCACCAGTGAGTTTTTCAAGGGCAGACCAACCTCATTTTCCCAAAAGCTGAATTGCCTCCTGATGTAAACAAACAGGCGCTTAGTCCTCTTTTCTAACTGTAAGCACTGCTTTGAGAATTTGAGATCGCTGCTAATCAGCACACCTAGGTTCTTATCAAGGTATGGTCCTTCAAGAACATACCTTGTAGCTCTTAGTCTGACCGGAGATTCGCATACGAGATGCGCAACAACTTGCACCTCTTCAAGTTGAAAGGCACTTGCCACTTGTCAGACCACTCGCCGATCATCCGTATGTCTTCCATCAACCCTTCAAAGTTTTCGGGCATCGCTACGTTCGCTCCAAGTTTTGTGTCGTCGGCAAATTTCAAGAAGCGGCTCACCAGTCCTTCATCTATGTCGTCGATGTAGATGATGAAGAACAGAGGGCCCAACACGGAGCCATGAAGGACTCCGCTCGCTACTGACGACCACCGAGAGACGTGGTCGCCGATAGTAACCCTTTGTTGCCTGTCCGACAACCAACTTTCTAACCAGCTTGCGACCTTTCCTCTAATTCTCAAGGCACGTACTTTCGCCATCAGTCGACGGTGGTGGAATTTATCGTAAACCTTTTTGGAAATACAAATAAAGTATGTGCACCGCTCGAGTTCTATAAAACTCGCTTATCATCCCGTGAAAAAATTCGGGCAAGTTCGTGAGGCACGAGCGCTTTCTCCCACAGGTTGTGGGAGACTAAGTGATCAGTTATTCTATCCGCTATGATACCTTCCACTATTTTATGCACGATTGAAGTGAGACTTATCGGTCGGTAGTTTCCAACAGTGCCACGGTCCACTTTTTTGTGGATCGGGGTGACGTTGGCCATAAACCAGTCCGTAGGGACTCCACCACTATCGAGTGACGCATTGGAGATGTCAGAAAGATGGGGGACCACCTGATCTTTCACCTTACGCCGCACTCTTGGCAGGAAGCCAACGGAACCATGGAATTTGTACGCATTCAACTGACCCAGCCTCCTGGCAACCTCTTCCGCAGTTATAGTTATTTCCTCTGGAGTTTCTAATCCAACATCTATCATTATTGGCGGTCTGAGTATCTCTACGCCCATTTCCTTCGTTAACACAGAGGAAAAATAGTCGTTGACGATTTCTAGGTTCGAATCATGGAGGACGCCGTTCGCGCCCTTCAGAGGTCTGATGCGTTGGAGCGCTTGTTTTTGGCTGTTCACGTACGCGAAAAACTCCTTAGGGTTCTCTTTGGTAAGAAAGACCACGCGAATTTATTCGTTCCACTTAGCCGTACGCACTATTGCTTTTATCCTTCTACAATGAGTCACCCAAGCTTCATGATGAACTGCATTTCTACTTCTCTTCAATACCCTGTGCGCTGCTTTCTACATTTAATAGCGGTGGCGATTTCTTGACTGAACCAACTCGGCTGAATGCTCGTTAGTCTCACAGTCTTCGTCGTAACGAATTCAGCCTGACGCTCTATAAAACGATTCTTGAAGTTGTTTCATTTGGAGTTCGTCCCGTTCTTGTTAGCTGTTTTTATCTTGCCAAGTGCCGTCCGAAGTTCATCGAAGTCTGCACTTCTGAGATGCAACTTAGGTGCTCGTTCATTCGTACCTTGCGTACAGGGGGCACGTACACCGAAACTGACCATATTGTGGCCACTAACAACTAGGCACTCGTCCACTGACACGTCAGAGACGAGGTCATCATCGGTGGAAAATACTAGATCCAGAACGTTACCCCCTCTGGTAGGCTCATGGACTCACTAAGTCAAAAAGTTGCTGTCAGCAAAGTCCACAAGCCGAGACGCCTCTCTGTCGCCCGTTACGTCACTCCAGTCGACTCTAGAGTTGAAGTCGTTTATCCGCAGCAACGAGGGACCGTCTAAGAGATCGGACAGTTTTTGGTAGATGTCCATATCCACCTCCATGTCCGATAGGGAGGTCGATAGGCAACTAAGGCCCCGTACCTTGTATGGACGACCTCAATGTCGATTTCTAACACCTCATGCCTCGGAACAGGTCTGCACTGAACTCCGCCGCCTTCCCGGTCAGCACGATCCTTATGGAAGGTCGTGTAACAGGGTACTCTAAACTCGCCTATGAAGTCCCTGGTGTCTGTATGGTTCCACGACTCCGTGATGGCGACTATTTCAAGCTTCATGGATGGCATCAGTGCTCTAAGCTCGCAGAACTTGTTCCATAGCGAGCGGGCATTTAAGAGAAGCACTCTTAGGGGTCGTTCACTCACCCTACTGCTCCCTCCACTTGTCCGTTTCCCGATGGTTCGTCGGGCATTCTCTCCTCCGAAGTTGGATTAAGAAGCTGACCATCACTAATCTCCGCCTCCTCCCTCATATGGACGGATGGGAGCATTTTTAGCATGCCTATAATCTTTCCAGGATTGGAACTCCAGAGAGAGAGAGAGAGAAAAAAAAACTCAAAGGAATCGGCAAAACAAGCGAGGTCCTTCTCTTTAAGCTCGATATATTTTGCTTTTAATATTTCTGTGTTTGCTGATGAATATTTTTGAGATTTGAATAATTAAATCAAAATACTACGATGAAGATGGGGTATTCCACTCGGTTTGAGGGGCGGGTAACCGAGGTTCCATTGTTCACTTGATTTTATTTGTATCAGAGGAGTCGCCAGCTATGGACCGACTCCAGACATATTGATAAGATGTCAGTAATCGATGTTATAATAGTGAGGTACGTTGTTATATGATATCTGTTTTTGTTGTTGTTTTTCTACTAGAATTTAAAACGCAATAGCAACGAGACCGTATCACGGAGAAAGTGAGTAGGGGGTTTGTTAAGAAAGTAGTGAAGATAGAAGAAGCGAAAAGAGTGGAAGATGTATAACCGCAGATCCTCTTGCGGGCATTGTGGTCGGTAGGATGTTCCATTCTTCCGGGTTTTCAACTGTAACAGGAATATTATTCCTGTTATACCATCCATCCCCTTTCTATGATCTGAACTGATACGAGAGCCTCAGCGTTGCACAGGATCAGTTTTATTTAGATCATGGATATTAAACTCCTATGGGCAGATGTTCCCCAAAATCACGTGAGACTAAGGAATAAAGATCAGCACTACATAAAAATAAGATTTCAACCCATTTGCTTACCCTTATTTTTCATGGGTACAAACCAAGATATCTGAAAAAATTTTAAGACTTAATACAATTTAGATGAAGTAATTTCTGTAGATTTAACAGTGCAGTTCCACTAAAAGTATCAGCGACACATTCATTTAACACGGAAAGCACATTTGTGCCCGTGTGCGAGCCTCTAAGTACCCCTAATTCTGATGTAACCCTTGGTGCGAGTGTGGGAGACAGTCAAAGGCTTGCCATCGTTTTAGCTCATTTCAGATTCTCAACGCAGTAGTAAATGGCTCCGTAACACTCGTTTATGTCATCAAAGATTCACGAGTCTCCCTTGCAATTCCCATAAGTCTTCGATCGATGTTTCTCTTCTAACTCCCTGGATTTGGCCTTCCCTTGACAGGAGAAACAGAGGATATGCGACCAGAAACATGTTTATTCAATGCGATAAAATTGAAAAGAGCCAATATTGCAATGTCCATTATGGTTTTACAAATCGGATCTTTCCAAACGTTTGCACTCGCTTTTTCTGATTTGGATCCTGCTCAATGTAAAAAAGGAAACCTCGCGTGGCAACATCGTGTATTTGAGTCGCCCTGTCGTCATGATTCTTTATTTTTATTATAGGAATTTTCATCGAAATTTTAGTGGGTTAAAATAAGAGATGTTTGTTTTATAAGAGATTTTAAAACCATTTTGTTTTACTGTTTGATTCACCCCAAACTTTTAAAACTATCCAAGAACGTTTTTATTTGCCTCTAAATATCTCTCTCAAATTATGTATTTTCACTGCTCTGACTCGGTCTTTTATTCTCTTTCATACCAGCCTCACTACCATACACCAATCTTGGCCCTAGCAGAATACTCTCGTTGCGCTTCATAGCATATTCCATATTTTGTTCTTAATCTGCTTCGTGTGTACCACTATCATTACGCTACTAAATGGATGGGAAACTGTTCAATATGGTAAGGCTGAAGGCGAGAGCAAAGTACATAAAACAGCTGTGTGTGAGTTCTAGTATGCAGACAATAATGGTGTTGCTGCACAAACAGAGTTGGATCTGCAAACCATCCTAATTTCATTATGTTATTCCTACTCCAAACTGGGCCTCAAGATCAATGCAAATAAGACTCAGGTGGTATACCAGCCAGCACCCTAAGACAGAGCCAGAAATCCACCGGAAATCAAAATCCAAGATAATAAATACACTGGACAATATAGATAACTTCCATTACCTGAGGGGTCTTTACTAATCGAATGATAATATAGATGCAAAGGGAAACGAAAAAATCCAACATGCATATGTTGCTTTCGGCTAGTTGAGGGGGAGAGTCTTCCAAGATTCTGACATCAGGCTGAATACTATGATCAAAGTCTACAAAGCTATCATGATCACTACTCTGTTTTATGCCTCAGAGACCTGGACTCCTTCCACAGGCACCTAAAATCACTAGAAAACTTGCATCAACGATGTCTGAGCACCATATTAAGCATCAAATGCCACGACAGAAGCAATTTGAGGGCTCTAGATCAGGCATGGATCGCCTGCATCATGCATAGAAGCACCTATTGTTCAGAAACAGCTGAAATGGACAAGACACATTGTCACGATGGAGGACACAATACTGCCTAAGCAAATTTCTATTCAGAACTTACAGAGAGAAATAGAGATGTTGGAGGACATAATAAAAGGTACAGAGACAATCTGAAGGCTAACCTAAAGCAGTGCTGGATCAGCATCAACAACTGAGAAGAGCTTGCAGAAGAAAAAAGAGCCTGGAGAACTGAGATCAAGATAGGGATAGTCAATTTTGAGGAAGACAGAAGAGCAAAAATAGAAACTAAAAGACAGAGAAGACTGGAGAGTTACCAACAGGATTGGACTCTATAGTCACTACAGAGCACTATATGAAACACATCATTCATCACTGACGGACGTTTTATCCCATTGTTCTGGAAAAAAATTGAGACAACGACGACTTAACCTTATCCCTAACCACTCATCCCGGCCATCTTCCAACCAAACACACGACTTAATTCCAACAAAAATACTTTCCACAGTTTACCATTCACTCCGTGCTTAAAAACTGTCATAAACCTTCCTTATGTAAGCGATCATAAGCTTTCTCCAAATCCATAAACCGAGGATAAACTTTATACCTCTTCTACCTTGTTTTGTTCAGTCACCTTAGTGCCAATACTCGATTCACACGGACCCTGTCCTTTACACACCTCGATCTCCTTTCTATCAATCCCTCAGGTATTCTTCTTCTAAGCACAATCAGAGTTTACCTTTACACTTTTCTTAGGATATTCAGCAGATCTATCTGTCTGCAGCTGTTACATTCACGTTTCTCTCTCTTACCCAATACAAAGAAAATATCCCAGCATTCTTACAGTTCTCAAGAACTCTTCCACTATCAAATACCTTACAATCTTGTTGAGTAGAAGTGTAGAGTGGTTTTCTATGTTACATACGAGCATGTGACACCCCTCTGCATTCCCAGTTATGCAAGCCCTAACACTGTATAAATTTGTTAATTAGAAAAATAGTGTCCTCTTAGACGATTCTTGCGCTCTTTTTCCTATGAACCTGCTCCTGAAAGGTTTAAATCAGCCCCGCTAGGTATTAATTGTTGAGGGGTTGCCACAACATTTATTATTCCTATTACTTTCATTAAATTTGTTTTTCATATCCATTTTATTTTGCTTATATCTGTTTTTACTCCTTACAGCAGAGTGATAACAAGCTCTGTAGGCTAGCCCTAATTTTTATTATCTTTTAATTAATTAATTACGATGGTTCGAAGGTAATATAAGAAACCTTGATTGGGTTTGACGCTGCCCCTGACTCATTTAATTTGGTTCACCATCTTCGTGTTCATTTCCTATCTTGGTTTTATTTTTATTTATTTAGCTAAAAATAAACTAATATTTTGTTACCCACCAACTGGATTATGGTTGGTCACTTCTCCCCATGCTTCCTCTGTAGATACTATATCTACATTTCTTTCAATTCTCTTCCTTATTCCAAATTCTCCTCTAGTCATTTCATTAGTCAGTGCTAGAGTTCTCATGCTCTATACCTTGGATCATTTAGGATTTTCCTATCGGAAGGGAAGAAGACGAGTTATAAACAGGGTTTCATCTCAACTTTAAAGGGCTTTACGGTAATGAACGAAAAATGTAATATTTATTGATGTAGATTTACCTATCTTCTGCAGAAAAGCAGCCTTCCGTCACCGGGTGCTCAAATTTCAAACTTTGAATGGGGGCAAATTGATTTGGTTTCGTTTTAAAATAAGTTCCCTAGATGGTCGCCTTTTGGTGGGTTTGCTGCTTTTATAAAAGCTTGAAGGGAAAATTACCAGTTCTTGAAGCGATGTTCGAAACATAAACTTACGAGAATCGGTTCAAGAACTCGTGTACGATTGTCATTGTGTGATTTGGATTGATGTAGGTGTGGTTTTATAGACATTCAATCTTGGTCAGGGAGAGAGGAGAGGAGTGTGTTTTTCCTCAGGATCAATTGAAAATACATTCTACAATTGTTTTCTCTTATTTTTATCTCAAAAGCCGTTCTGTTAGTCAAAAAGGTTTACTAATTTTTCCTTTAAAACCAGTCCTTGAGAGGGTTACGGAGGGGGTAGTGTGATTTCGTGACCTCTCTGACCATTTTACATTTTGGGGGGCAGACTGGGTCTTGGGGACACAGCCGGCCCCCGCAACACGGGTGAAGAAGTGAACGAGTACCTCGCACGAGCCATCGACGCACGCTCCATTGACCGACTCCGATCCGAACACTGTCGTCTCATCTTCCTCACCTTCAGGAAGTCTGAGGTCGAGGATAAGGTAAGTGACGGCTACCCAGGGGTGGTATAGCCGGGGGAAAAGGGTGCAGCTTATCGTATCGAGGTTCACCAACATTGAGTCTGGAACTGGAACCTACAGGATGGGATTTGGAGGGAGGAGGTCATGATGCTCGAAGAAACTTGCAGAAAAAAAAAGCATTTCATTTCAATCTCTGAGACTCCGCAGGCTGAATTTTTGTTTCAATCTCTGAGACTCCCTAGGCTGAATTCTCGTTTCAATCTCTGACACTCCCAAGGCTGAATTTTCGTTTCAATCTCTGACACTCCCCAGGCTGAATTTTCGTTTCAATCTCTGACACTCCCCAGGCTGAATTTTCGTTTCAATCTCTGAGATTCGCCAGGCTGAATTTTCATTTCAATCTTTGGGATTCCCGAGGCGGAATTTTCGTTTCAATCTCTAAAACTCCGCAAGCTGAATTTTCGTTTCAATCTCTGAGATTCGCCAGGGTGAATTTCATTTCAATCTTTGGGATTCCCGAGGCTGAATTTTCGTTTCAATCTCTTAGACTCCCTAGGCTGAATTCTCGTTTCAATCTCTGACACTTGCAAGGCTGAATTTTCGTTTCGATCTCTGACACTTCCCAGGCTGAATTTTCATTTCGATCTCTGAGACTCCACGGGCTGAATTTTCGGATCATTCTTTGAGACTCGCCTGGCTAAATTTTCGTTTCAGTCTCCGAGACTTCCCATGGTGAATTTTCATTTCAATCTCTGACACTCTCCAGGCGGATTTTTCGTTTCAATCTCTGAGACTCGCCAGGCTGAATTTTCCTTTCATTCTTTGGGACTACCCAGGCTGAATTTTCGTTTCAATCTCTGAGACTCGCCGTGCTGAATTTTCGTATCAATCTCTTAGACTCGCCAGGCTAAATTTTCGTTTAAATCTCTGAGATTCCCCTGGTTGAATTCTCGTTTCAATCTCTGAGACTCGCTAGGCTGAATTTTCTTTTCAATCTTTGAGTCTCCCCAGCCTGAATTTTCTTTTCAATCTTTGAGTCTCCCCAGCCTGAATTTTCGTTTCAATCTCTAAAACTTCTCAGGCTAAATTTTCGTTTCAATCTCTGAGACTCCCCATGCTGAATTGTCGTTTCAATCTCTGAGACTTCCCAGGCTGAATTCTTGTTTCAATCTCTGAGACTCCCTTGGCTGAATTTTTGTTTCAATCTCTGAGACTCCCCAGGCTGAATTTTCATTTCAATCTCTGAGACTCCTCAGGCTGAATTTTCGTTTCAATCTTAAAAATTTCGTTTCATTCTCACTCTAGATTACTCCCTCGGTGTCATTTCGTCTCAATCCCTGAGACTCTCCAAACTAACATTTCGTTCAATCTCTGGGACTCCTTATTCTAACAGTTCACCTCAATCTGAGACTCCACAAGGTGCCGTCTCCTCGGTGACGTTTCGTTTCAGTCCTCGAGACTCCTTATGCTTGATTGTCCGAGACTCTTTAGAAGTTTCAATCTCCGAGATTCTCCAGGCTGACATTTCTTTTGAATCTCTGATACTCCCTAGCGTGAGATTTATTTTCAATATATGAGATTCCTTAGGCTGAAATTTCATTTCAATCTCCAAGCTTTATAGAACTAACATTCTGTTTCAATCTCAGAGACCCTTCAGGCTAACATTTTGTTTTAATCTCTGAGACTCCTTAGGCTGAAATTTCGTTTTAATCTCTAAATATCGTGGTACTACTGACATTTCTTTTTGATTTCTGAGACTCTTCAGCCTGAATTTTCAATATCTGAGACTGCCAAGGGAGACATTTGGTTTCAATCTCCTAGATGCTTCAGGCTGACTTTTCGTTTCGATCTCTGAGACTACACAATGAGATATTTTGCTTGATCATCCGAGACTCAGACTAAGTTTTCGTTTCAATCTCTTGATACAGCCCAGGCGGACATTTTGTTTCAATCTCTGAGACTCATCAGGGTGACAGTTTGTTTCCAACTCTAATACTCCTCCGTAGGAGTCTCCGAGGTTAAAACGAAATTCACTCTCCTTTACCCATATTTTTTATGTTTCCTGCGTCTTTCACCTCATTTAACAGTAAAAATATTGAATATTCCTTCATAGCTGATTTTACGTCCCACTCCGTCCGTTAAATGTCCACCCGGCAATTTTATTTGTGACTAGGGCGGGGCTTATGTCCTCCGATGTTGTCAATTACCAGAATATTGGATTGACTACCATAAACTTATTCAAAAGTAGGCTGGATAAAGACTTGGAAGAGTAGCATATTTTGGAGATGAGTTTAAATTCTCGGACCAAAAAGAATTATTCAACACTTGATTACGAAGTGAAACACAAATGGCGCACAGTGTAGGGAGATGTCTCACCTGAATGTCTTGATGGGGAAGGTGTGACATGGGTCAGAGTGTTATAGCTGACTTTTCGATGATTGCCTACCCAGTGGCTTCAATGCCTGTATTAGGATATGCGGTTCTATTTCTTCCAAACATTTTCACTTCTCTATCTTCACCCCTTTCTTTACACATCTCTCCTTAAAACTTTATGGTTATTGCTTTCAATAAAAAACAGGCCATTCAGGAGTGTTTGTAGTCAATACGTGAGTGTCGTCCGTCCGCCTTTTGCCTTAATGCATTTTCTTTCATCTTTTAGTACTGCAAAGAACAAGACGTGATGTTGCCGGCGTATTTCCTCTTCTCCCTGATCACCTTCGTGAGCATCTTCACCACGCAGCTCATCATCTTCCCCAGGTAATGAAACTTCAACCGTAGTCGCCAACCACGACTTCTTCACATTTTCCATTACAGCTCTTTATCTCACCTCGATACTGGTTCCCTGCTAGTGAATACTAGATATACAATATAATCCGCGTGAGAAGGGAGTATTTGGGTGTTGCTATCCCTACTCCTCACTCAAAGGTGAAAAGATCAAACTTCAGCAATATTTGCATTATTATGGCGTGAATTTAAACAGTGGTGGCGGCAGCTACACCAGACACGATGGGAAAAGGATTATGCCTGCACGGGAACAAAGAAGGCCATGGAACACAATGGTGGAAAGAATGGGACGATAACGCCAATTTCCCATAAACCAGGACAGCAGTATCAATCTCGGGGAAGAAGGACGTGCAAAGAGATCACAAAGTGCTCCAAATCATTTTCAGTAGCAAACTCAATTATTCAAAGTGTCATACATAAATAGATTTAAAGCGTACATTTGGGGAAGTAACAGACGCTACAAACTTTAAAAAAACTACTAAATCAGTCAAGAAAAGGACTGATATATTTGTTATATTCTGAAAAGTAGCGTCATCATCAAACTTAATTGTATCTATAACCATAGGTAAATTTATTGTGTTTTGACGATTAAAGAGATTGGCAGTGTCCATTCAATGTCTTGACTACATGAGTCGAGTTTTCACTTAGCACATTATCAGTATCTTCTAGACGGGCTTAGAATTCACTGATTGGTTCACGATTATTAACGTATCTTTCAAAATTGCTTGACTTTGTGTTCGGATACTGATGCTGGCTCCTTTCCACCCGTAACGGGAACGGCGATTTTCTTTTTTGTCGCTGTACTGACGTGACTCAGCGCCCCGGTCGGCCCCAGCTTAGCCCTTTCTTCTTCTTTCTGCCTCTCTATCTTCTTACCCTGTTTCCTCACTTTCCATACAACCTCTCCCACAACTTTGTCTGGTAGGACTCAAATTTCGCAGCTTCCTCTCACCCAACCATCCCGGATCGGGGCTGGTGGGAGAGGATAAAACGCCCTTCAACCCTGAGCTCCGGTTTGTGGTGGTGGGTTTTTAACAACATGCTTCACCTCCACCCTAACCATCCTTACATACCGTTTCTCTCTCTCTCTCTTCTCATGTACTATTAATTTTACACCAAGCCTTAAGGTGAAGTCGCCATGCTAATGGGTCACCTGGCCACCAAGTGGTAGGATTGGCCTCAAATAACGGCAGCTGCCTTTGCCGGCCCGGTATTTACCCCTCGCAGAGCGGGCTACTGCGCGGGGGGATTAAAGTTAGCATCCTGTGTTAACAATAGGGTATCCATGCCTATTAATGAAAACTTTCAAAACACCTTCTTTACCTCCCTTTTTACCATCGTCAGAGCCGCTCTCGGCAGCTCCAAACGAAAATGAGGTCCTTCCCCCTGTGCTTTCTCAGGGGCCCCTTACTTCTCTCTAGGCCTACGAGTGCGATGGTCTCCTCCTCACCCCCTTCTCTGGAGGCGCCCTTGGGCGACTCCCTCTCTTTTTTTCAGCATCAGTCTCTCCATTTACTTTAACAGGAGACTGCCAAGAGAAAAGGCAGGCGGCCCAAGATTGACCGCTCCGGGTGGGAGTGGCTCGATAGAACCAAATCCCTTAGGGGGCGAGGAATAGCAGGGCACGTTAATCCGTGCCTCTAACGTCCTGCAGTCCTGTATTCTCAGGATACAGTGGGCCATACCTGTCCTCCTCACTTCCCGAATGGATGTCGGTTCGCCGGTCCTAGACAAAAAAAAAGATACCTCGAATCGGATCCTTGATGTCTTGGGGGGGGGAGTGACCACATGGGGGCTCCTCCTTGAGATTAACATAGTCACGGAGGTGATGCAGCCCTAGTTTGCATGATCTTGCAAGGGGTATAACACTGGCTCGGTGCCAAGCAGCGAACGTGAATCCGCCTTTGTGAAAGCTTATCCACAGACGGCTCGGGCCCGCGAGAACTCACAAAGAGAGGAGGGATCTCCTTCCCCGGTTGGTGCCCATTGGGCCGGCCTCTTGCTGAGGCCGGTGCATCTGGCCTAAGGGCTCCTTTACGCGGTGGAGACAAAGCGGGTTCATTCCCCACCCTCCTAGCCTAAAAATATTCAGGGCTCCTCTCCTTCCGTAGGAGCTCCGGGGACGGATGGGTCCGCCTCCGTTGAGGTAAGCGACCAAGCCGAGATGGACATTTCTTGTGGGGCGTCCCAGACAAAAATCAGAGATGCAATTGCGCAGATAGGAGCCTCGATTACCTCAGGCCCTTCATTCAGAGACTATCTGGAGTTTTCGAGCCCGCTGGCTTCAAACCTATTCTGGTTATTCTCTCCACTAATGACAGCATGTTGGCCAAGGGCAACATGATCCACCAGAGGAGAGCACAAGCTAGCTTGCCTGGTAGAGACCCCGTAAGGGGTGTGGTGATTTGCCTTCCTGGCTGCCATGATGACGCCCCATCCGGCCCAAGCTTAGCCTCTTCTCCTTTTTACCTGTCAGACTGTGTTTTTACCCTTCTTGCGCACTTCCCTACAACCTCGCCCACAACTTTCTCTGGTCTGCCTCTAATTTCAAAGGGTAGACGCCGACCAACTTCCCCTCACACAACTATTTTTGAACGGGGCTGATGGGAGAGGGGGCAATGTTTCCTCCCCCCTGAGCTTTGGCCTAGGGTGGTGGGTTTTTAACAACCTGATTCATCCCCACCCACACCTTCCTCACATACCTTTTCTTCCTCATTTCCCTGTGTATCAATTTTACGCCGTGCCCAAGGTGGAGCCACCATGCTGATGGTCTGCCAGGTCACTAGGCGGGAGGAGTGGCCTCAAATGGCGGCAACTGGTTTTGCCTGCCCCCTTTCACCCTTCGCAGAGCGCGCTACTGCGTTAAGTGAATAGCGTGTGCGTCCCGTAATTATTATAGGGTCACCATGCCCAATGATGGAAACCTAATAAACAAACCTTCCTCCAATTCCCCCTTACCAGCGTCGGAGCCGCCCTCGGGTAGCTCCAAAGTAGAAAAGGAGGTTCTCCCTCCCTGTTCTCTCAACAGGGACCCTCCAGGCTTCTTTAACCGGAGCGTAGACTTACTTCTCTTCTATGCCTTCGGGTGCAGGTGACTAACCCCCACCCCTTTCTCTGGAGTCGCACTTGAACAACTCCCTTTCTTTAGTAGCAAACCTCCCCTTTACTTTCAAGGGAGACTACCAAAAATGCCCACAGGCGGACCAAAGTTGACCGCTACCGGTGGGAGCGGTCCTATCCAATCTCCTCCTCAGAAGGCTTCTTTAACCGAGGCCTCATAAGAAGAGGAAGGATCTCCGCCCCCGGGTGGTGACCCTGTGACAGTTAAGACCTTTTTATTTCAAAAAAAGATTTTTCTAAGGCCAGTCTATCTGGCATAGGGGCTCCTGCAGGCGGATGGGGAGAAGCGAGTTCATTCCGCGCCTTCCTCTCCTAAAAAGAAAAAAAATAGAAAAAAAAGACGAAAAAGACTCGGGACTCCTCTCCCTCAGCCAGAGCCACGGGGACTGACTAGACCGGTGCCGATTTGGTATGAGACCAATCCAAGTTCGTCATGTCCGGCCCCGGTGATGCTCAGTGTGGGGAGAGCCAGAAAAAGACCAAATGTGCGCAAAGCGGAGCCTCGATTACGTCGGGGCCCCTCTCCTCATTCAGAGATTAACTTGCGTTTTTGAGCAAGCATGGCCGTAACGCTTTCTGATTATTCGGGCCACTGATGGCAGCATGTTGGCTAAAGGCAACATGATCCATCAGAAGAGAGCTCTAGCTAGTGTGATTTGCAGAAAGCCGAAGGTGATCGTTTATCGGACGGGAGCCTTTTGCGAATGCGTTGAATCCCCCCGAGGCGGCCATGATTAGTACCTTTCGGACAATTGATGGCACGCCGGTGAGTGTAACGCAGCACTCTATCATGAACTTCGAAAAGGAGTGGTTTATGCGAGGGAACTCGTGGACTACTCGATAGATGACATCACCTTAGTGCTAGTCGACCATGGGGCGGTTAAAGTCGAGCGTGTGATGAGAAAACATGAAAGGGCCTTGAGACCCACCCCTAAACCCCTACACTCTTCGTCACGTTAGACTGTGACAAGCTCGCTGACTCGATGCGTCTTGTAGTAGTCGCGGAGGTGCTACTACTGTCACCGCTTTGGCAATATTAAACGCTCCTGTTGACGTAAAAAGTCGAGGTTACCTGAAGTCTGTGTAAGTTATTCCAAGGCCGCACACGATAGGTCTAAATTGAGTGCGGCCAAGTGTGTTAATTCCAGAGAGCCGCATCCCGCTTGTTCGAAGCAATGTGGTGCATATCTCCTTGAGAATAAAATCCTGGCCGTTCAGGCTCAGGATCGTCTCTCATTTCACGAGGTTTAAGACTTGGTCCTGGCGCGCTCGGCGAGGCCTAGGACGTCCTATGCCTCAATATTAAAATAGACACCCTCTGCTCGTGGACCCTCTAGCCCTACGAGCACAGTCGTTTTCACGCCCTTTCAAAACCCTTCTGCGGGTTCAACCAACCCTGGGCGCTTTCCTGGAAGAGTTGGCGGCACAAAAGTTTCACACCAGGCCCCGATTAAACCAGGTCTACCCCTTTCTCTCCCAGCGAGACGGTTTCCTGTAAGGCAAAACGCTTCCCCCCCCTCACCGAGTCGTTAGAATCACAAGAGGCAACACCCCTGAAGGTGGTCGTAAAGCCATCTTCCGGGATTCGTAAAGCTGTATCCCGAAAGGAGGATAGCACTAAATGAGCTTCAACTCCTTCGCCCACACGCAGTGGTGGGCTGGGTGACTCAGAGACAGTGGGTTCTTGAAAAGAGGGACTCCCTAACTCTGAAGGCTGCCCCAACTGCCGAAGGTTTCGAGGCGAAAGGAAGAAAAGACTCGTGTGGCGAGCCTAACCTCCTCCGATAAGTCCGGCCAATGCCGCCCGGTGTAGTGTAACAGGAATCATACGGCCATTCCCATGAGGGTCTTCTCTTTTTAGAGGGCCTCCGAATCTCCTCTCAGCTAAGTGTCTAGGGCATATTGCTTTAATGGAATTGCCGCTGATTCCGGGCCAACTGTGAGGAGCTGCGGAGGCTCGTCTCCACCCGTTTCCCGTTAGCTATCTTTTTGCAAGAGACCATGCTGGGCGCGTGCCACTTGCGCACCCTCTCGGAGTATAATGGTTTTACGACCCCACTACCACGGGATGCGAGCCGGGCAGGAGGAGGGGTGATTTACACCCGGCACGATATCTCCGTTCTTCTCTTTGCTCTAGACACCTCCTTTCAGGCAGTAGCTGTGCAGCTGCACCTGGATACGGGGTATACTGTCTTAATTCCGCGTATATTCCACCGTCAGTCGACTTTGACGTGAGGGACTTCCGGCGCGTCGTGGCACGGCTGCCTAGGCCCTTTCTGTTGCTCAGAGATCTGAAAGGTAGACACCCCCTTTAGGGAGAATACTTGATTAACCCCAGGGGTCAAGTTCTTTCCGAACTGATCGACGATCTGGAGATAGGTGTCCTGAAGGTGGATGAGCTAACGCATCACTGCCCGAGAATGCTTCATTTTTCTCCCTCGATTTATCTTTGTCCTCTCCGAATGTACAGCCTAAATTTGGGTGTGGTGTAGTCAATGACCTGAATGGTAGTGATCACTATCCCACTCAAATATTATTTTCTGGGCCGCTGCCAACTGAGAGCAAACTCCGGTGACGCCTGGCGCGGGTGCGGTGGTTCAAATTTCACGAAATAACTGATTTCTATATCTTAGTCGAGGATTTTAGGTCAGCAGATTAGACCGTTGAGTTCTTCTCCAGCAACCTCATCGCCGTAGGCCTAACTACTATTCCTAGTACGTATGGCGGTTTTGGACGCTAACCACTCCCCTGGTAATCAGCGGAGTGTGAGGCGGTCCACAAACAGAAACGTTGTGCCTGCATGCGCTATAAGCGCAACCTGAACGACTTCACTGTCGGTGAATTTCATCCAGCAAAGATTAGGTTCCGGTATATTTCGAAGCACGCCCGCCGCTCTTCTCTGCGAGCACACGTGTCTTTACTTAAAGGGAAAGACCCCTGTAAAAGAGGTGTGGAAGAGAGTCAAAAGGATTCAGGGCAAGGACCTTCAGGCCCCCCCTCCCATTTTCCAGGAGAATGGGACTGCAATCTCGCACCCCGCGTCGGTTTTTGAATCCTTCGCGACAGCTTTCTCCGTATTCTCTACACGGAATGTTGGTAAGCCAGCATTCAATGCGCGTCTTGATGTCTTGGAAGGATGCCGAATGGAATTTACCCCCAGAGGAAGAGAACCCTTCAACGATAGGTTTACTTTGAGTGAGTTGTGTTCCGTTCTCGCTTCGTACGCGGACACCACTCCTGGTCCAGTCGATGTCCTGTATGTCATGCTTTGACATCTAAGTGAGCAAGGCATAGACTTTCTTTTAGATTTCTTTAACAAGATCTTTGGAAAGGGTATCCTCACAGATTCCTGGCGAATCGCTACTGTGCTCGCATTTTGAAAACCGGGAAGCGATCACTCTACTCCGGCCGGTTTCCGCACTATCTCTCTAGCCTCTTGCATGGCAAATTGATGGAGAAATTGGTAAATGTTACATTATCTTTTTTTCTGGAGAGCGGAGGTGATCTTTCTTCTGCACAGTGCCGCTTCCGCAAGTTTTACTCAATGTCGGATGCTCTGCTCCGACTGCAAAATGCCGTCTGCGAGGCCTTCTTTCGTAGACAGCACTACGCAACGGTGTTTTTCGATCTGAAGAAGGCCTATGATACCACATGGCGATACGGTATCATGAAAACTCTCCACACGATGGGGGCGAGGGGACGCCTCCCAATCCTTATATCTGAATTTTTGCGAGATCGTCGATGGGGGGGGAGCCCCTTTCCGGCCAAATGGAGCTGAAAGAGGGTCTCCTGCAGGAAAGTGTCCACAGTGTCATACTCTTTGCTCTGAGCATCAACGGCATCACCTCCATGCTGACGGAAGATGTTTTTTTCGCTATGCTCTACGTGGACAGCCTTTTGATCTCCTTTTGCAAGGCCCAGATGCCAACCCTGGAGGGTCAACTATAACAGCCATTGAATCGTGTCTCTCGCTATCCCGAAGCGCACAGGCTTCTGTTTTCCTTTGCCAATACTAAGGTGGTGCACATATTCCACCATCCACGGCTCCACCATGACACAGACTTGTTTACAGATGAGGTTTGCCTGGAAGTGGTTGACTTGCACCGTTTCCTTGGTCTTGTATTTGACCGATGCCTATCCTGGGGCGCTCATATTCGCAGCCTTAGGGTCTTTTCTACCCGCGCTATAGATATTCTTTAGTCCTGACGTTCAGCACCTGGGAGACTGATAAGCCTATTGCCTTACTTTTTCGATCCTTTCTCGTTCTAAGCTCGACTACGGGTGAGAGTTTTATGCATCCGCTGTCCGGCTTGTATTACGGAAGGTGAACTGGATCGACTATACTGGCCTTCGCTTGGCGACTGGTGCCTTCCGCACGTGCCCTGTTGAGTGCCTACTTGTCGATATTTTGGAAATGCTCTTTCTCTGCGACGTGCACAGTGCATAGGTTGCCTGTAGCGCGAGCTCTGGGCCTCTATTAGTCGCCAACAGCTCTCACTGCATCCACAGCTGATCTCGACGGTGCCTATAGGGCCAAGATACGCCAGTCATACCCTAAGCCTTTCGGGTTTAGGGCTAGGAAACTCCTTCGAGAGCTCGGTATAGCTCTTGTTTAGCGACGCTCCTGGTTCTGGCTAGGGTACCACCTTTGACTATTTGTTGCCATGCCTCTGCTCACAAATCTTCTACAGCACCAGGATTATTGCGTTCTGCCTTTTTGGAGCACACTTCGTGTCACGCTGGAATCATGCCAGTATATACGGAAGGATCAAATTCCTAAGGAGGGGTCGATTTCCACGCCGTATCCCCTCCGTTTGAATTGAGCGGGGCTCTGCCAGGTGCTGCATGTCTTGCCAAATCCGAGCTGGCTGCAATAGACCGCTCGGTACGGGAAAGAAATCGGTGTGCCCTTATCAGAGACCGAATTATGATCTATAGCGACTCACAAAGCGCCCTTAGAGTTTTCGTGGCAATGGAATATCCGCATTCCCTGGTTCGCGATATCTGTATCGGGTGGATGTCGAGATTATCATCTCCTGAGTTCCTGAACATATCGGAATAACAGAGAATGAGCACGCCGATGAGGGTGCCAAAGAGTCCGCGAGGACTGGACGATCAGACCAGCGTTTCGCTCTTCCTCACACCAATTACATACCAGGAATACGGGCAGCCCTCCGGGTTGCTTGGCAAAGAAGATGGAAGACTACCGAGTGGGATAAGAAATTGCGTGCCATTGCGCCGCGACTGTTCTCATGGACCCCCCCCCCCCTTCGCCTTCCCCAATGCCGCAACGGCTTTAAGTGGCTTTCTGTCCTCTTCGAATTGGACACACCAGCGGGACGCACCGCCATTTGATGGAGCGCTCGCCTGCACCTTATTTTAACGACTGCGTTGTCCCCCAGACTGTTCAGAGCATTCTGGTTGAATGTGCCATTCTGGGTGATTTTTGTCCACGTTACGTGTTACGGTACCGGGACGAGTGGGGTCGCTACCGCTTTTCCCTTGCACTTGGGACTTGTTCGTGCACACAGACTTGCAAACTATCCGACGTTTTGGAAGAGCCTGGCCTCCTCCACATTATATGACGCTTTAATTTATGTCGCATATTCCTACGCCTGTGGGAGGCGGGCTTACCTCCGATGCCGGAGGGCGCTTCCTTCTTGTTACCTTTTTGCTGATGTTGTTTTTTTGTTTTATTTGTTGTTGCTGTTGTTTTTCTAACCTTTGTCTTAGCCTTTGTTCCGTTTTTTATACTTGTTATTTGTTTTTTAATCTAACCTATTATTAGGTTTTAGTGTGAGGGCGGCGATTTGTTCCCTAGTAGGCAGTCGCCAGATGGGCTCTTAAAATTTTAAAAAATGGCCTCTTTCCATGTATCTTCCTACATCTCTGATGCTTTACGTTCCACAAGGGATGGATACCAAATATATTGGCCATCTTCTCGACTGCATTAGTAGTTTTTTAAAGTTCGTAGAGTCTATTACTTCTCCATATCCACCTTTTAATCTATTTAGGCATGGCACTTTGAATAATTGAGTTTGCTACTGAAAGTGATTGGGATTACTTTGTGCTCCTTTTGTGCTTCCTTCTTCCTCGAGATTGATTCGGTTGTCCTGGATTGGATTATGGGAAAAGGGCGTTGTCACCCCCATTCTTCCCACCGTCTTCTGTCTCCTATCCCCTCCTTTGTTCCCGTGCCGATAAAATCATTTTTCCATCGTCTCTGGCGTGGTTGCAGCGACCTCTGTTTAAATCCACCCCTTAATGAAAAAAGATTGGATGAAGGTATTTATCCTTCACCACTGAATTGAACCGTCTGCTCCCACTCTCGATTTGTATGAAGCTATCTATGTATTTGATTTTAATTTTCAGTCTTTCCCATCCTCTTCCGCACAAAAACATTATAAATAAATAATACATGGAATAGGTGGTGAACGCACTTAAAGGGATAAAAGAAAATGGGTTAGGCGTTGACAGGCGGAGGAGAGATGGTTAGGGGGGTTAACTCGATGTAGGCAATAGTTTCTAGTGGCGTGCCTCAAGGATGCAAGGATGCAATCTTGGTCCATTGTTGTTTGAAATATACATGGAAGATCATAACAGTAATTTATCATGCTAATTTTTAAAATTTGAAACGATACAAATCTAGGAAATGCAACAAAGCATCGCGCTGATTTTATCAATTTACAAATGATTTAGAATAGTATAGTGTGTCTAAAAATACCGGATGAAATTTACTCTTGATCAAGGTAAGATAATGCGCTTAGGACCCCAAAACACCTTACAAGGGTACAACATGGGCGGTCATAATCTAAAAGCCGTGACTATGAAAAGAGATTTGAGTGTCTTTCAGTCAAGAGAATTTTAGCGATACGGAGATTGGAGGAGATACCTGGAGACTCTTGGTTGTGGACTTACAAATGAGTTCAGGTCAGGAAATTTGAGGTCACTGGGAGCAGTTGAGGGAAGAAGACAGCCCTCAGGTAGAGAGAATAATGTAGATCAGGAATATGAGAAAGTGGTCAAGAGGTTATTTGCCGAGCAGTATATGAATATTCCATTTAGGGAAATTAGAACAAGGCTGTAAAACCCTTAATGTATATCGAATAAAATTAAACATTATATCGGCATCAAAAGCGGCCTTTCTAGGAAAATAAAAAATGGTGACATTAAAAAGTTAATTTTGGTAGCAAAGAAAATTTATGTAATTAAAGTGGCACATAAGTCAAAGGAAAGATCCCAAACGTTTCGTTCAATTATACAGGACTAAGGCTAGCGATAAAGGAGGTGCACTAAAAACTAGGAACGGATGGCTAGTGTGGATAGTGATGCCATGGTTAAGATGTTAAATAAGTATTTCCTCTCAGTATTTACACTCCAAGATGGTCTTATACTACTTGAGAGGACCTTGATCTTCCTTGATCTTCAGGGAATGAGTCTCAAAAGAAATAAAATAAAATCTAGCAGAGAAGCGGCCGTTGGAGATTTTTGCTAAGATTTTGAGGGAATATAAAGATGTGTTTAGTGAGCCTCTATCGTACTATATTTATAAAATCTTTAGAGCCTAGCGATGTACCACCAGCGTGAAAGAACTATAAGGTTTATATACCGGTTAGTGATTTTAATATCAGTTGTGGGGAAAATGAGGGAATCTGTAAGAGCAAAATTTATTTGGGATCAGTTAAATAAACATAAGTTGATCAAGAAATCTTGACACTGTTTTATTAGAAGCAAATCGTGTTCGACTAATTTATTGTCTTTTTTATATAAAAAGGTACTATTTACTACGAGAATTATGATTTCATTTATTTGGGTTTTAGTAATAGTTTTTAACAGGATGCCACACCTACGACTTTTGAATAAAGTTAAAGCACATGGGATCGATAGAAGGATTTTTTGGTCGATTCACTCGTGGTTTTGTGACAGACAGCAAAGAATTAGTATAGATAGGATTAAAAAATTTAAGAGGAAAAATGTTGCCCATAGGGTTCCTCACGTCTCGGTGTTGGAGCTGTTTTTGTCCTTAAATTATATTAAGATCAGAATGCGAAAGAGACTTAGTGTCCTAGAAAGCAGTGCTTAAGTGCTAGAAATAATGTTAACAGGCTATTGTGGTTTATTGGGAGAAGCATAAGAAATAAGAGTGCTATTGTCATTCTGAAACTGTACCTCGCATTAGTTAGACCTCATTTGACTATGCGGTGCAATTTTAGTCACCGTATTATAGGAAGGATAATGGTTTGCTTGAGTATGTGATAAGAATAATGACTAAGATGATTCATGGTTTGAGGTGGTTACCTTTTAGTGATATGTTTAGGAGACTAAAGCTTCATTCATTAGAAAATAGATGAGTTCGAGGGGACTTAATTCAGGTCTTCAAGTTGTTAAAAGATTATAATAGGGAAGACATAGATAAGGTACTTATTTTTAGGTAACAGGATAGGACACTTAGCAATGGGTTTAAGCTGGACAAGTTTAAGTTCAGAAGATAGATTGGTATAAATTGGTTTTTTATTCGATTAGTAGATGAATGGAATAAGCTCTGTAGTCAAGTGATAGACCCGTCCTATCTGGAGAGTTTTAAGAATTGACTGGATAGATTTATGAATGAAGATGATAAGTGTGCCTGAAATTGGCGATGGGAAAAGGAGCCTACTTGGATAGCCTATTGATTAGCCTTTTGTCAACTCCGTCTTTTCTTGTTTTTATGTTTGCTATAAACTTGATCCACAGGATTGCGTCCAGAATGGCGTTACAAATATATCATCTCTCGGATAATCGAAAAAGTCTCCTCAAAAGTCGTTGAAAAACCCAGAGTTAGAATTGATAAATAATGCCTATTAACTTCCTTTTAATAGTATTGCGTACAACTGAGAGTCGACTTTTCCTTTATCTCTTCCGTCCACTTTGATGTTTTCTCCTATCTTCTTTTCCTTTTTTTGGACCCTCCTGTGTAAATGGCTCTCATAAACGAGGTAGATTTGCGAAGACGCACTGTACGAATGGAAAGACAAGGGTAGTAAAATTGGATCAAGGATGAGAAATGTCACAATTACCAAATGTTCAGCCCTTAGTAATACCCGCCGCGCTCGAAAGGCCTCAGGAATCTCCTTCGTTCTTGCCTGTAAGCCATTCATGGGAGCCGCTATCGCGTTCAAACGGATCCTCCTGGATTTCTGTTTATCCGATGGCACCTTTTTATAGGACATTCAACAATAATAATCCAAATGTAATTGGTTTCAAGAGGACTTAACCACATCCCCTGTTGGTATTCCTGTTGCAGGTCCTACATCTGCACTGGAGTGTTTGTCTTCGGCATCGTCATCGCTCTCCTTTTCGTCATCCTGGTCATAGCTGAAAGGTTCAAGGTACGTAATTTGGGTGACTTTAGGCGATAGGTACAGAAGGTAGCGGGCATCATTTCTATTAATGGGCATGCTGAGGTCAACTTTGGAGGTTCGGACGGGGGTGTAGTAACCAGCTTTCCCCCACCAGGAAGACATTTACTAGGTAAGGTTAAATGTACAACGCTCAATACAGGTTTAAGGTATAATTTTATTCCAGTGTTTTTTAATTCCCTCACAATAAGTTGATTAAAAAAATCTGGGTCTTCTTTATAGGACCACACTTTCACTTAGCTTCTAAAGGAAGAACCTACCAAAGCGTTGCCCATGGCAAGTGTCCAACACACGCCCTGTCAGTGCGTTGTCATTTTTTGAGAAAATAAAGACGCTAAAAGGCTAAAATATGCAGTGCGGTGCATTGCTCTGTTTACAAGACAAATATTTTGTGCAAGCGTCATTTTTTTCTGAAATGGGATGTGAAATGTCATTGTGGTTATCTGATCAAAAAGACGGTTGTGCTGGAATCGTGTTTTTTTTGTTCTAGCGTTGGTTTTTGGAAAATACGGGGCCGCAAGAGAGTAGTTTGCCATTGAAACAAGTGTGCTCTTTACTAATTATTGGTGCAAAGAGTACACTACCCAGATATTTTGCGAAATGAACTGAACATGGCAATTGAATATATTACCAATTGGAAGAACTATAGTTTATTTCCTTTTTCTTCGTGTTTTATAACTTAACCTAAATGTATTCCTGAATATAAATGGACATTAAAAGGTTATCAAAGGTGTTACACCAACGCACTGGGAGGCGTGAATTGCTCGAGTCGTCGTAGAACACCGGCCATGGACAACGCATCAGTAGGCTCTCCCTTCAGAAGCTAAAAGAAAATGTACCTCTAAAACGTAGAAATCCCTATAATTTTCTTCAAGATCAATACCTCTATATCATTTTCATATACATATAGTCCATCCCAAATATTATATTATTCTTCATTGTTTCATATATTTAATATCTCGGAGAAATATCATCAATATATTGTTAGAAAAAATGCCAATAAAAATTAAACTAACAATCTATGTGATCAAAACTTTGTAGTGAATTGTTTCTATATGACGTACCGTAAACGCCTTTTTGAAAGAGTCGGCTAAGTCCGACCTTATTTCATTGAAAGCCTTGATCCCTATGGTCGACCGTGCATTAATGCTGTTAGAGGACATTTTAAGCATTAATCATTGTTAAGATTAATAGGGACAAACTCACTAAAACATTTTGATTGCTCGGAGTACTAATTTACTTTAAGTTTACAATTGCTCTAACCCATGGATGGGGAACCTGCGGACTTAAGGCCACATGCGGCATTCTGGACCATCAGGTGCGGTTTTCTATGGCCTTTTGATATATATTTCTTTGTTGACATTGAACATTTTGTCCGAAGTCCTTATGCACACACACACAGACAAAAGGAAAATTATGTGTTTAGTGATGTCGCTCCCAGAGATTGGAAGCATTTTTCTTAAATTCAGTGAATCTAAACTTAAAGCAACTGCTACATAAAGACAATGTTTCCGTGTAAGCTACACTAGCCTAGTGGGAGTGAGTGATTTCATGTATGATACAGGAAGAGTTCCTGTCTCGTCTGCAAACTCACTTTGGTCTGTGTTACTCCGAATAACTACGTACTTTACTCAGTATTTGTGTTGTCGTGGCTTACTTCATACCGACTTGTTTTGTGAGACTGAGTTAGTTTCTGCAACAATTAGGTAATGATAAATAATAATACTAATCACAGAAAAAATGTAACTAATCTATATTGTTGTTGTTATAATAATAATAATTATAATTACTATAACATAGTTGTGGATGCAGGTTTATCGATGTCTTGTCTAAGACTGTTTTGTCTGGGTCAGTGTGCGGTTGGCCTTACTAATTCATTATTAACCTTTTTTATGGCTTTTCAGAATAAATACATTTCTTTTGGGCCCATAATTATGTCAAAAAAAGTTAAAACGGACCCTGAAAGAAGAAAACAGGATCTTTAATAAAGAATGGGAACTGCAATATTTTTTAGTGAATATTGGAGGCAAAATGTCTTGCTTGCTTTGTGTTACTGCAATTGTAACAGTTAAGAAACTCAATGCAAAGCAACACTATGCTCTTCATATAGACAATAAATATGCCAAATTAGATGGTGAGCCTCAAAAGATATCACTGCAGAAACTGAAAGATGGAAAACAGAAGCAAAGACAATTTTTCCAGTCTGTGTCACATCAAGGGAATGCTACGACAGAAGCAAGCTATAAAGTTGCATATTTACTTGGGAAAAAGGTAAGCCATTCAGCGAAGCAGAACTCATAAAGGAATGTATTTTAGAAGTGGTAGGATGTATAGATCCCGATAAAATTAATAAGTATAATGAGGTGCCTCTTTCAAGGAGGACTAACACAGATCGACAACATGAATTGGCCTGCAATGTAACAGAACAATTGAAAAATATAATAAAAAAAAGAGAATATATATTACTCAGTAGCTTTAAATGAATCAACAGATTCCACTGATTCAGCAAAATTATTGTATTTTATTCGTGCCATAACAGATAATTTTCAATTATATGAAGAATTGCTTGCTTTAGGCACCCTTAAAGGAAGGACACGGGAGATAGATATTTTTAACAACTTCAAAGAGCAATGTCATGAAATAGGACTAAATTTTACTAATTTGGTAAGTGTGTGCACTGATGCTGCCCCAGCTAGGATGGCTAAAAATGAAGGATTAATTGGACATCTTAAGAAAGAAACCCAAGAACCAAATGTACTGATTTCTTTTCATTGTATTTTACATCAGCAAAATCTCAGTGCAAAATCTGTAACTTTAAATGACACTTTGCAAAAGGTTATAAGCATTGTTAACTATATTCCAGTGAATGCCTCAAAGGATCGTCAATTTCGAAACATGCTGATGATGGATGACGAAGTAATTAGTGTAGATTTGTCATATCACTCAAAAGTACGCTGATTGTCGCAAAGGAAAGTATTGGTCAAAATTTTGTCTTTACGAAGGCAAATTATTGACTTTTCAAAGAAAACAACAAGTATTGTGATTTATCAGATCCAAATTTTTATAGAGATGTTGCCTTTTTATGTGATGTGATGTCAAAACAAAATGAGTTATACATTTCATTGCAAAGCAGAAATAAATATATTTATGATATGTGGCAAAAAATTCAGGCATTTAGAAAGAAACTCTTGTATTTCAAGCCCCTTTTGGCTCAATCAAAACTTTTAGAAGAACATTTTCCCCAACTTACGAAGGTAATGAGTGAAAATGAAAATATGTATGGATATTTTGAAGAATATGAGTCGGTTTTGGACACATTGATAGAAGAATACAATATAAGATTCAATGATTTTGAAAAGCATAACATCACTCTGAAACTTGCTTTTCAACCTCACTTAGTTGATGTATCAGAAACTCCTGAAGAGTTACAAATGGAGCTTATTGAAATGTCTGAGGATAATATCCTATCCTGAAGACTCTCTTTGACAAGAGAGAAAATCGCGTCGAAATTTGGAAAAACGCGATAGAATATCCTCGTCTTCGTGAACATCCACGACGACTGATTTCCTGTTTTTCTTCAACATCCTGTTGTGAATCCACATTTTTGTCCTTAGCACAAATCAAGAATTCACTAAGAAGACAGTTAACTGATAGACGAGTATTTGGAGGACCTATTGAGACTAAGAGCCACTATGTTAGAGCCTGATATCAAAATGCTTTCTCAAAAGAAGCAAACTCAAAGAAGTCATTAATTTGTATAAAAAATGTACATGCTGGACGTATCTTGAATATTTGAAAATGTTATATTCTTGATATTTATATGCTATCTCTTTATAAGATTATTGTTCCTTTACTTGTTCTTTGAATACAAAGAACCTTCTTTCTTAATTAAAATAATTTGAAAATGTTATGCTTTTGATATTATTCATTTACTTATTATTTTGAAAACTTCTTATATAAATAAAATATTTGAAAATTCTACGTTTTTAATATTTTTCATTTACATATTACTTATATAAAAAGTACTTACTTAAATAGAAATATTTGAAATTATTATGCTTTCGATTTCTATAAAACTGTCTTTTTTATTAGATTACTAATAAATTAATTAAGGGATAAAATAACATAACTTTACATTTTTTTTTCTATGCGGCCTTTATGAGTGATGATGAATTGTAAGATGGCCTTTATGCACAAAAGGGTTCCCCACCCCTGCTCTAACTAAATATTGCCTTCGTTTCACCCCAAATATTAACATCTTGAGTGTGATACCTCACGAAGCGAAACGGGTTCAGACTTCCCTTTGTACGTTGTCTTTTATGTCTTGCCACTCAAGAGCGAGAGGACTGAGAACACAAAGGAGAAAACCCATTTCCAAACTATTTTCCACCCAAATGCGGATAGTGACGGAATTAAAGGGTTAAATAAATGATTCTATAGACTATAGTCTTTTAGGGGGAGGGGGGGAGGACATATTCTATAATTACTTAATAAAGAGTGAAATGAGCCTTAATAAGGATTATGTATCAGAATTTAATATTTATCGGATCAAGACTTAAAGACGAGGTTCGGAATGTGGTTGGTTGGTATTCATTTTAGCATAGATTCCTTTATAGTTTAACAAGGGATACAAACCAGAGGTTGTGTCAATATAAAGTCCCTGCCCGCAACTCTCCCCCACGACTTAAATCGGGTACACATCCGAGGACTAACTATACCCCTTGTGGATTAACCCTGTTTATTATGGGAAGCGATGAATCAAAGTTTTTTATAAAAAAGATACCCTCAAAATATAGGATCGATTACATACTACCCAACCTAAAAAAAATATTAAGGGCATATAGGTTCCTGCAACATAATAAATAGCGATCAGAGATTGCTAAGGAACTAAATCAAATAGAACAAAAAAACAAGAGAAAGACAAACTCAGGACGACAACAATAAACCCACTGAAACTTGAGAAAGTATAATAAATACCTTCGAAATTACACTAAAAAATTAGTTTAGTGATCAGGTTACAAAATTATCATGAGAAATTGCCACAATGATGTAACAGAAAATACGAAGAATGAAACGGGACGCAACAATTAGCAGAAGGATCGAATAGACTGAACTTAACATATTTTATGAATAAACTTTAAGCAAAACCCGATGAAATTTTGTAAGAAAAGATCTGCCAAAAAAAAATGTTGAAGATATATAATCGCAAAACAAGCCTCCAGATGTTAGCTGCAGCACGGTGACCAATATTACACCTGAAACCCTCTTTCATGAGCCGAGAGGGCGTATCGTTCTTTCAGGTTTGGAGTATAACGGGGCTTTACCACTGCTGAACCATCCACTCCCTTGCCTGAATGAACTCAGCAAGTTTATTAAAAACACAACTCAAGGCAGAACATAAATAATAAAAATATAGTGAAAAATAATATTGAAAACAATAAATCACTAAAACAGATAAAACGGCAATTGATAACACTAGAAAAATAAAATAAAAAGATCATTGGAAGAAATTAATAATACTATTAGAAACTACAATATGATAGCAATGACCACCGTAGAGCAGATGAAAAGTTCATAATAAATGAGGAGAAAATAGTCCCATCGGAAAATAAAGAAGAAAAATTGCATGTCCTTAAGAACAAGAAAAATGGCAAACGTCTAAAGAGGATCGGGTATTATATGATATCTAATAAAGGTTTAAGGCATAACCAAAAGCCTCACACAAACAATGGACTGCAGTCAGACACAGGAACAAACAGCTTTCAGAAGAAGCTATAGCGCTATGATCATCTGATATTATTACCATTAATATTGTGAGTATTATTATTAAATTGTTTTTAGTTCTGACGTCTCCATTCGGAGAATATCTTTTCCCGACGGGACAAATTAGCATTCTTAATTACGTTATTCTGTTCTTGTTACCCTCCCCTATCTTTATAAAGTCCCAGGGGAAAATCCCGGATGAAATAAAACCTCGGTTAATGAGCCTGCATTGCATTCATGTTTTGGGTACAAGTACCAATAAGCGCCAATTCCTCTCACTTGCAGCGTTTGAGATACAGAGAGGGTACTGGTCCATAAAGTTTTCCTTTCCCCATCCCCGCTTATGGTAGGCTTGACAAGAGAGAGTAAACTGTTTCGTTGTTCATTCAATGATTCATTTCAAATGAAAAGTTGTTTGTCTCTTTTTTTTTTGTCTCGTTTTCATTTCTCTTGAAGAGTTTCCGTCCATGATTTCGTCCATAGGGACTCGCATTCATATTCTTAACACAAGAGGGAATCGGTGAGTTCTCGATTTTAAAATGTTCAAAAATGGATATGTGTCAGTTGTCCATTTGTATCTTTGTGGAAGGGAAGCGCTTGCCCTCCCTGTCAATCTCGTGTCATTTGCTCTAAATGGGACCAAAATATTATTTTTACGAGGCAGAATTGTCGTGAATGAAAGACTGTGTTCAACGATTGTCTCCCCCTATATCGAAACGGGGACATGCAACTTAAAACAAGGGCTGTATGTACTCGTGAAGGGCAAACACTAGTCCTTGAGGACTAAGAGAGCAGCATAGCACCATTTTATGGAATAAAGACCCCTGAGCTTTCGAAGGGAGGAATATGAAACCTTAAATCTGAGCGAGTGAGTACAAATGACGTTTGGAGGAGTTATTCAATGGTAATTTGGAACGTTTCCTCTTCTTTTTGGTTTCACCCGAGTTTTATTTACCCAGATTATATTTAAATAGATTTCATTTACACATGTTTTATCTATGCAAGCTCCATTTTTTCATATTTCATTTACACAGGTTTTCTTTAAGCAAGATGCCGCAATGAGGCGTCAGGTGAGGTATAGGCAATCATGTTGCAACTACGAGGGGCGGTCAATAAGTTTTGCAATTCGGATATAAGGAAACGAGATATGAGGAAAAGTGTTTTATTATATTTCAATATAACTACACTCGACTTCAATGCATTTGCGCCACTTGTACCTGAGGCTTCGAATTCCCGACAACCACAAATCTCCCGACTGCTGTTCAATCCACTCCTGGACGGCGAGCTAGACATCTTCATCGTCCCCAAACCGGTATCCACGCAGTGCAGCCTTGAGCTGGCGGAATACAAAGTAGACGCTAGGGACCAGATCTGGACTGTAAGGGGAGATGCTTGAGCTCCTCGAATCCGCACTCGCGCAGGAGAGCTTGTGCAACTCTGGCCTTGTGGACTTTGACGACGTTGAAGTCGATCATGGGGCGTGAGGTTTCTAGGGACCTAACGGGCAGAGACCTTGGTCATGGCCAAATTGTCATGGATGATGTTGATAACACTTCCATGTGATATTCCAAGTTCTCGCTCGATTTCTTCGACCTTCACCCGTCGATTTTTGAGGATCATCCTCATCACACGGACCACATTGTCCTCGTTGGTCACGTCTAACGGGGGTCATCTTCAAGGGACTCACAACCATGGCGGAACTCCCTATTCCAGCGAGCAATGGTTGCATAAAAAGGGGTGGTGTCGGTGTACACTGCAGCCATGGGTTCATGGATCTCTTTTGCATTCTTGCCTTCCTTGGTCAAAAATTTGATCCCTGCGCGGTGCTCAACCTTCTCCATTGTTAAAAAATTTGTGCCTGACGATCTGCGATCAGCTACTGCTTCTTAAATAGACGAGGCAGAAGCGTGCGGGTGCAGGTCCTGACTTGTCATAACTTGTCCTAACACCCCCACAAACAGCCATCCCCCTTCCTCTGTTTTGCCTTACCGATTCGCAAAACCTATTGACCGCCCCTCGTATCTCTAAAGTATATATTTTTAAAAATTGAAGTTTCGTTCTTTATATTTATTTTGTTATTTTGTGTATCAATCAATCCATCAATGCGCTTATTATTTATATATATATATATATATATATATATATATATATATATATATATATATATATATATATATATATATATATATATATATATATATATATATATATATATATATATATATATATATATATATAAATATATATATATATATATATATATATATATATATATATATATATATATATATATATATATATATATATATATATATATATATATATATATATTTATATATATATATATATATATATATTTATATATATATATATATATATATATATATATATATATATATATATATATATATATATATATATTTATATATATATATATATATATATATATATATATATATATATATATATATATATATATATATATATATATTCTATATATATATATATATATATATATATATATATATATATATATATATATATATATATATTCTATATATATATATATATATATATATATATATATATATATATATATATATATATATATATATATATATATATATATATATATATATATATATATATATATTCATATATATATATATATATATATATATATATATATATATATATATATATATATATATATATATATATATATATATATTTATATATATATATATATATATATATATATATATATATATATATATATATATATATATATATAGATATATATATATATATAGATATAGATATATATATATATATATATATATATATATATATATATATATATATATATATAGATATATATATATATATAGATATAGATATATATATATATATATATATATATATATATATATATATATATATATATATATATATATATATATATATATATATATATATATATATACATGCCAGGCAATGGCTTCACCACACCCCCTACGGGGGCAGCTTCACTTCACTACTAAGATTAAAATTTAAAATTAAAAAAAACAACAGCCATGGTCAAATTTTTATAAATTTTCTGAACTTCGCCAATTATAATAATTTTAAAAAGGAACTCTAAACTAAATTTCCCCACTTTCAAAATATCACGTTGCTAAAATATAGTTATAGAAGAAGATACATAAAAATAAATTTTCTGAACTTCACCATTTGTAATTTTTTTAGTTTTACAAAATTCAAAAACTTTTGGTACTTATATTTATTTTTAACTTCACCATTTTGTTGTTTGATATTATAAAAGAATTATTAGAAATAACTTTGATAAAAATGCATAAGTTATAAACAAACTAAGATGAATTTATTATTCAAATATTCAAAAAAATACCCTTCTTAAATTATAGAGTGGTGATGATGATGATGATGATATACCAGGCAATGGCTTCGCTACTCCCCCTGCGCTTCACTACTAAGATTAAATTTAAAATCTAAAAAATCGCAGCCATGGTTAATTTTTTTTAAATTTTAGGAACTTCGCCAATTATAATAATTTAAAAAAGAACCTCTAAACTAAATTTCCCCCCTTTCAAAATATCACTTTGCTAAAATATAAAGTTATAGAAGAAGAAGATATATAAAAATACATTTTCTGAACTTCTCCATTTGTAACTATTCGGCCACTTCGACAAAATTTGAAACCTATAGTGTTTTACGTTCTCTTTCGTATAATATAATTGTCAAAGTCCTCCTAAGGTTAGCCCGGGAGTATTTTGTTTTGGCAATAAAATCCTAACTATTCGGCTGTTTCTAGCAAAATTTGAAAGCTTTATGTTGATTTTCATTCTCCTTCGAATGATATAACGGCCAAAGTCCTTTCAAGGTTAGCTCGAGAATTATATTGTTTTGGCAATAACATCATAACTATTCGGCCGATTCTAGCGAAATTTGAAATCCTTATGTTGTTTTACATTCTCTTTCGAATGATATAATTGCCAAGGTCCTCCCAAGGTTAGTCCAAGAATTATTGAATTTTTTGTAGGTCGTAAGGTTCTAAATCAGAATAAGTGAGAGCATGTGACTCTTCGATATCTAGACCTTGTTTATGTTATTGCCTTATTTCATGCCTTACTCTGGATACATTTTGACATAGTTTTGTTTCAAAACAGGGCTGCCAAAATTTCCGGAATTTTGCCATTTCCGAACTTATTTAGGTTTAAATATTTATTTATTTTTTAATCCTGTATATCACAAAAACACTCGCATTAACAGTGGGATTTTTTTTTCTTTTCTTTTTTTTTTTTTGAATCGGTAAAATAAATTTTCCAATCTAACGTGTGAAAAAAATATCATTTCTCGGCACCAGACAGAGCAAAGCTTAGCGCTCCAATGCTAAGCTATTCAAGGATTTATGAATAATTACATCGGAGTTAATTTACTTTTATCCGAAACCTTTTTAAAAAATGTTGCATGACTAATTTGGGTAACTGTACATATAATAATAATAATAATAATAATAATAATAAGTATTTATAGTGGGCCCTTCAGGGCTGTTAGCCCTCCCGGAGCGCAGGTTGTGTAGCGAGTGTAGAGAAAGTTTACAGGGGAGAGAAGGCAATTCTGAGGAGATGAGTCTTTAGGAGACGTTTAAAGGGGAGGGAAAGGATCGGACTTCGGCAGGAAGAGCATTCCAGAGTCTAGGAGCAAAACTGAGAAGGAACGGTCACCCATCGAGCAGAGGACAGAACGAGGAGTGTTCAGGAGACGTTTAAAAGTATCGAGGGAGGGAGAGGATCGGACTTCAGCAGGAAGGACATAATTTTAAAAAATGTATAGAAGAAAACTAAGGAAATTACAGCCACTTTTAGGACATTGATGTAATCATAATCAGGCGCAAGTCCATGGGGAGGGGGCCTAGGGGGCTGAAGTTCTCCCGAATTTTAGACCCGTTTATGTTTATATTTCTTTTTTAAGCCATATTTGTATTCTATTTTTCATAAAGAGTTATGTAATAATATAGAATATATATAAAAAACTGTTTTTAAACCGTTGCCATCGAATGTATCTTATGTGATACATGTCTAAAATAGAGGTAAATTTCAAAAATAATTATTAAATTCAGTGTTATACTTTAGCAGACGTCTAAAAACTACAATAAACCACAATTCATAATTTTCAAATCTGAGAAAAAGTTCGAATCTGATAGAGTTAGTCTTCATTCTTGTGTGCTGGTTATTGTCAATGATGTGCCAAATAACCATAATTAATGATCAATGCCTTTTCTCAGACTACACAGAGAGAGAAATTCAGGTTAGCCCCCACCCCCAAATTTTGATCCTGGATCCGCCACTGCTTGTAATAGATAAAATAAATCCCCGTAACACTGCGAAGCACAAATCGATCTGTCGACGTCGGCCAACATTTCGAGATTAGAAAAGAAAATGCAGTTTTAATTGTTGTTTTTTGTCCCTAACAATTCACAACTCTCCCTGACTCTAATTGCAATACTCGCACCGCCCAAAGGGGTGGATGGTGTAGAGAGGGCAAAGCCCCTGTTAAACCTTAAATTTAGAGGGGTCGCATCCCTCCCCCTTCCCCCCGTGTAACTCCGATAACTTTCAAAACTACCTTGATTTTATTCCTTCGAAACATCTCATTTTTACACCTTTTTGGTCACTCTATTTACCAACCCTTCCCATGAAACTCTTTGGGCTGGTAGCTAATTTTACAGGCTAGTTGCCGACCACCCTGAATCCTCTCTTTTCTTTTTAATCTCTCTATTTTTGTCCTTTTTTATGCTTTATCGCAGTGATGCACCTCGCCAGGAGCGTATGGTCTCTAGTCGGGGATGTGGCCCGATGTTTTGCCAATCGGTCCAAAGGGCGCCATATGCGCGCACTCTAGATCGGGCTCTAGGAGTGGGCTTCAAGTTATTGCCACCTGCTTTAATAATAGGGTTCCATGCCAGTGAATGTGTTGCCATGACGATAATGGATGTCCATGCCCAATAATGGGTTTCCATTCCCTGAGAGAGACCCATAGTGGCACACCCGGTTTATTTACCCTAGCGTAGTACATTTCCTGCGAGCCGTGACGCCGTTGCTCCCCTTTTGGTGCTGGTTCGCTGGTGCCCTTTTATCTCCCACTTAATAGTACTAAAGGAGTGCCAGTCTTTGCTTCACTACTCCCTCACATGGCTTGGCAGGTCTGAGACAGGACTTCAAAGCATGAGGAGATGTCCAGTCAGAGGCTCAGCCACTAAAATAAGCTGGAATCCTAATTCAGAGACTGCGGCGACCTAACTTCAGAAGGAAGGTCCTCCCCGCCAGGACATCATAGCTTCGCGGAACCAACCCTCAATTCTTATCCTACTTCTGCGCAATACCCCCTCCCCCAAGGTACCAATGTCACAAAAGAATCGCCATCCGGAAAAGGGTGATTCTTCTGTCCTTTGGGCGAAGTACCAGGCCGAAGCGAGTTGGTCTGGCCTCGGGGCTCTATTTGGATCGAGAGAAACATAATGAAAATTCAGTCCTACTCACCCAAAAAAGAGATCTAAGAAGGCAACCGGAGCATCGAGGACGTTGGAGATAATCATTGAGAGTTTTTGGTGCGGCTTTCAGCGACAGACTTTAACGTTTGTCCTTGGTAGAGACCAAAGGTCTCTCGGTTTTCGGACGGTACGCTTTTAATTATGGAACCGATCCTGCTCAAAGGGCTAAAATACATGAGCTTCAGACACACTATGGCATACATGTGCGGCTAACTAACTTCACAATCTAACCTTAATTTTGTATAAAGAAAAGTCAATGCAAAGAAATTGCTCCATAACTCTCTTGAGAGCTTTATGAAAGAGTTTGCCAAAAAGAAAGGGTGATCAGGGTTGAACAAAAGATGAAGAAGAGAGGGAGGGTCTCAAGACTTCCTTTCTGGACAAGTTTGTAGGATGGTATTACTACCTTTAAAGGCATTCGTGCCGTTACCACCAAGGTATTATCACTGCCACCGTATTGGTCATACTTTAAAGCATGTCAAGGATGGAAAATGGATCAAACCCAAATTTGCCTGAATTGTATGATGAATTTTTATCTTGCACACCTAAGTATGCTAATTATGACAGATCGGTCACTGCATTCGCTAAGCATTGCGGTTAGTATCTCTTCAAAAAGAGGTTCTGACCTTACATTATGTGGAGAGCAACTCGTATCGACAATCTAATAAGATATTTCTGTCTCTGTCTGCACGACCAAGACCTTCCTACCCACCGAGAAGAAGATAAGCAATAAGGGAGCTTTGGGTTCCCCTTGCCCGAAACGACACGTTCCATGGGTTGCAACCATCAAAGGTTGGTCTTTTAGCAGCCTACGACCACTCTAGTTAGGGTATTCTCTTTGAAATGGGCCTAAACAGCTCTTTCCAAGCGGTTTGGGGGAATTTTCATTCAATTTAATTGCTATGGAGTCCGAGCTAATCTGGAAGAAGCTACGGATGTTCGTTTCCTCCCTTTCTTTTTTATCTTTCTGCCTTCAGAAGACCATACCAAATGAGTTCCACTTGCGACCCTCTCTTTTGCGACCCTCCCAAGATGGGATGGGAGCTGGGCTGGCGATCGGGCGATTTACACTTTATCTGATGTATTTATTCTTTCTTGGCCTCTTCATAACTCTTTTCATCTCTATCCCTCCATACCACCTTTCAGACGATAACTGGCTTTGATTAGATGGACCTTTGCCATGCTGTGGACTGGTTACCGAGGCCCTGTTTTCTTCTAGGGCACCTGATAGAGAGATATCACCTCTGATCGGACTACACGGTCAGCCTGAGTGGTCTAGTCATAGCGCAACAGGTTGAAGAACGTAGAATTGGTATGGTTAATTTGGAGGAATTCAGGCAAATCTGTACTAGAACCGCTTTCTGTTCCTGTCTTGGTATGCCTCTGTAGTCCCCTGATGTACAAAAGAATTTTGGATAAAACGTGGTGGTAACCTTCATAGAAGCGATCAATTTTCCATTTTATTTCTTTACTTATGCCGCCGCTGCACGATAAGCCACCACGGTGGTGCATGGAAATGACTGACATATATATCACAGTTGAAAAGTTTAGGTCGGTTAAAGCTGCCATTTAGTTCTTCTCTAGCAACCTCATCGGGCCGGCCTGACTTCTTTTCTACAATTTCTGCTTTCCTGATGATCTGCCAAGTGAAAGAAGCGATATGCTCATAAATGCTCTAAATGCTGTACATAGAAGCGATAAGTTTTCCATTCAAATATCTTTCCCTAGGCCGCCGCTGCATAAGAAGCCTTCTCGAGGTTGCACTGAAATTACTGACATATCTATCTCAGTTGAAGAGTTTATGTCGGTGGATGAGGCCGTTGAGTTCTTTTCCAGCAACTGCATCACCACCGGCCTGACTTTTCTTTATTGAACGTCTTTTTCTACAATCTCTGTTCTCTTAGTAATCCGCCAAGTGAGAGAAGTGATATGTTTATAAATGCTCCAAATGCTGTCCTTGCGATTAATTTTGTCGGGTGAGGTCAGAATTCTGTTTTGTTTGGATGCATATTCACTGATCTTTTTGGCGAGGATGTTTATCTTTACTTTAATGGATGACAATATTTTAGAGGTCTTTTACTGTATTTAAAGGATTCTGGAGACTCCCATGACACCAGCCCCGTTATTCAAGAGGGCGTAACCACTATTTCAAACACTATTCATGACAGTCTTTCGCGACATCTTTTTCAAACAATTCCACCCAGTTTGATGCGCTACTGGCCTTCCAAGCATGTTGCAATGTCGCAAAAGGTATGTTTGTGATTAACATCCAGAGGAGGTAAACCCTTCAAGGATTATTTATCGCTGAGAGAATTGTATTTTATTCTCACTAATTGCGAAGTCACTCCCGGTCCCAGAAAATATCCCAAAAGCCATGCTCCTCGACACCTAAGTAAGTGAAGCTTGGCCCATCTGTTAACTTTCTTCAAAGTAATCTAGGTAAAGAGTAACTTCCCAGATTCCTAGCAAATATCTACCGTTTTTGCTCTTTGCAATCTGGGATGGGATCATTCACCTCGGCTGGTTTCCACAAGTATTTTTACCCGCAGCGAAGCACCAGATCTAGGCGTCGCTTTTTTCAAAATGAGTAAAGTTCAATTGTACCAATTTAGAGTCATGAAAGGATCTATATGACCATCGGACATATGGTTATTCCCTCTGGAGATTTCAAATCTGCCATCAGATTTCGCGCTGGGTGGCGCTATCTATGGCAGAAGCCTCATTTAGCCATTCAAAGGCAATTGTAAGTGATTTGAACCATGGAAAACCATCAATGCAATAACCATTTATCATCTTATCACAAAAGGTCGAAGGTTATTGGAGGGATTTTCTCTCTTGTTAACATCCGGCTTGTGCAACTTGATGGAAATGTTTTTAAATCTTAGGTTAGCATATTTCCGGGAACAGCGGCAGTCACATTTTTCTGAAGGGGGCTATATTCGAGAGGTTCTTTACTAGGCAGCATTTCGCACTGGTATTAGTCAATTTGGAAAAGATTTAGGATATTGAGTGGCGATATAGTATAATGGAAACCGTCTATTTTATGATTCGAGAAGATACCTCATTGTTTTCCTGAGTTTTTATGGAGAAGAGTGCTCAGCGAGCACGAAGAGGATTCCCCGCAGGCCAATGTCCTCAGCGTCATTCTCTTTACCATAAGTATCAACGGTATCTCATCGGGTCAGCCAGAAGATATTATCTCTACGCTCTACGGCAGGAGTTCCCAACCTGCAGTGTATTACGGGCCGCATCGAGAAGTCCGAGAGAGCCTGAAGGCCACAACAATAAAAAAAACCTCTGAAAAACACATATTATACAGAACAAATAAAATCAAAGAATTTACCAAATGAGACACCTGACGACATTTCTCAACACAAAGCTTATCAAAATCAGGGGTAATGTAACTAACACTCAGCAAGAGAACGTCATCTGTGAGCCGTGCGAGGGTCTTCGATTTCATCAGTTTTATCTTGTTAAACAGATGTTTGCACAAATATGTTGATCCAAACATCGACGACACTTCCATCGCGTTCTGTATCAGGGCCGGCAATTGACGTGTGCGAGCGTGAGGCTGCGAGAAGGTGAGGGGGGAGGATTTGTTGAACTTTTAACGCAGCTCGTCGGAACACTAAAGCTTAATTAGTTCGATATGGAGGTAGACGGAGGCACACCTTCCCTTTGTGTCAAAGAGTGAAGTCAACAGCTTCAGCTCTCGTGTGTAGCTATGTACATCGACAAAATGGCTGGTAAGCACTTTCCTCAAGTTTCCGACGATGTCCACGTATTTCTCTGCGCTGCTGAGCTTAACTGCTTTCCCTTTCGCTTGGAAAAAAACGTAGCGCACCCACGCTTCCCATCCTCGAACTTTCTCCAGCTGAGACTTCCATAACTTGAGCTTCATCTCGAAGGCGTGAAACTTTGAGATCATGTCCGAAACGAGGATATCTCTGCCTCGGATATGAAGGTTCAGGTTGTTTAGGCGAGTGGTCAAATCTAAGAGAAAAGCGAGATCGGCGTCCCAGACGGCATCCTTAAACTATAAGGGGAATTCAGCTCCCTTAGCATAGAGCTTCGGTTGAACCAGTGCACGTCGCAAAAATAGACCAGGTCGCCAAACTCCGCCTTGGCATTGGACATCATTGCCTACTAGGTGTCAGGTGTTTCGAAGTGCTTCTTCACATTATATTCTTTGCACACGGACACAATGTCATGGCAAATGAGCCACAGGAGCTTTCCCTTTCGCTCGGCAAAGAAGTAGCGCACCCACGCGCTGTTGAAGACACGCTTTTCATCCTCCAATTAAGGCTATCAAAACATGCCCCATACTTCTTCTTATCGCTGTAATAGCGTCTTAGATGCAATATTTAGACGCCGGAGGTGGTGTATCATCCCTTCTATGCTACATGTAAATATTTCAATCTCATTTACAACGTAAAAATGCTTCGATATAGCAAAGTTTCGATTGTTTACGGTTTAATTTGTTGTTTTATTTGAATATTTTAAGCTGATGACGTGTTACGGAATCCGGGTTAGTTTTTTTTAGTTTCTCTTGTTATTATAAGTTATTTGGCATTTTCTTAATTACGCAGAAAGTGGAAAAAAGATAGACTTGAAAAATGAAAACAAACGGCTTGCACCGCCATCTTGAAATAGCATAAGGAGGCCTAAATTACGCTCACTTGTACTAAGATGACATTCTAGTGAGCTTGTTTTTTAGGGTGAATATTAGTTACATTTTGGGGCAATTATGAAAATTTAAATAACCTATCCCTTCCACCTTCGAATTATTAAATCTCGTGCATGAGTAAACAGAATTAGTACACTTTTGATAGCCGAAATCGGCGGTGCTGATATTGTAAGAAATTACTTGATTTTTATAGAGTCAAAGCCCACATGAATCCGATATGAATTACAGTCCTGCTTAAAAGTTTGATCACAGGCAAATTTTTTACTTCATAGCACTTCATTGCTTAAGAACATTTAACTACATTCACACATTCCTGGGTCATCTTACAAGGCAATCAATCTTATATCTATATTTTACATAAGTTAAATGACTCTTCCGCAAAAACGGGTAAAAGAGAATGACTTTTGGGATACATTTTGGCTAAATATTAACTTTTGGTACAAATCAGGAGCTAAAGCTCTTCATTCTTGGCTTAAAAGTGGTCGGAAGTTGTCATAATTTGCGCTTTTCCACTTTTAAACACCATAAATTGGGCGGGGTTGTCCAAACTACTTCGTCTCTTTTGTCATATAACACCTCTCTATTTGAATGTATTAATAGAAACACCCAAACTTTTTTCCCAATTTTGCAAGCAATCAGTATTCCTACCGAAAATTATTTGATAACTAACAATCACTAGTATTTCATTTTGGCTTAGTGACACTCGTGCGTATGGCTCGTTAGCAGTTGTTCTTAGGTGACATTTTGATACGATTCTTTGTTTATTCCGGGTTTGGGAGATGAGCTTTGCCTCTGACAAAACTTTGGGCCATGGCCGTACCGAAATACGGTTTAAGAAGGAGCCTAAGATTCAATTGAGGATAAGGAGGAGGGGACATACATCGAGTGTCAGTTAGGCGTATTATTGCTCTGTCATAATAACTTTATCAGTAATATTTATTAATTCTATCTTGGAAAATATTAAATGCGGTGCTTTTAATGACTTGTTGGGGCAAATTATTGCCGGGTTGCCGTCGCCAAAATCACAAGTTGCAGTTGCCAAAATTGCGTATAACCGTTGCCAAAATTTAGGGTTATCTATGCCAAAATGAGGGTTACTATTGCCAAATCTGTAAGGTACCGTTGCCAAAATTTCCTGATCTTGTTGCAAAATTGCTTGCTACAGTTGTTAAAAGTGCAGGTTGCAGTTCTCAAAACTTGCGGGTTACTCTTACCAAAATCCATGTTACTTTAGACAACTTGCTTCCTACAGTTTCCAAAATTGCTTGTTACAGTTGCCTAAATTTCCGGGGCCCGTTTCCGAAATTGTGTTTCCGTTGCCAAAAATGTTTGGTAATAAGAACAGGAAGAATGTGGCATTTTTCAGTTTCTCTGCCACTCATCAAAACTTTTACATTTTTTATGTTTCCCCAAACTTATACCAAACTTGGATAGGAGAATAAAAACTTTGATGTGGGGGGAGAGGTTCTTAAGACCACTAGAAAATTCGGAGATATTTTTTATCGAAGAATGTTATAATTCCTCGACAGTTTCTCTGATTTTATCATGAAGGGGACCACAGGGGTAATTAATTATGTGTTCTCTCTCCCGGGGGCTTAAATTCCGATCTGCGAGTCCCCCTACGAAGGACTTTTTAAGTTTCTTTCTGGCGGCCGCAAAGGAAAAACACCCGCCTCACTGGGCGTACCCAGATTAACTTACTGGAACAGATCCAGGAGATGTTCTTCCCTGCTCTCACACACACACACACACACACACACACACAAGCACACAGACACACAATGAATCCTAGCAGTCTACTCGAGATGTGTACTTTCCACATATTTTCCCTTCCCCCTAACTTCACCACTTTCTTTACTATCCTCTTTCCACCTTTTGTTTCTGATGCCAGCGTGTTTGTCTTATTTTTAGGAGTAGAATAAATATATACACCTGAGTGCTGGCACTGTATGAATTATTTTCTGGGGTCTGAAAACCGCTTTACTGGCCCCAACTTTTCGAGATTTTTATTTCACTCGTTTTCAGTGTTAATATTTTCACTTTGTTTTGGCTTTTCAAATCTCACTTTTCTTTTTCCTCTGACTTTCGCCCTCCCCCCTAGTGAGTGAACCCGCTCAATAGACTGTGCAACTCTCTTAAAAATTCACTCATCGATTCATCCATCCATCCGTTTACCCATTCATCGATTAATTCACTCATAAATCCATTCGCCATTCATTCATCCATCCGTTTACCCATTCATCGATTAATTCACTCATAAATCCATTCGCCATTCATTCATCCATCCGTTTACCCATTCATCCATTCATTCACTCATAAATCCATTCGCCATTCATTCATCCATCCGTTTACCCATTCATCCATTCATTCACTCATAAATCCATTCGCCATTCATTCATCCATCCGTTTACCCATTCATCCATTCATTCACTCATAAATCCATTCGCCATTCATTCAGCCATCCGTTTATCCTTTCATCCATTCATTCACTCATAAATCCATTCGCCATTCATTCATCCATCCGTTTACCCATTCATCCATTCATTCACTCATAAATCCATTCGCCATTCATTCATCCATCCGTTTACCCATTCATCCATTCATTCACTCATAAATCCATTCGCCATTCATTCAGCCATCCGTTTATCCTTTCATCCATTCATTCACTCATAAATCCATTCGCCATTCATTCATCCATCCGTTTACCCATTCATCCATTCATTCACTCATAAATCCATTCGCTATTCATTCATCCATTCGTTTACCCATTCATCCATTCATTCACTCATAAATCCATTCGCTATTCATTCATCCATCCGTTTACCCATTCATCCATTCATTCACTCATAAATCCATTCGCCATTCATTCATCCATCCGTTTACCCATTCATCCATTCATTCACTCATAAATCCATTCGCCATTCATTCATCCATCCGTTTACCCATTCATCCATTCATTCACTCATAAATCCATTCGCCATTCATTCAGCCATCCGTTTATCCTTTCATCCATTCATTCACTCATAAATCCATTTACCCATTCATTAATTTATCCATCCATTCATCCACCCATCCATCTACCCGTTAACCCATTCATTCATTCCTCCATTCATTCATTCATTCATCCATCCACCATTTATCCATCTATGTAGCCTCTATAAATAGAATCTGTTTTTGTCACTCTCTTATCCATTTTCTCTATTTATTCACCTTCTACCTTTGTCTCTCTACCCCTTCCCATTCTCACTGATTGCCTCGCAGGGCAAAATTGCCCTCTTTGATTACTTTTTATACCTTTCGCTTTTCAGATCTTCCTCCATTATTCCTCCTGTTTCTCTTTACGACCCATCTTCCGTTTACAGTCTATCGTACAGTTGGGTGTCGAAGTGGTAAGTTAGGATTTTACCCAAATGCGGACGTTGTAAAGATCACCAGCCCCGGACTCTGCTTGTAAAGATCACCACCCCTCGCCAAAAGGAGCTGGTAGAGATAATATATCCTAAGAAAAGTCTACTCGTAGGGAATAAAGAAAATTGAATTATTGAATATAGAAAATATTTAAACAAACCGCAAATTAAATATAACGGAAATAGGATAAATTTACAAATTATGGCTTACTTTACCACCATCCTTCGCAATTGAGTCGTTATATATCTCCCAAAGTTTTGCCAATTGGCTTTTGCAATTAATCATCCCCTTTAAGGTAGCCCTTTTAATGGCCTCCCTGAAGTTTTTAAAATTGGAAGTAACTTATGGGCCCCCCTATATATTGATTTTTAGACAAATAAAACTGTCAAACGGTGTTTCGTACCAACATCCCATTCCCGCATATTTGGTAAACTAGCCATTTAACCTACTCCCCGTTAAGTTTTGCAATTGAACATCTCCCCTGCCCCTGTAGGAAGGGGCGAACTCCAATAACTAGATAAAAAATTTAGTTGACTTGAAATTGACAAGAAATAGTGTCGCAGAAAGCATGAAAAGTGTCTTCGACAAGATATTGAGAAAAGCCGCTTGCAGAAAGCATGAAAAGTTCATCTAATTTCTAAATGACGGAGGATCTTCAATTTAGAGAGTTCAATATTTATAGATTGAACAAGCCATAATTTGAGAATATGTATCCAAACAGACATATTAGGAATTAATCACTGAGTTCATATACATCAAATAAGTAACTTCCTATAACCAAGCCAAATATAAACTCTTTTAAATCTCTATCTCAGCTTTTAAAGAGAATCAACCTCGAAAATAAACTATTAAATATAAAGTTGTCCTTACTCATGTGTTGCTGATCTTTTACAAAGTCCAAAATTCAGCCAGGCGTACTGTGACGGTTAAATTCTTAAGATACAAACATCTATTCCAGTAACTTCGGAATAGACCGCGAATGGAAAGATCAAATTTGATTCTATGCTATAAATTGGGTTATGTAGAAACAAACGAGTCGAAGTTTACAGCACAAATTGAAGCCATAGATATTTCCTTAACGTTTGTGCCGTCAGAGCAAAAATGCCCTCAAGCGAGTTAAATGGAGCTTTGCCAACCCGCGCTGGGGACTTCGTCTGCACTCTGAAGGAACGCTGTTGTTGTCATTTTCGAATAAGAAGCGAAAATCAACGAAGGCATCAGCGCCAGAATGTTTGTAAGGAGAAATCTATAAAGTAATGAAAATGGGTGTAGAATATGTAACCCCATAGCCACTTACGAGCATTGAGGCCATGGTGGGGGGGGGGGAGGACACGCATCCCGCCAGATGTCAGCTTCCGCATTGTTGTCCATGCTACATCTGACACTCCATTGCGGTCCGGCGGGAGGAACAAAAGTGTTTGTAATTTTAGGAAGGGGGACACGGAGTTTGTCTTGTACCTTGGAGAACATTATGGCTTTGTAGCCTTTGTGCCATGTTGCTTAATGAAAAGGGGATATTCGGATTTTCTACGTCGACTAAAGGAAGAAGGTTGGTCGCTGTAACTTTTAAGTCTCTATCTTTTATAATATAAATGTTCCCCCATTTCTCATCAGAGACTTGGGTGTTGAAACTACTACTTTTAAATGGCCGTTTATTTTGTGTAGAATTTTTTTATATTTGCCCATCTGGTGACTTCTTTTAAGGGCCTAAAACACCTGAATTAAAATTCTAGCCTAGTACCAGGCTATTCTAATATTTGCAATAAATAAAAGAATAAAAACCAAAGAAAACGGCAACAAAAAACAAGAAGAATCTGCTGAAGAGTCTTGGGGACAACGCAGTCGTCGCAATAAAGTGCAGGCAAGCGCTACATCAAATGGCGCTGCGTCCCGCGAGTGTGCCAAATTCGAAGACGATCTTTTGTGTAGAATTTGTTTCTTTGGAAATTACCATCCTCAACACTGTTTCTGCGACTCTTTGGTTATTTGTACGATGAAGATTTCCCGCTAGTTTCTCTTCACAATATTTCCAGACACTTTCACCTCTATTGAACCACTTTCCACTTTAAACCGGTTCCTACTTGTGCAGATCGTGAGGTCGGGATCTATTTTTCACTCAGGTGCAGGAAACAAAACAAGAAAGAGTCAACACCACTGTTCAGCCCCTCATTAGAAACAGCTTTAGAAGAATTTGTTTATTATAACTTGCTTATTTATGATTTTCGTCGTCTGAGCGTTAGTTACAAAATGTCTGAATATGATCTGAATGATGCCCGAGCTGGTTACTAGGATCGATTCTCTCGAGAGCTTGTAATTCGCTATGACGAAATCCCTAGTAATCAAGGGTTCAAGAAGATCACCTGGTGCATCTTAGACAGTGATTTAGTCTTTCTCTTCTTGATTTGATTCCCCTTCGCCTTTGAATCCCTCGGTTATGTACCTTCCATACAGTACATGATCGCCTTCCCTAATGTTATGGCTTTCTCTCGCGCAGTGATTTGCTTTCCTGGCCACCGTGCTGACGGGACTCAGCGCCCCGTCCTGCCCCAGCTTACCCTCTTCTCCTTTCTGACACCCTGCTTTCTGACTTTCCCTACAACCTCTCCCACAACTTTCTCTGATCGGCCTCTCTAATTTCACTGTATAGACACCGACCAGCTTCCTCTCACCTAGTCATCCCTGAGCTCAGGTTTTGGTTGAAGGGGTTTTAACAACCCGCCTCACCCCCACCCTCATTTTCCTTACTTACCCTTTCTCTCTCCTTCGACGGTCTATTAATTTTACGACAAGTCTAAGGTGGAGCCGCCAAGCTGATGGGCTGCCTAGCCACTGGGAGGCAGGAATAGCCTCAAATGACGGCAGCTGGCCATGCCGTCTCCGTCTTCACCCCTCGCAGAGGGTGGCTAATTCGCGGGGTGATTAGCGTTTGCGTCCCGTAAATTTAAGAGGGTAACCATACCTGATGATAAAAATCTAAAAATCACCCTATCTATTTCCCCTGTAAAATCGTCATAGCCTCCTTCAGGAAACTCCACAGCAAAACAGGACCCCCTTTCCCCCCCTCCTCTGCTTTTGCAGGGGACTCTCCAAATTTCTTCAACCAAAGATGAGGCTTACTACTCTTCTAGGCCTACGGGCGGGGTGGACTCCTCCTCACTCACTTATTTTCTTACACAGGGTACTGCCAAGAAAGCACGCAGGCGGCCCAATTTTGACCACTCCAGATGGGAGCTGCTCGATAGGGCCAACCCTCTTCCGGGGCCAAGGGATCGCAGGCCCTTCGGTTCGTGTCCCATAACGTCCTACACTTGTGCATTCTGAGTTTACAGCCCCCCCCCCCCCAACCTCTCTTCCTAGATGGATGCCGGTTCGCTGGCCCAAAACGAAAATAAAGGTAACTCCAATGGGATCCATGATGTCTTGAGGAAGAGGGGGGCATTTGGAGCTTCCCCTTCCCTGAGATGGACATGGTCCCATAGGTGACCCAGTCCAAGACGGTAGGATCTTCTATGGGGTCAAACCCGGGCTCGGTGCCAAGCACAGTAACCGAGTCCGTCCCGGTGCAAGCTCCTCTTCAGATGGGTCGGGTTCCGAGGCCCAACAAGGAGAGGGGTGGATGTCCTTTCCCTGCTCATACTCTAATATAATAATTAAAGGATATTTCTACCATCTTTCTCAAAATAAATATCGAAAACTTCAGTATAACAGTTTACAAGAAAAATACAAGAGAACCTGATTTGTCCTTAAAAGTTTCTCTGATACCATACTGGCATTCGTCCCAACAAATGAAGTTATTGATGCGTTTGAAATGTTGGCAGAAATAATGCCAATTGAGGTTGAAAGCATTATAGATTACTTTGAAAATAATTACAGTAGCAGAAGGATAAGACTTAGTCGATAAGATCCTTTGATTTTCTATTGAAATGTGGAATATGTATGACTGAGTCATAGATGAGCTCCCACGACCAAATAACTCGATAGAAGGATGACATTGTCACATGTAATTAAGTGTTACGTCTTTATACCTAAATATCTGGATTTTTTTTCTCTAAAAGGAAGAGGAGGCTTTTTTTTAATGACGGATAATTCGACAGAGGGTTGCAGTGCATAAAGAACCTCCAAAAAAATGCAAGTACGAGTCTTCCTTTAGAAGAATACGAAATAGTTTTGAAAACTTTTAAAATTGCACTATCACATATTTCTTTTTCACATTTTAGTAAATCGCTTTAAGTATTTTACTTTTAACTTCTAAAGGGGTCACTTATACTACTGGGATAATTGCCCGGAGGCAATTGTTCGGGTGTAGTTGTCCGGGTGGCAGTTGTTCTAGCATTCCGTCTCACATCATAATACTTCCATCTCTGTTGTTTGCTCCCTCGGAACTTCTCTTTTTCTCTTATTTTATTTGCCGTAAGTTCATCGTTGGTTAGCCAATTTCTTAAGGTAAAAATTTCCCCTTTTTTTCTCACTAAAGTCGCATCCAATCGAGGATGGGTTGACTGATTAAAGAACATACACGAAAAAAGGCACACAAAATCTCTACGGGAAAGAGGTATCATTAATTTCCAAAGCTGAAGAACAGATATGAGAAGGATAAGAATATGCCTGATTAAAATGCATAATTTACACATGCCCTTTATCAATATAGCTTTCATTTTTTATGGAAACCACTTCATGAAGATGGCAAACGGAAGACATCTTGGATTTCTAAGATGGCCGCCATATAAAATATTTGTCAATAATCCCATGAGCTCCATGGCTCTTAGAGGGACATTAATGGTGTTGAAGTATAAATTTTCTGAGACAAGAATGCATTAAAACTAATACAAATATCATTAGATTATTTTGTGTACCGAAATCAAATTAATATGTAGATTCCGATAATCTATCACACAGTTTTCACCTTGGTTTTTAAGCTTAAGAACATACATAAATGTCATATATGTACATGTATTATACAATTAAAAATGGTTAAAATGCATGACTTGCCGTGTAAGTTCTAGATTTTTTTACTATTATACAGGCAACAAATAAGATTATACAATTAAGCATGAGGAATAATACGAACTAAATAAACTAGTGAGTAGATACTTCTAGCACATCACTCACATGATCTTTACCGCCACGGTACCGAAGTGAAAAAACTATACACAATGCTCTTCCTTAACATATTCCAACATACATGTATAAATCACATTATCTGTCACTTTTGCAACTGTAAATGTAACGGATAATGTGAATATGTAAGGAGAATATTTAAATAACGGCTAATTTGATTTTTCAATCATTTTATCTAAAAATAGTGTCTGGTAAATATTATAAGTAAAATAAGTTTGTAGTTCACTCAATTCTTTGAGCAGTAAATCATAAGTAAAGGAAAGATCTTAGTCTCTATAAATCAAAGTTCTTATGGACGAAAATTTTCCTTTCTCAATTCTCTACTAAGGAATATTTTCCATTTTCAATTCGTACAAATTTCAGGAAATTTCTTATTTTTGACGTAAAATCACTTTTCACAAACATTTTCGTTCAAAAATCAATATAAATAATTTTAAATAGAGTATTTTCATGATGAGAAAAATTTGCTGGATTTACAAGAAATAGTTTTAGATCTTTATTAAACTTAATCTTTCAAGGAACATACTTTACATTCAACAATAAAACTTATACATATATAGATGGAGTTACGATGTGATCACTTATTGCCCCGAAAGCACTAGACATTCGGGTCTGCCAGGCTTGTACGCACCCCTTGAAGAGCAGGTTACTGCGAGGGGTGATGAGCTATTGCATCCCGTAAGAAAAAGAGGGTCACCATGCCCAATAATGAAAAAAATCAACAATCTTCCCTCAATTTCCCTTTGTTTATCGACGGAGCCACCCTCGGGCAGCTCTACTGAAAAAAAATAGAAGTCTTCCCACCCCTGTGCTTGCGCAGGAGTCACTCCAAATTTCTCTAACCGGAGAGGAGGCTTACTCCTCTCCTTCGGCTACGGGTGTAGGGGACTCCCCTCACCCCCTTCTCTGGAGGTGCTTTCGGGCACCTCCCTCTTCCCAGCCGCAGACCCCCCTTTTCTTTCCAAGAAAGCCAGCAGGCAGCCCATAGCCGACCGCTACCCATTGAAGCGGCTCGGTAGGGCAAACCTCCTTAGGGGGGAGAGGGAAGCCAGGCCCCTTCGGTCGCTTCTCTCGAAAGACCTGCTGGCTAGAATTTTAAACCTAGCGGGGGTCAAGTCCTGTGCCTCCCCAGACATGACTAATGACGCTGCTGCCAATAAGACCTGTGATGTCCTGGGGCAGGGGGGGGGGGGCAACTCGAGGCTACCCCTGAGATAGACATGGTCCTTGAGGCAACACAGCCTCAGAGGGTAGGGCCTTCCATGGGAGCGAATCCGGGCTCGGCGCCAAGCACCGAACTCGAGTCCGACCCTATGCAATGTCCTCCTCAAACGGCTAGGGTTTACAAGGCAGTAAAAGGAGAGGACTTACTGCATCTCGGGGAAGGACCTGGCTGAGGGCGGTTCATCTGGCCTGGGGGCTCCTGCCGGCGGAGGGAAAAACGCGGATTCATCCCCCTTCCTCCTCTCCTAAAAAGAAAAACAAAACAAAAAAGGATTAAAAAGACTCAGGGCTCCTCTCCATCCGCGGGGCTTGCGGGGAGGGATGGTTCTGCTGCTTCGGTAAGCGACCAAGCTAAGATCGTCACATCCGGCACCCCCGCCCCCAAAGGTGCGGAGCCGCTGACTAAGACCAAACGGGCGCAGGGCGGAGCCTCGATGACAACGGGGCCCCTCATTTAGAGGTTACCGGGCATTTTCAAGCCCGCAGGCTTTAAACAATACTCGTTATTCGCTCCACTGATCGCAGCATATAGGCCAAGGGGAACATGATCCATCAGAGGAAAGCATTAGCTAGTTGATTAGTAGAGAGCCGAAGGTGACCCGTTTCTCGGACGGGAGCCTTCTGGCGAATGCAGCGGATGCCTCCGAGGCGGCCAAGATAAGTGCTCTTCGGACACTTCATGGCACCCCGGTGAGTGTGACGCCGTACTCTAACATGAACTTTGTGAAAGGAGGAGTTTATGCGAGGGAATCGTTGACTACTCCATAGAGGACATCACCAAAGAGCTGGCCGACCATGGGGCGGTCAAGGTCGAACGTGTGATTAGAAAGCAGGGAGGAGCCTCGAGACCCATCTCTACACTCTTCGTCACGTTCGACTGTGACAAGCCATCTGAGGTGGTGCGTGCCGGTTGGTGCCGCTACCGCGTGAAGGCATTCGTGCCACTGCCGCATCGGTGTTATTACTGCCACCGCTTTGGCCATATGAATCGTTCATGTAGAAGTGGAAAGTCGCGGTCTCCCGAATTATGTGTAAATTGCTCTAAGGTCGCACACGATAAGTCCAAATCGTGTGTCAATTGCGGAGAGCCACTATCCGCTACTTCGAAGCAATGTGGTGCATATCTCTTTGAGAAAGAAATCCTAGCCGCTCAGGTTCAGGATCGACCTTCAGTCTGCGAGGCTAAGGACTTGGTCCTGGCGCGCCCGGCTCTGCCTGGGACGTCTTATGCCTCAATGGTTAGAAAGATACCCTCTGCTCGTGGTCCATCCAGGCCAACGAGCACGGTTGTTTCCATCCCAAATCAGAGCCCTTCTGCGGGCTCTCCTCGGCCCAAGCGCTCCTCTGGTAAAGCTGGCCGGAAAAAGTGTTCACACCCAGCCCCGTCTAAAACCAGGGCTTCATTCCCCTTCCCCCAGCTTGACCGTTTCCCGTAAGGCTAAACGGCCACGCGCCTCCACCGAGTCGTTAGACTCACAGGAGGCTGCACCCCAGACCATCTTCCGGGGTTCCTAAAGTTGTTCCCCGAAAGAAGGACAGCAACAAAGGAGTTTCGGCTCCTTCGCCCACGCCTAGTGGAGGGTTGAGTGGCTCAAAGACGGTGTATCCTCGGAAAGAGGGCCCCCCGCATTTGAAGCCGCAACGCCCGCATAAGGTTTCTAGGCAGAGGGAGGAAAAGACTCGCATGGCGAGCCCAACCTCCCCCAATAAGTCCTCGAAGGCGACAGCGCCTTGAGCGCATTATACGGCCAACAGCGCCCGGGGTTCTGCCTCCGGGAAGCGTACGGCCATTCCCGTGAGGGTCTTTTGTTCGAAGAGTACCCCCGCGTCTCCTCCGAGAAGGGCCTGGAGGGAATATTCCTTTAATGGAATTGCCGTAGACTCAGAGACAACTCGGAGGGGCTGCGGAGGCTCGTCTCGTCCCGGTCCCCGTTAGCTATTTTTCTGCAGGAGACCATGCTAGGCATGTGTTCCCTGCCCGCCCTCCCAAGGTATAAGAGCTTTGCGACCCCACCACCAAGAGACGGGGGCCGGGCTAGGGGATGCGCGGTTTACACCCAGCATGATGTCTCCGTTCTTCTTTTCACTTTAGATACCTCCTTTCAGGTAGTGGCTGTGCAGCTTCACCTGAATAGGTGGTATAATATAATTTCTGCGTACATTCCACCATCAGCTGACTTTGAGGCAGGTGACTTCCGCCGCATCGTGGCACGGTTCAGACGCCCTTTCTCTTAGTTGGAGATCTGAACCGCAGACATCCTTTCTAGGGAGATTCCTTAATAAATCCCAGGGGACAAGTCCCTGCCAATCTGATCGAACAGTTTGAGATAGGTGACCTAAATGTGAATGAGTTTACGCATTACTGCCCGAGAACTGCTTCATTTTCTTGTCTTGATCTATCTCTGTGCACTTCGGATGCACAGCCTGATTTTGATTGGCGGGTAGTCGATGACCTCCATGGTAGGGATCACTTTCCCATTCAAATATCATTTTTAGGGCAACTGCCGCCTGAGAGCCCACCCCGGTGGTGCTTGGCACAGGCGCAGTGGCCTGCATTTCAGGAAATGACTGAATTCTCTATCTCAGTCGAGGAGTTTAGGTCGGTAGATGAGGCCGTTGAGTTCTTCTCCGGCAACCTCATCACTGCGGGCCTGACTACTATTCGCAGAACGTCTGACCGTTTTGTACGCCGACCACTCCCGTCGTTGTCGGCTGAGTGTGAGACGGCCCTCAAACAGAAGCATTATGCCTACAGGCGCTAAAAGCGCCGCCCGAACGATTTCACTGTCGCTGAATTTCTTCGGCCTAGGTCTAGGTTCCGGTATATTTCGAAGCACGCAGGCATACGTGTCTTTACTTAACGGGAAGACCCCTCTAACAGAGGTGTGGAAGCGATTCAAAAGGATTCGGGGCAAGTTCTCGCAGGACCCCCCCCACCCATTCTCCAGAAGAATGGGACCGCAATCTCGGACCCCGTGTCCGTGGCGGAATCCTTTGCGACCGCTTTCTCCTCATTCTCTAGCCAGGATGCTGCTCCGCCAGCATTCAATGAACGTTGTGATGTCGCGGAAGGCCGCCGAGCGGACTTTACCTTCGAACGGGAAGAACCCTTCAACGACAGGTTTACTCTGAGTGAGTTGCGTTCCGCTCTTGCTTCGTGCGCGGACACCGCCCATGGTCCGAACGATGTCCCGTACGCCATGCTTCGACACCTGGGTGAGCGAGGCATGGCCTTTCTGTTAGATTTGTTTAACAGGATCTGGGTGGATGGTCTCCTCCCAGATTCCTGGAGAATCGCTGCTGTGCTCGCCTCTCGAAAACCGGGGAGAGATCACTCTACTCTGACCGGTTTTCGCACAATCTCTCTAACCTCTTGCGTGTGAAAGTTGATGGAGAACTTGGGAATGTTAGATTAGCCTTGTTATGGACAGCGGAGGTCATCTGTCTTCTGCACAGTGCGGCTTCCGCAAGTTCCTCTCCACGTCGGATGCTCTGCTCCGACTGGAAAATGCCGTCTGTGAGGCCTTCCTTCGAAGACAGAACTTCGTCACGGTGTTTTTCAAACTGGAGAAGGCCTATGATACCGCATGGAGATACGGTATCGTGGAGACTCTTAACACGATGGGGGCAAGGGGACGCCCTCAATGTTTATATCTGAATTTTTGCGAGATCGTCGATTCCGCGGGCAAGTGGGGGGAGCTCTCTCCGGCCCAAAGGAGCAGGAAGAAAGGTGTCCCGCAGGGAAGTGTCCTCAGTGTCATACTCTTTTTCCTGAGCACCAATGGCATCACCTTGGTGCTGCCGGAAATTTTTCTCGCTACGCTCTACGTGGACGACCTTTCGATCTCTTTTAGCGCGTCCCAGATGCCAACTCTGGAGCGTTGACTCCAACAGGTATTAAACCGCGTCTCTCGCTTTGCCGAAGCGCACAGGTTTCTGTTTTCATTTGCCAAGACCTAGGTGGTACATTTCTGCCGCCATCCACGGCTCCACCACGCCTAGATTTGTTTCTCAATGGGATGCACCTGAAAGTGGTTGAATCACACCGTTTCCTTGGTCTTGTATTTGACCGACGCCTCACCTGGGAGGCTGATATTCGATATTCGCAGCCTTAGGGTCTTTTGTACCCGCGCGATGGATATTCTTCGCTCCGTGACGTTCAGCTTATTTGTCGATGCTGGCGATATGCCACTCACTCTAGGCCTGTACCCGCGTCCGGCGCCTCCCTCAGTCGCCAACAGCTCTCACTGCATCCGCAGCTGATTTCGACCGTGCCAATACCGCCGAGAGACGCCAGTCATACCCTAGGCCCTTTGGATTTAGGGCCAGGAAACTCCTTTGAGCGGTAAGTATAGCTCTAGGGCTGGTGGTGCCCTTGCTTCTGCCCAGGACGCTACTCTGGAGGGTACCACATTTAGCTATTTGCCACCACGCCTCTGCTCCCAAAGCCTGTACAGCACCGGGAGTATTGCGTTCGACCTTTTTCGAACACACCTTGTGTCACGCTGGAACCGTGCCATTGTATACGGATGGCTCCAAGTCCGAAACGGGGGCTGGTTTCCATACCACATCCCCTATGTTTGAAGTCAGCGGGGCTCTGCTAGGCGCTGCGTCTGTCTTCACGACCGAGTTGGTGGCAAAACACCACTCGGTACGGGAGATTACGCGACGTGCCCGGTTCGGAGACCGGATTGTGATCTATAGCGACTCGTAAAGCGCACTGAGTACTCTCGGGGCATTGGAATCTCCGCATCCCCTAGTTCGCGATATCCGTGACGCCACTGTTTTGGCAAGCCGGGCGGATGTCGAGATTATCTTCTGCTGGGCTCCTGGACATGTAAGAATTGCGGGTAATGAGCGCGCCGATGAGGGCACCAAAGACTATGCGAGGACTCTACGACCGGACCAACGTTTCGCTCTTCCTCACACTGACTACATGCAGGAATACGGTCAGCTCTTCGGACTACTTGGCAAAGAAGATGGGAGACGGTTCAGGGGAACTTAAAGTTTCGTGCCATTGCGCCGCGACTGTTCACATGGACCTATCCCCAAATTCCGCGACGGCTTCAGGTCACTTTCTGTCGTCTCCGAATCGGACACACTCGTGTCACGCATTGCCATTAGATGGAGCGCTCGCCTGCGCCCTATTGCGACGACTGCGTCGTCCCCCAGACACTTCGGGACATTCTTTTCGAATGTCCCAGTATGGGTGATCTTCGCGCACGTTACCTGCCCTGGTACTGAGATGGACGGTGTCGCTACTGCCTGTCCCTTGTACCCGGAACGAGTTCGTGCACACCGACCTGTGGGCCTTTAGGCTTTTTGGAGGAGGCCGGCCTTCTCCCCGTTATTCAATATTCAACTATGGATTTCGGTCTTCTTCGGCGGGGAGGGCGGGCCTTCCCCGTCGACGGAGCTCGCTCTATATTTTTTCAATTCCTTTTTTTTCTTTTAATTTGGCTTTTAATATAGCCTAGATTTAGGCTAGCTTGAGTACGGCGACTAATGCCATAGAAGGCAGTCGCCAGATGAGATAAAAAAAAGAAGCCATTTTTCCTTTTTTATTGTTGTTGTTTTTTTCATATTCTTATTTCAAAGTACCCTAGTGCTAGGCTGTCGTGAGTGCAGGGACTTGTTTTCAAGTGGGTAGTCGTCAGATAGGCTCCAAAACTTTCAAAAATATTTGTTATTTCCTTGGGGCAGAATGGCTCCTTGTGTCTGGGAGCATTGGCTCACAAATGATCACCGGCAAGGGATGGGGCCTAGAGAAACGGTAGAGGACCTGCTACAGCTGAAACCTGAAGGACTTGTACGTTCTACCGACTCCAATATGTACCCCACAAGGGGATGTCAGATATAGGATGAGTGATTCTGATGCCGCTTACATCTGGAGAATTGTGTGCCCTCCAGGCCCAAATGTTAGTTGGAGATCTGCGGCTATATATCTTTTACGAAGAGTCTGTAGTAGTCAATCGAAGGTGATGCAACTATACTAAAACCACTTGTAGTATGTAGTTACGTGGTACTAACCTATTCAAAGAGCAAAGTATCTATAGGGAAACGTAGCTGTATATTAGAATAAATTACAGAAAATTTAAGCTAAAATTGTTTACAATTCGATTTAAATGGAATAAGTGTGAATCAAACCTGTGCAGCAACTTTACCTGAACTGTAGTGTGGTCCTAAAATATTGTAACCCCATGTAAATATTGTTTTAATTTTCTATTTCAAATATTGTTCTCGTTTTCTATTTCAGATGACCGAAAGTCTTGTTCCACGAAAATGATGGTGTTCATACGGACCTTCTCGCTGTGTGACAGTGTCATTGAAAGTGAATACACTAAAACCAGTACATGTGTTTGATATTATTTTATTGTTCCTCTAATGTTCTTATTACTTTTCGGTAGGGGGTGACAAGACTTTCAGACCAGACTGTATTTATTTAAAAATTGAGTAGAAGTGCAAAAATAGTGTTAAAACACCTTAATATCCTTGTAATTCGCAGAAGAGATAATAATATGTAAAACATTGTATGTTGGGCATTTGCAGTGCAGTTCTAGCATGGAATCACATTCACTAATTCATTAATTCTTGAGGGCATTCGGCTAAACATTCGAGGACGATCTTGAAGAAAAAGCTCTCCGGTGCACACGAATTTGGGACCTCATGAGAGCATTCGGCTAAACATTCGAGGGTGACCTTTGAGAATGAGGTGTCCCGGCAAAGGAGTGACCGACTCTGTTCTCGTTGGAAACCCAACTTAGTGAGGGCAGAACGAGAAATCATGGGTACAAACTTGAACTGAAGCGTTACAACCGTGATCTGTGTGGTAGATTTTTCAGATACAGCATCTGTGGTAGCTGGAACGCACTTCCAGTGGAAGTTGTCAACAGCAATTCTGTTGACCAGTTCAAGTCAAGACTGGACAAAGTCTTGAAAAGTGGCCGTTGGGGCACTTAAGTCGTTGTGCAGAACTGTACCTGCTCAACTGTTAGCCCAAAGGTACCCTCTTTGAATGGACCGTAAGGTCTCCTAGGGTAGTTTTTGTCCTTGTAGGGGTCCGCAGAATTAAAGGCCCTAATCCCTCACGAGGACTCAGAAGTTGCAGAGTTATTTACTTAAAACTAAAAAGCGAAAACCAACGAATGCATCACCTCAAAGGAGTTTGTAAGGAGAGTAAAGAAAATGGTGAAATTAGGAACAGGGAAAAAATCGAGAAGTTATAAAGCCAGAGTACTTTGAAGAGTAGACTACTTGGAGAATTCCACCTTAACATTAATGAGGTTTTTCCGTTATGGTTCAAGTAGTTTTTGTTGTTGTTTTTTTTATTAGACCTCATCTGGCGACTGCCTACATGGGCATTAGTAGCCGTATTAAAACTGGCCTAGTTCTAGGCTACTTTAAAATAAAATTAAACGAAGAAAAAAAAACACCCTAAATGGGGGAAAGAAAAAAAACAAAAACAAATGCAAAAAACAAAACAAAACAAAAAAACAAACCCTGCCTAAATAATAGGGAGAAGGCCGGCCTCCCCCCAAAAGTCAATAAGTCCACCAGTCGATGTGCAGGCACTCATCCCGAGTACAAGGGACAGGCGGTAGCGACCCCGCCCATCCCGGTACCGGGACAGGTGTCGTGCGCGAAGATCACCCAGACTGGGACATTCGACCAGAATGTGCCGAACAGTCTGGGGGACGACGCAGTCGTTGCAATAGGGCGCAGGCGAGCGCTCCATCAAATAGCGATGCGTCACACGAGTGTGCCCGATTCGGAGACGACAGAAAGCAACCTGAAGCCGCCGCGGCATTGGGGGATAGGTCCATGGGCACAGTCGCGGCGCAATGGCACGCAACTTCAAGTTCCCTTCGACCGTCTCCCATCTTCTTTGCCAAGCAGTCCGAAGAGCTGCCCGTATTCCTGCCATGTAGTCAGTGTGAGGAAGAGACAAACGTTGGTCCGGTCGCAGAGTCCTCGCGGACTCTTTGGCGCCCTCATCGGCGCCCTCATTGGCGCGCTCATTACCCGCAATTCCTACATGTCCAGGAACCCAGCAGAAGATAATCTCGACATCTGCCCGGCTCGCCAAAACCGTGCTGTCACGGATTTCGCGAACCAGGGGATGCGGAGATTCCAATGCCCCGAGAGCACTCAGGGCGCTTTGTGAGTCGCTATAGATCACAATCCGGTCTCCGAACCGGGCACGTCGCGTAATCTCCCGTACCGAGTGGTGTATTGCCACCAGCTCGGCCGTGAAGACAGACGCAGCGCCTGGGGGTGTGCACACACTCGGTCTTGCCCCCCCCCCCCTATCCTTCCATGATGGGGCTCGATCTCCTGGTTTTGAGTGTCCTTTGGGAGTGATTTTCTCCTAGGGTGTTTGATTGTAAGATAATGGAGCACTTATTATTGGGTGAAGTGGTCTGATGCAATCCTTTTCAACCTTCATTGTTTTCACTTTACTGTTTTTACGTGCCCGCGTTGGATTATACCTGGTTTCCCGCGACCATTCGTGCTTGCGGATGATTTTTTTTTATTTAATGCAATGTTGCACAACTTTCAGTACCGCTAATTCTGCGCTTGATTGAGCGTTACGCGTGCCCAGTGTGACGGTGAATTTTGCCCCACCCGTAACTAACATCTGTTTTGTTTTCTTCCTTGATAGTGGTCGCCGTCTTGCTTCGTATGGATGAGCCACGCCATTTCGAACAGCCGCACCGTCAGTCAGATGCTCGCTTCCTTCCTTCTTCTTCTCCTCTTCTTTTGCTCCATCGCATCCATGGTAAGACCCTACAAGCCCGAGATTCGCGCGACCTTTTACTTCGTTCCCTCACCGCGTGCGGGCCCTTGCCTCGTGTCTGCTGTGAATCGGTTTTCCTTTATCGGAAGCAAGAAATTATCTGGTGCCCCAAAGTGCCGGGGCGTTATTCTATAATCTTAAATTGGTATTCTTAGATCCGTCAACCGTTTCAAGACTGATCGGGTAATATGTATATGTTCCAAGAATGTTTCGGATAAACTGCGTGAGCACCACACGCCTTGGTGTCCGGTAATCGGCCTTAGTAGACTAAATGGTTCATGGGACGTGGAAAGAAATGTGGTTATGGTTTTTAAGCTCTCCCTCTAACTGCCTTTAATCGTAATTAGCTAAGGCTTTCCTCACCTGGCTCTGCGCCCTTCAACTCATTCTTTCGACATGCTCATTCGCATTATCCAGTGATTTAAATGTAAAATAGCCACTACTTCGTGTCTCTTGATATTTAAGCGCCATGGTTAAGTTAATAAAGTTAGCGGAGAGGTTGTACCATGCAGTTAAAATAGCAAAACAAACGACTGCATCGAATAGCAACTTGTTTGGCGTGGAGCGTACCCCAGATGGTCGCGATGCAGCGTCAAAGAGAGTTGTCATTGCTATTTTAACCGCATTTCATATATGCGCGATTGTAATTTAATTTGAAAATGGCCTACCATCAATTCAGGGTGTATTGCAAAAATTGGTACAGAGTTATTTTGTGAAAATTGTTATTTTAGAATTGTCCTTGAAATGAGCTCAAATGTGGCTTACATCAGGATGGGAAGGGAATAAGAAATCATATGGACCCCATTTTGTTGTCAGTGAACCGAATGACGTCTCTCGCCAACATACCTTTTGATTTGATTGGAGCGCCTGAATTTGCCTACATATATACTTTTCAGCAACAACTTGTTGAAATTACGATGAACAATTGCACAGCGTCATTTTCATATGTTAGGTATTTTTTTCTCTCATTCTTTCTTTTCATTAAGGTAATTTAGATAAAAGCTTTTACTTTTAATCCATCAACATTTTACGGGTTAAAGGAAACAGCTTTCTTTCGCAATGAAAAAAAACATTAATTTATAGCTTCAGCTGTATTCATTAGAAATCTGCGCATGCACTTAGAAGCAGATCTATTAATAGGAAGGAGCGGTGTATTTGTTTAATTATACAATGAGAAGTTAGGAGTTTTCATGATAACTTTAGTTCACAACTCGTCTTCAGGATCATTTTTTATTGATATAAAGTGGGTTCGAGGCAATGGGTTGCTAGACTCATCTTTGTAATGAGAACATTGTGAAGTTAGGGTAAATATAAATGTATGGAAGGAGCAAGGGAAATTCTATGGTGAAAGCAGTGAGTCGCAAAGGGTGGGTGAATCGCCTTGTAAGTTTGCATCGTAATGCTGACGAATGTACATGAAAAGCTTTAAGAAAATACTTCGTTATTGTGCCGTGAATATGAATGTACATGAAAAGCGGTAAGAAAATACTTCGTTATTGTGCCGTGAATATGAATGTACATGAAAAGCTGCAAGAAAATACTTCGTTATTGTGCCGTGAATACGTCATCTTGTCTGGCGAAAATCCTGGTCAGCAGAAGTTGATGACGGTGGAAGGATGCGGCCCGCGTCTCGTCTGGCAGGTCACGGTGAGCTTGCGGAACTCAGGCATTTCCAGCCTCAGCTAGAATAGAAAACCTCATAGTGGAGTGAAGGGATTCGCCCAACGCGAGAGTGAACGCAGCCTCCTTGGATACACAAAGAGTTGTATGTTTGCGAGACCTTTTGGACGATACTGTGAACTTGATGAAGTCAACGGGAGGATACCCTCCCCACAAAGATGCCAAGGGGTACGTGAAAGTGGCGTCCTCGGGCACCTACAATCGTATGACTTATGGCTCTGGACTCCCGTCTCTCTAGGCGGAGATATGATGGATTGTTTTCCCATTTCATTCGAGGGAAATATTTGGAGAGACGGAATAGAAGGGAGATTTTCTGCCGAAATATCCCCGACTCGGGGGTGGGGGATCTGGAAGCAACCGTCACTGAGCCCATAGCTTTCTTGGTACTGGAAACTTCTCGTCTTCGCCATACAGGAATATTCAGCGAAGTATGGTATCTACAGGAACCCCCAGCGAACGTGAGCTAAACTGATCAGCGAATCGATAACGATGCAAAGATAAAATACATCGATTTCAAGCGATTATAGAGATTGACAACTTTGATATTATAGTAATTAGTGAAAGTTGGATTAATACATCAAATAGAGACTTAATAAGGGACTTCCAAATAGAGAGTTAAATAATTAAAGAAAGAGAAATAAGACGAGGTAGAGGAGGACTACTAGCATATTTAGCTAAATAATAACCCTACACCCGCTGATAAATAAAAACATGGACTTAAACTTATGCTCAGATATTTAGGAGTGAAAATCAAAACCAACTATATATAAATTTCATTAGTAGCTGTTCATCACCGCTTTAATGTACTTACTGACATGTTTCGAGATAAACAAAAAATCGGTTATTTGCGGTGATTTTAATTTTCCAAATGTCAACTTTGAAAGCGAAATTGCAGACAGAAACAGTGAATCTTTGTTTACATTTATAAATTATAACTTTCTTCTACAAAATTCGAAAGAACCAACTCGAGAGGGAAAGCATTCGATTTAATATTGCGACTGATGAAAACTTAGTACAGGAAGTATGTGTTGGGGAAGCATTAGGCGACAGTGATCATAACCACATAAGATTCAGTGTAACCTGTTGAAATAAACAATTAGAACACCAACGATCTATTCTTAGTTTCTGCCACTGTAATTTCGATAAATTTAGGTCAAGATTAAATAACATGTATGAGAAGGAGAACTAATTTGCTGCAGAAAACGAAACATATAAAGATTTAGCGCGATTTCAACCCCTGAAGACATTAAAAGTTCAATTAAACGAAGAAATAATTATTATAAACACTACATTTATTATCCTATGGAAGTAAAAAAAATAATAAGATTTGGGAATCGACAACATGAATTAGAACTTGCGAAGACTAGTAAAACTGACCCCAAAAGATTTTACGTATATGTAGGCCCAATAACTTTAAATAATGGTTTGCTTGTAAATGATACTCTTAATATGACCTAGGGTTCTAAATGATAAATTTGCGAGCGTTTTTACCACGAGGATGCATCTAATATACCAATCCTACATCTTTTCTCTAATTTGCCCCCAGAATTCTGTACTCTCGGAGGTTAGATCAGTGAATACGAAATAATGAAATATATTAATGAAATGAAACTCACAAAAATCTCCAAGACCAGCCAACATCTATCAGATCCACTTAAAAGAACAAAAAATGAATTAGTAAAGTCTCTATGCTAAATTTTCCCCCTCTTTAAACGAAGGTAGCGTATCACAGGATTTTAAGGGAGTTAAAGTCCCCCCAAATAGAATATGGCCCTTGCATAATAACCCAAACTATTATAGTTCCTGCATAATATCCCAGGAAAATATGATTTTCTCATAAAAAACAGAAGAGTTGAGTTGGGTCTCTGCATAATAAACCAGGACATAATTACACATGGATAGCCTCCAATAGCTTCTCCCTAACAGCAACATTGGGCTGTATTTCGAAGCTTTTCATTCTTGTGCAAATTGATTTCTGATCATAAACAAGCCATAGAGAGATTGTAACCTTTTTCTTTCACACTTCGCTATATAGACTTAAATTTTGTACATTTTTAACCAATATATATTCATGTGTTCGTTCGTGGTCTCCCTTAAATATTAACAAAATAGCGTTCAATAAATTGGAGATTAAGGGGTGATTTTCTTTTTGTTCCAGTTCGTCTTGGATTTGGCGAGTTATCAAGAATGTCTCTCGAATAAAGTGGAAATCTTTCACAGCAACGTCACAGTCTCTTCCTCCCAAACAGAAGGTCCCTTATCTAAAGGGAATAGCAACTCCGTGACCGAAAATTTCAATGCCGGCGACAGCACTTCCTTCAGGAACGGGACAACGCCTGAACTACCCAATAAAGCCATGGTAGACTCGACAGAGAGCTTCTTCATCTCTCGAGCACAGTTGGAGGCCTTAAGCAAGAAGCTTAATTTCTCGATCGGCGACGAGAGAAATTTCTGCCACGAAGATCCAACCAGCCACTTCCCAGATGTGAGTTTAGACTGGCCCTCGTCCCAGTCGCTGGCTAAGTGTAGTGAATGCTCTTGCACAGTGGCGTCGACGAACCTCGTTGATCGGTTATGGTTGCCCACCCCCCATTAATCCAGAAATCCCACTTTATCAGTAGATTTTGTTAAGTTGCGAATATGTGTTGGACAGCGTCTGATTCCTTGGTGGCAGCATTTGCAGATATATGCGTTAGATAGGTGGTGGTGGTGGTGTTTGAATGCGTTTAGTTTGGGATGGTGATCGCACTGGAGCATTGCCAAGAGTGGCCCATGTTGTAAGGGTTATACGTGATGGAAGCCTGATTACGAGGTTGTGAGGTTCCTTCGAGGATCGCAGTGTAGTGTCACTTTCTAGTTTTGATTCCACATTATACCATTCACCTTTACACGCCTCAGCATTTGTGTCGTCAAACTGCCGCTAAGTGGTGTTGTCCCCTTGGACACGCAGCAGTTGACATCCGGTAGATTGCGTGCCCAACAGGTAAGCTTTTAATTGTGGAGATTATGGCAACTTTGGGACAGTTGCGCCTCCTTCCGGTCACAAGTGCCCATGGAGTCCCCTCTTTAGACTACTCGGACTTTATACAGGGTTTTCCTAAAGTCTGGACACAGGAAAAATTAATATTTTCAATAAAAAATAAACATTTTATCTGTGAAAGAACTCAATAGCGAGTTATGGTATATGAGATAGGAAACCACTGTATAGGAGCATAGAATTTATTTACGAAACTAGTTTCGGTATGAAGTTTACCATACCCTTTTCAGTCGTATTATGAGAATGGAATGGACAAACCAAGTTACTAAATATCTCAAAATCACAACAAAAGAAAATAAAACGGAGAAAGGGGGTCATTAATCAGGGAGGGGGTTCTAAGATCATTAACTAAACTCTTTATAATCAGGTTCCGGGAAGAGGAGCTACATTTAAATTGACCATTCAAAAGATTCAAATTTGGACTTTCTCCTATTAGTATTGATTGTAAAATTTTTATTTTACGGAAATCTTTACAATTATTTATAATTTGGGCCTTTGAATAATCTATTTGGTGGTTGTAATTGCTAATATGATTAAAAATACTGGATGTAACACTCCCTCGCCGGACATCACCTTTGTGTTCATATATTCGTTTTTTATAATGCTATCCCAGTCTCTCCTATGTCGAATGAGGGACAGTTAGTGGAGTCACACGGGATTACATATACACCTACCTCATTTGGCTGATCCATGGGCTTGGTCGACCTGGGGAAATAACTGTTTACTCCTTTGAGGAGGGGAGAGAACGGGAAGGGATAGACAATTCATCGTGTTTCTCACTTTGTTTTTATCCTTGGGACGGTAGTATGTAGATATAGCTCTAGATAAACTCTCATTGATGACATGGAGGGGATAATTAAATTCAATGAATCTGCAGGTTGTATATGTAATCTCACTTCTAAAGAGCAAGGATCACAGATTCTAAGTGCTCTCAAGGACATACCTGTTGCAACGGCTCTTTTAATGCTAAATATCATGATGTGAAAAGAAATTGATGTAAGAGTTAGAATAGGTCGGTTTGCGGTACACAGTGAAGCTAATTTGGTCAATGTCTCTTACAATTTTAACATTGAGAAAGGCTATACAATTATCTTTTTCCCATTCTACTTTAAAATGGATGGTGTGATGGAGGGCATTAAGATTTTTGTGGAAATTGTCGAATAAATTTAAACTTTTTTTAGGCCAAATTTATATGACATCATCTACATACCTAAACCATACAAAATTTTGATGTGGAATAACAGAAGAGAGTAAATTAACTTTCAAATGTTCCATAAAAAGGTTCCATAATAAGGGCGATAAACGATTACTAATGTTAAGACCGTATTTCTGACGGAATAAATCCATTTCACTAATGATTAGCTTGTCAGTAACACAAAGTTTTACAAGATTCATAATTTTATTTTTGCCTAGTGGGAGGTTTAATATCGTATTGTCTAATATCTTAGATATACCATCATGGGCTTCATTAACTGGGACATTGGTGAACAGGCTATCTACAGGATGCGCAGAACCGATTGAGCAGTTTTGAGGAGTCAATGCTCAGGGGAAGGAGGGGGAAGGGAGGTGCGTGTGGTTTCGCTCTGCTCCGTAGACATCCCCATTTTAGTAGCAAACACAATTTGGCGGGATAGGCCCGTACTTCTTTGAGGAGGAAGGAATGACAGTGACTGTGAATTCCGAACGTTATGTCTCAATGTTACACAATTTTCTGCAGCCCAGAATGGAGGAGATTGTTGAAGAAGAGGGAGTGGGGGACGTGTGGTTCCAACAGGATGGGGCTACAGCTCACACAGCCCGAAATTCATTCAATGTTTTGAGACGAATGTTTCCCGGGCGTCTGGTGTCTCTGACGAGTGATTTAGGGTGGCCTGCGCGGTCACCTGATTTTAGAATTTGTGACTTCTTTCTTTGGGGATATCTGAAAGAAAAGGTGCTTAAACGTCACCCTCACACCCTACCACAGCTAAGGGAGCGGATTATTAAAGAAGTTAACGCCATACCCCGCAGTATGTGCGAACGTGCTGTACGAAACTTCAGAGATCGACTCCAACAGTGTGTCGCTGTTGACGGCCGCCATCATCATGAAATTATTTTCAGAACCTAGGGATTATAAATGGTATGTACTGCTAACCTCGGATATAATAACATTTCTTCTCTATAAACGCCCCTTACTTTTTTATAACTCCTTAAAATTGCTCAATTGGTTCGGCCGCACCCTGTACATCAAACCTAACTCAGCAGCTACCTTCTATGTTAATTTTTCAAAAATTTTCAAGGAAATCGGAGGAATGGATTATGTGTGAAGGAGAGGTCAATCCAACGGCGCCAGCAAGAAGGGAGGCTAACCACTTCGAGAGTTTGTATGCATGAGAGTCAATAAACTATATAATAGGTTGGAGTGGCGTTCCTCTTTAGATACAACAACACCCTTTCAAGACCCTTCACACCACGCTCAGGCGTTCCCCAAGGAAGCGTTCTGGCACCCACACTCTACATTATGTTCACAAACGACACCCCACGCCCACCAGAAAACTGCGTTCACACATACATAGTGGCCTACGCCGACGACGAGACCATTCTCGTCAGCGGCCGGGCCCCCGAAGAAATCGCGCTCCACGCACAAAGAATACTTGACGAGAAGACAGACTACGAGGACAAATGTCTGATTGCCACGAATCCTCAGAAGACACAGATGACACTCTACGGAGCTAGAGATCACTTCATGCACAACCTACAAATCTACTCACACACACCAAACATGATCCACCAAAACCCAACAAGGCTCGCATACACACAGTGTACCAAAATCCTGGGGGTAACATTCGACAAATCCCTCAGGTTCAAGTTACACCAGAACATAATACAAGCAAGAGCCTCACGTACAAACGCATCGCTGGGTAGGTTCTACCCAGCGAGTAAAAAACTAAAACTACACTTATACAAAGCACTCGTGCGTCCCATTCTCACGTACGCCCCACTGTCACTCGTAGCTTCGAGCGACACCTGGAAGCAAAAGGCTCAGCGCATTCAGAACTCTGCTCTGAAGCGCGCTTGTCGTTCGCCGCTGTACTCGAGAATGGACGCACTACACAACAACAACAAACTAACTCCTCTCAACACCTACGCTCACACCAGACTTACAAAACAACTCGGAAAACTCACCACAGACCCACTTTACACCTCGCTACATGTAAGAAGGTACGCGATGGCGCCACGATATCCCGCGGCCCACGAACACCTGCCACCCGTACCATTCTTCGCATAAAAACCAATAAGGCATCTTGAATAACGCGTTTCCGGATGGACTGTCAGCCTCCCCTTCCTGACTTGCCCCCAACCCTCGCCCAGTCAATTACCACATAACCTACACCCTCATAACAACACCTCGCTTCGGTGTATAGCCACCGACCTATCTACTCTCGCTGTCCCTTTCTTAATTATTTTCCGCAACGCTCCTCTCTGACTACCTGACTGCCGTGTTACAGCAGTCCCTCTCTGTTCTTTCTATACACAAATTGATTGATTGTTCCTCTTTTGTGGGTTTTCGGCAGACCATACATACGGATCAGTGATGGTTTGGTAGGTTTAAAACGATGTAGAAATTCTGGGTTGGATCGCTTCAGCAATTTTGTGGAGAGTTATGTTGAAGATCTCGGTTTTATTATTCAATGAGTTGGAAGAAAATTTCTATTAAATGTTTGTATCATTGATTAAATCCTATAATTTTTTAGTAAAAAATTTTGGTAATACTTCAGATTCGAGGCGCACGGTAGATGGCGCTGTTAGTCGGCTAAATTTTGGGCTACAGCATTTCTCTTATGACGTCAGACGGTAGCGTCAGATGTGACAATTACTGCGTTATATTTTTTTGTTCTTTTGGGGATTTGTAACTTTTAGTCTATTATTTACTAAAATATCTGCGCTCTGCTCGTTTATAGTTTTTTTCTAAGTTTGGTAAGGTTTATCGATGTATTTTATTGTTTTTTGTTTTGTTTTCGTATTTTTTGTTTACTGCAACGATAACAGCTTCTTACTGGCAACATCGTAGCTTATAAATAGGACCCGTTTTGCAAATGTTTTTCTTTCGTTATTGTGTTTTCGTGCTCTCCATGTGCTTCTTTGTTATTCGAATTCGGCTTTACTTTGTATGATCGCGAAAAACTTTTAGATTATTTAGAGGCGCATAAACTAATCAAAAAACCTATAAACGTAAGAATTGTTTGTTATTAGGTTAGGTTTTTCTGCCAGTAAAAAGCTGTTGGGGGGAAAACACCCCAGTAAATTCAAGGGGACTACTCGTGGGGGAGATATCACTGCATGGTGACCACCCTGCGATGATCCTGAGTTTCAATCAATTGGGGGGGTCTGGGGGGCGCAGCCTCCCCAGTATATACTCATATACAAAAAAATATTACGCCGATATTGTTCACATCTGACGCTACCGTCTAACGTCATAAAAGATATGCTGTAGCCCAAAATTGTAGCCAACTAACAGCGCCATCTACCGTGCGCCCCGAATCTGAAGTGTTACCAAAAATTTTTGTCTAACAGAACAATTTGGTTAGTTTTATCGGATTTTGTTAACACAATATTTTTGCTAGAATTGCGTAATTTAAGGGGTCATAAGGCGTCTGGGGATCTCTAAATATTTCACACTGTCGCTATAGGATAAAGCAGCAGCTACAAAACCATCTAAAAACTCAATGTTTGACTGATCACTTCCATTATGATTTCACATCATCATGTTAGCATTAAAAGGGCCGTTGCAACAGGTATGTCCTGGAGAGCACTTAGAATCTGTGATCCTTGCTTTTTAGAAGTGAGATTACATATACAACCTGCAGATTCGTTGAATTTAATTATCCCCTCCACGTCATCAATGAAAGCTTATCTAAAGCTATATCTACTTACTACCGTCCCGAGGATAAAAACAAAGTGAGAAACACGACGAATTGTCTATCCCTTCCCGTTCTCTCCCCTCCTCAAAGGAGTAAACAGTTATTTCCCCAGGTCGACCAAGCCCATGGATCAGCTAAATGAGGTAGGTGTATATGTAATCCCGTGTGACTCCACTAACTGTCCCTCATTCTACATAGGAGAGACTGGGATAACATTATAAAAAACGAATATATGAACACAAAGGTGATGGCCGGCGCGAGGGAGTGTTACATCCAGTATTTTTAATCATATTAGCAATTACAACCACCAAATCGATTATTCAAAGGCCCAAATTATAAATAATTGTAAAGATTTCCGTAAAATAAAAATTTTACAATCAATACTAATAGGAGAAAGTCCAAATTTGAATCTTTTGAATGGTCAATTTAAATGTAGCTCCTCTTCCCGGAACCTGATTATAAAGAGTTTAGTTAATGATCTTAGAACCCTTCCCCCTGATTAATGACCCCCTTTCTCCGTTTTATTTTCTTTTGTTGTGATTTTGAGATATTTAGTAACTTGTTTTGTCCATTCCATTCTCATAATACGACTGAAAAGGGTATGGTAAACTTCATACCGAAACTAGTTTCGTAAATAAATTCTATGCTCCTATGCAGTGGTTTCACTATCATACATTTTATTTAATTGAAATATTAATAAATAACATCAATGTGATTTCCATCATTTGTCACACAAAGTTCGATTCGCTTTGCGAGATTTAACCGATGAATCTAATGCATCGACTCCCAATTTCCGTCAAGTTGAGCGCATTCATTTATGATGCGTTGTTCCCTCAAGTGTCTCTTAGCTTTAATTTTAATTGAGTACAACTTCTCTTAATGTACTCCAGAAAAAAAGTCAAGGGAGGGGGGGGGGCAATGTCAGGTGAATGAAGATACCATTAAGTACACCTTCTCCTTTAGTATACCGCCAGAAAATTAAGTCAAGGGATATAAAGCCTGTGAAAGGAAGAGACCATTGAGTCCACTTTCTCCTTTAGCATACCCCATAAAAAGAAGGCAAATGGGGTAAGGTCTGGTAAAAGAGGAGACCATTGTGATGTTTCCTTTATTGATAGTTTTTTTTTCACCAATCTGCTCTAATTTAAGATGCATTTTATGCCTCAATGAGGACAGACTGATTAACGTGGGATCCGAAACACGGGTATCCACATATAACGCAATGCTTTGTCGACCCGAATCGGTTTTCATCCGACTACTAACCGCGACTGAATTGCTTAACTTCGCTGTAATCGGAAACGCTGTTTCCACTCAGCTAAGCCGTATCCCCGGTATATATTATAGCTTCCAAGCATTTTAACTTCTAACTTCATTACTTTCTTTACATCCTACTAACTTTCATGCGTGAATGCCCTTGTTTGTTTTCGCTCTTTCGTGTAAAGTAAATTATAACAACAATGCCCCTTAGTAACTAAGCTCGTCTTTTCCTGAATTTGATTTAATTAATTTTCAACTTCATCCATTTTTTTGTGTAAGATTGGGTTGGGGCACATCAACCCCCTTTGAATCTTTGTATTTTATCTTTATTATTAAGTTTAAGGATCTGAATTAATAGACATATATTACAATTAAGTTCTGGAAATAACCCGCCTTTAAATAAAGACGAAAGTTCTTGGAATCATAGTTTTTCTTCTTCTTTTGTCTCAGGCGAGTTTTGCGAACTTCTCCTCAATTAAGGGCTGCATCCACCGTGCCTTATTCATCCTTTAGTAATAAAAGGCTTCCTTCATGGCTCGGTGAAGAAACCTTATTGATTATATTTCAGTGATAGTGTTTTATTGATGATTTTACATTGATTATAGCTTTATTGATGATGCTTAATTGATGAAACATCATTGAATATGCTCAAATGATGATGACTTATTGATGACACCTCATTGATGAAGCTTAATTGATTATGCTTCATTGATGATTCTTCAATTATTATACTTCGCTGATGAAGCTTCATTTATGATGGCCTTTCACGTCAATGCCCCGCAGTGGGAGACACTGTGCAGCCTCCTCACTCGGTACCCGGAGGAGCTGCCCGTCCTCTCGGCCTGACTGCAAATTAAGGGAGCCCCGTCACTGGGTTGATTTGACCACTCTGATGGAGCCTGGGAAAGTTGTTGGTGCGCTTTTGTTTCTCCCTTACCTCGTACTACTTTACCTTTTTATTAGTAGTATTATTATAAGCTATAATTATTATTATTTTATTATTATTTATCATTGCTTATTATTTTGTAGTATTATTATTACTAATTTATTATTATTTGTTATTATTATTATTAATTTTATTAGTCGACTATCCCCTCAACATTTTTCACCCGCTCTTTGTACCTGTAGGACTGTTCCAACCCAAGAGTTCGTTCTGGAAGCTATGGTGTATTGGCGGATTGCCATCCTGAGATCACCTAGCACCAGGGTATGATAATAATAAGTGATCACCCATCCTGCTTACTAGTGGACCCACCTATTTCTACTTCTCTTGCTTACATACCCTACTACCCCTTTCCAAACTTGCTTTTCTATCCACAGATGTCTACGTAAGGGGCGCAGCGATTTGCCATCCTGGCTGCCGTGCTTACGGGACTCAGCGCCCCGTCCGACCCCGGTTTAGCCTTTTCTCCTTCTTTCTGACAGCCTTTTTTACCCTACTTCACCACTCTCCCTACAACCTCTCCCACATATTTCTCTGGTCGGCCTCTAATTTCACAGGGTAGATGTCGACCAGCTTCCCCTCACCCAACTATCCCGGATCGGGGCTGAAGGGGTAGGGACAACGTTCCCTCAATCCCTGAGCTCTGGGCTGGGGTAGGGAGTTAACAACCTGCTTCATCCCCACCCTCAGCTCTCTCACATACCCCTTTCATTCTCCCTTCTAACTCTACCAAATTTTAAGCCATGCCCAAGGTCGAGCCGCCATACTGATGAGCTGCCAAATCACTAGGCGACAGAAGTGACCTTAAATGGCGGCAGCCGGTTCTGCCTGCCCCGTGTTCACCCCTCGCAGAGCGGGCTACTGCGTGGCGTGATGAGCGTGTGCATCCCGTGAATTACAAAGGGTCACCGTGCCCAATGATGAGTTAATTTAAAAACTCCTCCCTCTACCTTCCCTTCTACCAACACCGAAACCAGCTTCAGGCAGATCCACTAAAAGAAATAGAGATTCCCCCCCCCCCCTGTGCTCTCTGAACGGGGGACCCTCAAAATTTCTTCTACCGGAGGGATGGGGGTCTTACTACTTTCCTTTGCCTATGGGTGCAGGGAACTAATCATCGCCCTCTTCTCTGTCACTTTTTCCAACGGCAGTCCCCCATTTACTTTCTAAGGGGACTGCCAAGAAAGCAGGCTCCCGGTTGGAGTGGTTCGATAGAGCCAACCCTATTAGGAGAGCAAAGGACGCCAGGGCCCATTGGTCCGTGCCCCTTAATTTCCTGCAAGCATGCACGACAAGTTTGAAGGGTGTCAGTGTACCTGCCCTCCTCTCTTCCTCGACAGATGCATGTTTACCGGCATTAGAAGATAAAAAAAGAACCTCGAATGGGATCAGTGATGTATTAGGGAAGGATGGCCAAATAGAGCCCTCCCCCTCTTTGAGATAGACTTAGTGCCTAAAAGTATCGGGCCTAACATAGTAGGACCTTCCATTGGGTCGAACCTTTGCACGTGCCAAGCACTGAACCCAATTCCGCCCTGTGCCAGGACCTCCTTAGACGGCTCGGGCACCCCGAGGCCTTACAAGGAGAGGAGAGATCTCTTCCCCCGGTTGGTTTTCCTATGATAACCAGGACCTTCTCCATTCAGAGAAGGATCTTGCTGAGGCCGGCCCATCTGGCCTAGGCGCTCCTACTAGCGGAGGAGAGAAGCGGGTTCATGTCATGCCCTCATCTCCTATAAAGAAAAATAACAAGAAAAATACTAAGAAAACTCGTGGCTCCTCTCCCTCCGCGGGAGCCAGGGAGAAGGAAGGGTTTGTGGCCGTTTCGGTAAGCCACCAAGCCATGATCAGCACGTCAGGTCCCGTTGCTCTCCCGGGTGGGGAGTCCAGGACGAAGACCAGAAATGCGCAGAGCGGAGCCTCGTTTACGTTGGGGCCCCTCATCCAGTGGTTACCTGGCGTTTTCAAACCCGCTGGCTTCAAACACCTCCTTGTTATTCGCTCCTCTGATGGCAGCATGTTAGCTATGGACAACATGATCCTTCAGAGGAGAGCTCTAGCTAGTATGATTAGTAGGGAGCCGAAGGTCTCCCGTTTCTCCAAACGGAACCTTTTGGCAAATGCGTCGAATCCCTCCGAGTAGTCCATGATTAGTGCTCTTTGGACACTTAATGTCACACCTGTGAGTGTGACGCCGCACTCTACCATAAACTTCGTGAAGAGAGTAGTTTATGCGAGAGAACCCATGGACTACTCCATAGAGGACACCACCTTAGAGCTGGCTGACCATGGGGCGGTCAAGGTCGAACGTGTGATGACAAAACAGGGAGGAGCCTCGAGACTGAACCCTACACTCTTCGTCACGTTCGACTGTGACAAGCTCCTTGAGTCGGTGTATGCTGGTTGGTATCGCTACCACGTGAAGGCATTCGTGCCACTGCCGTAGGGATGCTATTACTGCCACCGCTTTGGCCATACTAATCGCTCCTGTCAAGGTACAAAGTCAAGGTTACCCGAAATCTGTGTAAGTTGCTCCAAGGCTACACACGATAATTTCAAATCGTGTTTGGCCAAGTGTCTCAATTGCGGAGAGCCGCACCCCGCTTATTCGAAGCAATGTGGTGCGTTTCTCCTTGAGAAGGAAATCCTAGCCGTTTAGGCTAAGGATCGTCTCTCATTTTGAGAGGCTAGAGGCTTGGTCCTTTGCACTTGGCGCTGCCCGGGACGTCCTATGCCTTAATGTTAAGAAAGACACCCCCTCTGCTCCTTGCCCCTCTAGGTATACAAGCACGATCGTTTCCGCGCCTATTCTCAAAACATTCTGCTGGCTGTACCCACCCCAGGAGCTCCTCTGGTAAAGCTGGTGGCACAAAGGGTTCACACCCAGCCCACGCTAAAATCCGGACTCCCCACCTCCTCCACAGCGGGAACATTTTCCGGAAGGCGAAACGACCGCGAACCTCCACTGAGTCGTTAGTCTTACAGGAGGCAACACCCGTCTTCTGGGGTTTCTAAAGCTGCCACCGAAAGGAGGACAGCCCACACCCAGTGGTAGGCTGGGTTTCTTGGAGACGGTGGATCATTCAAAAGACCCACGTCTCCTAAGCTGCCCCGGTCACTTAAGGTTTCGAGGGGGAGGAAGATAAAGACTCGGATGATGAGCCCAACCTCCACGATAAGTTCTTAAAGGCGACAGCACTTTCAACGCATTGTCCGGCCAACAGCGCCCGGCGTTCTGCCTACGGAAAGCGTACGGCTGTTCCCGTGAGTGACTTCTCTTCGAATAGGGACCCCGCATCTCCTTCGAGCAAGGCCTGGAGGGAATATTATTTCAATGGAATTGCCGCGGACTGAGTACCAACCCTGGTGTAAGCTGCGGAGGCTCGTCTCCTCCCATTCTCCGTTAGCTATCTTTTTTTCAGAGACCATGCTTGGCCGTGGGCCCTGCCCACCTTCCCAGGGTATAAGGGTTTTGCGACCCGACCACCAAGGGATAGGGGCCAGGAGGGAGGATGCGCGATTTACACCAGGCATGATATCCGTGTTCTTCTCTTCGCTTTAGATACCTCCTTTCAGGCAGTAACTTTTCAGTTGCACCTGGATAGGAGGTATACTGTTATTTCCGAGTACATTCCACCGTCAGCCAAATTTGACGTGGGGAAATTCCGCCACGTCCTGGCACGGTTGCGGAGTCCCATTCTAATGCTTGGAGATCTGAACGGTAGACACCCTCTTTACGGAGACTACTCGAGTAATCCCAGGGGTCAAGTCCTTGTCGACCTGATCGGCGAGCTGGAGATAGGTGTCCTAAATGTGGATGAGTTTACGCATCACGGCCCGAAAACCGCTTCATTTTCCTGCCTCGATCTATCTTTGTGTTCTCCGGATGCACAGCCTGATTTTTGGTGAGGGATGGTCAATGACCTCCATGGTAGTGATCATCTTGCCATTTAAATTTCATTTCCTGGCTCGCTGCAGCCCAAGAGCCCGTCCCGGCGGTGCTTGGCGGTGGCGCGGTGGTCCGCATTTCAGGAAATAACTGATTTCTCTATCTCGGTCGAGGAGTTTAGGTCGGTAGATGAGGTCGTTAATTTCTTCCCCAGTAACGTAATCACCCTGGGCCTAACTAATATTCTTAGAACGTCTGGGCCTTTTGCACGCAGACCGCTCCTGTGAATGTCAACCAAGTGTGAGGTGGGCCTCAAACAGAGGCGTTATGCTTACAAGCGCCGCCCAAACGACTTTGCTGTGGATAAATTTCATCGAGCTAGGGCTAGGTTCCAGTATATTTCGAAGCACGCCCGCCGCTCTTCTTGGAGGGCATACCTATCTTCACTTAAAGGGAAAGACCCCTCTACTAGAGGTGCGGAAGTGAGTCAAAAGGATTTGAGGAAAGTTCTCGGAGGACCCCCTCCCATTTCCCAGGAGAATGAGTCCGCATTCTCGGAGCCCGCGTTCATGGCCGAATCTCTCGTGACCGCTTTCTCCGCATGCTGCTCCACCAGCATTCAATTGGCCTTTTTATGTCAGGGAAGGCCGCCGATTGGACGTTACATCCAGAGGTTGAGAAACCTTCAACGGCAGGTTTACTTTGAATGAGTTGCGTTCTGCTCTCACTTCGTGCGCGGAGAGCGCCCCTGGTCCAGAGGGTGTCCAGTATTGCATGCTTTGACACCTAAGTGAGCGAGGCATGGCCTTTCTGTTAGATTTTTTTAACATGATCTGGGTAGAGGGTATCCTCCCAGCTTTCTAGCGAATCGCTACTGTGCTCGCTTTTCGCAAAAGGAGATATTACTCTAACATGACCTGTTTCCGCCCAATCTCTCTAACCTCCTGCGTGTGCAAGTTGATGGAGAAATTGGTAAATGTTAAATTAGCTTTTTTCTAGACTGCAGATGCCATCTCTCTTCTGCACACTGCGGCTTACGAAAGTTCCATTCAACGTCGATGATCTGTTCCGACAGGAAAATGCCGTCTGCAAGGCCTTCCGTCGTAGACAACACTACGCACGTTTTTTTCGATTTGGAGAAGGCCTATGATACCCCATAGCGATAAGGTAGCATGGAGACTCTCCACACGATGGGTGCGAGGGGATGCCTCCTAAACTTTATATCTGAATTTTTGTGAGATTGTGGATTCTTGTATGGGTGGGGAGAGCCATCTCCGGCCCAATGGAGCAGGGAGATGGCGTCCCGCGGGGAAGTGTCCTCGGTGTCGCACTCTTTGCCCTGAGCATCAACGGCATCACCTCGGTGCTGCCGGTGCTGCTTTCCTTAGACGACCTTTTGATCTCTTTTGGCGAGGCCCAGATGCAAAATCTGTAGCGTCGACTCTAACAGGCATTGAACCGCATCTCTTGCTATGCCGAAGAGCACAGGTTTTGGTTTTTCTTGGCCAAGACTAAGGTGAGGCACTTCTGCCGCCATCCACAGCTTCATCCTGGCTCAGACTTGTTTCTCAATGGGGTACGCCTGGAAGTGGTTGAATCGCACCATTTCCTCGGCATCACCTCGGTACTACCTGAAGATGTTCTCGCTACGCTCTGAGCACGTTGTCCGTTGTAGTCGGGATGGGTTAGTGCCCAATAAATTGTGGAATTTACGACTTTTGGGAGGAGGTCGGCCTTCTCATCTTTATTTGACAGAAGAGGGGGTGTAGGTTGAATGTTCCTGCGCAGGAGGGGGGGGGGAGTGCTCTCGGGGTATTTGAATCTCTACATTCCTTAGTTTGCGATATCCGTGACGCCACGGTTTCGGCGAGAAGGGCGGAGTTCGAGATTATCTTCTATTGGGTGCCTGAACATGTAGGAATTGCGGGGAATTAGCGAACAGACCAGCGTTTTGCGCTTCCTCATACCAATTACATGGCAGGAATACTGGCAGCTCTCCGGGCTGCTTGGCAAATAAAATGGGAGATGGTCGAGGGGAACTTAAAGTCGTGTGACATTGCGCCGCGACTGTTCGCATGGACCCTTCCCTCAATGCCGCGACGGCTTCAGGCTGCTTTCTGTCGTCTCCGAATTGGACACACTCGCGGAATGCGCCGCCATTTGGTGGAGCGCTCGCCTGCGCCATCCTGTGAAGACTGCGTTGTCCCCTAGACTGTTCAGCACATTCTTGTGGATTGTGCCAACCTGGGTGATCTCCGCTTACTTTACCTGGCCCGGTGCCGGTACTAACGGAGTCGCTACTGTTTGTCCCTTGTACTCGGCATGAGTTCGTACACATCGTCTTGTGGAGTTTACGACTTTTTGGCGGAAGCTGGCCTCCTCAACATTACTTGAACATTTTTGTGTGTTTTTGTAGGTCGCATGTTCTTGCGCCGGGGAGGGCAGGCCTACACCATACGCCGGAGTATTGGTTTGGACATTTTTAAGCACACTTCGTGTCACGTTGGATCCATGCCAGTGTATACAGATGACTCCAATTCTCGGGAAAGTGTCGGTTTCCACGATCTATCACCTATGTTTTGAAGTCAGCAGGGCTATACCAGGCACTGTGTCTTTTCAACGCCAAGCTGGTTGCAATACACCCCTCCACACAGGAGATAACGCGTTGTGCCCGATTCGGAGACCGGATAGTGATCTATAGCAACTTACAAAGCGCCCTGACTTATCTCGGGGCATTTTCAGTTTCGCACCCTCTGGTTGAGTTACTCTAACGCCAATGTTTCCGAGAGTCGGTTAAATTAAGGAATTATCTTCTGTATTTCAGGTCATGTAGGAATTGTATGGAAAGAGAGCACCAAAGATTCCTTGAGAACTAGGTGACCAGATTAGCGTTTCGCTCTTTCTCACAATATATAAATGACAGGAGTCAGGTTAGTCCTCCGGGTTACAAGATGGGAGACCACCAAGTAGAACCAAAAGTTGCGAGCCATCGGGCAATGATTGTTCCCATGAACCTAGTACCCAATGCTTCGGTTGCTTCAGGTCGCTTCCTATCCTCTTCAAATTGGGCGCACTCGGAGGATGCACCGCTTTTAGATGAAGCTCTACCCTGCACCTTACTGCGACGACTGCTTTGTCCCTGTTGCTTGACTACACACAGCATTCGGAGTATACTAAAATGCTTTACGATGCGCCATTCGTAGGTTGTTTCGCGTACATGCACGAGGTTGTCTCGCGTACATGCACGAGGTTGTCTCGCGTACATGCACTAGGTTGCCTCGCGTACATGCACTAGGTTGCCTCGCGTACATGCACTAGGTTGTCTCGCGTACATGCACGAGCTTGTACGCGATTGGCTGACCATAAGCAAAGGACGGTCATGGAACAATACATAGCTAAGTCAACACTTCTCCCTCTTTTTTTTACTTCAGCAGAGACCTACTTAGTCTCGGCAAACATTGGTTCGAATGTGGCGAGATGTCACTCGCTCTGCGCATGCACAGTGAATTATGCGCCTGTACTCGCAATCCCGGCGCCTTTCTCATTCACCAACGGCTCCTCTCATTGCAGCCAAGGCCGATATTGAAGGTGCATATGCCGCTGAGAGACACCAGTCCTTTCATAACCCCTTCGTGTTTAAGTCTAGGAAACTCCTTCGAGAACATGGTGAAACTCGAGCCGGTTGCGCGTCTAGTTCTGCCCAGGCTGCCACCCTAGAGGATAGCACCTTTAAGAATTTTTCGCCACGCCTCTGCTTCTAAAGCTTCTACAGCGCCGGGATTATTGTGTTCGGCCTTTTTGGAGCACACTTCGTCTCACGCTGAATCCGTGCCAATGTATACTGATGCCTCCAAGTCCAAAGAGGGTGTCAGTTTCTATGCTGTATCTCCTCTGCGCCGGCATTGGGATTAGTGCGGTCGCCATCCCTTCTCTTTTGCACTCCTGACGGGTTCCTGTACACAGACTTCTGGTTATCTGACATTTTGCAAGAGGCTGGCCTGCTCCATTTTATTTGATTCTCTTTGGTGTTGGTCGCATTTTCCTGCGCCTGGGGAAGACGGGCCTCCTCCAACGCCAGGATGCGCTTCCTTCTTGTTGTTTTGGTATTTTTGCGAATTTTAGAATTGCCTAGTGCTAGGCTAGAATTTTTAATTTCGGTTACCTATGGCTTTGAAGAGAATCGGCAAATGGGAGAATTCAAAACAACAATCACGTCCATTACCTTTCATTCAAATTTGAGGTTACAGTCTAGAATCATATAAACAAAGATGGTACTTATGAATGTTAGTTTATGTATAGTTTTCATCTCGATCACAATTGGCTGATACTTAAACCAATGGTTTACATACAATTTTACATGAGCTCTAATTATCCCCACTCCTTCTCCTAAATAAAAAATAGTACTAATTTCATGTCTTTCAGATGGTGTGGTTAGAATCCCTTTTATCAATGTTAATAGTAAGTTTAACCCTTAGTATAGTGTTAGACTTAGAATTAATTATTGCATTTGAGTCCAGTTGGGTTCACATAGTAAAAAAATGAGTTGAGTTCATTGATTTAAGCCTCCCCTACATATATTGTAAGCATCGCTGATCTCAGAGACGATTTCGAAATTCACCCAACTTTAGTTCTGCTTTTGATGATTTGTTAGTCATCTTGTTAAAGATCCCTTGTCCTTTATTCCCTCATGATAGTCATTAAAATGTTTCTGATCTTTGAATTTAATACCTAACATTCCTTTCTTCTAGTACTTTACCTTCTGCATCGTTATGGTGATGATGAGTTGCGCTGTATACCAAATGATGTTCTCCATTATTAAGCTCATTCTTCTAAGCGGCATTTGTGCAGCCTACCTTTCCATGGTTCTTGTAACCCACAGTAACCTCTTTAGGAATCATGATCATCTCGTCATACTGCAAAACGAGTGAGTATTACCTTTATGTTTGTTGGGTCATGTGAATTTTTTTTGGGGGGAGGATCCGAAATGAAACGGTTATATTTATTTTCTTTTTAATTTAAGGTTCTATTCTGGCGACTACCAGCAAGGACATAGCCGCCGAAATTACATTATACCTGTTAATTATTTAGACTATTTTAGGCTAGATTAAAAGGAACGACAAAAAGAGGAAGACAAAACAGACTTAAACGCACACACTACTAAGCAAATTCTCACAAACCCTTAAAAATACAGAGAGGAAAAGCATGATCAGGTGCTGGAGGTAAACTTGATCGCTGCGGAGACTGAACATTCCACCCCAAACAGTGGATGAGGCCTAATTCCCTTAAACTCCCAAAGGGTTAACAATCTATTCTGCACGAATCCGTCCGGAGTACAAGAGATGAGCGGTTGCCCCTCGCTCATTCCAGTACGGGCACAGGTTGCGCTCGCTAAGAGATTCTGAGAGACAAAGCAGTCGTCATAATACGGTTCACGACAGAGCTCCATCAACTTGCGCTGCGTCCCACTAGTGTGCCCGATTCGGAGGCGAGATAAAATTACCTAAAGCCGTCGAGGCATTAGGTCCAACGGAAAAAAAAACGTCACAATGGCATGCACTTTAGGTTTCCGTCGGCCATTTCCCATCTTCTTTACCAGGCAGCCCAAAGGGCTGACCTGATTCCTACTATTTAGTCATTTTCTGCAACCAATACATGTCCAGGAACCCAGCATCAACGATCTAGACATCCTCCGGGCTCGCGGCAGTCGTAGGTGACGAATACTGAAATACTGTGAACCTAGGAGGAAGGAGGGGGGAAGGCGAAGATTCAAAGGCCTCAAGGGAACTGAGTGTGCGCAATGTTCCATAGGGGAGAGTTTTTTGTGATGGACTTGTCAATAAAGACAAATACAGCACCTGAAAGAGCCTCATCAGCTTCTAACAATCTCCCAGTAGCACCAATGTTATACCGTTGATACTCAATGTAAATAGAGTGGCACTAAGGGTACTTTTCTGCAGGACGCCCCATTCCTGTTCAGTTAGATTGGAGAGAGAGCTCCTATCCACCCCTACCTGGAATTGACAATACCGCAGAACCTCAGACACAAAAGTTAGAACCCTTCTCCTAGCTCTTATGGTGGAGAAAGTCCCCATGCTACCGTATTGCCATACAGTGTTGGTTTCGAAGAAAGGCCTAGCATATAGCATTCCGAGCCGAAGCAGAACATTCGACGTGGAGTGTAACTTGCGAAATCCGTACTGTGCAGAAGACCGGTGGCATCTACTGTCCAAAATATAAGTTAGATTGACATTGGCCCATTTATCCGTCAATTTGAAAACTAATGAAGTTATTGAAAGTAGGCGGAGATCGGGCGGGGTATAGAAATCTCTTCCCTACTGAAGAAAATGCACGGTGGCCATTCTCTAGAAATCTGAAAGGATACTCTCCCCGTTAAGATCATATTGAAAAGGGATAATAAATTAGCTATACCTCGCTATCCAGGTGTCGAAGCATGGCTACTTGGATATTGCCCCAACCATAGGCGGTATATGAGCACGAAACGAGAGCGCAGCGCAGCTCACTTAGCCCTAAAGTGGTCGTTGAAAAGTTTTTGCGTGTGAAGGTGAAGTCCAAGTCACCGGACTTCAGCGTCCCAACGACGTAACTTGAAATCTAGTATAGCAGCATGTCTGCTAAAGAATGCGAAGATTCAGCAGGGACGCAGTGTTCTAGATTGCGGTCATATCTTCTTTGAGGTTGGGAATGGGGTCCTGAGAATACTTACCCTGAATCCTTTCGATTCGCTTTCACAGATGTGCAAGAAAAGTCTTCCCCTTAAGTAAAAACACGTATTACTACCAGGAAGAGGGATGAGCGTGCTTCAAAACATACCAAAACCTGGACATCGCTCTACTGAACTCTCTACTGAGAAAGAAGTCAGTTGCTTTATGAAATGCGGGCCACCGTGCAAGCTCAATGCACTGCCGAGGTGTTTTCTCTGGCAGCGACAGCGATCAAGTAATGGATATTTAGATGGGAAGGGGAAAACTAGCGTGAAGGTCCTTGAGCACCATCAAAAATCAGATTGTGTATCCGGATAGCACAGGGATAGATGGAAGCAAAAGAATGAATTCATCTAAAATTAAGACACCGATTTCCATTGATTCGATCAGGTTCACCAAAACCTAGCCCTTTGGATTCATCCCCAGAGAGGGTGCTTACCATTCATGTCTCTGCGGAGGAGAAAGGGTCTTGCCAACCACGCAACGAAGTGACGAAATTCCTCCTCATCGAGATGAACTAAGGTTAGAATACACACTGAAAGAATAATATATCTCATATCCAGGTGTAGTTTCGCTGTCACGGCCTTGAAGGGATTATTTAAATCCAGATATATAACAAAGACAGCATGTCTTGTATAAATTGCGTATCCACGTGCCCAGCCCCACATCCCTGGTGGAGGGGTTTCATAACCCGTATAGTCCGAGTAAGGCGCACCGATCCAAAGTGGTCTCATAAAGATAAAGAGCTAAAGGAGAACGGGAAGAGAAGAGCCTTCATAGATCTTCCCATTTAGCCAGTAGTTCCCAGAAATTCCACTGAAGAAAAATGCCTGCCAAGGTAGAATGGTATGCGGAGGCCATCAATAAAGTAAAGACCATCAATGGAATGGCCATAGACTTCCTGGGAACAAACCTCTTAGCTGTTTGGTGTAGAATGCGGTACAGCGCTGCTGCCTTCGGAGGATTTACTGGAGGAGGTTTGTCTCTGCAAATGAACATCTCTCTCCCTCTGCCTTGAAACCTTTAGTGAGTGAAGTACTTTGGGATTAGGGGCCCTCATCCTTTGGAGTGGAATCGACTTTACAAAACACCCCGCCCAGCCTTAAATAGAGACAAGGGAGTCGAAGCTAACTTGATGCTGCTCTCCTTTCGGAAGCCATACTTTAGAATCCCCGAGGTTGGCCTCGTGACTACCTTCAGAGGATTTACTTTTTTGTCAGTCAAACGACTCGTTGGAGGCGCGCGGCTGCTTCGCTTTTTTAGAGTGGGTAGCATGGGGGTAGGGGTGCTGGTTTTAGCCGGGATGGCACGTGAGCTCGAATTGCCGCTTGCTTTAACAAGATGGCTTTCGAGGAAGGTAGATCCCACAGAGTGGTTCCGACTTGACGAAATGTCTATCGTGCTCTTAGACAAGAGAAGTCTATGAATTCTTAGGTCAGTATTGGAAGAATTCCTTTGCTGATAGGAAATAGATTCGGTGTGCAGCTAGAACAGCCAGGATCTCCTTCTCATAAAGCTATGATATACTTTGTTCAAGAGAACAGAGTGTGGCTCTCCGAAATAAACCCATTTGGCTTGATATGAGAAAAAATTATCGTGTAAAGCTTAGGAGCAGTTAACAATAGCACAAATGGATTGACGCTGTAGCAATATCAACTAGAAAGCATCGAATCAAAGATCTTGATACGACGGAACGTGACGGAGATTATAGAGGTAGATCTCAAGACCCATCACTGTTTCCTCCAAACCTATCGTTTGACCATGGCCGCTTCCTGGTCGGCCATCTCTTCTCAGAAGTATTCTGAGGACTAGTTTACGATTTCCCTTACACATACTAAGCCTTTCACGATGTTCAAAGTAAAGTGAGGTATTATTTTTACAGGCGATCCAACAAGTGTACGAATAGCACTCCCAATTGCTCCCTGATCACGATCTGTCACTTTCACCAGCATGGTCCTGTCCAAGAAATAGGCGAACATCGGTTTCCTCTGAGAACCATAGCTAATGTCTGACGCTGATGAACATGTGTCCTTTAGACAGACTGCTCTCATCAGTATAACTATCAATAAGTGTTTGAAGCCAGGACGCTCGAACTCCTGGTAGTCCCTCTATGAGGGACTACCTGCTCCTAACTCATTTGTTGCAAAGGCTTTTCTCCCTCTGATTGGGGCACCTCGAGACCAGTTAAGCCATGCTAGGTCTGGTCATCTGTCGAATCGGTTTGGGACCCTTCTGTATTCGGGACTCCCGAGTACGGCAAAATAACACTTACTCCTCATAGTTTGATTTTTTTTTCTCTTTTGGGGGGTAGGGGGAGAAGGGCTGTTTATCACCTACTTACCCCCCCCCCCCTCTAAGAAGAACTGAGGCTGAACAAGCCAGCCCTGGCTTGGTGCGTATCCTAAATGACAAAGGACTCAGCCGTTTGCATAGCTCCACCACCGGAAGGAGAAGAAACTTCTTTTGCCTTCGAGTACAAGGTGGTTTGTGTCCCTTTGAGAGGATCCTGGCCAAGACTGGTTTTGGCCTTGGGGGTCGTACACGCCGTGTCACCCTTCTCTCTTGGAGAAGAGCCAGCCATCTGGGACGAGGGCGTTCTGTAATTTGTTCTTGCCTCGAGACTGGCTCCCTCTCGACCTCTTCCCCCGCCTAAAAACTCCTTACCTTCATAACCTATTTCAAGTGTGAAAGTCTGGAGAGCTGAAAACAACTGGAATTTGATATGCCTGCCCCCCAAACTTCTTAAATCACGATTCGAAAAGGTGTGATTCGCCCCATATGATTCTCCTTGTGGTATTTTAAAAGACGCTCTGTTGTGAGCAATTAATCCCTCTGCGATTTTTTTTATCACTTCGGCGGCCCCTGCGAAAGAAAGCCAGGGGGCGGCGGTCTCCTAAATTCTAAGCAAAGATTTTCCTAGAGTGAACACTGAAGAAGTGGGTAACGGAGAATTTTCCTTACTTGGAAACATAGGAGAGGGAGAAATCCTCTCTCCACTAGAATACGCTTGGAAGAGGTGCATGTGAGAAAGAATAAGGGGGGAAGCTTTCTTTATAGAAGTTTAGCTGCACGAGGGCGATTGCATAATAGTAATGTTCAAATCCCTTTACTAATGAAAAGTGGTGAATGTGGAGCCCTTCCCCTATTGTTAGACGTGCTGTCGAATTCCTCGTCTATACCAACACTAAGGTAGGGGGAATTTTACTATCTTGGATATAGTCTGAAATTTGCCAACATACGAAATTTAGGGCACCTATGACCAATAATAGAAGGCAAAAGTGTTGCTAGGCTATATCTCTTGTCCAGACACTCCTGCTGCCCTCGTCTCAGATTTCCAAACCCTTCCGAGGCTATAACTCTGAGAGCGTTAAAAGGTTGATGTCCAAACCAGTGCGGCAACGTACACCGATCACCTAAAGGTTTCATAGACTGTCGATCACCAAGGGGCGCATCTCCCAGCCTGGCTCCAGAGAAGTTGCTGCTTTAGACTGGATCCCAACTAAGGTTTTAGTAGTCTCTACATGACGGTCATAACCTGATGATCTGTCATGTGACAGATCTTTGGACGACACCAGAGAATTTTAGCTGGCCTGGCAGCCAACAAGTCAGTAAAGCCGTACCAATAGTCAGTAGTCTTGTGCACCCGAAAACGGTGGTCAACCCATTAGACCCAGGAAATCGAGTTATTAGGGCAAAACTGATCTTCACATTTTTCGTATTCCAACGCCCATAACCCCTTAACTTTGGTCTTTTACAACATGAGGGGGTTAAAAAATGCTGCCTATAAAAGTTCCAGTCTCTCGTCTGATGAGGTATGAGGTACTCGTAACTTGTCAGGTCCTTCAACCTAGATAAGAATAATAAGAAAGTAATACTCCCTCCTCCGATTGCCATATGGGCAGTGGTTCATAGTAAAAAGACAAATCTGAAATAAAATTTGAAGGACGTAACACAGCATAATGAAAACATCATTATTGTAGCCATATTGTGGAGAGAAGCTGGTAAGGGTTTAGTCAAAATTGATTAAGAGAGAACAAACAAATCTTAACTTTCACTACCAAGATATTAGCGTGGTTCAAGATGCAGACATGCAAAGTAGGGTTTCCTCGAAGTCTGTGCAAGTTGCTCCAATGCCGTACATGGTAAGTCTCTATCTGGTATGGACAAGTGTGTCAATTGCAAAGAACCACACTCCGCTTCTTCAAAGTAATGTAGTGTGTATCTCCTAACGAAGAAAATCCTGGGCGTCTCTTATTTCGCAAGGCTAAGGACTTAGTCATGATGTGCCCGGTGGCGCATTGGTATGCCTCAATTTTAATAAAGGCATCCTATATTCCTAGTTTATCCAGGCCTACGAGCACGGTAGTTTTCGTGTCCATTCGAAACCCTTGTGTGGGTTCTACTCACGCCGTGCGCTCTACAGGAATAATAGACGTAACAAAGAGTTCACACTAAAGTTCGGCTAAAACCAGGGCTCCACCCTCCTCCAACGTGACCGTCTTCCATATGGCCTGGCAGCCGTGCGCCTCGACAGAGTCGTTAGACTCACACGAGGCAAAATCCCTGAAGGCAGTCGTGAGGCCGTCTTCCGGGGTTCCTAAAGCTGTCCCCGCGAAAGGAGGACATCACTAAAGGAGTTTCGGTTCCTACGCCCCCAGGCAAGGGAGACTGGATACATCGGAGACGGTGGATCCCCCAAAGGAAGGATCCTTACGTCTGAAACCGCCCCCACAACAGAAAGTCTTGAGGGGGGGGGGGAGGAAATGACTCGCATGGCGAGCCCAACCTCCCTCAATAAGTCCTCTTCAGTGACAACGCCTTCAGCCTCTCTTTCGGTCAACAACGCCTAGAGTCCGGCCTCCGGCAAGCGTACGACGTTCACGGGTCTGTCTTTCTTTTGAAGAGGGCCACCGCATCTCCTCCGAGCTAGGCCTTGTGGGAATATTTCCTCAACGGAATTGCACCAGACTCCAGGTCAACTGGGAGGATCTGTGGAGGATATTCGCCCCTGTTCCTTGTTAGCTATCTTTTTACAGAAGACCATACTAGGCGCGTGCCCCCTGCCCGCCGCACCTGGATATAATGGTTTTGTGACCCCACCACCACAGGATGTTGGCTGGGCAGTAGGATACGCGATTTAAGCCTCGCATGATGTCTTCGTTATTCTCTTTGCTTTAAATGCCAGCTTTCGGGCAGTAGCAGTGCAGCTGAATTTGAATAGGGTTTATATTGTTAATTCTGCGTACATTCTACCGTCAGCGTGGGACTTCCACCGTTTCTTGGCACGGCTACCTAGACTCGGAGATTTCAAGATTTTAACGGTAGCATCCCACTACGGGAGATTCCTCGATGAATCCAAGGTGGTCAGGTTCTTGCCAACATGATCGACGAGCTGAAAATGGGTGTCCTAAATGTTGATGAGTTTACGCTTCCTTGCCCTAAATCCGCCTTATTTTCATGTCTTGATCTATCCCTCTGTTCCCGGAGGCACAGGCTAATTTTGTGTGATAGTGATCACATTCTCATTCAAATATGATTTTCAGACCGCTTACCCTGAGATTATCCCTCCCCCCTCGTTGGTTCTTGTCCCGGTCGGGGAGTTTAGTTCAGTAGATGAGGCCGTTGAGCTCTTCTCTGGAAACCTCATCACCGTTAGCCTAACTATAATTCCTAGAACATCTGGCCATTTTGCACGCCGATCGCTTCCGTGAAGGTAAGCTGAGTATGAGAGGGACCTCAAAGAGAAGCGTTATGCCTACATGTGCTATAAGCGTCACCCAAACGATTTCACTGTGGGTGAATTTTGTCGAGCTAGGGCTAGGTTCCGGTATGTTTTAAAGCACGCCCACCGCTTCTCCCGGCGGAAATTCGTATATTTATTTAACGGTAAGACCCTCTAGCAGAGGTGAAGAATTCGCGGCAAGTTATCGCTGGAGCCCCCTCTCGTCTAAAAAAGAACAGGCCCCCAATCTCGGACCCCGCGTCCGTGGGGGAAGTACTTCTTGACCAGGTTCCTCGAATTTTATTGCCTGGATGCTACTACTCAGCATTCAATGCACGTCCTGATGTCGCTGAAGGCCGTCAGTCTGACTTTTTCACAAAGGCTGAAAACCCTTCAACGACCGGTTTACATTAAGTGAGTTGCGTTCCGCTCTTACTTCATGCGCCGACACTGACCCTGGACCGGATGATGTCCCGTATGCCCTGCCTCGACACCTAGGTGAATGATTCATGGCCTTTCTGTTAGCTTTATTCAACAGGAGCTAAACAAAGGAACTCCTCTCAGAATCCTGGCGAATTGCTACCTTGATCGCTTTCTGCCAATCGTGGACAGATCTCTCTTCCCTGGCCTGTTTCCGACCAATATTTCTAACCTCCTCCGTTTGCAAATAAATAGAGAAATTGGGAAAATTTAGACTAGCCTTTTTCCCCGAAAGCGGAGGCCACTTGTCTTCCACAACATGGTGCTTCTGTAAGATCTCCTCTACGTTGGATGCTCTACTCCAACTTGAAAATGCCGTCTTCAAGGCCTTCCTAGGGAGTCATCACTATACCACGGTGTTTTTCGATCTCAGGAAGGTCTATGATTCCGCTTGGGGTTTCGTGATCATGGACACTCTTCACAAAAAGAGTGCAAGATCGTCGAATCAGCCTACAGGGGGTGGGAGCCTTATCAGGCCTAATTAAGCATGGAGAAGGTGTCGCACAGGAAAGGGCCTCAGTATCACCTCCGTGCTGCCAGAAGATGGTACGCTCTACGTGGACGCCACGGACCCCAACCCAAGCATGTTCCTAAAGGGGGATTCGCCTTGACGTGTTGGATTCGCATCGTTTCCTTCGTCTTGTTTTCTAACAACGCCTCACCCGGGAGGTTCATATTCGGAGCCTTAGGAACTCTTGTAGCCGTGCCATGGATAGTTTGCGTTTCTTGATGTTCAGCAGCTGGAGTGCGGATAGGGTTACTGCCTTTCTTTTCAATCGATGCTTTGTTCGTTCAAATCTTGACTATGGATGCGAGTTTTATGCATCATAAACAGAGCGTGTATTGCGTAAGATGGATCAATCAAACACACGGGTCTCCTCCTGGCGGCCGGTGCTTTCCGCATGTCCCCCACTAAGAGACTACTTGTCGATGCTGGGAAGATGCTACTCGCTCTGCGCCTAATACAGTGCATTATGTGCCTTTAAGCGCGAGCCTGGCGTCTCTCTCATTCACTAACTACTGGCATGCATCCGCGGCCGATCTCGACGTTACCTATGCTGCCAGGATACTTCACTTATACCCTAAGCCCTTTGAATTTAGGGTGAGAAAATTCCTTCGAGAGCTCGGTATAGCTCTCCGGCCGGTGGCCTATCTGGTTCTGCCCAGCATGCTACCCTGGAGGGTATAACCTTCAACTATTTGTCACCACAATTCTACTCCAAAGGCTTCTATAGCGCCGGGAGTATACTGTTCTGCTTTTTTGGAGCACACATCCTGTTACTTTAGATCCGTGCTAGTTATACGGAAGGCTCTAAGGGCCAGAAAGGGGTCAGCTTCCACGTTCTATCTCTCCTTTTTGAAGTCAGTGAGGCTCTGCCTAGGCGCTGCGTCTGTCTTCAAGCTAGTTGCAAACCGCTCGTTCAGAGACCAGATGGTAATCTTTAGAAACTCACATAGCCCCTTGTTTGCTTTAGGGGCATTGGAATCACCACAATCCATGGTTTATGGTATCCGTGCCGCTACGGTTGCCGTGATCCTGGGAGATGTGGAGATTATCTACTGTTGGGTTCCTAGGCATGTTAGAATTGGTTGGAATGAGCGTGCGAATGATGGCGCCAAAGAGTCCGTGAGGAATGGGCTACCAGACCAGCATTTCATATTGCCATTCTACAAAAAAAAAACTATGCACAACACAAGGGGTATTCATTCCAAATTTCGCCACTTTCACATAGGGTCTAGCAGGCGGTATCGGGGATGTAATCATCACTCTGATAAACAAATCGCATCAAACATCAGGCCCTTTACCACCCTTCCTTCCCATATATCTCCTGCTCCTCTCGGATGATCAACGAGTCATCCGACGTAAACAACTCTTCCCCAAAAACCTAGAAAACACCCCTTTTACAAACCGTTAGACGAATCACGTTATCCACGACCTGGAGAACTCATTTGTCTGTGGTCCAGACAACATCAGTCACATACACCTCGAAATAAATGGGAATACAAACACTCACCAACGTTGCAAACTATAGTTACTCATAAAACGCAATACCCAACATCTGGGCGCATGGTGCAATTTTCACAATCCCTAAACCTAACAAATAACATGCACTGAATTCCTCACCCCCTCCCATCACTCCCCTCATCCTAAAACAGATCACTCCACACCTTCCTTCAGCACCTACACAACATATTTTCAAACCAGTATACTCAACAACCACTCTTCTCACAAAGCTCACACAAAGAATTTACGATGGCATCAATCAAAAACAACCACTGAGAACATTCTTGGTAACGCTTGACATCACCAAAACTGTCTATGTTGCCGCCTACCAGAACTTCACAAACAAGATACAAAATATGCAACTCACCATTATGGCTGGCTAACTGTCTAGCTGGCAGGCACATAACACAATTGTCCTTGTTTGCCAGTCATTAAACATAAAGAAACTTCACAGCGACGACGCGACTGTTCTGTACTCCCCCCCCCCCCATCTTAAACATTCAAATTCATGACATATCCACGTCCTACTCACCCCAGAGACACAGTCACAACAATTCATCTCCTCCTTCCCTACCTCAACATTACACGTCTGGTTCACGAAAAACAATCCACAGCTGCCCTCCTCAAAAGTGACACATGGGAACATCAATACACGCCACAGCTAAAAGTAGACAACACCAAGACTTAATGCCCTCGAGTCACTCGCACACATAACATTTAGACAAAAAAACAAAAACAGACTTCAGCTTATACACAATTCACAAGCTCATTAATTGACTATGCAAGCATTGGTTGGGTTGCTATACTTTCTCAAAGAATCCTCAACACTCTCCAGCTTTCCTGAGCTACCAGAAAAGTCATATCATTCGTCAGGACCTTGCGCGTGCTCAGCTTAACAGCTTGATAATCAGCAATAACAACAAAAACAATAAGATCTTCCTCGTTTCGTCCTTATTCTGGAAGCTTTCTTAATCTGACAACCTGATCCTCAAATTATTTCTTAAATTTCTGATTCTAAACCTAGAGCTTGTAATTTTGTGTTGCTCGTTTTCTCGTTGTCTAAAGCAAGATTATGTTCGCAGATCAGCTGATCAAATTTACAGTTCTCAATATCTGACGGTAGCAGTTCTTATTGGTTTCACCGTCGCACTGTACATTCACGGCCAACAGACCGAGGCCACTTCTAGACTTGACTTTCTATGGAAACTTCAGGCACACGGTAAGTACATTTTTATCATTATCTTTACCCCCCCCCCCAAAAAAAAAAAAGTTGGCAACGTCCAAGCAGATTTTGCACATGTACGGGTAACCCTGCCGGGAGATTTTTAGCGTGGAGATATTTAAGACATAATAACTTCTGCTTTCTTCAAAAATCTTTCGGTAATCTTTTACATTAGCGACTCTGGATTTTTTTTTCCTGTTATCCCATAACTATTTGTTCCTGAGGGCAAGCGGGGGGTATGGGGAGGCAAAGTCCCCCATATAGCAACCCATAGTACGGCTCGAAACCGGCTTCCAGTAACCAAACAATTTTTAGTTATTCCTATTTTCCCCGATGTTCATTCCAACAAAAATGGCGCCTTCATGCGCGGATGAACGAAATATGAAACACGATATGGTTCATTTTGAAACGAAACACAACAACAACGCCCGAGTCGCTAATATAAAAGATTACTAATTGTTCATCAGTTTACCTGAGGAGCTCTCGTTAGCCTATTGGTCACGACGTTGGATTTCTGACGTCCAGGTAGGGATTATATCCCAGCGAGCGGCAAACACAAAACTTTGGGCAAGGTCTCGAACTGACTGCCCATTGGGCTAACACGCTGCTACTCACCCCCGCGTTATTAAGTAGCTCCACACGCATCATCATGCACATAGCCAAAACCAACGCCGCTACCATTTCCCCCCCCGTCTTCATAGCATAGCATACTCGTAGCATACACCTTCTCTTGTATGTTCTGGAACCTTGCCGATGCAGTCCTAATGCCTCCCATGGGGTTACTCATATCCACATAGTCTTGACGCGGAATGAGTGCTCCTCCTCGGAGGCGACAAATGGTTCCACCACCGATGGGTGATGTAAAGAAAACACTCACAACCAGTACAGCTCCTTCATCCAAACAAAAAACTACCCTAGTGACGTTTCGCTAAACAGTGATTGCCATTACTGCAGCGAAGCGCCAGGTCTAGGTGTCGCTTTTTTTCAAGAGGAGGAAAGTTCAATTTTCAAAAGGTCTAAAGTTCAATTGTAGCCCTTTCGAGCTATGAAATGACCCATATGACTGATGGACATATGGTTATTCACCCAGGAGATTTCAAATCTGCCATCGGATTTGGCGCTGGGTGGCGCCATCTAGTGGTGGAAGCCTCATTTATTTTTACCTGCAGCGAAGCGCCAGTTCTTCACGTCGCTTTTTAGTCGCGGGTGACTCTACATCTCACTATGTCGGTCGGTCGTTCCCCGTTTGGCTTTTTTTTTGTAATAACATTGTAACTATTTGGCCGATTCTAACAAAATGCAAACCCTTATGTTCTTTTACATTCTCTTTCGAATCATCACATACACAACCTACACTCACAACACCGCCTACACCACCAAAACCATCTAGACCACTACCACCTACACCACGTTCACCTACGCCACGTTCATAACTACCATCTACACCACCACCGCCTATACATAAACCACCACCACCTATACCACCATCGCCTCCACCACCTACACCAATACTACCTACACCACCATCACCTACACCACCACATAAACCACCTACACTACCATCACTTACAGCACCTACATCACCTACACGACCACCACCCAAGTTTATCCCGGGAATTATTTTGTCTTGGAAATATCATAACTATTCAGCTGATTCTAACGAAATTTGAAACCCTTATGTAGTTTTACATTCTCTTTCGAATGATAGAATTACCAAGGTCCTCCCAAGGTTATTCCGTGAATTATTGAAAATTTTGAAGGTCATAAGTTCAAAAATCAGTATAAGTGTGAGCACGCGACTTTTGGTCAACATATCTTGTTTTATCAAGAGGAGTAAAGTTAATTTTCGAGAGAAGTAAAGTTAATTTTCAAATGGAGTAAAGTTCAATTGTACCACTTTAGAACCATGAAATGACCCATATGCCCATGGGACCTATGGTTATTCACCCTGGAGATTTCAAATCTGCCATCAGATTTGGCGCTAGTTGGCGCCATCTAGTGGCAGAAATCTCATTTAGCCATTCAAAGGCACTTGTAAGTGATTTAAACCATGGGAAACCATCAATGCAATAACCATTTATCATCTTATCACAAAAGGCCGTAGGTCATTGTAGGGACTTTGCCTCTTGTTTTGATCTTGTTGTGACTTTCATTATCCAGTCCGGGGATCTCGTTTAAGTTGCGAGGGACCAATGGTGCTACCTACCTGCCTACAATCACTTAACCCTCCAAATATATTTATTGCACACGGGGTGGGGCGTTATTTAAATAATTCTCGTTCATTCAACAAATTACGCGTTGTGTCGTACCATTTGCTATTTGAGGCGGAGAAGCGAGACGCGTCTAATCTTCCCACGAAAGAAGGAACCCATATTAAATGCCATTTGTCTTCATTCGTCTCTTCTGACAGGGGAGAAAGAAGAAACGGAACATCTCCAAGCTTATAATCGGAAACTCATCGCCAACATTCTTCCAGAGCACGTTGCCGAGCACTTCCTCAGCGTGGATAAAGCCCCCGATGTGAGTTCAAATGATTTTAGGGAGGAGTGTGGGATAGTGAATATCCATCCGCAACAGAAAATCCAAATTGTGATTTCTTCTAAAACAGAGTGGATTGTTCTGTTTATTTAAAAGGGTTAAGAGAGAAGGATTTTGTTCATTTTCTTTATATTTCTGTCAACTTCGACTGTCAATTAGAATTGAATGAACTCCTAATCAACAACCGTCTTGAAGGCATTTAAAAGGCCATTTAAATTTGAGTTTGAATATACCAATTAATGATTAACTTATTCGCCATTTATAAAACTTGATTCACCTTCCCCAACTTGTGTGTGGGTTTGAGAAACTACACGCTGTCTTTGGGTGCATCTCGTGAAGGAAGACTAATACTGTGGGGGTGAAAAATCCCCATAGTCTTAGAGAAACTTATCATAAAGGGCGACGAAGCCCAGATATGGGTCGCTAAAGTCGATGTGTGTCGACCCTAATTTTGTTAGAAAGTGGTGTTGCTGTATATAAAAATAAAGCTAATTTACCCACCCCCAACTTCTACCCAAAGGTACAGTGGTGAATGAGAGGGAGCTGAGTGGATGTTTATTTGCAGGAGCTGTATCACGAGCAGTGCGACAGTGTGTGCATTCTGTTCGGGTCCATTCCAAACTTCTCTGAGTTCTACGTTGAGTTAGAAGCGAATAACGAGGGCGTAGAGTGCCTTCGTTTACTTAATGAAATCATCGCCGATTTCGACGAGATTTTGGCCGACGAGAAATTCAAATGTATTGAAAAAATTAAATCGACCGGAGCCACGTACATGGCGGCTTCAGGTATTATTATTATTAACGTTTTAGCATAGATTAAAATGATTTTCTCTCTTTTCCCATCAGTGTGAGTTAAAGGAAGTTGAGTGTGTGGCGAAGAGACATTCTTAAGTAACGAATCCCATGCACGTCTCACCTGGTTTAGTGGACGAAAAAGGTAGCAAGAGCTGTACGCCCAGGTCTAATTAATATTTACAACTACAGGCAGTTATGGCATCAAATATTAAACGAGGCATCCAAGACACGAGCCATTTTCAATCCTTTTTCAAATATGCCTGAACATTCTGGTATAGGCGCAGGTATTTGACTCTTCAGTTGGAGGCAAGCATTTGGCCCTTCAATTGGCTGCAAAACTTCGGCCTGCAAGGACTTGAGCTTTGCAACAGATTGCATGTATCAGGTCATCCCATAATTAATGTCCGAATTTCAGGTAATATAAACGGCTAGCTTAATTTCTCTTTATATTAAAATGTTTGCGTTCTTCCCTCCCTTTTCAATGGGATGTCTGGGGGTATCTGGGGTTTTGTGTACCCTCCCAGCTCCGACACCCATAATTTGCCTTCCGGTCTTCAATGCCTGCAGGAAGCTGTGCGTCTATACATTATGTCTTCCAAACATTTCCACTTCCTCTATCTTCACTACTTTCATTACAGATATCTTCTTGCAAACTTTCTGCGTGATAAGCCCTCGTTGCTATTGCGCTTTAAATTCGATATAGAAAAAAAAATGATCAGAGAAGGTCTGTTTATTCTTTGCAGCCGTGTTTAAACTGCCAACTGTAGTGTAATTAATTAACTGGGAGTGACTGAAAGTGGAATGGTCCTTACAGCACGTGAAAAGGTGGAAACTCTACATTCTTTTCCTCCATTGATGGGAAATATGTTAATGAATAAATTCCCGTGAAACTTGAAATTCAGCTATCTTTTCCTTGAGCCCTCAAGGGAGGGGGGGGAGGGGGGAGGTAAGCCCCTTGTCACGCTTAAAAACATGAAAGAAGGGCAACGCCCTACCGGTCAGTGTGTACCCCTAGGGAAAGGTCAGGTGTAGATGGATCAGCGCACTGTAGCTGACAACTAGATGATCGCCTACCCTCTCAGCTTCAATGCCTGTAGGAGGATGTAAGGCTCTATATCTTCTACACATTTTTATTTCCTTTATTTTTACAGATCTCTCCTTACAAACTTTATAATGCCTTTGTTGGTTTTTGCTTTAAATGGAAAAGAATCCTTTCTAGACGTGACCTCGTTGTTTTTCGTCACGCGAAATTCTGACATTTGGCCCTAGATTATGGGCACACAAAGTTAGCCGTCATTGGTTGTAAGTACTCGGTCCTCCAATTAGCTGATGTTATTTAGCCCTTATACGGTCTACTTACTTGAATTTGAAATTGCTAGTGGCTGCAAGTCTTTGGCTGTGCATCACCATCTTTTCGTTCTAGGGTTGACGAAGGCGTCGTCGGATATGAAAAACTTCAAACACGTCACAGCCATGGCGGACTTCGCGTTGAGGTTGCGAGAACAGTTGGAGTACGTGAATGAGCACTCATTCAACAACTTTAAAATAAGAATAGGTGAGGATATGAATGTGTTTTTATTATACTAACACGAGTCTTTTCGGGCAAATTTTAAAAGTCCTTACTCTTTTCTCTGCCCCCAGTTGTTTGAAGGGGTTATGGGGGGGCCACAATTTGGAGTGAATCCTACTATCCAACTAAAGTGTACAAGGAGGAGGGCGGGCCCATTATCCAAGTCAAAACCTTTTTATAGTTGAGAGGGTGGGTAAGAGGAAAATAAGATTAACTCTTTGGTAAAAGAAAAGAGCGATTCTAGTGTTTTCGCCTTCATTCCTAAATGAGGCCTTGATAAAGACGAAAGCACTTGGATCACATATTTCTTTTTCCTACAGACAATTTTATGGTTAGTATTTGTTTGAAACGTCTATTAAAATGTATACTTTTTTGGAAAGGTATAAATATCGGTCCTGTGGTTGCCGGGGTAATAGGGGCCCGGAAACCCCAGTATGACATCTGGGGGAACGCTGTCAACGTCGCTTCCAGGATGGACTCCACGGGGGAACTGGACAAAGTTCAGGTGAGTTGAAAATCAATTAGGGATACCATGTAGGCTTTGCCGGGCGTTTAAATCCTTACTACACATCCCCTCATTGTTGGACCTCGCGAATGAACCATCTTCAATATTTCTAGGTGTTGGTTTTGGTCCCGAAGGAACCATCTTTAATACTTTCTTGACATGCCTTCGTTGGTTTTTCATATGAAGGAACTAGCTTGGATCAATTTTAAGCATGACATCGATAGTTATCGCCAGGAAGGAGCACTCTCAATCCCTTCTACACATGCCTCCGTTGGTTTTCGTCGCGAGTGAAACTTTTTTAACCTTTTATACACATGTTCTCGATAGTTATTGTCAAAAGAGAGCACCACGAATCATTTCTAAGCAGGTCTTCGTTGGTTTTGATTTTGAAGGATCTATCTCAAGTTCTTTCTACTCCTGCTCATATTAATTTTCGTCTAGAAGGAACCATTTTAAATCGTTTCCAGACATTCTAATTTTGGTTTTCGTATCGAAGGAACCATTTCGAAAGCTTTTCAAACATACCCACGTTGCAAAAACATCCACAGGCAGATGTTATTTTGATACTCGGGGCAGAGAGTGATACTGAGGACATTTGCCTACGGGTCACCATCCTCTTGCGCGACAGGCTCGGAGAGTGCTTCTCGCACCTGTACACGGAATTGATTATCTCGGAAGAACTCATAATAATGGGGGCGTCTCATACTTGCACGATCACCAAGATTTTTTTTTTTTAGGAGCCCATCTGGCGACTGCCGTACTCGACCCAGCCTATTCCTAGGTTATATTAAAAACAAATAACAATATGCAAATAACAAATAACAACGATGAAAATTGCAAAGGCTAAAAAAAATAACAAAAAAGGGGATAGGCCTGCCTTCCCCCGGAGCAGGAACCTGCGACATACAAAGAAGCAAAACAGAAGAAAAGGTCAAATAATGTGGAGAAGGCAAGCCTCCTCCAAAAGGTTGTAAAGTCGAATAGTCAGTGAGCACGAACTCGTCTCGAGTACTAGGGATAAGCGGTAGCGACCCTGCTCGTCAAGGTACCGGGACAGGTAAGGTGCGCAGAGATCACGCAGAATGTGACATTCAACAAGAATGTGCCGAACAGTCTGAGGGACAACGCAGTCTTCACAGTATGGCGCAGGTGAGCGTTCCAGCAAATGGCGGTGCGTCCCGCGAGTAAGTGTAATTTTGAGACGACAGAAATCAACCTGAAGCCGTCGCGGCATTAGAGGGGTAGGTCCAAGAGAACTTTAGCGGCACAATGGCACGCAACCTTAAGTTCCCTTCTGCCGTCTCTCATCTTCTTTGCCAAGTAGCCCGGAGAGGTGCTCGTATTCCTGCCATGTAATCGGTGTGAGGAAGAGCGGAACACAGGTTTGTTCGCTCAATCTTTGCAGTCTCTTTTGCACCCTCATCGGCGCGCTCATTCCCCACAATTCCTACATGTCCAGGAACACAGCAAAAGATAATCTCGACATCCGCCCGGCTCACCAAAACCGTGGCGTCACGGATATCGCTAACCAGGGGACGCGGAAATTCCAATGCCGCGAGACCACTCAGGGCGCTTTGTTGAGTCGCGATAAATCACAATCCGGTCTCCGAACTGGGCAAGTCGTATCTTCTCAAGTACCAAGTGGTGTATTGCAACCAGCTCTGCCGTGAAGACAGACGCAGAGCCTAGCAGAGCCCAGCCGATTCCAAACAGATGTGATATGGCGTGCAAACCCACCCTCTCTTGGGACTTGGAGCCATCTGAATACAACAGCACGGTTCCAGCGTGACACGAAGTGTGTTCCAAAAAGCCTGAACGCAATACTCCCGGTGCTGTAGAAACTTTGGGAGCAGAGGCGTGGTGACAAATAGTCGAAGGTGGTACACGCCAAAGGGAAGTCCTGGGCAGAACCAGGAAATCCAACGGCTCGAAAGCTATACCTACGAGGGGCGGTCAATAGGTTTTGTGAATCGGTAGGCTAAAACAGGGGAAGAGAGATTGCTGCCTCGTCTATTTAAGAAGCAGTAGCTGATCGCAGATCGTCAGTCACAAATATTTCAACAATGGAGAAGGTTGAGCACCGCGCAGTGATCAAACATTTGACCAAGGAAGGCAAGAATGCAAAAGAGATGCATGAACGCATAGTGGCAGGGTACACTGACACCGCCCCTTCCTATACAACCATTGCTCACTGGAATAGGGAGTTCCGCCATGGTCGTGAGTCCCTTAAAAATGACCCCCGTCCAGGAAGCCCGCCAGACGTGACCAACGAGGACAATGTGGTCCGTGTGGAGAGGAGGATCCTCGAAAATCGACGGGTGAAGGTCGAAGAAATCGAGCGAGAACTTGGAATATCACATGGAAGTGTTATCAACATCATCCACGACAATTCAGCTATGACCAAGATCTCTGCCCGTTGGGTCCCTAGAAACCTCACGCCCCATGATCGACTTCAACGTCGTCAAAGTCCACAAGGCCAGAGTTGCACAAGCTGCCCTGCCTGAGTGCGGATTCGAGAAGCTCAACCATCCCCCCTACAGTCCATATCTGGTCCCTAGCGACTACTTTTTATTCCGCCAGCTCAAGGTTGCACTGCGTGGACGCTGGTTTGGGGATGATGAAGATGTCCAGCTCGCCGCCCAGGAGTGGATTGAACAACAGTCGGGAGATTTGTGGTTGTCGGGAATTCGAAGCCTCGGGGACATGTGGTGCAAGTGCATTAAAGTCAAGGGTAGTTATATTGAAAAATAATAAAACACTTTTCCTTGTATCTCGTTTCCTTATATTCGAATTGCAAAACTTATTGACCGCCCCTCGTAGCTCTCAAAAGAGTTTCCTTGCCCCAAACTCAAAGGGTTTATGGGATGACTGGCGTCTCTCGGTCATATAGGCACCGTTAAGATCATCTGCAGATGCAGTGAGAGCTGTTGGTAACTGACGCAGGTGTCGGGCTCGTGCGTACAGGCTAATAATGCACTGTGCACGGCGCAGAAAAAATGTCATATATCTCCTCAGAATCGACAGAAGGATCTCACTGGGGGAAGTGCAAAAGGCACCGGTCGCCAGGCGAATGCCAGTTTGGTGCATCAATTCTACCTTCCGCAATACACGCTCGGCTTCGGATGTATAAAACTCGAACTGTAGTCGAGCTTCGAACGAACAAAGGATCTATAAAAAAGTAAGGCAGTAGCCCCGTCAGCGCCCCAGGCGTTGAACGTCACGGAACGAAGAATATCCATGACGCGAGTACAAGAGATCCTAAGGCTCCGAATATGAGCCTCACAGGTAAAGTGTCGGTCAAATATGAGACCATAGAAACGGTGCGAATTGATCTCATCTAGGCGCACCCATTGAGATAAATGTCTAGGTCAGGGTGGACCCGTGGTTGGCGGAAGAAGTTCACTACCTTAGTCTGGGCAAAGGAAAACCGAAGCCCGTACGCTTCGGTATATCGAGAAACGCGGTTCAGTGTCTGTTGGAGTCGACGCTCCAGAATTGGCATCTGGGCCGCGCCGTAAGAGATCGAAAGGTCGTCCACGTAGAGCGTAGCGAGAACATCTTCCAGCAGCACGAGGTGTTGCCCTTAATGCTCAAGGCAAAGAGTGTGACACTGAGGACACTTCCCTGCGGGACACACACTTCCTGCTCCATTCAACCGGAGAGCGGTTGAATGGATTTTTAATTACTCATTGGGCATGGTGACCCCTTTTTGTAGCCGTGGACATAAATGCTCATCTACCCATGCAGTAGTCCTCTCTGCGAGGGATGAACATGGGGACGGCAAAACCGGCTGCCGCCATTTGAGGTCACTCCTCCAGCCTAGTGACCTGGCTGCCCATCGGCATTGTGGCTCTACCTTAGGTGTGCCATAAAATTGATAGAGATTGCAAAGAGAAAGAAAAGGGGATGTGCGGAAGGTCTGGGTGGGGATGAAGTAGGTTGTTAAAAACCCACCACCCAAAATTGGAGCTCAGGGGTGAGGGGGCGTTGTTCCCTCCCCCCTTAGCCCCGATCCTGGATGTTTGGGGTAGAGGAAGCTGGTCGGCGTCTACCCTGTGAAATTAGAGGCCGACCATATAAATTTGTGCGAGAGGTTGTATGAAAAGTAAGGAAGCAGGGTCACAAGACAGGGTGTCAGAAAGAAGGAGAAGAGGCTAAGCTGGGGCGGGGTAGCACGGCAGCCATAAAAGAAAATTGCCGTGCTCCTTACGGGCACAATCAACAAGAAAGCGGTTGCCTGTAATAGGGCTCTTAGAGAATTTAATTGCTTAATCTACTAACCTAAACTCATTGGTTGAGATAGGGTTGTCAGGAATTTCCTCGAATGGGCAACACTGAACTCGATTCAAGCCTCACGAAGGCGGACTATCAATAAACGGCATCTCTGTGAGAGAGATTTGAAAAGGAAAGTGGTCGCTGGCATTAGTCATTAACATGTCTCATTCTAAATTCCGCTTGTGCTGGGGACACAATGTCACATCAAGACAATAAAATGAAGAGATTCTATTCCATAGGTGCATGAATTTGCCCACATTGAGAACATTAATCTCCATCTCTACGACAAATTCCGCTAGCACCCGGCCCCAGGACTGACCGTGCAATCCCACCGGTGTTGCTGTCTACATTATTTCATATAGAGCCCATCTGTCGACTGCTTACGAGGGGAAAAGTGGCCGCAGTCACCTTGGAGCTTAATGGTAGGCTAGATTAAAATACAATTATGCAAAATACCAAAAGAAAACAAAATAAAAAATAAAAAAAAGGCAAAAGAACCATACCGGATCACAATCCTGTCTCGGAATTGGACAGGACGCGTTATTTCCCGTACCGAGGTGTATAATGCAACCAGCTTGGCCATAAAAAGAGATGCAGAGTTTGGTAAGGACCTGGTGATTTCAAACAGATGGAAGCGGCATGGAAGACAACCCCCATGCTGGGACTTGAAGCCATCCGTATACAATGGCAAGAATGCAACGTGGTACGAAGTGTTCTGCACAAAGGCCGAACGCAATACTCCCGGCGAAGTGCAATCTTTGGTAGCGGAGGGGTGACAACAAATAGTCAAAGGTAGTAAGTACCCTCCAGGGTGGTATCCTGGTCTGAACCACAGAAGACAATGGCCCGATAGCAACACCGAGCTCTCGAAGAGGTTCGGTAGCCCTAAACTAAAAGAGTTTATGATATGAATAGCGTATATCGACGGCATAGGCAACCATCGAGATTGGCTGTGGATGGAGTGAGAGCCTTTGACGCCTAAGGAAGGTACTAGTCTCTCAAGGACAGGCGCATAATTCACTGTGTATGGCACAGACCGAGTCGAATCTTTTAAAAATCGACAGGTAGTGTCTCAAGTAGAGCAGTAGGCCTATTAGCACTCTAACGAATAATGTTCAAGGTGCGGGGATCCCCACAGGTGAGGCTTCGGTCGAAAACAAGACCAAGGAAATGGTGCGAATCCACCACTTCTAGGCAAACTTCATGGCGGTAGTGGGGTGGATGGTGATAAAAGTGCAGCTCCTAGGTCTTTGCAAAGGAAAATCTAAGCCTGTATGGTTCGATATAGCGATAGATGAGGTTCAATGCCTGTTAGATTAAACGCTCCAGAGTTGGCATCTGGGCCGTAAAAATAGAGATCGAAAGGATGTCTACATAGAGCGTATCGAGGACATCTTCCAGCAAAGAGTGTGGCACTGAGGTGATTTCCATGCAGGCCACCCTCTCCCTACTCTGTTCGGGCAGAGAGGGCTCCCTCCACTCTTAGGCCAAATCGATAATCTCGAAAAACTGAGAAAAAAAGATTAGGAGGTGTCTTCCCACCCGCACACATCATGTGTAGTCTTCATGATACCCTATCGCCATGCGGTATCATATACCTTCTCCAGATCAAAAACCCCGCGGCCTAGTGTTGTCTATGAAGGAAGGCATCATAGACGTCATTTTCTAGTCTGAGCAGAGCATCCGACGTCGAGGGATACTTGCAGAAGCCTTGATGTACAGAAGACAGGTGGTGTTTGCTGTCTAGGAATTAGGCTCGTCTAAAATTTAACAATCTTTGCATCAACTTGTACACGCAGAAATTTAGCGTGATTGGGCGAAAACCGGCCGGGCAGAGTAATCTAACAAAAGCCATGCCTCGCTCACTTCGGTGTCAAGGCATGGTATATGGGACAACATCCGGAGCAGGCACCGCGTCCGCTCACGAAACGAGTGAGGAATGTAAATCTGTCTTTGAAGGGTTCTCAGCCTCAGGGGGTAAACCACAATATGTGGCCTTCAGCGACATTAGGACGTTCATTGAATTCTTGCAGAGCAGCAATCAGGTAAGAAATTGCGGAGAAAACGGTGGCGAAGGACTCCACCACGGACCTGGGATCCCCAAAAGTTGTCATATTCTCTTGCAAAACGGAAGGGCGGTCTTGCAGAATTTGACACTAATCTTCTTAACTCGGTTCGACACCTCTTGCAGAGTGGTTTTCTGACACGGACGCAGGTTCCGAGGTGCGTGCCCATTCTCCTGGAGAACGAGTGGGGAGTCCAACGACAACTTGGCACAAATCCTTTTGACCAGTTTCCACACCTCTTCGGGCAGCGCTTATAGCACACGTAGGCATAACGCTTCTGTTTGAGGGTCGTTTCACATTTGGCTGACCACACGGAGGCGGTCGGCGTTCTAGGAATAGTAGTTAGGCCCACGACGATGAGGTTGCGGTAGAAGAATTTAAGGGCCTCATCCACAGACTTAAAGTGGAATAAGACAAAGAAATCAGCCATTTCCTGAAATGCTGACCACAGCGTCTGCGTCAAACAACACCGAGGGGGGTTTCTAAGGCGGAGCAGTCGAGAAAATGATATTTGAATAGGAAAGTGATCACTACCATGAAAGTTATCTACCACTTCCCGCCCCAAATCAAGCTGTGCATCCTGAAAGCACAGGGATAGATCAAGAGGGCAAAATGAAGCAGTTTGGGGGCAGCGATGTGTAAACACATCTATATTTAGGACACCTATCTAGAGCTCGTCGATCAGGGTTGCAAGACCCATACCCCTTGGATTGATCGATTAATCTCCTCCAAAAGGATATCTACCATTAAAATCCCTCACCAGTAGAAAGGATCTCGGTAACCGTGCCACGATGCAGTGAAAGACCCCCGCTTCGAAATCTGCTGACGGTGGAATGTACGCGGAATTAATAGTATACCACCTATCGAGGTGCAACTCCACTGCTACTGCCTGAAAGGAGGTATTTAAACCAAAGTAATGAACGGAGACACCATGCAAGATTTAAATGGCGTATCCTCCTGCCCGGCCCCCGTCCCGTGGTGGTGGGGTCGCAAAACCCTTATACCACGAGAGAGTGGTCAGGGGGCACAAGCTCGCCATGGTCTGGTGCAAAATTATAGCTAACGGGGAACGGGAAGAGACGAGCCTCCGCAACTCCTCTCAGTTGGACCGGAATCCGCAGCAATTTAATTAGAAGAATAAGATCTCCAAGCCTAGTTCATAGGAGATGCGGGGGTCCTTCTTCGAAGAGAAAGTCCTCACGGTAATGGCCGTACGGTTCCCGGAGGCAGAAGATCGGGTGCAGTTGACCGAAAAGACGCTGATTACGCTGTCGCCTTCATGACTTATCGGGGGAGGTTTCGCTCGCAATGCGAATCTTTTTCCCTTTTGCCTCGAAATCTTTGGCTTGTGGGACGGCTTCGGAAATGGGGGTCGCTCCTTAGGAGACGACCGTCTCCGAGCCACCCAGTCTAGCTTTGGGTGGGGGCTTAGAAGCCGAAGCTCCTTTGGTGCTCTCTTCCATTCGGGGTGTAACTTTAGGAAGGCGGCCTCGTGACCACCTTCAAGGGTATTGCCTCCTGTGAGGTTAGCGACTCTGCCGTTTCGCTTTACGGGAAACGGCCACGTTGAAGGAATGGATGCCTGGTTCTTTTAGAGATTAAGTGTTCACACTTTCTTCCACCAGCTCTATCAGGGGTAAGTAATAGCAGCAGAAATGTTCGAAATGGGCGCGGAAACGACAGTGCTCGTAACCCTGGATGGGCCAGGACCAGAGTGTACCTTTTTCAAATTTATGTACAAGAAGTCCCAAACAGCGCCAGGACCATCTCCTCAGCGTCGCAAAATGAGAAATGATCTCCATCCTGAATGGCCAGGATTTTCTTTTCCAGGAGATATACGTCACATTGCGAAGCTGGGTGCAGCTTTCCGCAATTGATACACTTGGCAATACACGATAAGGACTTATCGTGTACGGCCTTGGAGTAACTTACCTCACTTCGGGTAAACTAAACTTTGCATGTCTACATGAGCTATTCATATGGCCAAAGCGATGGCCCTAGTAGCTTCTTCGCGGAAACGGTACGAATGGCTTCATACGGTAGAGATACCAACCGGCACGTATCGAGTCAGGGAGCCAGTCATGTTCGAACGTGACGAAGAGTGTTAGGGTTCGTCTCGAGGATCCTTCCTATTTTCTCATCACACGTTCAATTTTGGCCGCCCCCATGGTCGGCCAGGTCTAAGGTAATGTCTTCTATGGAGTAGTCCACGATTTACATCGCAAACCACTCCTTTCACGAAGTTCATAGGAGAGTGCGGCGTCTCAATCACTGGCGAACCATTAAATCTCCGAAGGGAAATTTCATGGCCGCCTTACAAAGTTCCAACGCATTCGCCAAATTTCTCCTGTCCGAGAAACGGGTCACATTCTGATTTCTAACAATCGAGCTAGCTAATGCTCTCATCTGATGGATCATGTTTCCCTTGGCCAACATGATGCCATCAGATCAGCGGAGCGTATAATCATAAAGTGTTAGAAGTCAGTGGGCTCGAAAACGCCGATAGTTCCTCAATGAGAGGCCCCCAACTTAATCAAGGATCCACTCAGCGCACTTTTGCGCCTTGGGCTTTGTCTGGCTCCGCCTACCCTTGGGCACCTCGGAGCGGGACGTGCCGATCTTGGCCCAGTCGCTTGACTAAACAGCAGCGGACCCGTTCGTACCCGGCACCACTGCGGAGTGAGAAGAACCCTTAGTCCTCTTTGTATTTCTTTTTGGGAGAGTGTGTGGGGGAAGGAATGAACCTGCTTCTCTCCAGCGCTGTAAGAAGCCCCTAAGCCGGACGGACCGGCCTCAGCAAGATCCTTCTCCGAGATGGAGAAGGTCTTTGCTGTAAAAGTGGCACCAACCAGGGGAGGAGGTCCCTCGTCTCCTTGTGAGTCCTTGGAGACCAGAGCTGTCTGAGGAGAATCTTGCACAGGGGCGGGCTCATGTTCGGTGTTTGGCACCAAGCCCACGTGCTCGGAGTTTCTACAGTTTAAGAGAAAGAACGGTAGAAGGCAAGTAAACATGAGATAAAGCCTCCTCTTCATATGTAGCTGAACTGATACAGCCTGAAGGGAGGTACTGATAAGAGGATCTACGGTACATTCTATTTCCTCTATCTTTACCACTAATTTGACCGATCTCGGCATTTAAACATTCTTCGAGATGTCGTTGCTACTTTCGCTTGAAATTTTATTTAATTTTATCTTTAACGTCCAATTGCGTCTAGTTTTCTTTTGCACTAATTTTATAAGCCAACCAAACGTATTCGGCTACTTTCGTGTGAGCATATTGAAAACATGTGAGTTTAGGCACTGCACACAATTATTAAGAGTATCACGTAAATTGTTGCCTAGTGTTGTGAAAGTGAAATAGAATCCTTAACAGCGTTTAACAGTAGTCACTCCCAAAATAATCATGTCGTTATCATTGTCTTGCACCAACGTGTCCTTTGGTATCTTCATATACTTTCGAGATTTGAAGATTGGGTGTCGTGAACCTTACTGACCACTTTAGTCTTCTTTCACTCATAGCACAAATCTTTTTTGAGTAATAATGCTTTTATTTTCTTTCTTCAGGTAACTCAAGAAGTCTATCAAATTTTAGAACCAAAGGGCTATTCTTTGACGTGTCGAGGAACCATCAAGGTAAAAGGAAAGGGAGATATGGTCACGTACTTCCTGATGGGTAAACCAGCCGAAGGGGTCGAATACCTGGAAGACAGCTCGAATACTGTCGTAGACGCGTCTTGAAACCAATTCCACTGAAACCAAATGGCGTATGAAGGAGTTGGAGGGCCGTACCTTAAAAATCCGCTTTACTTTGTTGGCTGATCCGGAAGTGGAGATGCTTTTAAAAGAAGAGGGAGTAGAGGGCTTATCCTGATCACCTGGCGAGATGCATAAAGAAAAACGTTCCTCGAATACTTCAAAACATTAAGATTACAAACAGATCTAGTCTCTATTGTTTTGTAACATATTTACTCGTTGTCACGGGCAACCTAACCTACATGGAAAAATTATAAATGACGCTGCCAGATACGATTCCCTAGACCCGTGTCATTGAAATTGAGGGAAAGCAGGTTTTTGTTCCTTCTTCACAGAAGCGAACTTAACTAGAATACGGTAAGGAACTGGAAAAGTCAAGGGATGATGATTTTCTCATACTCTGTAAAAGTTACTCAAGTTGAGAAGATTCCTGAGTTTATCTTTATCTCGCATCTGAGTGTTTTGAGTGTAAATTTTGAAATCGCTTTTCTTATTGTAAAGTCGGAATTGACAGTAATAATCTCTATTATTCGCCACCGACTGATAACTAGTCTGTTTGAAAGTACTTCAATCATTTTTTTATGTGCATACAATTATTCTCAAATACTAATTCAATGTGATGTGCATAGGGATAGAAAGAGCTTTGATACGGACTGAGGTGGTGCTAGGTACAAGGTGCCCTCTCTCCGTCACACGATACTATCCCGGAATGAGTAATATCCAATATATTGACTAGGTTGTACCAATCTTCTTGACTTAAAGTCAGTCGATTGTTGGAGTCGAGATAAGAAGGGCATTCATCCAACGTTTGCTGATAAAATAGTTGTCTTCGTCGATTTTTAATTCATTTAATCAACATTTAAAAGTTTAAATTCAATTTTGGTTTATTTTACACATCTGCGAGGAATTCGTACCCACATAGTGTCATCGCCAACACCGGTCTTTAATCCTATCTCCCACATGACGTGATGAGGAAACCAACCTTCCGTCCACCTCATTCCGTGGCCAAAGCTCCTAATCAGATTATATATATTTTAGTAACAAGTTTTGTGTGACAGTGCCATATCTGTGATTGAGGTCAGCAATGCCCTCGGGAATAGAACGCAATCTAACTGCTGTTTTGTTACCCGATTTATCTAAATATTTTCCTCTAATTTCGAGTTGGAATCTTAAACGTTCTTAACACTGTCGCAAAAGGTCGCAAGTATTGTGTAAATTTTGTAAATTTCCGCAGAAGGTATTTTTATTTCTTGGCAAAATAATAATAGCGCGAAGTTTAAGCAAAAATATTATTTTTCTATATTTCTCTTTCTCTCTCTCTCTCTCTCTATATATATATATATATATATATATATATATATATATATATATATCACGGAAGGAAACTGAATAAAAAGCGGATTGGAGTTAGTACTTTCGTCTATTCGACATTTTCAAACTCATTGTAATAAAAATAAGACACCCAGTATTTATACAAAGCACGTTTTCCTATGAGGTCAACGACTTATCTGATAGCATTAAAATGTTGACCTCATAGGGAACGTGCTTTGTATAAATACTGGGTGTCTTATTTTTCTTGCAATGAGTTTGAAAATGTCGAATAGACGAAAGTACTAACTCCAATCCGCTTTTTATTCAGTTTCCTTCCGTGGTACATATTCATATTTATAGTTATCACGTGCTTACTTTCGTGATACTTCCCATATATATATATATATATATATATATATATATATATATATATATATATATATATATATATATATATATATATATATATATATATATATATATATATATATATATACACACACTCAGGATGAAAGTAATACGATTGAAACAGGATTCATATATCCCGACGTTTCGGGCTCTACTTGCCCATCTTCAAGCTACTATAAAACAAAACAGGGATATAAAAGTTTAAAACTAAATTTGCGGTTATAAATTAAAAACACTAAAAAAAAAAGAAAATGATTAAATGAACACTCATTAATTCACGTGCATAAAAAAACTCACCGTACAGAATGAAGAGTCGAAGAAGACTGAGAAGGTGAAGAGAATTAGTAACGAAGTTAATTGATTTACATTGGTGGGCAGATTATTGGTTTGTTGGGATTACTGATTACACAATCGAAAGTGGGAAGGAGGATAAGTCACTATTGAGGGGAGGATTGTATTGCTTTATAAACAATGATTCCAAGTGCTTATAATCCAACTGGGGTTTATGCACCTATAAAAGAGATTTAATAATAATAACAGTGGTCCCAATATCCACAGAGACGTAGGGTCCTGAGTAGAACCCAATAGTTTAAAATTATTAATATATTACTTTGGCTCTACAACTGACGCTGTGTTAGCAAATAGCCAAATTTTCTTCTTTTTTCTCATTTCTAAGGCTAATCCCCAGATGTGAACAGACTCTGGCCTTTAAAGAGCGCACGGTGTTTCTTATGTATTTTCCCTTAGTTACAACCGGGGCAATGGAAGTTATATACCACCATGCTTCTGCTTTCGGGCGAGAGTCTATCTTTACAACTGAAAAACTTTCCCTAATTTAAATTTATTAACAAAAACGATAGTAAATTCAGTGTGTAAATAAAACTTTTAATAATTTAGAAAGTTGGGCGTGGGCAGTTTTGTTTAATGGGCCCAGGTCAGGGAGCACAAAATAACGACTCCAGTTCCCTTATCAGGCCGAGTAAAAATGATTTCCTTATTTGATCCTAATTTACGGAGTAGGTGAAAAATGACTGAAGAAAATTTGAGTCGTTTAGCTTTAATAAAAAGTTCGCGAGTTGGAATATATGAATCCTGTTTCAATTGTATTTACTTTCATCATGAGCATGAAGATCCGCCTCAAAGGAGCAACCCTGCATGATATATATATATATATATATATATATATATATATATATATATATATATATATATATAATCTGGTATTGCATTAATAAAAAAATAATGTGTTCCATATAGACATGTCAAGAAACATTATATAAAACAATTATTTGGTTGTTGCATAGCTTTCAGTGTATCCAATCTAAATCTCCAAAATTACCCAACATTCACCATCTAACTTTTAATTTCATTTTGTCAGTGCCACTTACTAATGTGCAAGTTCTGTGATAAAATTGAGCAAGTCGGAAGTTGACAATGGCTGCAATGTTCAGAAGAACAAGACAAGCTTGATGGCATTTTTTTTTACACCGGATTGTGGGGCCTTGAATGCGCAATCTTGAGGTTTCCTGGATTACGGTCCAAGACGTGATTTCTTTAGGGAGGACGACAGATTGCTTCTCATTCAGCCCTATTATATGGATGCGTGTTCTTGCGGCAGCTTTCTTCCTTCCTTCCACTCGGCTCATGAGATCGCCCCGGAGATGCGTTCCAAGTTTGTAGCCATTAGTACGAAATCATAGCAGTGACGAGCTTTACTCATTTTTATAATAACTTTTGTTTTCCATAAGTATTTGTCACATCTTTTAGTGCCATACTATTTTTGGACACTGCAAATTTGTTTTACATCTACAATTCAAGGATGCTTTGAAACTTGAAATTTGTGAGCATCCTTTTTATGGAATTGGAATGAATTTCCTCTTACTGTTCTCAGAATTTTCACAACTCATGCTTCTTTTCAAATAATTATCTAATCATCAGTAATTTTTGCGTCCCATCTTCGATTCCGTTAAAATAAAAGAAGCTTTCCATTCCTCTCACCTCTCAATGTTGGCTGCTTCATTTTTGGTTTAAAGAGTAAGTGTTTTGCAGCCTTTTTTATTTTGGAGAAAATTACACTTTTTCACTAAAACCTCCAGTATTGCCTAATGGGTTTCAACTGGTCTTGGCTTAATCGCGGTGTTCCTTTCCCAACATATTCTCTTTACTTGATCTTCCATTATCATACATGGATTATCTTTTTGCCTCAAACTATTTCATTTTCTTGTGGTAAATCAGCTTCCGAAACTTGGCTGTTGCTCCTTTAGTAGAAGATATATTTGTTCTCTACTCGTTTGCTTTCTTCACCCAAACACTAAAACAAGCGATGATTCATTCCAAATTACCTGGATCCAATTTTATATCCCTCCACATTTAGTTTCATTCGAATCCAATTTGTCAATTCAACGTTTAAATGGCTATTAGCCATATTTAGTAAATCTTCCAACGGCTTCTGACAAAGATTTTTGTTTCCTCATTGTCGGGAGTCAATGAGTAATATTTAAACCGTCCCTTTGTCGATTTTATGACGGGAGTTATAGAATCTTACTCTTTTTCTACCCAAGTTTACCATCTCTAAGTTACAGGTCTTTGGAAGACTAGTTTCTGCTGTTCTTGAAGGTAATATAAACATCTCCGTTCAGGCTTACGTATCAGTATTGGATCTGGTTCAAGCAACTCATAGTGATCACTTCTCTGAAACTGATCCTACTACGGCGTTGGCTGATTCTCATTCAGTCTGCTGACGACATGGCATATTCAACACTAGTTTTCGCCGTACGTAAAGAAAAATGTCTAATTTTTCCCTCGTACATTAACTTTTTAACTGTTGTAGAGAGACAGAATTTTCAATGTGGCCAATATGGTTGGTATACTTGCTAAATGTAGCAATGGATAACACTTGTTAAAAAATTATCTTTTCAGAATCGGTGAACTCAAAATTTATGTCATTCCATTTCAGCTTCATCGTTAGAGAATTAGGATTTCAAAATCATTAAGGAAAAGATCCTTAAATTTACTATGACATCCGCATGTAGAATTTAATTCACTCGAAATGCTTATGCTTTAAAAAATTCCGGGTTTTTTTATATTACTATTTTTGTATTAGTAAAATAGTAAGCAGCAATATAGAATGTTTAATGAATATTAAAATCTATGTAGTTTCGCGAGACAAATAGTTTTGATATCAGCAAAGATATTAAATTATATTTATAAAATAGCGTCTAAAGAATTAATCTTAAATCTGGTTTTATCGAAATCCAGATTTAGCAAGACTGGTCATCTTTAAAAATGTGAAGGGGTAAACTTGAAAATATCCAATTTTCACTTGATCTATTTCATAACTTTCTTTTAATGTGTCAGTTGATAAGACTGTTCAGCACTCGCCTCCCTCAACCCACGTAAATTTCAATCGTCAAGTTCAGTGGAAATCTTTCCTTTCAAAATTTAAAAAAATCCAATGAATTGTCCCTCTGCACTGGTTTTAAAATGCCTAGCATCTACAACAGGGTTTATTTTTTTAGTTTAATTAATTCATTGCCTCTAAACAAGAGACGGAATTGACCAGATAAATACATATATACATGAAACACGAATGAAATAAGATGAGTTTCCAATTTGTGCCAACATAATGCCGTAACTATCCTTTAGATAAATATCTGAAGATTCATAGATGTGGTAGGGTGAGGGAGGGTGGGGGGTTGTTTGTATTAAAATACAGAATTTAACTGAAAGTTGGAGGAAACTGGTGTAATCAATTCATCCAGGTTCCCTTTAGTATCGTTAAATAGGGAGTGTTTCGTAATTGGAACCCCATCTCGGTGTTCCTAGAGATTTTGAGGAATGTATTCGCAATATCCACCGACACTTGTACACTGGAGACAAAATCCACAAACAAATTGCTGGATATCTGCGGGGAAACAAAGAGAAAAGTGTGGCATTCTTCGAGCTTAGCTAGAGTTAACTAGATCAGTTTTTATCCCCAAATTGTTACGTCTCAAATGATCACATTCAAAACTAGTTATGATATTTTAAAACCAGGTTTAAAAAATAACGTATATAGTTATTTCAACATGTTGAAATCGTGAGACATTTATCCACTTGATTGCACTAGCTCGATTAACCCGAATCAACCAGTCTTTAACTTAAAAACGCTCCGCAATAATGATCGTCCTTGATATTCCTTATTTTTTTAAAGGTGTTCATAGTACTTATTTTTTTTGCATTAAGTTGTATTTGTTAACATGAGACCCCTGGGTAGCAATAAACGTCAATCGGCAGGTCAAATCAAATTCCATAAAAAGAGAGAGAGAAGACAGATTACATCGCAGTGGCTAATAAGTATACAACAAATAATTTACATTTCGTCCGTCCTGGTGAATAAGTTAGGATTAAATTGCAAAGAAACAAAAGTTCGGCTAATAATTTACCTTTGTTATATTACAAACTTATAAGCAACTCTTAGTGACAATATCACTTTCAGCCAATGGGGGGGAGGGGGAGCTAATAAGTAACATCGGCCCCTTAGATTGTTATTATCATTTTGTAATATTTGCAACTCCTTTTTTTTCTCCTACGTCTTCAATGTTAAAATATTATTATTACACATGAAATCTTTTAATCACTTCCTCGCTTATGAATGAGCTCGCGTACGCATTTATGATCTACCCCTTTTCTCTATCGGCACCTCCAAATGTCTATTCAAAATAAAGTTTCCTAAATCTGTGATAAAATTGGGGAGGGAAGAGATAGGTTTATAAAAGTTTTAGGTGCCAATCTTGAGTATCTGAATAGTGTCGTTGCCTTGGCTGAAACAAGTTTGGGACATAATTTAACTATCATCCAAAATAAGCCATTAAACACGTTAATCAGGTGATGCAATTGTAGAGTGGAAAAACCGATTCCAATTACAGCAGTCACAACGTGTGTGGCAAATCGCTGAATTGAGTTCCGATTCGGAGTGCTTTCATGGCGGCTGTCATATTCTGTAGGGATCCGTAGTTCGGATCCCACCTTAAAATGTAGGTCCTCAATGAAAAATAAAAGATGACAAGAATAGTTGCATGCATATAGGTCGAAAAACCCTTACTAAATTATTTACTTCTTTCAGACAATGACTATATTGTTTAATTTTTTGTTAAAAATATAGTTTCTATAACAGCTTGACGCATTCCTTTATGTCGAATGCTGCATAATATTAATTCATTATCTTGCAACACATAATTGTGCAGGCATGCGTTAATGCCATAGGATTGCGAAAATCGTCGGAAATGTTGGGCTAGAAACCGCTATTTCGGATAATCAATTTATTAATATTTAAATATATATTTTTAAATCGGATTCAATGACAATTTTTAAAATCTTTTATCAACTTACAGCTGTTGCCTAGATAGTGGTTAGTTTGGCCCTAAATCGATTAGTTGTAAGTTTCCTAAGCAACAATATTATTTTTGAAAAAAATATACATAAGTTGGGGTTGGGCGTACAAAAATTCAAGGAATTTTGCCTTACAAAAAAATTTTAAGATGTAAACAGACTTTATAAACAATGGTCATTTCGTGGTGCTTTGCCAGGAAGTAAATTATTACAGTGGGTTTTACAGTTTAACTCACATTCCTCTAACTCTCGACTCGAGGAAATCTCTGGGCAACAACTCTTGTGTGTACATTAAATTATATTTCAAGTTATTATTGTAAGAAATTTATGTATACATGATTAAACTATTTCTTAAATCAAATTTTATGCAAACCTGTCACTAAAATTTTACTCACAATTTTTTTTTAAATCGTAGAAATACAAATGCAATTTCTACTTAATAGCCATACAACCTTAAAATGACAATTATACCCCCACACTTTCTCTTTAAGTTTTCCTAAATTTCAATTGCTATTCGTAAATATCCTAAAGCCTTCGAATGTCATCAATTTGTGCAATATGAAGCCCACCAGACAACGGTCACAAGAGAGAGGTTGTTTACGGTAGCAATGAGTAAACACCCACATAATGGGTTGGAGATTATCTCGTCTACGATTCAAACACGGATGCAAATCGGCATAAGGAGTCCAAAGGATGCCTACGCCGTCTGGTGGTCACGCGATCTTTAAGAGTAGGCAAAAGGTTTTAAACTGAAAAGGAGTCATCTGCAGATGTACTTACAGAAGAAGCCCCGAAAGCCTGAATTCAAGTTTTGTATCGAATAAAATCCACTCCAAGAGTGGCAGACAATTACATTAGAGGTAATCTAAAAAAATACCCGGTTAGATTTCATGGATCTTCAAAGCCATACGAACTCGTTCTAAAGTCTTTATTCCTCGGCGAGAATAACGTTAACAATTCGAAGAATTTGAGAGGTACGACAATTCGAGAGTGGAGAATCAACGTTCATCTTTGAATACATATCTTTGAGATATTATTATCTTTAGCGGCTCTCGTACCCTTCAGACCAATGAAGCTAACATAAGATCAGTACGACAATCAGTGGCAAACGAGGACAGGAGGATCTTCGTGGTAACTGCTTCCTTTAAGAGGGCGAGACCAAGGCTCGTTTTTTCTTCATCTTTCGGTAAATTTTAAGTTCTGCAGCGCTGACGGAATGCTTGAGACCTCTCAGGGCCTCGAAAAAGTCATCCTCGCTAACCAAGACCCTCGTATCGTCAGGTGGAGTATGCAACGAACCTAAATTGGGCGAATTTGAAATGCAATTTACTTAAGAGATGTTTTATTTAATTTTATAATCTTTTGTGAGGTCCGGCAAGGGCACAGCAGCCGAAATTATCAAGATAAGCCTATGCCTATCTTTACGCTATAAAAAAGAAAAAAAAACTATAACAAAAACCCCGCTCATGTGCTCCAGGGAAGAACTCCCTAATCTAGAGAACTTAGCGATACATCAACAGTTAAAGATTTAAGTAATATGGCGGAGACTCGTAGCCTCTAAACTTTATCGCACAAAACCGTTATGTAGAAGCCCTAGAGACAAGGGGCAGCGACCTCGATCGTCACAGTGCCGGGACAGGGTAGCGCGCATGAAACTACCCCAGACTATAACATTCAACCAAAAGATGTCTTACTGTCTGCGGGGATAAGCATTTTTTCGCAGAAAGGTTCGAGGGAGCGTGATTCGGATGAAACAGGGTTCCATAAGTGTGTCAGATTTGGAGGCCAGGGTAACTGAATTCAGGCCGTCGAGGTATTGGGAGGCACACCTACGGCTAGAGTCGAGGCACACTGACACCTAACTTTATATTCCTATATTTGCCATGGAACCCTAAGGGCAGTATACTCATCTGGCGACTGCTTACAAAGCCATAAGTCGCTGTACTTAATTTCAGGACTAATACTAGGCTACATTAAAATAAAAAAGTCACCCCCCCCCCCAATAAAATAAAACCCAAGAAAAGCAAAACAAAAACAATAAACAAGGTTTAAGGTAAGGAACAAGTTGGGAAGCTGCCCAATCCAAGAGGATTCTAAGTGGCAGCCGAAGAAGGACGACCACTATGGGATGAAAAAATATTTATAAATAAGGGTTTAAAAGATTCCTCTGCCAGAATGAAACGAAGGCGGGACAGGCGAGGGATAGTTAAAAGGGTCGGGAAACAGGACGACCGGAGAGTGGCGAAATGAGGGAAGGCATTCTAGTCGAAGGTGGGCAACTGATTGGTTCCCACCACAAAAACGGAGGCAAGAGCTAACTCGAGCATCAGCTGAAACCAGATGACCGTGGGTAAGTCTTGTGTGGACGATACGAACGCGACAAAGGGCCACCTCTAAGTACCGTAGTCTCTGAAGCCTCGAGAGCAAAGAGCGAACAGACTTTTGGATTTTAGAAAATTTACAATTTACATGATGAAAATCCACCACATTCGTCCTGCCACACTGAAAAATATATTCTTATAGAGGGAAAGAAATTTCAATAAGGCAATGCAGTTATCTGGAGACAGAGTAGGCTGAACGGGCCAGCTGAATCAGCCCTCTTGTTGTCCAGGACCCCTACATGCCCGGGGACATAACAAAATATAACTCATATCGGGACGCATTCTGGACTAGCCAGTTGCAGATTTCTGTGACTGAGGCATGTGAAGCATTAAAAGAGCGAATTGACTGTAAAACACTCCTAGACTCGGAGAAGATGACGAAATCTTTAAACGGTAAAATTTAGATCAGTCTAAAAGCTAAAAGAATGTCTGAAAGTTCAGCGGTAAAAATAGAAGCTGCTGCCAGCGGCAAAGGCAAAGTTAAAAACTCTCCTGAGTAGGTGGTTGCGGCACCCACGCCACTCTGACTTGGAACCATCCGTGGATATCGGGCAGTGTTGTATATGTGAGGTCGCAAGCTCTTAAAGGAGCAAAGGTCTGCGGACGACTTATTCAGGCTCCACATGTTGGTACAAATTGTGGGAAGTGGGGCCGTGTGGGAGAGGACTTTCAAAATGTCTAGAGCCCGCAGACAGCCCGTTCGAAGACGGCGTAGGTGTGGTATCCAGGATAGCTTTGGATCAAGCGTTACGCCCAGAAACTGAAACTCAGAGACGAACTCTATCTCTAACACCTTGTAGGGAGATAGGTGGCGGAACAAGAGCTCCTCTACCCCGGTGAAAATACATTGCCTTAGTTTTGCTCGTGGAAAAGCGGAATCCCCTAAGTTGTGGACTTTTCGAGACCGCATCGACTGCCAGTTGCGAGGAACAGTATAGTGCCAAGTCATCGACGACCAGGGTCGCCGATACACCCTCTGGGAGAGTGGAAATTATATAATTTATCACAATAACATAAAACACTGCCCTGAGGAACTCCCTTCTCTTGGGGTTGTAGGTATCTCTAACACGCACCATAAAAGGATCGAAATGCTAAGACGGTAAAAGACCTCTCATACCTCAAACGTATAACTGCTTTAAAAACACGTTCAAGGCCATGCCCACAACTCAGCTTTCCCTTGAAATAACAGATAATTCCCAAGAAGTGCTCAGTAGCGTTCCTACTTCCGCGCGAAATTTATTTTTATCAAACTCTTTCCTTCCATCCATATTTTTAGTTTCTGAAAGTATATAAACATACAATTAAATTTGAAATAATATTTTTAAAAATTGTGAAATGTACCACATATGGTACATGTAGTATTCGGAAGGAATTCTGTCTGTACCACCGGTTGCGCATGTGGCCTTGAACGTGTATTAATTAAGACGCTGTATCTTCATGTTGTATCGTAGGGTTTCTCAATGTCAAAAAATATGGCCAAGACTCGATCGGAGTTTAAACGAGAAAGCTTTGCGGATCGATCCATCAAAACGTACTAAGAGGTCAAGGGTACTATCATCCTTGCGAAAACCGCACTGAAATAGAGACAGTAAGTGATTGTTTTTTAGGAACCAGTTCAGACTCCCCAACACCATCTTCTCTAGCAACTTACTAAGACAGCTGGTAAGAGGTATAGGGCGGTAGTGATCTGCATCCAACCCGTCCCTGCCCGGTTTGACAAAGGGAAGGACAATCCCAACGCGCCATGATGATGGGTAAAAAGCCTTCACCCATGTAAGGTTGTACAAGTCAAGTAAGAAAATGACAAGTGTGGATGGAGGTGCCGAATCATATAAAAATGGATCCTGTCAAGGCCAGAAGTGGATCTACAAAGGGACAATGTAGCGCAGAACTTTTGGATGGGGAATAGGGCATTATACGGAAGGTTAGATTTTGTTGTAAAATTGAGATGATGAGACTCTTCATTTAATTTATAGGCTAGAAAAGCCTTATTGTAACAGCTGTCACTGCTGACGGCACGGAAATGGTCGGTCAAGGCATTGCTGACCACCAGGCTGTCATTCTCTAAGGATCCCTGTAAGTTGGGTGTGGGGGTATTATGGCAGGCATAACAATCCCGGATCTCGTTGTTAATCGTCTTCCAGATCTTTGCGGTAGGGGTCATAAAAGAAATTGATGAACGTAGCGGAGCCATGCAGTTCGGCGAGCGTGACGAAGGCTTCTTTGGCGAAGCGACCAAGCTCGGTTTCGGTCAACTTTATTGCACAGGTTGGGTTCCGCCGGAATCGAGCATGAGCTAACTTGTAGTTTTTGACGTGCTGTCGTACACTCCGAGGTCCACCAGAGCACGGTTGAGCGACTCGTTACGGGTCGCCTCTGTAGAATGGTCTGTGTTGCCGCGTTGTAGATAATCGATGTGATGTACGCCACTGCCGCGTCGATGCCATTGAAGGTCCCAAGGGGGCACTTGTGAAGGCGGGCTCTCTGATGCCTTCCCAATCGACATGGCTTAAATCCCACTTGAGAGGCATGGTTGCATGAGGGCTAGGATGAAGGGCCGATAAGACAATAGGAAAATGTCACTCCCATGAAGGTCATCAAGGGCTGACCATCGAAAATCAGTGAGGCAATCCAGCGAACAGAGACAGGTCATCACAACTAAAATAATCCGCCGGTGTTTAAAACGCAAAGAAAGTCAAATAATAAAAAGGCCTCTAGAACACTGCCTTTACCATTCCGAGTGATGTCGCCCCAATATGGGTGACGGGCATTAAAATCTGCGAGTAATAAAAAACGGGGAGGACAACTGATCTACAAGTTCTAAAAGGTCGGGTCTTGACAATGGTACAGAAGGGAGGAGGTAAATAGAGCTAACAGTAAAAAGGCTTGTAAGAAAAACCCTCAAGGCAACAGCTTGGAGGCTAGCATGAATGGAAAGGGGATATACATGGTGGGATGACGAAACCATAACTGACACTTCCCCATGAGACGAGCCCCCGACAGAGACAATAGAGTTGAAAATACGAAAACCGGGTACCGCTGGAAAAGGCCGTGTACCCAGTTTGTTCTCTTGAAGACAAATAGCAGCGGGGTGGGAAGTCGTCAAAAGAACTTTGAGTTTTTCCGACTTGGGAAGAAAGCCTTGACAATTCCATTGTGAAATGGAGGACATGATGTGGGACGGTTAGATATCACAGTAGGTATCTTTTTCTCCTTTGTGGCTGATGTTATGTTTGAAGTGCGTCCCAAAAAGCTTGGGGGACGAAGAGCAGATTTTGAACAGCCTGCTATTGCAGGGGAAGGAGCAGTGACAGAGGATATGTCCGATGGTTTTGAGGAACCAGCCGAGGAACCTGCCTGTAATTGGGGCACACATCCAAGCGGAAACTGAAGATCGAGAAGAGATTTTCGTACTGTAGATCCGAAATCATGGGCCGAGGGCGCTTTCGATGTCTAAATAGTTAATCCAACAACCGCGGCTGGTGATGTTGGAATATCATCTGCTTCCATCGGATCATGAGTAGAAGGATGAGTGGGTGAGGCAGGCGATCTGGACAAAAGTACAAGGAACTGGGTGGATTTCTGCTACCGTTTGGACCGGTAAGGGGCCTAATTTCTGTGAAGGGCGTCACGGGCTTGGGGGCAGAGAATATTCAGCAACAGGAAGTCCATTGAAGATTCTTGAGGCTCGGGCGACTCAGCTCCAGAGGCAGCACGCTTATTGGTGGCCGATAACCCAGGTGAGGAGTCCATCCTCTTACCACGGGGCTTTGGGTCCCAGAGCCGAGTAGAAGAACCTTCACTGGTGGATATAAAAGATTCTTTCAAATATGCATGGCTTCATGTGTGTCACCTTGAGCGTCGGTCCCGACTACATAGAGCTGCCGGAGAGAGAGATGCAACATTAGGTATCTCGGTGTGAGATCAATGCTTCGTCGGTATATCGTGAATGCTTCCGACACTAACGGTAGATGGGCGATGAGATGCTTTAAGCGTGTCGGAACTCGAACGTGATGGTCGGTTTCGTCCAGCGTCATGCAAAATGTCTGAGAAGAGACGGCCAAGAAGTGAGGTTTGTGCTCGAGGACGTTGGCGAGCCTCTCTCACGTCCAGACGCAGAGAGTCACACAAAGCGAGAATCTCCTTTTCATATAAGAATATTGGGCAGATTTTTTATCCAGTATTAATAAACTACGACAGTTCCTGACGTTCGAACGTTAAAATCAGTGTGGCCATTGGGACGCTAGGAGAGCCTACAGTTTTAGTCACATTGTGTACATGTGTGACGGGTTGGGTACTAAGCTTGCTCTGAAGACGGGTGAGGTCGTAGTTCCTTAATTCGTTTGAACGGACGACACCTTTAACAAAATTCCGACGTGGATGGACCTGTTATACCCCTCTTACACACTCACTACGCCTTCAGAGAAAAACACCACAACAGACTACTAACCACCTTAACAACACACAGAGAGAAGGTTTCAACCAAACCCACCCCAACAACGCACAGTCAAGGACGTAATAGAAATCAGCAAGGGCTTCGACTCGGTCACACGCCACGTCATCACACAAGAAATCATGGACACCAACTACCACACCAATGACAAAAAATGAATGTCGAACTTTTTTTCCAAAAGACATGTCCAATCCAAACCGAAAAGCTCCCAACGTGTTGATCAGGAAATCATACTCTCTTTCACCCTCATCATACATGACATACCCCTCCCTACTCCCCAAAGAGTCCGACTAAATATTTACGCAAATAACTTATCCATCCCTTCCCAATCCACCAACGTACACAAAGCCTCCAGAAACCTAAACAGGTACCAACAACTCCTCCAAAACTGGTACATGCTAAAGAGAATGTTGACCTCTGAAAAATAAAGAACCCTCTTTAGCCGTGATCGAAAACAATCAAACTATCACCCAAATATCTTGCTCCACGGCCAACTAGTCTGAGTCAACCGAAACCCCACTCTTCTGAGTGTCACCTTAGACCCACATATGATCTCTCCACAGACAAACCAAGCTTGAAAGCCATGTTCAAACTCAACACCTTAAAAATATTAACAAACACCAACTTTGGACAGGTCTCACGGGTGACTGAACTACGCATCCACAGCCTGGTCACCAACCATAGCTAATGGACACCTACATAAGATACAAACAGTATGCACCACTTGTAAGCTGAAACCACGGTTCTCCCAATCGCGCATCACCTAAACATAAGCACATAGTTCTTCAGTAAACTGCTATGGACCTCGTACCCTCTACACTCCTACACCCAACCATAACAAAACAAAACTACTCCAAAGTGCCCCACCCTTTTCGCCGATATCCACAAATATGAAGTAACCCTAGATCGTAAAACCAGAGTTTCACTGGCCTTCCTACAATCAGGAGACCATACCGCCCTCACCTCCAGCAACCTGAAAACAATGCCCAGCTCTTTCTATCCCGCTTCCTTCTTGACTATCTCTGAATTTCTTACAAGATCACCTCGACCATCTGGACAAGACCACACACCGTGGCAGCCTTCCTGAGAGCTGCCAGGCTCGATTAAAGAGAACCCGAGGATGGGACGATAATTTAATATTTCACTTCCCCTAAGTTCACAGCAAAAAACCCTCATCTTAACACCCCAACCCCCATCTGACCCCCATCACTCTCGTTTTAATAGGTAAAAGAACGCACTCTTTTGCAATAATTCGATGACGCGTCGAGTGGCGACATAGAACGCATCCACAGCCAAGGCAGAAAAGTCAGCGCCGGTCAGAGAGAGAGGAAGATGGTCAGCGATCCTCTGCAACGACACAGTCTCCTCGAGGGGAATTCTGGAGAGTATAAAAAGATTTTATTTCTCGGCAATGATAACGAATAAAAGATGTCTAAATCAAAGATCCTCGAACACAATCGAGGTAGAGAATGATTTACACGAAAATAAACCATTTGGTTGGGGTTGTTTTTATTACCAATCTGCACTTAAGATAACTTTTACTTCTCAGTATAAACAAACAATTTCATGTGGGCTCCGAACCACGGGTGTCTACAGCGTATAGTAACCGGTTTAAAGGCGACCCGAATCGGGACTCCATCCTGCACATTGCCACACGTGATGTGGCTTAACCTCGCTGCAATTGGAAGCGAGGTTAAGCCGTAGCCCAAATTACATGTTTACAGGAATTGCATAAAAATGTAAACAATTATTGTCTAATAATACTGGATAACAAAAAATTTGTTGTATTTATACTGCCACTTGCTCATGCCTAATATGGGTATCCTGAATTCAAATCTGAAGTCACATCTTTTGGAATTCGGCTTTTCTTCTTTTTTTTTTGCGAAATTTTGACACCGTTCGCATAATGTCATGTTACGAGTATATCTTAGCAATTTATTGACATAATGTTAAAATTAGGTTTGAAATAACTGTTTAGGCAAAGAATCTATATTTTTTTTTCAACAGCGTCTATATTCATCACAATGCATATTAGAATTTGAAATAAAGGCATCAGTATACACTGACACGTTTCTAGTGTGTCACGAAGTGAGCTCCAAAAAGGCCAAACGTAATACTCGGGGCGTTGTAGTAACTTTGGGAGCATAGGCAGAGGCGTGGCGACAAATAGCCAAATGTGGTACCCTCCAGTTTGGCGTCCTGGTTAGAACCAGGGGCACCCACCGGCCCAAGAGCTATACCTAGTTCTCGAATGAGTTTCCTAGTCCTAAACACAAAGGGCTTAGGGTATGACTGGCGTCTCTCGGCGGCATAGACACCATCGAGATAAGCTGCAAATGAGGTGAGAGCGGTTGGCGACTGAGGGAGGCGCCGGGTTCGCGCGTACAAGCCACTCGCTCTGTGCACGGCGCAGAGCGAGTGGCATATCCCCAGCATCAACAAGTAGGCTCTCAATGGGGCAAGTGCGGAAGGCAACGGTCGCCACGCAAAGGCCGGTGTGGTGGATCGAGTCCACTTTCCGAAATACACGCTCGGCTGCGGATGCAAAAAATTGGCATCGGTATTCGAGCTTCAAACGAACAAAGGATCGATTAAAAAGTAAGGCGGGTAGAGGAGACCATAATGCTACGAATATGAGCATACCAGGTACCCAGGTAAGGGAGGGGTCAAATACAAGGAACAAGGAAACGGTGATAGTCGACCACTTCCAGGCGAACTACATTTAGAAACAAATCTGGGTCAGGGTGGAGCAGCGGATGGCGGCAGAAGTGCACCACCTTAGTCTTAACCAAGGAAAACCGAAGCTTGTGCCTTTCGTCATAGCGAGAGACGCGGTTCATTGCCTGTTAGAGTCAACGTTCCAGAGTTGGCATCTGGGCCGCGCCAAAAGAGATCGAAAGGTGGTCAAAGTAGAGCGTAGCGAGAACATCTTCCGTCAGCACCGAGGTGATGCCATTAATGCTCAGGGCAAAGAGTGTGACACTGAGGACACTTCCCAGCGGGACACTCTCTTTCTGCTTCATTGGGCCGGAGAGGGCTCCCCAACCCTTACGCGGAATCGACGATCTCGCAAAAATTCAGATATAAACATTGGGGGCTTACCTTTGCAACAATCGTGTGGAGTCTCCATGATACCGTATCGTCATGCGGTGTAATAGGCCTTCTCCAGGTCGAAGAACACCGTCGCGTAGTGCTGTCTGCGAAGGAAGGCCTCGCAGATGGCATTTTCCAGTCGGAGCAGAGCATCCGACGTGGAGTGGACTTGCAGAAGTCACACTGTGCAGAAGACAGATGGCCTCCGCTGTTCAAAAAGAAGGCTAATCTAACATTTATCAATTTCTCCATCAACTTGCCCACGCGGGAGGTTAGTGAGATTGGGTGGAAACCGGCCGGGGCAGAGTGATCTCTCCCCGGTTTGCGAAAAGCGAGAACGGTAGCGATTCGACAGGATTCTAGGGGGATACCCTCTAACCAGATCCTGTTGACAAATCAAACAGAAATGCCATGCCTCGCTCATCCAGGTGTCGAAGAATGGCGTACGGGCCAGTGTCTGGAAAAGGGGCGGTGTCCGTGGACGAAGCAAGAGCGAAACGTAAAGTCCAGTCGGTGGCCTTCCACGACATCACGACGCACATTGAATACTGTCGGGGCAGCAGCCAGGCTAGATAATGCGGAGAAAGCGGTCGCGAAGGATTCCGCCACGGACGCGTGGTGCGAGATTGCGGTCTCATTGTTCTGGAGAACAGGAAGTGGGGTCCTGTGAGAACTTGCCCCGAATCCTTTTGATTCGCTTCCACACCTATGCTAGAAGGGGCTTCAAGTTAAGTGAAGACACGTATGCCCACCAAGAAGAGCGGCGGACGTGCTTCGAAATATACCGGAACCTAGCCCTAGCTCAAAGAAATTAACCGACAGTGAAGTCGTTCGGGCGGCGCTTATAGCGCATGTAGGCATAACGCTTCTGTTTGAGGGCCGTCTAACACTCGGCTGACCACCACGAGAGTGGTCGGTGTGCAAAACAACCAGATGTTTAAGGAATAGTAGTTAGGCCCACGGCGATGAGGTTGCCGGAGAAGAACTCAATGGCCTCATCTACCGACCTAAACTCGTCGACTGAGACAGAAATCAGTCATTTCAAGAAATGCGGACCACCGTGCCTTCGCAAAGCACCACCCGGACTGGCTCTCGGGCTGCAGCGGCCCAGAAAATGATATTTGAATGATACCATGGAGGTCATCGACCACGCACTACCCAAAATCAGGATGTGCATCCGGAAAGCACAAAGAAATATCGAGAGGTAAATGAAGCAGTTCTCGGGTAGTGATGCGTAAACTCATCAACATTTAGGAAACCTATTTCCAGCTCGTCGATCAGGTCGGAGAGGATATGATTCCTGGGATTAATCGAGTAGTCTTCCCAGAAGGGGTTTCTACCGTTCAGATCTCTGAGCAAAAGGAAGGGCCTCAGGAACCATGGCACGACGCGGAGGAAGTCCCCCGCGTCAATGTCGGCTGACGGTGGAATTTATGCGGAAATAACAGTATACTTCATATCCAGGATCAGCTGCACAGCTAGTGCCTGAAAGGACGTATCTAAAGCGAAGAGAAGAACGGAGACATCATGGCTGGTGTAAATCGCGCATCGCCCAGCTCGGCTCCCATTCCGTGGTGGTGAGGTCGCAAAACCCTTATACCTCGGGAGGGTGGGCAGGGGGCACGCGCCTAGCATGGTCTCCTGCAAAAAGATAGCCAACGGGAAACGGAAAGAGATGAGCCTCCGAAGCTCCCCCCTGTTGGCCAGGAGTCCGCGGCAATTCCATTTGAAGGAATATGCCCTCCAGGCCTAGCTCGCAGGAGATGTGGAGGCCCTCTTCGAAGAGAAGACCCTCACGGGAATGGTCGTACGTTTCCCGGAAGCCTAACTCCGGGTGCTGTTGGCCGGACAATGCGTTGAAGGCGCAGTCGCTTTCGAGGACTTATCGGGGGAGGCCGGGTTCACCATGCAAGTCATGCCTCGAAACCTTAGGCGAGCGGAGGCGGGGGTCCATCCTTTGGAGAATCCACCGTCTCCGAGCTACCTAGCCTACCACTGGGTGTGGGCGAAGGAGCCGAAGCTCTTTTAGTGCTGTCCTCCTTTCGGGGGGCAGCTTTAGGAACCCAAGAAGATGGCCTCACGACCAACTTCCAGGGTATTTTTTTCCTGTGAGTCTAACGACTCGGTGGAGGCACGGTGCCGTTTCGCTTTAAGGAAAATGTCACGCTGGGGAAAGGGAGGGGAGCCCTGGTTTTAGCCGGGGCTGGGTGTGAACCTTTTGTGCCGCCAGCTTTACCAGGGTAGCGTCCAGGGTGGGTAGAAGCCGCAGAAGGGTTCCGAATGGTCGCGGAAATGACCGCCCTCGTAGGCCTGGAAGGGCCAGGAGCAGAGGTTGTCTTTCTTAACATTGAGGCAGAGGACGTCCCAGGCAGCACCGGGTGCGCCAGGACCAAGTCTTCGCCAAATGAGAGACGATCCTGAGCCTGAACGGCCAGGATTTCTTTCTCAAGGAGATACGCACCTCATTACTTCGAAGCGGGGTGCGGATCTTATCGTGTGTGGCCTCGCAGACTTCGGGTAACCCCAACTTTGCGCGTCTACAGGAGCGATTAGTATGGCCGAAGCGGTGACAGTAGTAGCACCTACGCGGCATTGGCACACATGCCTTCACGCGGTAGCGATACCAACCGGCACGCACCGCCTCAGGAAGCTTGTCACAGTTGAACGTGACGAAGAGTGTAGGGGTTGGTTTCGAGGCCAATCTCCTGTTTGCTCATCACACACTCGACCTTGACCGCCCTAACTTCGGCCAGCTCTAAGGTGATATCATTTATGGAGTAGTCCACGAGTTGCCTCCAATAAACCACTCCTTTCACGAAGTTCATGGTAGAGTGCAGCGCCACACTCACAGGCGTGCCATTAAGTGTCCGAAGGGCCCTAATCATGGCCGCCAAGGAGGGATTCACGCATTCACCAAAAGGCTCGAGTCCAAGAAACGGGTCACCTTCGACTCTCTACCAATAACACTATCTTTGGCCAACATGCTGCCATCAGTGGAGCGAATAGCAAGGAAGCGTTTGAAGCCAGCGGGCTCTAAAACGCCAGGTAATCTCTGAATGAGGGTGTCCGACGTAATTGAGGCTCCGTTCTGCGCACTTGCAGTTTTTGTCTTTATCAGTGACTCCGCACCCGATCTTGGCTTGGTTGCTTACGGAAACGTAAGTAGACCCGTCCATCACCGCGGCTCCCTCGCAGGGAAAGGAAAACTGTGTCTTTTTCGTCTTATTCCTGTTTCTTTTCTTTTTAGGAGAGGATGGTAGGGAATGAACCCGCTTTTCTCCTCCGCTGGAGGGAACCCCTAGGCCAGATGGACCGGCCTCAGCAAGATTTTTTTTTTTTATTTAAGGGGCTATCTGGCGACTGCCCACTTAAGCATAAGTCGCCGTAAACAAACAGCCTAGTTCTAGGCTACTTAAAAAAATTGAACAGGAAACAATAATAAAAAGAAATAACAATAACAAAACAATAACAACAATTAAACCTGGTTAAATGAAAGGGAGAAGGCCGGCCTCCCCCCAAAAGTCAACAAGTCCACCAGTCAAAGTGCACGCACTCGTCCCGAGTACAAGGGAAAGGCGGTAGCAACCCCGCCCATCCCGGTACTGGGACAGGTGTCGTGCGCGAAGATCACCCAGACTGGGACATTCGACAAGAATGTGCCGAACAGTCTGGGGGACGACGCAGTCGTTGCAATAGGGCGCAGGCGAGCGCTCCATCAAATAGCGATGCGTCACACAAGTGTGCCCGATTCGGAGACGACAGAAAGCAACCTGAAGCCGCCGCGGCATTGGGGGATAGGTCCATGGCACGCAACTTTAAGTTCCCTTCGACCGTCTCCCATCTTCTTTGCCAAGCGGTCCGAAGAGCTGCCCGTATTCCTGTGGCCTCAGCAAGATCCTTCTTGGAAATGGAGAAGGTCTTGGCTGTCACAGAGGCACCAGCTGGGGGAGGAGACCCCTCCTCTCCTTGTGAGGCCTCAGGAACTCGAGCCGTCTTAGGAGGAGCATGCATAGGTGCGGAGTCGGCTTCTGTGCTTGGCTTGGATCACGGGTTCGACCCCATGAAAGATCCTATCACTCCCTTTGGGAGCACATCCACTATGTCATTGATCGCAACAGCATGCAGTTACCTCCAAGACACTGCCTTGTGCAACTCCACATTTGAGTTGGTCAGGGAAGGAGAGGACTCGTCCGGTCCGAACTCGAACAATCTTAATTGCCATGGAAGCCTTTTTTGGAGCTAGATGGGCTCCTAAAATTAAAAAAATCCCATTAGACCAACTCTGTGGAGTGTTTGGAGAATGCCCTATCTCCTGGCAGTGTCATAAGCTTTCTTCAGGTCAAAGCAAACTGTAACTTGATGCTGCTTCGATCTTATCGCCTGGTAGATTGATGACTCCAATGTTAGAAGAGCGTCTGAGGTGGAACGGAGCTTGCAGAACTCGAACTGGCAGTTTGCACAGAACTTCTCGCGTTTCAGGATCCACATTGGTCAGACATTGACCATCTTCTTGAGCTGCTTGCACATGCACGGCGTGAGTGAGATTGGGCGGAAGTTGGTAGGATCCGAGTGATCCTTTATCAGCTTCGGGATTAAAATCACTAGCACCACGCTCCAGCAGCTCGGGAAGGCTCCCTCCATCCAGACTGTTTTGTAGAGGCCTAGCAGTAAGGATATCCTTTCTTGCGGAGGATGCCGAAGCATTGCATTGGAAATGTCGTCGTGCCCATGGAGTTGTCTTTGCAGATTTTCAAGGCCTCTCTTGATTCTTGTGTGATAAAGAGCACATTGTACGATTCTCCACCTCTGGATGTGAAGTACTGGGATACTGAAGCGAAAAAGGCCTCTGCCACAATGGCAGGGGCAGCCACAGGGTTCCCATTCAGTGACAAAATGGGACGTGATGGATTTACGTACTTCCTCTTGATTTTGCGGACTCGTTGCCATATCTTTGACATTGGCGTGGACGGCGAGATGGAGCTCACGTAAAATTGCCAGGCGGAGCGTCGGGCCGTCTTCATCGTACAACGATAGTGAACCCGAGCACTGTGGATCGCAATCTTACGAGCTTGCGAGTTTGACCGAGATCTGTCGTTCCTCTCGGCTAGCCGAGAGGCCATTCTGGCAGCCGCGCAGTCCTGGTTCACCCAGGAAACCAGACGTCGTGGGAAATTCCCTGATGTGTGGGGGATGCTCACTGATGTGGCAAAGTGGAGGTGGGATGTGATGTACTCCACGGCCGAATCGACAGTATCAAAGTCTTCTGCGCGGCTGTCAAAGTTGCAAGATTCTACAAACCTCAGCCAATCTGCACGGGGGAAGAGACCACTTTGAGAGACAAGTAGTGGGAGGGGACCCCACCGTCTTTAAAATTATAGGATAGGGGTCACTTCCCCATAGATCTTCGTCCACCATCCACGTAAAGTCCGCTACTATATTTGAGCTGCAGAGCGAAAGGTTAATGGCAGTGGATGTGCCCGTTTAAGTATGAAAATGGGTGGGCTCACCAGTGTTGAGGACAACTAAGTCGTGCCCATCAATAAAGGTGAGGAGGGAGTCCCCCCCCCTCCCCCTGCCATTGCAGATTGAATCCCCACACAACAAATGACGACAATTAAGGTCTCCCAGCAGTAACAATCGGGGAGGGAGCAGCTCCACAAGGTTTGCTAGGTCCTGGGGTACAAAGTCGTCACTTTGTGATAGATAAGAGTAGCAGACTGTATAGTCCGCGCCTAGGTGGACGCGTCCTGCCACAGCCTGCAGGGGGACTGTAATTTTATTTCTTGGAAGGTGACATCACGACGGTCGTATAAATAACCACTGCCGTGATGCCTTCCTCCATCGGGAGTAGAGGTTTACATCAACTCATATCCTGTGTGGCAGAGACAATTGCCCTGCTTCATCATGGTCTCTTGAAGGCAGATAACTGCTAGGAAGGAGTCTGCCACCAAAGTGGCAAATTCCTCCCAGTTTGCTCTTGGACTAGAAATTTTCCACTGTAGAATCGTGGCCATATTAATTTCGATCGAGGTTTAAGGACCATTAGGCCTGTCTTCTTGGCCAATGTACCTGCATTGGAACCTTTTTAACCTTTCCCTGAGATGAAGGTAGGGGGGGGGGTGAGGGTTGTAAACCCTATTTTTCTTTTCATCTCCACCTGAGATGAAGGTAGGGGGGGTGAGAGTTGTAAACCTTTTATTCTTTTCATCTCCCGCTGAGATGAAGGTAGAGGGGAGGGGGGGGGAGGTTGGAAAGCTTTTTTTTCTTTTCATCTCCCCCGTTCTTTATAGGGAGTTTGATGGTTTTTCGTGCAGCCCCAGTGGACCCCTTTGTGGAGGGGATCCACTGAGGTCTGCTTGTCTCCTGTATGTGTGGTTATGAGGTTCTCTCTACCAGGGCAGCGAAGGTGGGGGAGGAACATAACTCGGAGAAGGGTTCCGAATAGGCGCGAAAAAGACCTTTCTCGTAGGCCTAGATGGGCCAGAAGCAGAGGGGGCCTTTTAAAAATTAAGGCAAAAGACGTCCTTTGCAGCGCCAGGCACGCGCGAATTGAGAGACAATCCTGTACCTGAACGGCCAGGATTTCCTTCTCAAGGAGATACGCACCACATTGCTTCGAAGAAGCGGGGTGCGGCTCGCCGCAATTGACACACTTGGCCATACACAATAGGGAATTATCGTGTACGGCCTTAGAGCAACTTACACACACTTCGATTCATAAGGTCGAACCGGTGGCAGTAGTAACATCTCAGCGGCAGTGGCACGAATGCCTTCACGCGGTAACGATACCAACCAGCAGGGAGCCTCTCATGGTCAACATGACGAAGAATGTATGGGTGGGTCTCGAGGCCCGTCCCTTTTTTTTCATCACACGTTCGGCATTGACCGCCCGGTGGTTTTCTATGGAATAGTAGCGGGACGAGAGGATATGGTAGCGTCGGACGGGGCGGTGAGTCACGTTAAAACGGCGGCCAAAGAAACATCGCTGTCCCTCTTACGGGTAGGAGACCGAGTAATTTTAGCCCTTCTATCTTCTAATAGAGAATAAACCTTGCCGCCAAAAAACCTCAGATGTAATCAAAACCAAGATAACACTTTAGACCTTCTCCTAGAATGCCCTAAACTCTGACGAGCACGAGACGCACACACCACCTAACTGAAGGAACTCTAGACCCACCTGGATGCTGTGGTGGCATTTCTGCTGCCTTTCCTCACCTCACTGAAGAGATATACGGAGGCCAAAATGTAAAGTACATAAACACTTACCCATAAATGCATACAGATAATACGTCTATAAATTAAGTATAAAAAGGGCAAACAAACAAACCACCGTAAAATGAACAACTCAATTGAAAAGTTAATCATTCCATGTCAACGTACCTTGAACGCCTACCTCCCCCCCTTATACAAGCAACCTTGCACCAGCAACCAGTAACAGGGACACAAAGGATTTATCAATACAAATTACCATAATAACTAGATTTGACCTTCATACACCGCTGATGGATGGGATGCTACGATAGACGCGAATAGCAACGAAGCCCTGCCACGCAGATAGTAAACCTCTGTAAAGTAAGTGGTGACGATAGAGGAAGATAAATTGTGTGGAAGATATATATATATATATATATATATATATATATATATATATATATATATATATATATATATATATATACACACACACACACACACATTCTCTTTCAAGGTATTGGGGCGGGGAATGCAAATTTCGGGTGTTGGGCATGTAGGGCACGTGAGGCACCAGATGTCACCTGACATCCACTACACGAGTACAGCTCAATCGAGGATATCATAAACTGATGATGAAAGGTGAATTTCAAAAGTTTAAAATTCAACAAACACCAACGAGGGCATCTCCCATAGAAAGATTTTGAATAAGGGCATAAAGTGGTGGTAATATAGGAAGTGAAAATGTCCGAGAGATTGATTACTTAGAGGAATGAAGAACCGGAAAAGGACGCAACTCTCCTTAACATGACTCATTCAGGAATTATCAGAAAATCTGGGGATGGGCTATTACTTGGATGTCACTGCTTTGAGGATCTTAATTTGCTCTTCTCTTGTTTCGGGAAGACCCAAGAATATGTGCTTCTCAAACCTGAAATAAAAGCATGCACGTTAACCACAAACCATTCTACTTGAAATAGGGTATATAAGGAAACTCTCTAAAGGTTGTCACGATCCCCCATAACGTGCAACAAACGCCAGCAAAGGCTCGCAGAACGTGCAAGAGGTGGAAACCACAACCATGACTATCATTCAAAGAAATCGACGAAAAAGGATCGCATTTTCCACTATCCTCAATCCTCATTGGTAGACAAGGGCACAAAAAAGTGGCTAAAGAGGGCTCTAACACATTAAAAAAAAAGGGTTAACTTCTGTAGTTCTTTCTTACGAGGAAGGGGGTTGCTGGAAACTAGTTTAAATACAATCTTCGAGTATGAGCAGGAAAGTCTTTGGATATAGCTAAACTTTTAATTGTCTTCCCTTCCTTCTTAAAAATGTACACTGACCTTCCTGGTCGCAACAGGGCAGGATCGATTAGGTCTGGGCGGTTGGTTGCTCCCAGAACAAAGACATCGGCAGATGCGGACACGCCGTCGAGCTCAGCCAGCAAAGCAGACACGATTCTAGAAGGAACTATGGATGAACTGGGTAAAGAGCAACTAGTAACCATTAAGGATAGGTCACCACGTAGATAAAAGAACTACCAGGTACTTCAATAAGTGATGAAAAAAGTAAATTAACTTTATTATAAAAACAAGCGATTATTTAAATAAATATCCTCCCTCTACATCAATACAGTTCTGTACGCATGCGATGTTCCGATTTATGCCATCAGTAGCAATGGCTTATGGAAGGGCCACTTATGGAGGTAATGTCGAAGATTAGGGAGAAGACAGAACGAACCAGATCCAAACCACAATACCTCACCGGCAAATCAGACGGATAAAATTACCGCTACCTGACCGACTGTGAAGGCGGATGAAGTTACCACAACAGCTGGGAAGGCGGATGAAGTTACCGCAACCTCAATGAGTGTAAAAGCAGACGAAGGCTACAAATCTTCCAGCTCACTCGTCTTGGCTTTCTTGCCACTGGAATCAGCTGGATAATTTGTGAAGGACCATATGCTTCTTGGAGTGCACACACGGGTGTATTTGTTCTTCATCAGAACGATGATGCTCTTCCCCCTCGAAGGATAGCAAAGACGACGACATACTACCGTATTCATCCATTTTCTTTGTTTTCTCCCCTCGTTATTTCGCTATTAATCACAGCCAGCTTCTCCTTTCTGCTTAAACGTGTCATGATTACAAACACCACCTGCCTTCACGTCTTCCTGCGGGCAACATTTGTTTTAGAAGCAATCCTCCTGTTCCGCTATGGCGATTTGCCCTGGTTGCGAACTAGGGTTCCGACTAGTTTCTCCTTTAGACTACTCTAACTAGAGGAGACGGTGGGTAATTTGTTGCCGTTGGTAACTGAATTCCGTGCACGCGTGTTGTCTGGCGTGGGTTCTCTCTTCCTATCATAGTAAACTCAGTTGTGTGTCATCTGTGAAGTAAGCAATACCATGGCTGAATTATCCTCCAAAATGTGCAAAAAGCAATGCGGTACTGCGTAGTAGTTACGCCGGGAGCTACAATGTGAAAATCTCCGACTGCTTAGGTGTCAATCTAAGGACGGTACAGAGGATGAGGAAAGAGTTGGACGAGTCAGGATGCGGTTACGAGGGTACGGCGGCTCGGAAATGTCAATCTAATCATTCTGATACGAAAAGAATCCCCGAATTTGTCGCCGAGATCTAGGCCATCATTGACAACGATCCAAGCACGTCAATGAGGTCCATAGCCAGTGACAGGAAAGGTTCAGAGTTTCTCATCAGACACTTGGTGAATGGACATCCAATACTACTCATACAAACAAAATGAGAAAAGGCCAGCTTTTGTTGCAGAAGATGAAAAACAACTAGAGGAAGAAACATGCTGCGAAACTTGGGAACAAACTGAAGCATCTCTTAAAAACCTGGCGCATGCTATGGTATGCCCAGGTTATCTTCTTGAAAGGTTACATCTAGTGCCTTGAGGAGTTGGTGATACCCTGGATCAAGGCGGTGGCCGTTGGAAGGCTGTACGTGTCACAGCAGGCCTCTACACTATGACACACAAGCAGAAGGACCCAGTCTTGGCGGTCAGATAATTCCATCGACTACATCACTCCGAACATCCAGCCTCCTAACTCCCTTGACTATTTTGTGTGGGGTGTGCAAGAGAGAGAGAGAGACTAAGTCCCAGAGCGCCATCAAGGTGGAACTTAGGTCCTGTAACCAGAACAGTTTTCACCAAGTTAAACAGGGGGACCGTCGAGAAGGTCGGCAGGAAGTTTCGACGCTGGGGGCTGTGGTTGAGGCCGAAGTAACCTGTATATATCTCCTACACATTTTCACTTCTCCGAAAATCACATTATTTATGAAGCTTTTAGTTAAACCTTTCTGCCACTACAGTCATGAAATTGTCCATTATGCACACATAATATCACCATTTCCCCCAAATAGTGTGTTGGCACGCATCACCACCACCACTATCAATGAAAAAAACGAATTCCGAAGCAACATTCGAGTCATGATTCATCAACACACTTTTTCCGACGTAGGCTACGGATTAGCCGAGTGGAAACACCAATTACGATTACAGCGAAGTTAGGACACATCGGCTGTGGCAACTTGCCAGATTGAGTCCCCTTCACGGCGGCTGCCATGCGCTGTAAATACCCACCCCTGGTATGTGTCCCACGTTAATCAAGAGCCCCCCCCACCCCAACTGAGAAATAAAATGCGCCTTAAATGAGTGCAGATCGGTGTTAAAACGCGGTCTTTTTTCTTTTTAACTTCTGACATGGAGTACTAGTGTTCCCTATGGAGGTAGTCATACCCAGACACTCCTGACGCAGAACCAGGAAGGGTGTTCTGATCACTGGTTGAGGTAAAACACAATACTACCCAACACTCCATACACTTCAACGGGAACCAGTCGTGGGTGACTTCGCGATTGGCAATGATTGTCATTCTCATTTTTATGTGCAAATCATCCTCCGGTAGGATTATGTCAACAATGCAAAGAATTAGTTTAACGAGCTTGATTAATATTAAACTACTTAAATCAATCATCAAGGGGGAGTCGGTGATTGCGATCCCGTTCTCCTGGAGAACAAGAGAGGTTCTGCGAGAACTTGGCCCGAATACTTTTGACGCGTTTCCACACCTCTGCAAAAGGAGTATTTGCGTTCAGTGAAGAAACGTAAGCCCACCAGGAAGAGCGGCGGGCGTGCTTCGAAACACGCCGGAACCTAGCCATAGCTCGACGAAATTCATATACAATGAAGTCGTTCGAGCGGCGCTTATAACGCATGTAGGTATATCGTTTCTGTCTGAGGGCAGTCTTACACTCAGTCGACCACCAAGGAAGTGGAGAGCGTACAAAATGATTAGATGTTCTAGGAATAGTAGTTAGGCTCAGGGCGATGAGGAAAAACTCAACGGCATCATCCACCGACCAAAACTCCTCGATTGGGACATATAAATGCGGAGTACTGCGCCCGTTCCAAGCAACATCGGGGCAGTTTTTCAGGCGGCCGCGACCCAAAATGAGGCTGTGCATCCGGAGAACACAGGAAAATGAAGTGGTTCTCGGACAGTGATGCGTAAACTCATCCACATTTAGGACACCTATCTCCAGCTCGTCAATCAGGTTGGCAAGGACCTGACCCTGGGATTGATAGAGTAGTCTCCCATAGAGGATGTCTACCGTTCAGATCCCCTAGTAAGAGAAGGGCCTCGGCAACCGGGCGACGATGCGGCGGTGGAATGTACGCAGAAATAACAGTATACCTCCTTTCTGGATGCAGCTGCCTGAAAGGAGGTATCTAGACCAAAGAGAAGAACCAGGTGTAAACGGCGCATTCTCCTGCCCGGCCCCCATCTCGTGGTAGTGAGGTTGAAAACCCCTTATACCCCGAGAAGGTGGGTATGAGGCATGCTCCCAGCATGGTCTCTTGCAAAAACAAGGTTTGCTGACCAAACAGTCAGGTGCTCTCACTTATTCCGATTTATGACCTTCAAAACCATGGGAAGACCTTGGCAATTCCATCAATCGGAAGAGGATGTAAAACAATATGAGGGTTTCAAATTTTGTTAGAATCAGAATAGTTATGATGTCATTGCCAAAATAAAATAATTCCAGGGCTGATCTTGGGAGGATTTTGGCAGTTATATCATTCGAAAGAGAATGTAAAACAACATAAGGGTTTCAAAATTCGTTCGAATCGGCCGAGTAGTTATGTTATTATCAAAAGAAAATAATCATGGGCTAACCTTGGGAAGATCTTGCCAATTATATCATTCGAAAGAGAATGTAAAACAACATAAGGGATTCAAATTTTGTTAGAATCGGTCGAATAGTTACAATGTTATTAGAAAAAAAGCAAAACGGGGACGGACCGACTGACATAGTGAGACGTAGAGTCTCCCGCGACTAAAAAAATAACTAACGGGGATAGGGAAGAGATGAGCCTCCGCAGCGCATCCAAATTGGCCAGGAGTCCGCGGCAATTCCAATGAAAGAATTTGCCCTCCAGGCCTACTCGGAGGAGATGCGGGGGCCCTCTTCGAAAAGAAAACCTTCACGGTAATAGCCATTTGCTTCCGGAGGCATAACTCAGAACGCGCTGTTAGCCGACAATTAAATGGCAGATTGGTCCCAGTGAAGGCAAGTACATACGTCTTACATATTGAAGCAAGAAACGAGTACTTTAACTATACTAAGTAAGGAATATCCTTCGTAAGTTGGACACACAAAAAGATTTAAGTGTGTCTATCAACAACTTGTATCAGCAAAAAGATGCAAAAATGTTTGAAAGGGGGGAGCGCAGCACAACTAAGATGGTTCCTGATTGAGATAGAGCTCATATGAGGGCAGATTGAAGGTATTCAATTTGCAGTCATTGGAGACATGTTGATTGAGGGATAAGAAGTTTTGAAGATATTAAACGGTTTTGACTATGATAAATCTAATTCATTCTTTGAGCTTAATAATTCAAGTAGGTTATGAAACAATGGATTTAAACAATTATGTCGTTGTGAAACTAGTATAGCTAGAAAAGAAATCATTTGAAGCGCTTGTCTGAAAATATTTTGTATAGGGAAATTATTAAAGTCGCTTAATAAACATTTCCGAAAAATTGGTAAGTTCTAATTTAGTGGGATGGCAGTGAGTGGACCGCACGGTCTTCGCTGGCCCTGGTGAACTTTTAAACTGAACGTCAAGGATGTTTGACACCATTTAACTCCCAGCCTCAAGTTTCCTGCCAAGTGTAGTACGAAGCGCCATTTTTTATGAACAAGTTATTTTAAAAATGACTACCCGCCTGAATATTCGGTAAAAAGACCCCTTTTAGGAAGGACTTTTACCTGAATCGTTTAAACCTTCTCACATAACTACCATTCCAAACATTTCTTCCACCCATTATTTTTTATCCTAAATTCGCACCGTCACAAGCATATCTCACTGTGGACTTGGAGTTTAATGTGTGATGTGAACATGGGGTCGCTACAGTGTATAACATCAGCCACAGACACCTGTGACTACGCATAACTGTTAGCGCATGTTTTTATTACACAATTGGTCGAGATCCCATGTGACGAAGGTAGTCATGAATTGCTGTGATGGCCTCCTTGAACATGATGTCCGAGCACTGGGCGATGCCGTCGACGATAAACGGGGACTTATCCTTTCCTTTCCCGTCCTAGAGGTCCACCTCCACGCACCTGTATTTGGTACTCTTCGCAGAACACTCTTAAGTGATGGGCACAGTGCTGATGCGTGGTTTGCACTGATTTGTGGTGGCAGTGCACGTCGCCGACTAGGCTCGCTTAGTACGCTTAAACTGCGACCACCAATGAACCATGTTATAAAATGTTGTGGTAGGTCTTAGTTTTGTTTTTGTTTGTCTCAACTCATCTGTACCCAGTCAAATTAATGCCCACCATTTGTTTCAGGTTTCGGTGAAGGGAGGACGAGAGCTGCAAAGAAGCAGTGTCAAACCCCCGTCTTTCGACGAAGAGTAACTTTTTCTCCCTACCCTCTAGAAATTATCGAGTTAAGTTAAATTGATAGTGGAGTGTGATTAGACTGAACACTTGCGCATTTATGAAGCGGAGCTGGAAAGAAAGTTTAGGTGTGTGTGAGTAAGCAAGGTGTATTTATGTGGGTGTGTATGAGCGAGGAAAGGGATAGTGGACACGTCCCCTTAAGTCTCCTTCCAGTCCCTCAGGTGTCTCCAGTTGCCAGATGGGCTCTATAAAATTAAAAAAAAATAAAAAATCAGGTGTCTCCACGAGTGACAGGACACTGGTGGCGGGTGGCTACCGGGATCGCCCGATACAATGTGTACTTAGTACGCACACGACATACTGTATAAGTGAGGAAATCAAGACAGAAAAAAATATGATGTAATTAAAAAGCCCAACTTGTCCTTCTGATTAGGACATTCACTGCTCTTTCTAACAATGCTTTAAGCGATTGATCAGTTTTCCTTTCTTGACACTGGGCGCTGACCACATGATGGCTGGGAGTTTCCTTTGTGCATATTTGAACTCCCCTCAGTTGTGGATCTTTTGCACCCCTTCCTTTTTAATCTTAAAGTACTGATTTCTAACATCTGTTGAATGGCTGATTGCCAACTTGGTCCCTAGTTTTTTGAGAGTGTAAATTTCAATGTAGTGCCGCATGACCACGCATTTTCTTATAACTTGAACTCATTAACAGCGTTTGCTCCAATTATCATCATTATAATCAACCCTACTAAAAAAAAGATACCCTTAGTCCTCTATGCTACCCTTCTTTCAACCGTCTCAGAGAAGACCACATGCCGTTGTATCATTCTTGAAAGCCACCGGGTTTAAGTGAAGAAAACCCAAGGAAAAAAAAGTAAGAATTGTACCCTCATGGCATGTTTTCTGAATGGGTATATCACCAACATAGAAGATAACTTAGCTTTCTCACCTGTCCATCACTCCCCCAGAATCTCCCGACCTCCCACGATTGGGTGCCAGAGAGTCCACCTCATCGAAGAAGAGAACGCAGGGCGCTGCCGCCTTGGCTTTGCCGAAGACTGAAAAATAAAAGATTAATATTTAAAAGTTCCATCATGGTGGAAACTGAAGAGAGAATCTCCACCAAAGGATTCTAGAAAAAAAGATCAATCTAAAAAAAAAGGAGAAACCAACATTGAAACATGCACACATACATAGAACACTTTCGAAACACTTGATGACCCTCTACAAGGTTAGATTTTTTAAGGTGCCCATCTGGAAATTGCCACAAAGGGCATGAGTCGCGGGAATAAATGTCAGTAGATTAAAAAACAAACAAAGCAGGCAAAACTAAACACAGAACAAACGAAAACAAAAGAAAGATGAAGGAGGAAGTATGCCTCTCTGCGGCACCGGAGCATGTACACACAGGAAATCGTAGTCCACAAGTCTGTGTGCACGAACTGATCCAGAGCACAAGAGAGAAGCGGTTGCGAACCTACTCGTCTCGTACTGGGACGGCTAACGTGTCCGGAGATCCCCCGGGAGAGACACATTAAAAAAATGTGCCGAAGAGTCTAAGGGACAAAGCAATCGTCGCAGTAAGCTTCAAGGAGCGCTCCATCAATTGGAAGTGATCCCGAAAGTGCGTCTAATTGGAAGAGTATAGAAAGCGATCTGAAGCAACCGCGGCATTGGTGAGTAGGTCCACGGAAACAGTCACAGCGCGATGGCTCGCAACTTTAGATTCTTCCCCTTGGCCCTCTTTCATCGTATTTGCCATGCAGCCCGGAGGACTGACCTGACTCTTGCCATTTAGGCATTCTGAGCAAAAGCGAATGGTACAAAACAGACGGGTGCTGCGTAAGTCCAAATGGGCAAGTTCGCAGCCATTTTCAGAAATCGAGGATTCATTATAATTACAAATATATATATATATATATATATATATATATATATATATATATATATATATATATATATATATATATATATATATATATATATATATATATATATATATATATATATATATATATATATATATATATATATATATATCGATGAGGATTGCTTCTAGAAAGCCTAAATTTAATGTTCAACAGAAATCCCAAGGCGAGGAAAATGGCTGGTATCATCCTTTTTATTTACCAGCGACGTTTCGACCACAATACGGTCATCTTCTTAGGCCTAAAATATAAATAAACGAAACAAAATATTTTGCACTGTTAAGAGAGCACACTGCTAAATTTACATCTAGAACTTTAATAGCTACTATTAGCTTTGAATTGCAAATTTAGAGTTAAATGGAATATTTGAGATGGGGCTCAAATTTACAGTAGAGAGACTAGGGAAGGATTTTCAATATTTAAATTAGTTAGCGAGTATATATATATATAACACGAAACGTGCATCCAGCAAGAAATTGCTGTATGAACCTAGGAAGATGGCCTTTGATACCCCAGTCATATAGTTACTTCAAGATACCATACCTCCAGGTGGTATCGTATGCTTTTCCTATATCAAAAGAGACAGCAATGCAGTGTTGTCTCTTTGAGAAAGCTCGTCGGATGCAATCCTCCATCCTGACCAGCAGGTCTGTGGTGCATAGTCTCTTTCTAAAACCCGACTGTGAGGGAAAAATAAGGTCGAGTTTCTCCAGAAACCATACCAACCTGGTATTCACCATCCTTTCAAAAAGCTTGCATGGAGAACAAGTAAGGGCAATTGGGCGATAGTGGGTCGGAAGCGTCCCTTCCTTTCCTGGTTTACGAAGGGGAAGTATGATTGCTTCCCTCCAATTGGAAGGGAAACAGCCCTTAACACCAGATATAGTTAAATATATCGAGAAGATGTGAAATGAGTGTTGAATGCATATTCCTGATCATATCATAAGAGATACCATCAGGACCAGGTGCGGTGGATCCACATCTTTTAAGAGCCCTTCGAAGTTCATCAATGGAAAAGAGCTTATTGTATGGTTCATTATCCATACAAGGATCAAGGAAGTTCAAGAGGCACTGCTCTTGTATTTTTCTGACATGTTGAAATTCTAAGGAATAATTGTTAGGGCTGGAAATGTAGCAAATGTCTTTGCAAGGATATTTGAAATTCTGGCCCAGTCTTCCCTAAGCTCGCCTGCTTCAACTATATTAGGGGTAGAGAAACCACTTGCTCTGCCCATGAGCTTTTTCACTGTTTTCTAGACTTTGTCTGGTGGAGTTTGGTAGTTGATAGAGTTGATGTACCCTTTAAAAGAAATTCGGCGAGCCTGGCGGAGGGTAAGCTGTAATACTGCCCTGACTCAGCTACGAGCATACTTATTGATGGCAGTAGGGCTTCGATGGTAGCGACGACAAGCTCGCTTACACTGTCACTATTTTGATGCATTCCTTAGACCAAAAAGGGAGATGGGTCTTGTGGGAAGCAGTTTTGGAGGGGCGCATGGAACAATTTGCCGCCTGGTTGACATGATCATGGAAGTTCTCCAGGAGCATGTCAATGTCGTCCTGAGGGAAGTGTCCAGAATGGTGAGAAAAGTATTTAAACTTTGGACAATTGGCTTTCATGGTGTTCCGCCTATTGCCCGGTGGGAAATGAGGGCCACCCAAGGATGAGGTCAGAACAACTGGGAATTGATCGCTTCCTCTCATATCAGGATCCAGCGATCAACTGTAATCTGCTCTACAGTCTGAGGAACAAAGTGACAAATCTACACAGGTAGAGCCGTTGGTCTGGACATGGAAGGATGTTGGAGTGCCATCATTAAATAATGACACATCCAAGGTCTCCATAAGTCTCACAATCAGATTTCCATTGGGGTTGTCATCAGTCTCCCCAAAGGTGGTGTTTCGCATTAAAGTCTCCAACTAGTAGGAATGGGGTCGGGACTTGGGAGATGAGATTGGTTAATTTGTTAGCCAAGTCTGAAGCAACTACTACTTCACCAGGAGGGAGGTACAGTGAGCAAGCAGACTGTGTATAAACGATTGGTATACACACGAATCGTCACTGCTTGAAGGTCTGTTCTCAACGGGATTGCTAAATGAGAACAGTCTTCACAGACAAAAATAGCCGAACCATGAATGAGTAATCGACAAATACCCAATTGGGTCTCCTGTAATGCTATACAGCAAGGGTTGTAATCATGAAGAAGGAGTTTGAATTCTTCCCATTTGGACAAGATCCCTTGTAGATTCCAATGAACAATTGGAAACATATTCATCGTTTAAGGGTAATTAAATTTTCCTTTGCACCTGATGAAGGTGACTGGGGTTTTGAACCTTTTTGATATTTAGGTGTAATTAACGTTTGAGGTATAGGTAGTTTGAATGTTTTGAGGATGGCTTTTTTATTAGATGGCAAAGAACCATCTGTCAGTTGTGAATATGACAGGGTGGCTTTTGCTTGCAAAGATGCCTCCGAAGATATTGGGTCCTCTGTATTGGTAGGTAGTAATCTCGAGAGAGATGGTACCGAGTCATTCTGAGAGGTGGTTGATGGGTCAGCTGAGGTGGGTGAAGAAACCCCAGAAGGCTGTTTCTCCTCTTCCAAAAGGGCCATAGCCAAAGCTGTATCAGGAAAAATCTGTTCAGCTTTTTCTGGAGTTACTGATGCTGTGGATGTAATAGGCTGGCTAGTTGTGACTGATGGACTCAAGGCAGATTCAGTGGGAGGAGGGTGGATGTCCAAAGGTGAAACGAACACCACACGAACATCCTCGGAATATGCCTCCATGTATTCAGGACATGTCAATGGTTTGTTAGATGCTGATGGAGGGAAATCTGAGGAACGGCGAGTTCTCTTGCGCCTTGGTTTATGAGGAGCAGGAACCTCCCTAATGATGGGAGAGGGAGGAGGAGGAGATTCTATTGGGGCTTCTTGATGGATATTCTTCGGCCGTAAAAGTGGAGGTCTGAATGGTCTCTGCTGTCTGTTACGGACTGGTCTGGTCGCTCTAAGAGCGTCCGCAAAACTCACTCCTGGCTGTATGTATAATTCTTTAGCTCTCCTTCTAGCATCCTTCATGCTAATTCGGAATTTATTCCGAAGAGCAACAACCTCTCTCTCATACAATAAAAAGGTGCACTGCTTAGAGGTGGCTAGGTGATCGCCACCACAGTTGGCACAACAAGGGGGACGAGGGCACGGTGTTCAATGGAAATCAGAGGAACAATTGACACATACCCTCTCCTATCTGCAGTGCTCACTGACATGGCCAAAACGTTGACAATGAAAGCAACTACGGGGATTCTCCACTTAGGGCTTCACGGGAATACACAGATAACCAGCCTTGATATTCTTAGGGAGTTCCAACCTATTGAAAGTTAATATGATAGTAGCGGAAAGAACTCTGGTGCCATTAACATTACGAGTGACGCGGTATGCACCAACTACCTTCTGAGAAGTCTGTTTAGCAACGAGCCGGGCCACATCATATTCAATAAGCTCCCCGGACCTGATAACCCCCTTGCAGGTGATAAAGGTAGGATGGGCTGAAGAAGAGATATTGAGGGAAGCAAGAGAATCCAGTGTTTTGATTTTTTTATGCTGATCAAATGAAGAGGACTCCGCAACAAGGCAGCCGTCATTCTTAGGCCACATTTGGGCAGGTTCACCACATTTGACAACAAAGTCTTCATAGACATTTAAAATGTCAGCCTTACTTATTGGTGTATCATTGTCTGATTTTAAAACTAAAAATCTATCATAATCAAGATCATCATCGACCTCGGAACCAAAAGGATCGAGTCTACGAAGATCATGGTCATTGGTGGCACGGGGACCAGAAGCCTGGGCCTCTGGGGGAAGTTTTTATTATTTTTATTCATAAATATTTGTATTAAAAGAACACGTACCCATGGGAAAGTGAAGTCATGTTACTATAGTTGCTCCCAGAATAGGCGCTTTACACTGTCCTCAGGGTAGCCCTCCCCCACGCTACAGCTGTCGTTTTAAAAACAGTGCAACATCATGAATGGAAGTTTGACGACGGCGAGGAAAAGACCCACGCAGTGAACCGCTATCAGCCCCAGAACAAGTGCGGCCTTCAAGGCGATACTTCCGGCGAACATGATTGGCAACCCGTACAGCGGTACTCAACACACGGTGTGTCACGGTGTGACACGTCCACAGTGGCCTGTTCAGCAAGGTAGGACCCCTGAAGACAGACTGATGGACAATAATGTCCACCAGTCTTCACTGACATAGCCCACTGTGGCAATAAAGTACGCAAGTACGGTGACCATCAGGGAGGAGGATAAAGAGCGAAATGCTGCTCTGCTCACCAAGGCCTAGCAGGCTTTAGGAACAGTCCTTCCCGGCAATCCCTACGTGTGCAGGACACAGCACAAGATTAATCTCTAAATCCAACCGATTCGCAGCAACCGTGGTGTCACGGTAACTCAAACAAGGAGGTGCGGAAATTCAAATGCCCCAAGAACACTCAGGGCGCTTTGTGAGTCGCAAAATATAAAAATCTGGTCTCCGAACCGGGTACGACGTGTTACCTCCCGTATCGAGCGGTGTATTGCAACCAGCTCGGCCGTAAAGATAGGAGCAGCGGCTGGTAGAGCTCTGCTGACTTCAAATAAAGGGCATACATCGTGGAAACCGACACCCTCCTGGGTGTATACACTGTATACACTGGCACGGATCCAACGTGACATGAAGTGTGCTCCAAAAACCCCGAACGCAATGCTCGTGGCCCTGTAGAAGCTTTGAGAGCAGAGGCGTGGGGACAAATAGTCCAAATAGCCAAAGGTGGTACCTTCCAGGGTGGCGTCCTGGGAAGAACCAGAGGCGGCATCGGCAGCAGAGCTGCACCGAGTTTTCGAAGGAGTTTCCTAGCCCTTAACCTTAAGTATCAAAAGCTCATCTTGCTGCATGAAAAATGGAACCCATCACATTTGGGGGACTTGGGGTAGTAAACTCCTCACGGTTCTGTGATTTACCAGCTCAACTCACCTCTGTCTAAGGCCATCCTAAGCAAGCCTATTAGGCCAGCAGCCTTGAAGTGTTACACCCACCCGGCGGTGGTTTCCCCCGAGATCTACCACTCTATGATCCCTAATAGCACATCCCCACCCATCGGGCGATTTTTTTTTCATCACAAATCGGCCATTCATATTTTGGGGAGGTTTTGTGGCATTATTAGATGTTGCCTATTGTACGGATACGCTGATATTCGCCCCCGCAGGGGTAGGTAACTTTATACACAGAGCCAATCACATCATTATCATTTGCCTCTTCGTCTTCACAACACAACATAACCCCTCTCTCCCCGTTTCGGAACCCTGTAGATAGAATACGTGTCCCCATATGGGCGCACTCATATCCACATAAACCCGAGGCGCAATGGGTGCCCCCTCCGGGGGGGTAACATCGCTGGTTGGTGTCACAAACACATAAAACCCGGACACTTCACCCGGGCCGAACGAGAACCGTTCCTTGGGGCTTTCGGTCTTACCAGTGAGTGCCATTCTGTTCTTCAAGGACATTTTATTATCTGGTCCATGATGCGTGGGACGAATGCTGTTACCATCCTTACCATCATAGGGTATGGGGTGCTATGTGCTGTAGCATCTCGCTCCGTCAGGGTTCATCCCTAGGTAGAAGACTCAAATCACACCCATCTCACAGGACCTTTCCAGGTACACATGTTAATGTTGGTCAGGTTGGCGCGATTTATGTGTGTTTATTTCTGGATCGTAACTGCATCAGAGCCATGCCACAGCGACCTACTTGCGGCGTAGCATGAATGGTTCTTCTCGGTTGATGTCTGCTAAGATGGCATTGAGATCATTTGGATGCAGAGATTGGGTGATTTGCTGTGTTGTGTGTGTGTGTGTGTGTGGATTGTTTTGTGGGTAATAGCGACATGGTTCTGGTGTGGAGGCATTCTGTGTAGTGCGGTTTGCGGAGGATTTGTACTATGTCCTATCTGAGTGGTAACACTACTCCTGATTACAGCCATGTTAAGCCTCCGAGTATGGCAAGTCACTGGATGTTGTCTCAACATGGGTCAACTTCACAGCAGCTGCCATACATTGTAAATACCCGTGGTTCGAATCTCAATTAAAATGTAGGTTCCCACTGATTAAAAGCCACAAGAAAAGGAGATCGGTGGTAATACCCTTACAAAATTATTTTATTGTGAACAGCCTAGATTTTGCATGCAATGGTTCTGGTCTCATTACGGAAAAAATGTGTTCTTGAGAGGTGAGAGACAATGTATCCACTCTTCCCTGCAGTGCCTTACTGTACCACCACCTAGCCAAACATTAAAGTCATTCTTACCTTCCCTCACATTTTCCTCGCTCTGGCCAATGTACATGTTAAGCAATTCTGGTCCTTTAACAGAGAGGAAATTCAGTCCACATTCGCTTGCTACCGATTTGGCGAGAAGAGTCTTTCCTGTCCCGGGAGGTCCATACAATAGAATTCCTGAAATTGGAGATATAAAATAGCCCAAGAATTTAATGAAGAATCGAGTCGTAGCAGCTAATTCCCCCTTTATCAATAGTGAGTCACCAAGTCTGAGAGAGAATGGGGAGGAACAGTCTTTTAAATGGCAACATAGTAAATGATGACAAAAGATTCTCAATCATTTCTCATTTGAAAATCTTCCAAAATGTCAACATGCAAAACATTACTACAGCTACAACTATCATTATTTTATTAATTATGCTACTCTTCCCTTTCCAATCATGGACAATGTACTCCAACCAGTTAAGGTAAGTCATCATTAGTAGTTACGGCACACTGGATTTCCACGTCCAGGTACTGGGTGTGATTCTCACCGAGAATGGACACAAAAAAATTCAGCACTCCTATGTTATGAGATAGAAAAGTTAGGTGTTGCCTGTGTGAAGAAATAGTGGGATGAAGGAGAGAGTGGTGTTACAAGTGACTATGTGTGATGACATATGTACCTAGAGCTGTTTATGAGCAAGCTACAGCCTTGGCCCACTGCCTAATTGGTGACAACTACCTGCAAGTGCCAAAATATTTATGGCCATTCTCACCAGATGTCAAGCCTAGTACTCAAGGATGGAAATCCAACGGTTTATCACCCAGGTTAACATGAGCTAACCTGGGTGATAATTATGATAATAATTGCCACATCAAGAAACATTTTAGGTGTTTTAACACCCATCATATTTCATTAAAATTAAGCAATTTTACACACAAAAAAAGAAGTAGTTACAAGCCTGAATTTCAGTTGTTCTTAAATTAGAACTGAAAGCTTGGGGGTGTACAAGTTAGCAAGTAAGTAGCAACAGCAAATTAAAACAGAAAAAAAAGGATATCTCTACTGTAAATTTTGCCATAAGACTAAGATGAACTGGTGAAATTGGGAGAAGTAAAAGTGTGTAGGGCATACAAAGCATGAGTAGTTTAAAGAGGAGAATACTTAGGGAGCTTGGGACTGGAAGGCATATATGTATAAGATTGAAAGGTCAGAAAGGGTGAGATTGCCACTCTGAAAAGTATGATGGAGAACAGAGAATACCCCTAAGTCAGCTGTTGGCAATGTTCCACAAGCCATGTGGCCAAGCAGCCCCAAGACCCTGTGGAAAGATATGATCTGCATAGGGTTTCTGAGCACACACCTGCGATGGTCACATCCAGCCTTTTTTGATAGCTCATCAGGGAGGATTTTAGGGGGCATACATGCATGCAGCAGGTTGTGTGTGTGAATGACTACAACACTTCAATTCAGTGGGTCTTCTCTGCTACCAGAATTTTTTTTATACTTATACTAGCACTAAAAACACCTATATAATCAGTTGAGATCTTATACTTGTCAAGTTAATCCCCCCAAATTATAACCATTCTTAAGAATTTTGATTCAATATCGATAAGGTTGTTAACCTCTGATCTGCACAGAAATCATGTGTACCCTCTTACATAGCCAGTAGGAGTTTCTTTGATCAACTTCTAAGACCATCATCTTTACAGCCACCCTTTCTTACAGGTACACACTTCTTAGAGAGAGCTGTATGACCTAGCTGATTGCCAATACCCTTTCAGAGCATGAGTTAAACTATATTGGATGGGAACCCAATATGGGTCAGGTAAGCATTGCTGTGACTGCCAGATGTAGCCACTTTTGGTGGATCCAAATTAAACCGCAGGTGTCCAGTGACAGTTACTAACTGCTGCAAATGAGGGTTAAAAAACAAACACTCCTTAAATGAAGAAGAGTCGCATTCTCTTACCCGAGCGGCGGAATGACTTAGAAATGATGTTAGGATGTTTGATGGGCAGTTCAATTGTATTAATAAGCTCCTTCTTGGCATCTTCCAGGCCCCCAACATCTTTCCACTCAACTTTGGGGATTCGAGGAAGACCAAGTGATAGACTCCTTTGTTCCTGTAGTTCATCTACAAAGATTTAAGCTAAAATAATGATACTGAATCTCTAAATCCAATTTTATTGAGTAACAAATGGGAGGAATTTCAACCTAAATCAGGTGCAAACAGATAATACCCAAATTTTGAGCACTGACCCATCAAGTTCGAGAGTACTCAATGATGACACAGTCAACTTTTAAAATTTTACGTTGTCACCTGCTAGGTTCTATTCAGTCAAACCCAGCAACTCTCAGGAATACCATATTAAGCGGTCTTTCCAAGAAGTCTACAAGAGGTTATAGTGAAAGGTATGGAGAAGGTGGTTGAGAAAAGGGAAAGATAGTCTGAGATAGGTAGTATTTTCATCAGGTTGCTGGAGGTTTCAGTCGGGGCAGTAGAAGGGGGATGCCTTGGCTTATTCTATTTGTGAGGGAAGAGTGGTATTGTAGACTGTAGATGGGCCAGAGAAATTCTGGTTCAGCGATCTAGAGTGGATTCGGATGGGTGAATATGAGGTGAGCTAATTTGGATTAGGTCATGTTTTATTGTGTTCTGGTTTGTGGGGGTTGAGGGAGGTTCAGTAATAAGTGGGTGTAGTAGGTGATGTTTTTCGTTGCTGGGATACATGTATGAATGGAGTGGGCGTGTGGTAGATGTGAGGGGCTTTGCATCTTGGTGAAAAACTGTATGACTATCATTTTTAGGTGGCCTTTGATGGGAAGAATTTTGGCTTCAGTATGGGGGTGGTGTTTTTATGTTGCAAGTTGGGTTACAGAGGGCACTGTTTGCTTACTTACTTTACTGTCAAACCTAGAAGCATTCAGGAATGCCATCATGGCGAGCAGCCTTCTCCAGAAGTATCCAAGTGAGGTGACATGATAGTCAGCTCTGAGGTATTTGAGGGAAGTGGAGGTGAGGATCAGATGAGTGGTCTCATCTGTCAGTTAGTAGTTGCCGTGGGGGCAGACAGGGTCATGTGGTTTGGCCATCTAGGGTGGTTTCCAGGAACAGTTTTTATCTTGTGTAGGTTTATGTATATTAGTTTATGAATGGTGCTTATTCTGGGATATGTAATTTAGGGTGTTGCAGATAAATCTAGCTGTATGGATAAGCTGTCCAGAGAGTATGTTTAGTTTTTGTATTGCCTGGAGCTGGGATTTGTGAGTTGGAATGTAGCTTTTAAAGTAATGTTGCTTGTGTGTTGAGGTTCTAGTTGAAGGCGAGAGGTAGGTCATGGACCATGATGCGTGGATAGTGATTTGATTGGATATGGAAGCATTATGATAGGTTCTAAAAAGTATGGAGTGACTGGTACTATTGTGGATGGTGTGAGGAATAATTATGTTGGAAGTAAGGCAAGCAGCTTTTTTTTTTCTTTTTTTTTTGAGAGAGAGAGCCCATCTAGCGACTGCCTACTAGGAAAAAAGTCGCTGTACTCACATCACAGCCTAAAACAAATAACAAAGACAAAAAATGACACAGGCTAGGCACAGGCTAAAAAAACAACAACAAATAAAAAAGAAAAGAAAGCAAAAAAAAGGCAACAAGAAGCAAGTGTTCTCCGGCGTCGGGTGTAGGCCACCTCCCGCCGGCACAGAAACAGTCAAATAAAGTGTAAGAGGCCAGCCTCCTCCAAAAAGTAGTATAGTCTGTGTGCACGAACCAGTCCTGAGTACATGGACGAGCGGTAGCAACCCCACTCGTCCCAGTATTTGGGACAGGTAACGTGTGCAAAGATCACCCAGACTGGGACATTCAACAAGAATGTGCTGAAGTCAGGAGGATAGTGTTGCAAAAAAAAAAACAACCCCAAAACATGTTTTTTATATTGGGTTTTTATTAAATTAAATTTTTGTTTTAAGTGTTGTTGTTTTTTTCAAAACTAAAAAAAAACCCAAAATATTTCATTTATATCTGATAGTAATTTTGATGTTTAACTTGATTGAGGACCTATTTTAGTGTTTTCTATCATCCATGATTACATTTAGTGAAAAAAAAACAGCATATTTTTACTTTTATCTTTATTTCATTGTTTTAATGTGTTCCTTTCAAAAAACTTATTCATTGGCATATAATAATATATTTGTAGAACAGAGTGTAATTACTCCAGAAGATAATTCAGTATGTAAATATAGAGGCTCTTTTCCTGTCTGTCTAATCTGTAGGCCTGTAAGCTGTAACTAAGTAACCAAGCATTTTTCACTAGGTAGTAGACTCTGTGCTTACTATTCTATTCCAAAGGCATTATTAGCCTGCTACCTCAGATCGCTTTATTTATAGGGGAAAATACATAATGTGTATTTAGACCTTCCCAGAGATGCATTTAACATGCTTATAAAGTTGCAAGCAAACTATCTGACATTCATATCAACAATATGACTTGATAAGTGAACTACTGTTCTGAAATAATAATGAATGCAGTAATCAGAAATATGCTACTATAATTTCAGTATATTGTTGCAAGTAAGATATATCAAATAGCCCATTCCATTTTTTAAAAATTACTGACAGTTTAGTCTGTTATACATTATACATTTGGCAGTTCAACGTCTGATGCTTCTGAATCTGAATCTTGAAGTGACAGCTCAATGGCTGAATCAGTTTTGAATAAAAACACTTCCTCAGTGATTTCAGGTGCAATGTGTTCTGTCCTGCTGCCACTAGTTGATGACATTACTGCCTTTGATTCAGAGCTTTCTCTCAGCTTTTTTTGGCTTGCTGCAGTTTTTCAATTTTTTCTTGATCATTGCAGTCACTGACATTCAAAGCAAGGTTATGGGCAATATACACAAGTTTTGATGCTCTTTCTCTAGTCAGGCGATTTCTTTTAGTGGAATGAATCCAGTCATTGTGACTAAATGAGCATTCTACAGCAGCACTTGTCAGTAGCAGACTGAGGATTTTTGCTGCAACTTTTAAAAGTTGTGAGGAGCTGCAAATTCCATTCCACTAACTTGTTGGAGTAGTTTGTGTGGCTGCCTTCCAAACAAATGGCTTTGTAAAAATGTTTGTATTTGATCTATAATCTACTAATCCACCCAAAACCTTGCCATCATCTATGGTTGGAGTTGCTGCTCCTATTTTCTGGATCATTTCCATTGCATCTACCTAAAAAATCATACATACAATAAAACCACTGAAATATTTAAAAAGTTAAATAATTTTCACTTTTATACACCTTGTCATTGCATGTTGAAAGAAAGCACATCCTACATTAACACAAGCTGCACTTTGACTGAGTTGTTGTGTTAAGCTTAGCTGCTCTGGCTGCCAGGCAGTTAGGCCTATCCTAATCACACTGAATCGCACAGTGGCCTCAGCTGCCTCACTGTTTGTTATCTAGTTACTGCGCAGTTACCTGATAGTAGTTTAATACAAGAATAATTTCCATTGAAACAATGTGTGTAAACTTATGAAAACAACTAGTATTTACATATATTTAAATTACAACAATTCTCTTCTAAAAATAGTTGTCAATATTACACACTTCCCTTCACTGGCTCATTGACAAAGATGGAATTATGATATTTCTCTTGGTCCTGACTCCTATATGGTGAAAATAAATGAAATATCTGATAAATGAAAAAAAAACCAACAAAAAACAGGTTTTTTTATGGCCAGATTTTTTAGGAAAAATAAAAACAAAAATGGCCTTTTTTTTTTTAGTTGCAACTTTGCAAGGGGACAATGAAGTTGTCAAGCGCTCCATCAAATGGCGGTGCATCCTGCGAGGGTCCAATTCAGTGATGACAGAAAGCAACCAGAAGCCATCACGGTGCAATGGCACGCAACTATACAATTTTAAGTTCACTCAACCGTCTTGAAGCTTCTTTGCCAAGCCACCCGGAGGGGTGCCTGTATTCCTGCCATGTAATCCATGTGAGGAAGAGCGAAACGCTGGTCTAGTCGCCCAGTCCTCACAGACTCTTTGGCGCCCTCATTCACCACAATTCCTACATGTCCAGGAACCCAGCAGAAGATAATCTCGACATTCGCCCGTCTTGCCAAATATGTGGCTTCACAGATATCGTGAACCAGGGGCTGCGGAGATTCCAATGTCCCAAGAGCACTCAGGGCACTTTGTGAGTGGCTATAAATCACAATCCGGTCTCTGAACCGGGCACGTCGCGTTATCTCCCGTACCGAGGGGTGTATTGCAACTAGCTCAGCCGTGAAGACAGACGCAGCACCTGGCAGAGCCCCACTGCCTTCAAACAGAGGGGATACGGTGCGGAAACAAACCCCATCTTGGGACTTTTTTTTTTTTTAAATTCTATAGAGCCCATCTGGCAACTGCCCACTTGGGCATAAGTCGCCGAAAAACACGACAGCCTAGAACTAGGCTACTTTAAAATAAAAATATGAAAACTTAACAATGATATAAATTGGAAAAACTTAACAATCAGGAAGCAATCTCCGGCGCAGCGGGGGGAGATCCCCCTCACCCCGGTGCAGGAGAGTGCAACCTACAAACAAAACAATAACAAAAAAAAGAACCTTAAATAAAGGGGAGAAGCCCGGCCTACCCCAAAAAGTCAACAAGTCCACAAGTAAATGTGCACGAATCCCTCAACTTGCACACACAGGAGGTTAGAGAGATTGGATGGAAACCAGCTAGGGTAGAGTAATCTCTCCCCGATTTGCGAAAAGCGAGCACAGTAGCGATTCGCCAGGTGTCTGGGAAGATACCCTCTACCCAGATCCTGTTGAACAAGTCTAACAGAAAGGCAATGCCTCACTCACCCAGGTGTTGAAGTATGGTATATAGGACAACGTCCGTACAAGGGCTGGTGTACGCGCACAAAGCGAGAGTAGAATGCAACTCCCTCAATATAAACCTGTCGCTAGTGCTCAAAATGAGGGGACCTGATGTAATCGAGGTTGCGCTCTGCGCACTTTTGGTCATAGTCTGGGACTTTACTGGTAGGAGGCCCTAGGCATGATGGACTGGCTCAGGAAAGATCCTTCACTAAAATGAAGGTCTTGGCTGTCACAAGAGCACCAGCCAGGAAAGGAAGTCTCTCCTCTCTTTGAGAGCTCTCGGGGACCCGAGCCATCTGAGGAGGAGCTTGCATAGTGGCGGATTTGGGTTCCTTGCTTGGCACCAGCCCAGGTTCGACCCTATAGAAGATCCTACCATCTGGGGCTGGGTCACCTCAGGGATCATATGGGGGTGCTCCAAGTGGCGCTTTTTTTTTAATTAAGGGGCTATCTAGCGACTGCCGACTTAGGCATAAGTTGCCGTAAACAAACAGCCTAGTTCTAGGCTACTTCAAAATAATTCAACAGGAAACAACAATAAAAAGAAATAACAATAACAAAGCAATAACAAAAACGATAACAAAAACAACAACAACAATAAAACTGGGTTAAATGAAAGGGAGAAGGCCGGCCTCCCCCCAAAAGTCAATAAGTCCACCAGTCATGGTGCACGCACTCGTACCGAGTACAAGGGACAGGCGGTAGCGACCCCGCCCATCCCGGTACCGAGACAGGTATCGTGCGCGAAGATCACCCAGACTGGGACATTCGACAAGAATATGCCGAACAGTCTGGGGGACGACGCAGTCGTTGCAATAGGGCGCATGCGAGCGCTCCATCAAGTAGCGATGCGTCACACGAGTGTGTCTGATTCGAAGACGACAGAAAGCAACCTGAAGCCGCCGCGGCATTGGGGGATAGATCCATGGGAACAGTCGCGGCGCAATGGCACGCAACTTTAAGTTCCCTTCGACCGTCTCCCATCTTCTTTGCCAAGCAGTCCGAAGAGCTGCCCGTATTCCTGCCATGTAGTCGATGTGAGGAAGAGCGAAACGCTGGTCCGGTCGCAGAGTCCTCGCGGACTCTTTGGCGCGCTCATTCCCCGCAATTCCTACATGTCCAGGAACCCAGCAGAAGATAATCTCGACATCTGCCCGGCTCGCCAAAACCGTGGCGTCACGGATATCGCGAACCAGGGGATGCGGAGATTCCAAAGCCACGAGAGCACTCAGGGCGCTTTGTGAGTCGCTATAGATCACAATCCGGTCTCCGAACCGGGCACGTCGCGTAATCTCCCGTACCGAGTGGTGTATTGCCACCAGCTCGGCCGTGAAGACAGACGCAGCGCCTGGTAGAGCCCCGCTGACTTCAAACAGAGGGGATACGGCGTGGAAGCCGACCCCCTCTTGGGACTTGGAGCCATCTGTATACACTGGCACGGTTCCAGCGTGACACGATGTGTGCTCCAAAAAGGTCGAACGCAATACTCCCGGCGCAGTACAAGCTTTGGGAGCAGAGGCGTGGCGACAAATAGCCAAATGTGGTACCCTCCAGGGTGGCGTCCTGGGCAGAACCAGGGGCGCCACCGGCCCGAGAGCTATATCTACCTCTCGAAGGAGCACGAAGCGAGAGCGGAACGCAACTCGCTTACAGTAAACTTGTCGTTGAAGGGTTCTCCGCCTCTGGAGGTAAAGTCCAGACGGCGGCCTTCCGCGACATCACGACGTGCATTGAATGCTGGAGGAGCAGCATCACGGCTAGAGAATGCAGAAAAAGCGGTCGCGAAGGATTCCGCCACGGACGCGGGGTGCGAGATTGCGGTCCCATTCTCCTGGACAACGGGAGGGGGGTCCTGCGAGAACTTGCCCCGAATCCTTTTGACTCGCTTCCACACCTCAGCTAAAGGGGTCTTCCCGTTAAGTGAAGACACGTATGCCCGCCAAGAAGAGCGGCGGGCGTGATTCGAAATATACCGGAACCTAGCCCTATCCCGACGAAATTCAGCGACAGTGAAATCGTTCGGGCGGCGCTTATAGCGCATGTAGGCATAACGCTTCTGTTTGAGGGCCGTCTCACACTCGGCCGACCACCATGGGAGTGGTCGGCGTGCAAAACGGCCAGACGTCCTAGGAATAGTAGTCAGGCCCACGGCGATGAGGTTGCCGGAGAAGAACTCAACGGCCTCATCTACCGACCTAAACTCCTCGACTGAGATAGAGAATTCAGTCATTTCCTGAAATGCAGGCCACCGCGCCCGCGCCAAGCACCACCGAGGTGGCCTCTCAGGCGGCAGTTGCCCTGAAAATGATATTTGAATGGGAAAGTGATCACTACCATGGAGGTCATCGACCACCCCCAAATCAAAATCAGGCTGTGCATCCGAAGAGCACAAAGATAGGTCAAGGCTAGAAAATGAAGCGGTTCTCGGACAGTGATGCGTAAACTAATCCACGTTTAGGACACCCATCTCAAGCTCTTCGATCAGATCGGCAAGGACTTGTGCCCTGGGATTTATGGAGTAATCTCCCCAGACAGGATGCCTGCCGTTCAGATCTGCAAGCAAGAGATAGGGCCTCGGCAACCGTGCCCCGACGCGGCGGAAGTCTCCCGCGTCGAAGTCAGCTGACGGTGGAATGTACGCAGAAATGATAGTATACCTCCTATCCAGGTGCAGCTGCACAGCCACTGCCTGAAAGGAGGTATCTAAAGAGAAAGGAAGAACGGAGACATCATGCCGGGTGTAAACCGCGCATCCTCCAGCTCGGCCATCCCGCGGTGGTGGGGTCGCAAGACCCTTATACCCCGGAAGGGCGGGCAGGGGGCACGCGCCTAGCATGGACTCCTGCAAAACGATAGCTAACGGGGAACGGGATGAGACGAGCCTCCGCAACTCCTCCCAGTTGGCCCGGAGTCCACGGCAATTCCATTGAAGGAATATGCCCTCCAGGCCTAGTTCGGAGGAGACGCGGGGGCCATCCTCGAACTGAAGAACCTCACGGGAATGGCCGTACGCTTCCCGGGGGCAGAACCCCGGGCGCTGTTGGCCGGACAAAGCGCTGAAGGCGCTGTCGCCTTCGAGGACTTATTGGGGGAGGTTGGGCTCGCCATGCGAGTCTTTTCCTCCCTCCGCCTTGAAACCTTAGGCGGGCGTTGCGGCTTCGGAGGCAGGAGGCCCTCTTTTCGAGGAACCAACGTCTCCGAGCGGCTCGCTCCACCTCGGGGCATGGGCGAAGGAGACGAAGCTCCTTTGTTGCTGTCCTCCTTTCGGGGAACAGCTTTAGGAACCCCGGAAGATGGCCTAGCGACCATCTTCAGGGGTGTTGCCTCCTGTGAGTCTAACGACTCGATGGAGGCGCGTGGCCGTTTTGCCTTACGGGAAACGGTCACGCTGGGGGAAGAGGGGGAAACCCTGGTTTTAGCCGGGTCAGGGTATGAACCCTTTTTGCCGCCAGCTTTACCAGGAAAGCGCCCGGGTTGGGTAGAGCCCGCAGAAGAGCCAGGACCAAGTCCTTTGCCTCACGGAATGAGAGTCGATCCTGGGCTGAATGGCCAGGATTTCTTTCTCAAGGAGATATGCACCACATTGCTTCGAAGAAGCAGGGTGCGGCTCTCCGCAATTGACACACTTAGCCACACACGATTTGAAATGATCGTGTGCGACCTTGGAGCAATTTACACAGACTTCGGGTGACCTCGACTTTGCACGTCTACATGAGCGATTCGTATGGCCGAAGCGGTGACAGTAATAGCACCGCCGCGGCAGTGGCACGAATGCCTTCACGCGGTAGCGGTACCAACCGGCACGCACCGACTCAGGGAGCTTGTCACAGTCGAACGTGACGAAGAGTGTAGGGGTGAGTCTCGAGGCCCCTCCCTGTTTTCTCATCACACATTCGACCTTGACCACCTCATGGTCGGCCAGCTCTAGGGTGATGTCCTCAATGGAGTAGTCAACGAGTTCCCTCGCATAAACTACTCCTTTCACAAAGTTCATGGTAGAGTGCGGCGTCACACTCACCGGGGTGCCATGAAGTGTCCGAAGAGCACTTATCTTGGCCGCCTCGGCGGGATTCGCCGCATTCGCCAGAAGGCTCCCGTCCGAGAAACTGGTCACCTTCGGCTCTCTACCAATTGCACTAGCTAATCCTCTCCTCTGATGGATCATGGTACAACATGGTACCATCAGTGGAGCGAATAACGAGGAAGCGTTTGAAGCCAGCGGGCTGGAAAACGCCAGGTAACGTCTGAATCAGGGGCCCTGATGTCATCGAGGCTACGCCCTGTGCACTTTTCGTCTTTGTCATAGTCAGGAGCTCCGTACCCGGGGGGGCAGAGGGGCCGGATGTGCCGGTCTTGGCCTGGTCGCTTGCCAAAGTGGCAGCAGACCCATCCATCCCCACAGCTCCCGTGGATGGAGAGGAGCCCGAGTCTTCTTAGTCTTTCTTGTCTTTTTCTTCTTTTTAGGAGAGGAGGGCGGGGAATAAACCCGCTTCTCTCCTCCGCCGACAGAAGCCCCTAGGCCAGATGGACCGGCCTCAGCCAGGTCCTTCTCCGAAATGGAAAAGGTCCTGGTGGTCGCAGGGGCACCTGGCAGAAGAGATCCCTCCCCTCCTTGTGCTGCCTCGGAGGCCCCAGCCGTTTGAGGAGGACCTTGCATAGGGGCGGATTCAGGTTCGGTGCTTGGCACCGAGCCCGGATTCAACCCCATGGATGGCCCTACCCTCTGAGGCTGGGTTTCCTCAAGGACCATGTCTATCACAGGAGGGGCCTCCAGTTGGCCATCCCCTCCCAGGACATCGCAGGTAACCATTGGCAGCTTCACCAGTCTTTTGTGGGGAGGCACAGGCCTTGACCCCGGCAAGGTTTAAGATTCTTGCCAGCAGGTCTTTTGAGGGAAGCGACCAAAGGGGCCTGGCTTCCCTCTCCCCCCTAAGGGGGTTTGCCCTACCGAGCCGCTTGCACGAGGGGCGGTCGGCAATGGGCTGCCTGCTGGCTTTCTTGGCAGTCCCCTTAGAAAGCAAAGGAGGGACTGCCGCTGGAGATAGGGAGGTGCCCGAAAGCACCTCCAGAGAAGGGGGTGAGGGGGAGTCCCCTACACCCGTAGGCGTAGGAGAGGAGTAAGCCTCCTCTCCGGTTAAAGAGGTGTGGAGGGTCCCCTGCGCAAGCACAGGGGGGGGGACCTCCATCTTTTCTGTGGAGCTGCACGAGGGCGGCTCCGTTGTTTTAGGGGGAATTAAGGGGAGATGTTTTTGTTTTGCATCATTGGGCATGGTGACCCTCTTTGTTTTACGGGACGCAATCGCTCCCCACCTCTTGCAGTAGGCCGCACTGCAAGAGGTGCTTACAGGGCCGGCAGAGCCAGGCGCCGCCATTCGGGACCACCCCTCCCGCCTGGTGCCTGGCAGTCCATCGGCATGGCGGCTCCACCTTGGACACGGCGTAAAATTGATAGAATGTGAAGAGGAGAGGGAAAGGGATGTGAGGAAGGTATGGGTGGGGATGAAGCAGGTTGTTAAAAAACCTCCATCCCGAACCGGAGCTCAGGGGTTAGGGAACAATGTCCCCTACCCCCTCAGCCCTGATCCGGGGTGGTTGGCTTGAGAAGAAGGTCAGCATCTACCCTGTGAAATTAGAGGCTGACCAGAGAAAGTTGTGGGAGAGGTTGTATGAAAAGCGACGAGGTAGGGGAGAAATCGGGCTATCTAAAGGAAGGAAGAGAGGCTAAGCTAGGGCCGGACGGAGCGCTGGATCCCGTCAGCACGGCGGCCAGGATGGCAAATCGCCGCGCCCCTTAATGGGGGCTCCAAGTGGCGAACCAGCACCCATTTGGGAAGAAAGAAGGGTGGCAGATATACTCACCCCCCCCTTTAAAATCATTGCATATGCAAGCAGGACATTAGGGGAAACTGATGAATGGGCCCTGCCATCCCTTGCCCCTCTAAAGGGGTGGCATTATCGAGCCACTCCCACCAGGAGTGGTCAACTATGGGTTGTCTGCCTGCTCTCTTGGCAGTCCCCTGTGAAAGCAAAGGAGGGACTGCTGCTGTAGAAGAGATATGGCCGCCCAGGGGTGCCTCCATAGAAGGTGATGAGGGGGAGTCCTCTGCACCAATAGGCCTAAGATAGGAGAAAGCTTCCTCTGTGTTAAAAGAAGTTTGAAGGGTCCCCTTTGAAAGCACAGAGGGAGGGGACCTTCTTTTCTACTGTGGAGCTACTCGAGGGTGGCTAAAACGATGTTACAGGGAAAGTAGAGAGCGTGTTTTTTGAATTGTCATCATCAGTGACCCCATTAAATTCATGGGATGCAAACACTAATCAGCCTACACAGTACCCCACTCTGTGAGGGGTGAATATTGGCCTGGCAAAGCCAGTTGCCACCATTCAAGACCACTCCTCCCGCCCAGTGGACAGGTGGCTTCACCTCAGGCTGGCTGTAAAATTGATAAAGTGTGAAAGGAGAGAGAAATGGTATGTGAGGAAGGTTTGGGTGGGGGTGAGGCAGGTTGTTAAAAACCCACCACCCCAAACCAGAGCTCAGGGGCATTGTCCTCTCCCCCTCAGACTCGGTGCAGGATGGTTAGATAAGAGGAAGCTGGTCAGTGAAATTAGAAGCTGACCAGAGAAAGTTGTCCAAGAGATTGTAGGGAAAGTGGGGAAGCAGGGTAAAAAGAGAGGGTTTCAGAAAGGAGAAGAGGCTAAGCTGGTCCCGTCAGCACAGTGGCCAGGAAAGCAAATCGCCGTGCCCCTTATGGGGAAGTAAGGGAAGCATGCAGGAAATGTTGCCATAGCTGTTTAATATCTTTATGGATGGGTACTGCAACTAGTATATATGGGAATAAGGGCAAGAGTTGCACTTATTTTGATTCTGACTCAAGCCTGAAACCATCAACTCCATGAGGCCAACTCCACAACCCTGGTTAGAAGAACTTACTAATTTAATTAATACAAAATAAGCAGCTGAAGTTACCAAGAATTTTTAAAAAATCTTCTTTAGCAGGAAATTCATTCAGATGATAATTCACACCCTTGGGCTTATCTCTCTTCCCCTTTGCTCTCTCAAAGAAGTGCCTGCAAATATTGAAAATTTAATATGAGAAAAATAATTCATGGCTATTATTACTAGTTTACTTCACAGCAATAGTAACACCCTACAGGGTGTTACTACCCCTACCAATCACTATTTACAATAGAGACCGGTATCGTCATGACATTTATCCACTTAAAGGCTTCATAGTCATAGCAACAAAAGACTAGATCATAAAGATACATTACAGATCCAGAGAAGACATGATTGAATACATGAATTAATATAATTTTTAGTTATTTACATTATTTTACATTACATTTCTATGTGCAGTAGAAATATATCCAATGAACAATTCAAACATGACTTCTTCACTGTCAAATAAACTGGAATGAAGCAAAATTTGTACTCTCCTTTAGAGATATCAGAAAGGAGATTGTCAAATCTAACTAAATTTATTCATTTTTTGCAACCTATGAATTTAAGTTAAGCCCAATAATAAGAAGCTTACTTTTTCATCAGATTGTTATCACCTAGTAGCTATAAATATACTCATTTATGCTGCATCCATGTATCCTACTAATATACATAGATAATATCTACAAAGTATATGCTGAAAAATAGGGAGATGCGTCAAAGCTTTTTCTGTATTTAAAATATAAATTCAGTTCTCTCAGTGCTTTTATTCTAATTTAAAAGTGACATTTTGAATATAACCAAAGTCTATACAGTAATCCCCAATTAGGAAGAGGGTTTAGTTCCATTAAACTGCCATGTTAATCAAGATTTCCCTAATCGGAAATGGTAATCTATATAAAATTGGATACTGCACTACATGGTAAACACATCATAACATGAAAGATAAAAGTTTTTATTAATCAGAAGTTTATTAGAAATATTGAATTTCATATTTATATTTTAGAGAAATATTTCAATAGTGAAGTGTGAACAGTGTTTTCATTGTTTATTTTTTTCTTTTCCTCATACAATTCGCCAATGGTACATAATGACAATGCTAAATTTTGATGAAATTCCATGCTTCACTCGATACCAGGGTGAGCATCGATCATCTCTTGTTTTAAAGTTTCCATGGTGAAAAACATTGCATCTAACTCTTTTAAAGTAAGATCCTTTGCCGTTGGTCTTGATCTGTCATCTTCTTCTTTTGGCTCGTAATATGCATGTTCCTGCTCCACATTGAGATCATTGTCACTGAGGTCTTCTGCATGCAATTCAAGCAATACACATACACTTCCCATGTCTTGTTCGTCTAAAGTGAACTCCCTTCCAAACTGAGTTCTTTCATCCACAACCATTGTAACTTGTTCTTGGAAGCCATCAATGTCATTTGCGCACTGTGGCAAGATATGGTTCCACACTGCCCTCATATTGGTTCCTGTAACCTCCAGCCATGACTCATGAATATTTTGAATGGCATCCTTTATATTATAGTTTTTTTAAAAGTCAACTAATGAAATCGCATTATTTCTTGTCATCTCAAGAATGGCCTGTTTAAAAGTTCTCCTAAGATAATAAGCTTTAAAGGTTGTAATTTTTTCTTGGTCCAGAGGATGTAATAAAGATTATTTGGTGGTAGAAATATCACCACATTTTCACATGTCACATAGAGCAGCAGGGTGTCCAGGTGCATTATCTAAAAGTCAATACAAAACTTTATAACTGATATTGTTAGCCTCACAATATTTTTCAGCTGCAGGGTAAAAATAATCAGTGGACCAATCTTCAGAGATTTTGTGACCCATGCTAGTAGGGTGTGTTGGTTGGATTCTGTGCACTATAAACAATCATAGGGTTCAATTTAAAATCACCTTCAGCATTGCCTCCCAATAAAAGTGTCAAGTAATGCAGCAATTTTAAAGCCTGCCATTGACTTTTCATTCTTTGCAGGAAACATTTTTGAAGGCATCCGTTTCCAAAATAATCCTCTTTTATCAATATTAATTATTTGTCCACAACAAGCCCCCTTCTTCCACTATTTCCTTCAAAATATCTGAATACTTTAGTGCTGCTTTATCTGCATTTGCACCTTCACCTGTAATTTGAACATTATTAATTTTAGAGTGCATTTTATATCACTCAAACTAGCCACGTTTAGCTGTAAAATTTTCATTAGTTCCACTCGAATCTTAGCATTTTCTGTTGTTTTGTTTCATAACAGAGAGGAGTGATAACACATTCATTTTAATTGTGATTGTACTTGGTGGAATTTATTTTTTATTGCAATCTTCAATCCACAGAGACAAACTTAGATGTTCTATCTCAATCATTGCAACACTATTTCTACTGGGGTGCATACTATCAAATGAAGTTGATGCAACTTTACATTTTTCTTTATAACTACCCACTTTCTTTAAAATAGCCCATACTGATGATTCGCTCATACCATACATGCAGCCTAGTTCTGTGTTAGTCATACCACATTCATGCTATTTTATTCTAAAAAAAAATATTCTAAACTCGTTATATTTCATTTCATTTTAACAGTCAGCTTCCATTTGATTCTTTCTTTTATCCATTATAATGAGGGTTAGGCCTACCAAAATAATTAAATTGTGATGATTAGGGATAGCGGGATAATGTATGTAAAACACTACAGGGCAGTTAGTTTGTCAGATCAACCAGTGCCTAATACCCTTATCTCTTAGATTTTGCTGAAGTTTAGTTTTTAGGAAGTTTTGGAGCCCTAAACCCATTTCTGAAATTTTAAGATCAATCTGACCAATGGTTCAGGAGATATGATCTCAGGCATTTTGAGGTTACTAACATTTGGTGACCCATAACTAGGGTAATAATGCTCATAATTATATAAAAGTATATATATTTAGAATCAGAAAAAGACAAGGAATCCAAATGTGAAAGTTTTAGAACTCTAGGTTGCAAAATAAAAAAAATCCTATGTTTGCAAAAATTAATAGTCAAGATTTGACCTCTGGGACATCAAAATTGAAAAAAATTTATAGATGTGAAAAATGAAGGCCTATGCTTTGGCTATCTGAATCAGTAAAAAAAAAAAAAGAAAAGGTTTATGCTAGCAGCTTTCATGTAACAAACACATAAGTGAGTGCCATATTTATAAGTTGTCTGTCAATTCTATATATTTTTCACACTTAAGCTCCAAATTTGACCTATAGAAATTAAAATTACCTTTTTTTTTAATATAAAAAACAAAGGTACAGCTCTTGGCTATTACAAACAGCCATAAAGAAGTTGTTTATCTTGGTATTTTACATGTAATTAACTTATAAGTGAACACCATATTTACAAATTGTTTGTCAATTCATTGAAATTTTATAGCTTTAATATCAATTTGATCTTGAACTCTAAGAGTTCAATAAAAATTGTAATTTACTGCCAATAATATATAGATAAAGTAGTGAAAAGGGAAGACAAAGCTCACATGTAGCTTAAACAATCCTGTTGCAACATGTTGCTACTTGTACAGAATCAACACAGATAGTTGTAGTTCCTTGTCTACAAGTTAGTAGTTTTAGCTAGCAGTGTGTGTGGTGTTTTGTTATTTGTTTTCAATGAGCCTCAAAAAATATCAAGAATTAAAATATTGCGTAGAACTATATTCTAAAAAATGCCATCTAATTGTATATCTTCAAATTACAAATTTATAGAAATTACTTAGTGAAATCTACATCTCAGCTATTAGGCCTATTCACCAAAATACAATGGTTTGGCACTTGAAATACTGCCAAGAGCCTACTAAAAAACACAGGAAGTGCATAACAATCAATCTTAGAAAAGTGACTGAGGTGCTTATTGGAAGATGTGCGGAAGATTAAAAAAAAAAGACTTAGTGTTGTGTGTGAACTGTTGGACACTAATAATGAAAAAACCCTAAATACTTAGAACCATTGAAAACAATGAGACTGAACAAGATTCAATTAAATCATCTTCAATCAGTGATTTGAGTAAAAGATCTTCAGTTCAAGATCTGGACAGTGATTGCTTGGTTGAAGAAAATCCTTCAACTTCAATTGAACCAGTTCTAGCACTTTTGGACCAAACACATCAAAAAAAGTAAGTACTAAGATAATATATTTTACATTTCACTAGAAATGTGTGTTTGATCTATATAGCCCATTGAATAGAATTTAAGGTAGTGTATAAAACAAAATTGATAATTGGCAAGCTTTTACTTTAAAGGATTTATTCTTTAATGATGCTCTTTAGTCTACACAAAATGCAAATTTTGCTCTATAGTAATTTAAATATATTCTTTTTTGGTTCTTTTCAGAAGGGTTGTCCTTGAGCCAGAAAAAGTGCAAAGCTCGTGGTAAGCTATCAGATGCCCAGAAACACTTGAAGAAGAGGCTAGAATTTTCTTTTAATTTTAAGAGCTCATTGGGTGACTGCCTACTTGGGCATTAGTTGCAGTATTCAACATTGCCTAATATTAGGCATCTTTAAAAGAGGATGCTAAAAAAAAAAATCATTAAAGTAAAACAAAGAAAAAGGCAATGAGCAGGAAGCAAGCTCTGGCATCGGGGGCAGGTCCTGTGTGACCTACTAAAATAACAAAAAACAACAAAAAAAACCTAGTTAAATAAAGGGAAAGAAGGCCAGCCTCCCCCCCAAAAGTCTATAAGTTCACCAGTCAATGTGCACGAACTCATCCCAAGTACAAGGGACAGGCGGTAGCGACGCACCCATCCTGGTACCGGGACAGGTAACATGCACGGAGATTGCCCAGACTGGGACATTCAACAAGAATGTGCCGAACAGTCTGAGGGACAATGCAGTCTTCACAGTAGGGCGCTGGCAAGCGCTCCATCAAATGGCGGTGCGTCCCACGAATGTGTCCAATTCGGAGATGACAGAAAGCAACCTGAAGCCTTTGCGGCATTGGGGGATAGGTCCATGGGAACAGTTGCGGCACAATCGCACGCAACTTTAAGTTCTCTTCGACCGTCTCCCATCTTCTTTGTCAAGCAGCCAAAAGAACTGCCTGTATTCCTGCCATGTAGTCGGTGTGAGGAAGAGCGAAACGCTGGTCCAGTCGCAGAGTCCTCGAGGACTCTCTTCTACATCACAATCCTGTATCCGACCGGGCTTTCCTGTATCTCCTGTACCCAGTGGTGTATTGCCACCAGCTCAGCCGTGAAGACAAACGCAGCATCAGGCAGAGCCCCGCTGACTTCAAACAGAGGGGATACGGCATGAAACCCGACCCCCTCTTGGGATTTGGAGCAATCCGTATACACTGGCACGTTTCCAGTATGACACGAAGTGTGCTTCAAAAAGGTCAAACGCAATACTGCCGGCGCTGTACAAGCTTTGGGAGCAGAGGGTTGGCGACAAATAGCTAAAGATGGTACCCTCCAGGATGGCGTCCTGGGCAGAACCAGGGGCACCACCGGCTCGAAGGAGTTTCCTAGCCCTAAACCCAAAGGGATTAGGGTATGACTGGCGTGTCTCGGCGTGTTCAGCGCCCCAAGCGCTGAACGTCATGGAACGGAGAATATCCATGGCGCGGGTACAAGAGACCCTAAGGCTGAAAATATGAGCCTCCCAGGGAAACGGTGCGATATTACCACTTCCAGGCGTACCCCATTAAGAAACCAGTCTGGGTCAGGATGGAACCGTGGATGGCGGCAGAAGTGCACCATCTTAGTCTTATGCTTCGGCATAGCGAGAGACGAAGTTCAATGCCTGTTGAAGTCGACACTCTAGAGTTAGCATCTGGGCAGCGCCAAAAGAGATCGAAAGGTGGTCCACGTAGAGCGTAGCGAGAACATCTTCCGGCAGCACCGAGGTAATGCTGTTGATGCTAAGGGCAAAGAGTGTGACACTTGAGGACACTTCCCTGCGGGACACCATCTTCCTGCTCCATTGGGCCGGAGAGTGCTCCCCCCACCCGTTAGTGGAATCGACGATATGGCAAAAATTCAGATATAAAGATTGGGCGGCGTCTCCTTGCCCCAATCGTGTGGAGTCTCCATGATACCATATCGCCATACGGGATCATAGGACTTCTCCAGATCGAAAAATACCGTGGCGTAGTGTTGTCTACGAAGGAAGGCCTCGCGGACGGCATTTTTCAGTCGGAGCAGAGCATCCGACGTGGAGTGGAACTTGCGGAAGCCGACCTGTGCATAAGACAGATGGCCTCCACTGTCCAGAAAAAAGGCTAATCTAACATTTACCAATTTCCCCAACAACTTGCACACGCAACAGATTAGAGAGATTGGGCGGAAAAGGCCGGAGTAGAGTAATCTCTCTTCGGTTTGCAAAAGGCGAGCAATGTAGCGATTCGCCAGGAATCGGGGAGGAGACCCTCCACTCAGATCCTGTTGAAGAAATCTAAAAGAAGGGCCATGCCTCGCTCACCCAGGTGTCGAAGCATGGCGTACGGTACATCGCCCGGGCCATGGGCGGTGTCCGCGCAAAAAGCAGCTCACTCAGAGTAAACCTGTCGTTGAAGGGTTCTCCGCCTCTGGAGGTAAAGTCCAGCCGGCGTCCTTCCGCGACATCACGACGTGCATCAAATGCTGGCGGAGCAGCATCCCGGCCAGAGAAAGCGGTCACAAAGGATTGCGTTAAGTGAAGACACGTATGCCCGCCATGAAGAGCGGCGGGCGTGCTTAGAAATATACCGGAACCTAGCCCAGGCCCAACGAAATTCCCCGACAGTGAAATCGTTAGTGAGGCGGTTATAGCACATGTAGGCATAGCGCTTCTGCTTGAGGGCCGTCTCACACTTGGCTGACCACCACGGGAGTCGTCGGCATGCAAAACGGCTAGACCTTCTAGGAGTAGTAGCTAGGCCCAGGGCGATGAGGTTGCCGGAGAAGGATTCAACGGCCTCATCTACCGACCTAAACTCAACTGAGATAGAGAATTCAGTCATTTCCTGAAATGCAGACCACCGCACCATGGCCAAGCACCGCCGGGGCGGGCTTTCGGGCGGCAGCCGCCCAGAAAATGATATTCGAATGGAAAGTGATCACTACCATGGAGGTCATCAACCACTCCCCAATCAAAATTGGGCTGTGCATCCAGAGAGCACAAAGATAGATTGAGGCAGCAAAATGAAGCGGTTCTCGGACAGTGATGCGTAAACTCATCCACATTTAGGACACCCATCTCAAGCTCATCGATCAGGTCGGCAAGAACTTGACCCCGGGGATTGATAGAGTAGTCTCCCCAGAAAGGGGTGTCTACCGTTTAGATCTGCGAGCAAGAAAAATGGTCTGGGCAATCGTGCCACGACGCGGCAGAAGTCCCCTGCATCGAAGTCATCTGACGGTGGAATGTACGCGGAAATAACAGTATACCTCCTATCAAGGTGTAACTGCACAGCTACTGCCTGAAATGAGGTATATAAAGCAAGGAGAAGAACGGAGACATCATGCCGGGTGTAAATCGCACATCCTCGCGCCCAGCCCCCATCCCATGGTGGTGGCCCGGAGTCCGCAGCAATTCCATTGAAGGAATATGCCCTTTAGGCCTAGCTCGGAGGAGACATGGGGGCCCTCTTCAAAAAGAAGACCATCATGGGACCCTTTGTGCAGCCAGCTTTACCAGGCAAGCGCCTGGAGTGGGTAGAAACCACAGAAGGGTTCCAAATGGGCCCAGAAACAACCGTACTCATAAGCAAGGATGGGCCAGGTGCAGAGGGTGTCTTTTTCAACAGTGAGGCATAGGACATCCCGGTTAGCGCCGGCCGGGCGCACCAGGACCAAGTCCTTAGCCTCTCAAAATGAGACACGATCCTGAGGCTGAATGGCCAAGATTTCCTTCTCTTGGAGATACGGACCACATTGCTTCAAAGAAGCAGGGTAGGGTGCGGATCTCCGCAATTTACACACATGGCCACCCATGATTTGGATTTATCGTGTGTGGCCTTGGAGCAACTTACACAGGTTTCGGGTAACCCCAACTTTGCACATTGACAGGAGCGATTAGTATGGCCAAAGCGGTGACAGTAATAGCACCTCCGTGCATTGGCATGATTGCCTTCACGCAGTAGCGATACCAACCGGCACACACCAATTCAAGGAGCTTATCACAGTTGAACGTGATGAAGAGTGTACGGGTGGGTCTCGAGGCCCCTCTCTTTTTTCTCACACATTCGACCTTGACAGCCCCATGGTCAGCCAGCTCTAAGGTGATGTCCCTCTATGGAGTAGTCAACGAGCTCCCTCGCATAAACTATTACTTTCACAAAATTCCGGCAAGAGTGCGGGGTCACACTCACAGGCGTGTCATCTAGTGTCCAAAGGGCACTAATCATGGCCACCTAGGAGGGATTTGACGCATTCGCCAAAAGGCTCCCGTCTGAGAAACGAGTCACCTTTGGCTTTCTACCAATCACATTAGCTAAAGCTCTCCTCTGATGGATCATGTTGCCCTTAGCCAACATGGTGCCATCAGTGGAGCAGATAACCAGGAAGCGTTTGAAGCCAGCAGGCTTGAAAACGCCGAGTAAACTCTAAATGAGTGGCCCTGATGTAATCGAGGCTCTGCTCTGTATACTATTACTTTTGGTCTTAGTCGGGGGCTCTGCACCTGGGGGGCAGAGGGGCCGGATGTGCCGAACTTGGCTTGGTTACTTGCCGAAGTGGCAGCAGACCCATCCGCCTCTGCAGCCCCCGCAGATGGAGAGGAGCCTGAGAATCTTTTTATTGTTTTTTTTTTCTTTTTAGGAGAGGAGGAGGGGAAATGAACCCACTTCTCCCCTCTGCCAGCGGGAGCCCCCAGGCCGAATGGACCGGCCTCAGCAAGGTCCTTCTCCGAGATGGAGAAGGTCCTGGCAGTCGCAGGAGCATTGGTCGGAGGTGATCTCTCCCCTCCTTGTACTGCCTTGGAAACCCTAGCCGTTTGAGGAGGACCTTGCATAGGGCCGGACTCTAGTTCAGTGTTTGGCACCGAGCCCGGATTCGCTCCCATGGAAGGCCCTACCATCTGAGGCTGGGTTGCCTCAAGGATCATGTCTATCTCAGTGGGGGCCTCCAGTTGACCATCCCCCCCAGGACATCACAGATCCCATTGGTAGCGGTGTCATGAGTCGAGTATGGGAAGGCACAGGCCTTGACCACCACTAGTCCGTATACGAGCAAGCAGGTCTGTGGAGGGAAGCGACCGATGGGGCCTGACTTCCCTCTTCCCCCTAAGGGGGTTTGCCCTACCAAGCCGCTTCAATGGGGAGTGGTTGGCTATGGGCTGCCTGCTGGCTTTCTTGGCAATCCCCTTGGAAAGTAAAGGGGGAACTGCCACTGGAAAGAGGGAGGTGCCCAAGGGGGTGAGGGGAAGGCCCCTATACCAGTAGGTGAAGGAGAGGAGTAAGCCTCCTCTCCGGTTAGAGAAATTTGGAGGGTCCCCCGCAAGAGCACAGGGGAAGGGGTCCTCCATTTTTTCTGTGGAGCTGCCTGAGGGTGGCTCCAATGATGGAAGAGGGGAAATTGCAGGATTTTAAAAATTTTATTGTCATTGAGCATGGTGACCCTATATTTTTTTACAGGAACAAAACGCTAATCACCCCTCGCAGTGGCCTGCTCTGCGAGGGGTGCGTATGGGGCTGACAGAGCCAGGTACTGCCATTTATGGCCACCCCTCCCACCTGTTGAATTGGCAGCCTTTCGACATGGTGACTCCACCTTAGGCATGGTGTAAAAAAAATAGATAGTGAAGTGAGAAGGAAAAGGGATGTGAAGGAGATATGGGTGGGGATGAAGCAGGTTGTTAAAAACCCACCATCCCAAACCGGTATTCAGGGGTTAGGGAACATTGTCCTCTCCCCCCTCAGCCCTGATCCGGGATAGTTGGCTGAGGAGGTCGGCATCTACCCTGTGAAAATAGAGGCAGACCAGTTGTGGGAGAGGTTGTAGGGGAAGTAAGGAAGTAGGGGAGAAATACAGGCTTTCTGAAAGAAGAAGAGGCTAAGCTGGGACTGGACGGGGCACTGAGTCCCATCAGCACAGCGGCCAGGAAAGCAAATCTCCACGCCCCTTACGGGGCTGTGGTGTAGTGCTGTTTACAAAAGAAGGCCTCACAGATACCATTTTACAGCTGGAGCAGAGCATCCGATGTTGAGTAGAAGTTGTGGAAGCCACACTGTGAAGAAGACAGGTGACCTCCGCTGTCTAGGAAAAAGGCTAAGCTAACATTTACCAATTTCTCCATCAACTTGTACATGCAGGAGGCTAGAGAAATCGAGCATCAACCAGACAGGGTAAAGTGATCTCTCCCTGGTTTGCACAAAGTAACCAGGGTAGCCATTCACCAGGAATCTGGGAGGATACCCACTATCAAGATTGTTAAAAAAAAAATTAAATGACATGGCATACACTTACCTTGGTGTCAAATCATGGCACAGAGGGACATTGGCAGTATCTACTGATGAAGTGAGAGTGGAAAACAACACTTTCAGCATAAAGCTGCCATTGGTGCTGTCTTGCTTTCAGAGGACAGCCATATAAGTCCCTGGAAACAGTCTTATAACCATCTTCAGTGGCTTTGCTCCTGTTAAACTAACAACTCTGTGGAGGTGCGCAACCATTTCGCTTTTTGAGAAATGCGATTGCAGGGGTAGGGGATGGGATCCCTGGTTTTATCTCAAGACTAGTGTGAGCCTTTGGAGCTGCCAGCTCTATAGGGAAGCAGCACGAGGTTGAACTCATAGAAGGGTTCTGAAGGGACTTCACTCGTACGACTAGAGGGGCCAGTAGCAAAGGGTGCCTTCTTGACTTGAGAGGCATAGTTCCAGGTTGCCAAGGCACAACGGACAAATTATGTGGCCTCTCTGATAGGATTGGTCTGCAGTCGGAATGGCTAGAACACACTCAAAAAGATACAGGCTTCATTGATTTAAGGAAGCAGGGTGCAGTTTGCAACAATTCACAATAGAGATTTATCATGCAATGCCTTTTAGAAGTTTGCACAGATTTGGGGTTGAACCAAGTTGGCACATCTGCAGGTTTGATTAGTATGGCAAAAGTGGTGGCAATGGTAGTACCTCTGTAGTAGTGACACAAATGCCTTTAGTGGTGTTTTCTAAGTAGTTCCATTTCCCAATTCATGGTAGAGTAGGTATGCAGCATTCACCACAAGTCTCTCATCTGAGAAACATGTGACCTTAGGCTCCCTACCAATTAACCTTGCTAAGGATAATACTACCCTCTGGGGAACATATGATCTTTGGCCAAAATGCTGACCCCTAATGTCACTTAGGCTCCACTAACCATGTTTTCAACTTTTGTCTGAATTCAGTCCACCCTACCTAAGGGTGACTCAGGGTTGGATGTGGTAGTCTTCACTCAGTCACCCAGGAGCCTCCCATCCTCCCTGGAGGGAGAGGGTTTAAGGAGAGGAACCAGTTGGGCAGCTGCCCAATCCAAGTGGATTCTAAGTGGCAGCCAAAATAAAAAGAAGCAAATTAATTATAAAATGGGGAGAAGACCACTATGTGATAAAAATTTTAAAAATGAGGGTTTAAAAGATTCATTGGCCAGAATGAAATGAAGGCGTGACATGTGATAGATAGTCAAAAGGGTCAGGAAACAGGACGACCAGAGAGTGGCGAAATGAGGGCATTCTAGTACAAGATATGCAACCAATTGGTCTCAACTACAAAAATGGCAAGGGCTGATTCGACCATGGGTAAGTCTTGCGTGGCAATGTGAATGTGGCAAAGGACCACCTCTAAGGACTATAGTCTCAGAAATCTCAAGGGCCATTGGCAAACAGACTTTTTGATTTTATATAATTTAAATAATGAACATCCATCCCATTCATCCTGCCACAACCAAAAAATATATTCTTTTATAAAGGGAAAGGAATCTTGATAAGGCAATACAGAGTTATATGGGGACAAAGAGTAGGCTGAGCAGGCCAGCTGATCAGCCCTCTCATTGCCCAGGACTCCTACATGCCTGGGGACACAACAAAATATAACTTGATATCAGGGCGCATTCTGGACCAGCCAGTTGCAGATTTCTGTGACTGAGGTATGGGAAGCATTAAAAGAGTGAATTGCCTGTAAAACACTCCTAAGAGTCAGAAAAAATGACAAAATCATTTAAATGTAAAATTTGGATCAGTCTAATAGCTAAAAGTAAGGCTGAAAGTTCAGTAGTAAAAATAGAAGCTTCTAGCAGCAAAGACAAAGTTAGAAACTCTGCTGAGTAGGTGGCTGCGGCACCCACACTATTGTCTGAGTTGGAACCATCCGTGTATATCAGGCAGTGTCGTATATGAGGTCACATGCTCTAGGAACTGGCTCTCATGGGAAGTTCAGGGGGAGAGATAAGAATAGCTACCTATCAAATGCTGCAGTTGACTCAGGGGTATACAGTCATTCGTAAACCTCTGATACATGGGCTTGCTGTACACGATAGATTTGGTGTTGATGATAGGGCAAGGGAAGAACCCCAATGTCAGAGTAAAGGCTGTTGACGGGAGAAGTGCGGAAAGCTCCGCTGGAGAGACTAACTCCAAGGTTGAAAATTGGTGTTAGCATTTTAAGGGCTGAGGGGAAAGCTGTGGAGTAAATTTGGCATCCAAAGTCCAATTTGGAGTGGACAAGGGCAGTGTACAGTGACCACAGTGTCTGACGATCACTGTCCCACGATGTGTAGGGGAGGACTTTCAAAATGTCTAGAGCCTGCAGACAGCCCGTTTAAAGATGGCATAGGTGAGGTAACCAGGATAGCTTGGGATCAAGAGTTATGCCCAGAAACCGAACTCTATCTCTACAGCTTGTAGAGCGATAGGTGTCGGAACAAGAGCCCCTCTACCCCAGTAGAAATAAATTGCCTTAGTTTGCTCGTGGAAAAGCGGAATCCCCTAAGCTGTACACTTTTTGAGACTGCATCGACTGCGAGTTGTAGCCGACGCGCTGCTGATGGAAGGGGAGGCAAGGAACAGTATAGTGCCAAGTCATTGATGAACAGGGTCGCCGATACACCCCCTGGGAGAGAGGAAATGATATCATTGATCACAATTATGAAACATAAAACACTTAGAACACTGCCCTGAGGAACTTCCTTCTCTTGGGTTTGCAGGTCAGAATGGGTGTCTCCGACAGGGACCATAAAGGATCAAAGATGCTAAGAAACTTTGAAAAAAGACGGTAAAAGTCCTCTCATACCCCAAACATATAGCTGCTTTAAGACGCCATATATCCATGTTGTATCATAGGCTTTCTCAATGTCAAAAAATATAGCTAAAGCTTGGTGCTTTATATGAGAAAGCTTTCCGGACTGATCCCTTGAAACATACTAAGAGGTCAAGGGTACTATGACCTTTGCGAAAACCGCACTGAAATGGAGATAGTAAGTGATTGGTTTCTAGGAACCAATTCAGGTGCACCAACACCATTTTCTCCAGCAACTTACTCAGACAGCTGGTATAAAAGCTATAGGGCGGTAGTGATCTGCATACAACCCATCCCTGCCCAGTTTGACTAAGGAAAGGACAATCCTGATGTGCGATGATGATAGGTAAAAACCTTTCACCCATATAAGGCTGTGCAAGTCAAGTAAGAAAATGACAGTGGGATGGAGGTGCCAAATCATATCAAAGTAGATCTCATCAAGGCCAGGAGAAGTGGATCTACAAAGGGGCAATGCAGAACGCAACTCATGGATGGAGAATAGGGCAATATACAGAAGGATAGATTTTGTTGTGAAATTGAGAGAATGAGACTCTTCCGTTTGATTTATAGGCTAGAAAAGCTGTATTGTCTGACTGACACTGCTTACGGCGCGGAAATGGTTGGCCAAGGCATTGCTGACTACCAGGCTGCCATTCACTAAGGATCCCTGTAAGTTGAGTGTGGGGGTATTATGGGTGGCATAACAACCCCGGATCTTGGTAATCCTCTTCCAGATCTTTGTGGTAGGAATCAGAGAAGAAAGTGATGAAACGTACCAGCACCATGAAGTTTAGCCAGTCTGATGAGGGGTTCTTTAGCAAAGCAGGAATCAAGACATGAGCTAACTTGTAGTTTTTGATGGCTGTCGCACATTATGAGGTCCACCAGGGCACGTTTGAGAGACCTGTTATGGATCATCTCCATGGAATGGTCTAAGTGACCATGTTGTAGATAATTGATGTGAAGTACACTACTGACACATCGATACCATCGAAGGTCCCCAAGGAGGCACTTGTGAAGGACACATCTCAGAAGCCTTCCCAATCAGCATGGCCTAAGTCCCACTTGAGAGGCATGGTTGTATGAGGGCTTGGATGAACGGCCGACAAGACAATAGGGAAGTGGTCACTCCCATGGATGTCATCAGGGGTTTACCATCAAAAATCAGTGAGGCAATCCAGGGAACAGAGAGACAGGTCAACCCAACTAAAACAATCCACCTGGACATGATAAGATGTAAAGTTGTGGTGTTTAAAATGCAAAGAAAATCGGATAATAAAAGATACTCTAAAACACTGCCTTTGGCACTCTGAGTGATGTCACTCCAATATGGGTGACAATGGTAAAGAAGGAAGGAGGTAAATAGAGCTAACAGTAAAAAGGCTTATAAGAAAAACCCTCACGGCAACAGCTTGGAGGCTAGCATGAAGGGAGAGGGAAGATACATGGTGTGATGATGAAACCATAACTGATACTCCATGAGATGAGCCCCAGACAGGGGCAATAGGGTTAAAAATACGAAAGCCGGGTCCTGCTGCAAAAGGCCATGTACCCAGTTTGTTCTTTTGAAGACAAATAACAGCGGGTTGGAAAGTAGTCAAAAGAACTTTTAGTTCTCCCTACTTGGGAAGAAAGCCTTGATAATTCCATTGTGAAATGGAGGATATTATATGGGACGGTTAGATACCACAATAGATATCTTTTCCTCCTTTGTGGCTATGTTATGTTTGAAGTAGGTCCCAAAAAGCTTGGGGAACGAAGACCAGATTTTGAAGAGCCTGCTATTGCAGGGGAAGAGATCCTAGAAGGAGCAGTGATAGGGGATATTTCCGATAGTTTTGAGGAAACGGCTGAGGACCCTGCCTGTAATTAGGGTGCACAGCTAGGTGGAAATGGAAGATCAAGAAGAGAACTTTGGACGGTAGATCCAGATTGATAGGCCGAGGGCGCTTTTGATGTCTATGGAGTTGATCCAACAGCCATACCTGCTGATGTTGGAATATCATCTGCTTCCATCAGATCATGAGTAGGTGAAGCAGGTGATATGGACAAAGTACAAAGAACTGGGTGATTTTCTGCTAGGTACTGTTTGGATCAGTAAGAGGGCTGTCTTGTGAAGGGCGGGTTGGGCTTGAGGGAAAATAACATTTAGCAACAGAACAGTCCATTGGAAATTCTTGGGGCTTGGCCGAGTCAGCTCCAGAGGCTGCCCACTTATTGGTGGCTGATGACCCAGGTGAGGAGTCCTTCCTCTTACCACGGGGCTTTGGGTCCTGGGGGTGGGTAATACAACCTTCACTGGTTGATATGAAAAATTCCTTCAGATAATGTCTTATGTCTTCAAGTGTCTAACCCTGAGCGTCGGCTCCAGCTAGAGCTGCTGGAGAGTTGGGAGAGAAAGCGCACCATTAGGTATCTCAGTGTGAGAGTGATGCTTCAACAGTATATTGCAAATGCTTCTGACACTAACAGTAGATAGGCAATGAGATGGTTCAGGTGTGTCGGAACGCGAACTTTATAGTTGGTTTCATCCGGCATCACGCAAAATGTCTGAGAAGAGACAGCCAAGAGGTGAGGTTTGTTCTTGTGTACATTGGTGAGCCTCTCTCACATCCAGATGTAGAGTCGCACAAAGCGCGGGTGGACCTCCATTTCATATAAGAATATGGGACAGATTTTTGACACAGCACTGTGGGCACCACCACAGTTGGCACAGCACAGTGTTTTGTTGCATTCATGGTAATCAGAATGGCAATTCACCCAGGAACAGGAGTGCCGACAGGCATGACCAACATGTCTAAATTGATTACAATTGAAGCACCTTATGGGTAGTTCGACATAGGGACTTACCGGGACATGAAGGTACCTAGCTCTAATAAACTGGTGCAGTCCCTGACATTAAAATCAATGTGGAGGTTGGAACTCTAGTAGAGCATACAGTTTTAGTCACCCTGTTTACATGTATGACATATTGGGCACTAAGCTTGCTATGATGATGGGTGAGGTCATAGTTCCTTAATTCGTTTGAACAGACGACACTTTTGACAACATTCAGATATGGATGGGGCGAAACAGTTACAGGAACATTCACTATCAAAGACAGATTTCACACAAGAATATGTTGAAAGTGAGATGACACCTCAACTACTATATCACTAATGCCTCTTGACCACATCGAGCGGGGTTCACCACAGAGGGACTCAAATGATTCATTAATGTTAAACACATCCACTTTTGAAACTGGGGTGTCAAATGATGCATGCACTCATGACCAGAAAGCGGAGATAGTCTAAATCTGGGTCCACATCATTGCCATAGGGAAAACCCTTACAAGAAAGGCAAAGTTTTCTATTTAGGGCTGGCCATTGTAAATAGAAATAACTTCACATTCTCTCTCAGGACTCCCCACCACAGAGGCCTACAAGGGCTTGACACTACTGCAACTCTAGATTCAGTTATGTCCAGTATGTCCTCTTGGAGAATGGATACAGATCCACCGCTATAGGTGGGGAGTCGGAGTTGGGAGTCAAGCTTTTGTAAAGGAGTCGGGAGTCAGCATCAGGAGTCGGTTAAAAACAGACTCCCAACTCTTTTATAAAAATATTGAGGTAAATGTATGGAATGGTAGCTAGTGCATGCACACCAAAAATAAACTTCCAATGACAAAGAAGTGTTCAGGGCTAGAGAAGAGCTACCAAGGCAACTCATATTTTATAGAAATAGCATATTTCATAGCAATAGAAGATAATTGAATTTATATATAATATTAAATTATATTTTTTATTTATATTATATTTTATTTATATTTATTTTTATATATATTTAGAATTTTGTCACTATCTCATCACATAATTTTACTATTTTTATATTTCAGAAAGCATTTAAAAAGTTCTAAATATAAATTTAATTAATCCTTTTTAAATATAAATTTAATTAATCCTTTTCAAGTTCAATGATGAAAAACTCATTATATATGTAAAATTGAAACAGAAGACAAACTATGGAATGCTAAAAAAATTAGTACTTACAGTGGAAAAGCTGCTTGTGATCTAACCAGAGCATTCAATTTAAAAAGGCATTTGCAAAATAAGCATCCAAGTACTTACATGTCTATGATAGAAAAAGAGGAAAAAAAAATGAACTTCAAAAAACCCATCTGTTCTACATTGAAAAGGGATGAAGTTGATATGCTTCCAATTACAAAGTTTCTACAAAGAAAGATAATTACAATTTCAATGACAACAGAAAAATCTAAAGAAGGGTTGATCAACTTGGTTGGTCAAAATGGAGTACCATTAACATTATTCTCTTCTTCAAGTTTTAAAGAATTGAATGGAAAGATTGCCACAAAGCTTGGAATGTCATTAGAGAGACATGATATCAGAAATATGATCTTGAAACAAGCTGAAAACAAGAAAATTCACTCAAAAATAAACAAAGAAAAATTTATCTTCTTAAAGTTGGATGGTTGTACTTGTCAAGGAATCCATTATATAGTAAATGCCCAATTTGTAGATGATGAGGAAAATTTAGCTATACATATGTACTCTAGCAGTGAGAGATACAGAAGCTCAGAATTCTAGTTGAAAGTATTTGAAAGCTAATTGAAAAGATTTTGAAGGAATTTGAGATTATAAAGGATCAAATTGTAGGAAGTAGATAAAGATATTTTTTACATTACTATTAGTAAAGAATATTCTTCTAATGCAGATGAACTCACAGAGATTACCATAAATGATTTCATTGGATTTAATGAAATACCCCACATGCGATGTGCAATCCATACATTGCAACTTGCAATATGTGATGGCCTAAAGCAAAGGAACATTGCTAATGTTATATCCATCCAAATTACGTAGCATAGCTTTGGCTGCAAGAACCCCAAAGGTTAATGCAATTTTAAAATGACATGCAGAAAAAGGTGTATTAATAGATCAAGAAACACGTTGGGGAAGTACATATGTTATGATTCAGCGTCTTGTAGAATTAAAGCCATTCCTTAAAGATATGGCAAATCCTTCTGTTACAATGACAGACATTGAATGGAAACAAGCAGAACAACTTGAGGCATTACTCAAGCATCTATATATAGCTACAAAGGAACTTCAATCAGCAGACCTGACACCTGGCAAATTTAGCAGAAAATGGAAAGGAACAATTTTCAAATTACCTCTAACTAGTGGAATTCTGGCAGAAGACATCAGAAACTATGATAAAAAGAGAAGAAGCTTTATATGCTAGCAAAGTATTGTTAGCTGGAATATATGTGGACCCAAAATACAGAATAACTTTGAATGAAGAACAGATTTTGAAAGGTAAATTTGCACTTTGTGACCTTGCGGTTCACATGGAAATAAATAAGATTAAAATAGATTCAGAATATATAACTGTTCAAACATCAGTTGACCCATGTCCTGGTGCTCATGAATGTTCAGAAAATTCAGACAAAGAAGTGGATTTTTAAAGATATCTTGATAATGAAGAAAAAGCTAAGAAACGTCAAAAATTTCTAATAAAAATGAAACAGAAAAAGCTCATTTTGAGGAATATAGGCCAAATGTTAAGAAAGCCTTAGAAAAATTGAGAATATTGATTGGACACTAAAACTGAATGTTAAGAAGCAATTAAATTGTATACTTCAATAATACAACCAGTAGCAATCACAGTAACTGCTTTACCATCAACCCAAGTAAGTGTTGAGAGGCTTTTCTCAGCACTGAAGCTTATAAAAAGCTATCTTAGATCAAGAATAAAAGATCTAATAGAAGCTATTCTATTTTTAAGAATGAATAACATTTAATATTACAACTATAGCATCTTTGTGATTTACTGTCAAATTGTAAATTTTTTTGTGTGTTAAAAGCTATTTTATTAATACATTGGTACCTATTAATTTAGTTGTAGCATTTTTAAAGGATATATATATATATATATATATATATATATATTTTTTGTAAGTAAAGAATCTTTTTAAGTTAGTGCAAATAATGCAGAATTTACAATTCTTTTTGTATTTTTTAAGCTATTTTATGTTACTTTGGTACCTATTATTTAGTATTGTCATTTTTAAAAACTATATATTTTTTTGTAAGAAAATTTTCTAGTACATAGATATTTTTAAGTGAGTTCAAATATTACACCTTTATATAATTTCATTAAGGTTTTACTTAACTGGGGCCATTAACTTTACTAGTCTGAACTCCGAATCAACTACCCAGACAGTAAACATACATTGGACCAATGTCAACTTACTGTCTGGGTAATCTTTAAAGTTTTAGGCAAAAATATTTTTTGCCCAAGCCAAAAAATATTTTTATATAGGTATCTATAATCTCATTTCTTATCATTTTGCCATATTTTACTAGTCTTAGTTTTGCTTCAATTTAATTATTACCCAATAAATATACTCCCATTTTGTAATTACTTACTGAAGTATAAATTTTTTGTATTAAATTTGTTGTATATAAAATCTGAGACATTGGCGAAAAACTAATCTTAGAATAAAGAAACTTTGCTGTGATGTATTAGTATATTTTGGGGGACAACCTGTATCTGTATTGCCGACAATGTATCAATTTCCTTTTGCAAAGGTAACGTAGGATAGAGAATTTTATTTTAGTATTTGATGCAAGCATAACTCTTTGTAAAGAAATACTTTAATACAAAAACTATATATGTGAATATATGAATCCAATAAAAGTCATTGAATTCTCTTTGCAATTTTTTCTAAATCCATTAATAAATACTGATTTTAAGATAGGGTGAGACAACATAAATAATTTGCATCTCTCTTGAATAGAGATTTTCAGCAAAAATAAACAAAGATGAATAAAAATAAGCAAAATAAAGGTGTGATGTAGCATGTTCTTCCTGCTATTAGTATTATGGTAAAGAGTCAGGAGTTGGGAGTTAGGAGTCAGTATAAAATAAAGACTCAGAAGTCAGGAGTCGAAAAATCTTTTACCGACTCCCCATCTCTGTCCACCACACCATCTTTATAGACCAAAGAGGCTGCCCCAGTTCTCCTATGTGCAGAGAAAAGGGGCCAATGATGGGTTTCTCTTTGGGCATCGGTAGATGAAGGTGGTGGAGAAGCCCAACCGTCATAAAAGAACAATTCAGAATCAGTCCCCCCCCCCAAAAAAACAAGCAGAGGTCAGGTAACCATCAGGGCCACTTGATAGGAGAAAGAAGAGGTCAGTGAAAAAGTAATGAGGGAGGGGGTATATTAAAAGTCTAATTCGCAGCACCATGGGACCCCTAAGAGCCCCAGGGCTGACCCCCCTCACAATGAGAAGGCCTGAGCCGCTCTGGCACCAACCTTTGAAGAAAGAAAAGGTCCCAGAGAAGGAGGCAGCCTGGGAGGAGATGAACCTCTAATAATCTGTTTCAGAGAGGAAGGTGGAGTGAACCCTCTTCTCTTCACCCTAAGAAGGGGGCAGCTTCAGCTATGCGTTGCTCTGAAATGAGCAATTTCATGGCTGTCAAAGGAAAACCAACAGGGGAAGGTCCTGTCTCATCTTGTCAGACCTTGGTGGTCCAAAGATCTTGCAATGGGGTGGACTTTGGCTCATGAGTGTCTCCTATATAGTCTTGGTTCAACCCCCACAAAGATCCTACCATCAGGGCTGGGGCACCTACTAGAGCATTTCCAATTCAAGAGGAGAGTCCAAATAACCCCCCCCCATGTTGAAAACCCCAACTAGTGACTCACTAGACCTATGACCTTGATTGTGAAAGATTGAGGGACAGAAAAGATGGCCACCAACAAGGCCATGATATCCGAGTCTATTACAGTGAAAATCATAGCCTGACAAGACCAACCACCACTAGTCCCTCTAAGAAGGTTAGACCCATCGAGTCAACAAGTAGTGGTAAAAAAAAATTGGGGGGGGGGGGTGGCTGTTCACTACCTTTTTTTGGCTGTGAATGCGAAAAGGGTGGCTGTTCACTACCTTTTTTTGGCTGTGAATGCGAAAAGGGTGGCTGTACTGGTCTAGAAATAAAGTCATCCAGGGCAACTCTAGAATTTTTTTTTTTTTTTTAAGAGCTCATCTGGCGACTGCCTACATGGGCATTAGTCGCCGTATTAATACTGGCCTAGTTCTAGGCTACTTTAAAATAAAATTAAAGAAACAAAAAAAAACACCCCAAATGGGGGAAAGTAAGCAAGCTCCTGCATCGGGGGGCAGGTCCCCCCGGCGCAGGAGCGTGCAACCTAAAGGAAAGAAAAAAAAAATGCAAAAAACAAAACAAACTCTGCTTAAATAATAGGGAGAAGGCCGGCCTACCCCCAAAAGTCAACAAGTCCACCAGTCGATGTGCACGGACTCATCCCGAGTACAAGGGACAGGCGGTGGCGACCCCGCCCATCCCGGTACCGGGACAGGTGTCGTGCGCGAAGATCACCCAGACTGGGACATTCGACAAGAATGTGCCGAACAGTCTGGCGGACGATGCAGTCGTCGCAATAGGGCACAGGCGAGCACTCCATCAAATAGCGATGCGTCACACGAGTGTGACCGATTCGGAGACGACAGAAAGCAACCTGAAGCCGCCGCGGCATTGGGGGATAGGTCCATGAGAACAGTCGCGGCGCAGTGGCACGCAACTTTAAATTCCCTTCGACCGTCTCCCATCTTCTTTGCCAAGCAGTCCGAAGAGCTGCCCGTATTCCCACCATGTAGTCGGTGTGAGGAAGAGCGAAACGCTGGTCCGGTCGCAGAGTCCTCACGGACTCTTTGGCGCGCTCATTCCCCGCAATTCCTACATGTCCAGGAACCCAGCAGAAGATAATCTCGACATCTGCCCGGCTCGCCAAAACCATGGCGTCACGGATATCGCGAACCAGGGGATGCGGAGATTCCAATGCCCCGAGAGCACTCAGGGCGCTTTGTGAGTCGCTATAGATCACAATCCGGTCTCCGAACCGGGCACGTCGCGTAATCTCCCGTACCGAGTGGTGTATTGCGACCAGCTCGGCCGTGAAGACAGACGCAGCGCCTGGTAGAGCCCCGCTGACTTCAAACAGAGGGGATACGGCGTGGAAGCCCACCCCCTCTTGGGACTTCAAGCCATCCGTATACACTGGCACGGTTCCAGCGTGACACGATGTGTGCTCCAAAAAGGTCGAACGCAATACTCCCGGCGCTGTACAAGCTTTGGGAGCAGAGGCGTGGCGACAAAATAGCCAAATGTGGTACCATCCAGGGTTGCGTCCTGGGCAGAACCAGGGGCGCCACCGGCCCAAGAGCTATATCTACCTCTCAAAGGAGTTTCCTGGCCCTAAACCCAAAGACTTAGGGTATGACTGGCGTCTCTCGGCGGCATACGCACCTTCGAGATCAGCTGCGGATGCAGTGAGAGCTGTTGGCGACTGAGGGAGGCGCCGGGCTCGCGCGTACAGGCGAGTGATGCACTGCACGCGGCGCAGAGCGAGTGGCATCTCCCCAGCATCGACCAACAGGCTCTCAATGGAAAAAGTGCGGAAAGCACCGGTCGCAAGGCGAAGGCCGGTGTGGTGGATCGAATCCACCTTCCGCAATAAACGTTCGGCTGCGGATGCATAAAACTCGCATCCGTAGTCCAGCTTCGAGCGAACAAAGGATCGATAAAAAAGTAAGGCCTTAGCCCTATCAGCGCCCCAAGGGCTGAACGTTACGGAACGGAGAATGTCCATGGCGCGGGTACAAGAGACCCTAAGGCTGCAAATATGAGGCTCCCATGTGAGGCGTCGGTCGAATACAAGACCAAGGAAAGGGTGCGATTCAACCACATCCAGGCGCACCCCCATTAAGAAACAAATCTGGGTCGGGGTGAAGCCGTGGATGGCGGCAGGAGTGCACCACCTTAGTCTTGGCCAAAGAAAACCGAAACCTGTGCGCTTCGGCATAGCAAAAGACGCGGTTCAATGCCTGTTGGAGTCCACACTCCAGAGTTGGCATCTGGGCCGCGCCAAAAGAGATCGAAAGGTCGTCCACGTAGAGCGTAGCAAGAACATCTTCCGACAGCAACGAGGTGATGCCGTTGATGCTCAGGGCAAAGAGTGACACTGAGGACACTTCCCTGCGGGACACCATCTTCCTGCTCCTTTGGGCTGGAGAGAGCTCCCCCAACCCGTACGCGGAATCGACGATCTCGCAAAAATTCAGATATAAACATTGAGAGTCTCCCTGATACCGTATCGCCATGCGGTATCATAGGCCTTCTCCAGATCGAAAAAGACCGTGGCGTAGTGCTGTCTACGAAGGAAAGCCTCGCAGACGGCATTTTCCAGTCGGAGCAGAGCATCCGAAGAGGAGAGGAACTTGCGGAAGCCGCAGTGTGCAGAAGACAGATGGCCTCCGCTGTCCAGGAAAAAGGCTAATCTAACATTTACCAATTTCTCCATCAACTTGCACACGCAAGAGGTTAGAGAGATTGGGCGGAAACCGGTCGGAGTAGAGTGATCTCTCCCCGGTTTGCGAAAGGCGAGCACAGTAGCGATTCGCCAGGAGTCTGGGAGAAGACCTTCCAACCAGATCCTGTTGAACAAATCTAACAGAAAGGCCATGCCTCGCTCACCCAGGTGTCGAAGCATGGCGTACAGGATAGGTCCGGACCATGGGCGGTGTCCGCGCACGAAGCGAGAGTGGAACGCAACTCACTCACAGTAAACTTGTCGTTGAAGGGTTCTCCGCCTCTGGAGGTAAAGTCCAGCCCTGAAAATGATATTTGAATGGGAAAGTGATCACTACCATGGAGGTCATCGACCACCCCCAAATCAAAATCAGGCTGTGCATCCGAAGAGCACAAAGATAGGTCAAGGCTAGAAAATGAAGGGGTTCTCGGACAGTGATGCGTAAACTAATCCACGTTTAGGACACCCATCTCAAGCTCTTCGATCAGATCGGCAAGGACTTGTCCCCTGGGATTTATGGAGTAATCTCCCCAGAGAGGATGCCTACCGTTCAGATCTCTAAGCAAGAGATAGGGCCCCGGCAACCGTGCCACGACGCGGCGAAAGTCCCCCGCGTCGAAGTCAGCTGACGGTGGAATGTACGCAGAAAGGATAGTATACCTCCTATCCAGGTGCAGCTGCACAGCCACTGCCTGAAAGGAGGTATCTAAAGAGAAAGGAAGAACGGAGACATCATGCCGGGTGTAAACCGCGCATCACCCAGCCCGGCCATCCCGCGGTGGTGGGGTCGCAAGACCCTTATACCCCGGGAGGGCAGGCAGCGGGCACGCGCCTAGCATGGTCTCCGGCAAAAAAATAGCTAACGGGGAACGGGACGAGACGAGCCTCCGCAGCTCCTCCCAGTTGGCCCGGAGTCCACGGCAATTCCATTGAAGGAATATGCCCTCCAGGCCTAGCTCGGAGGAGACGCGGGGGCCATCCTCGAACTGAAGACCCTCACGCGAATGGCCATACGCTTCCCGGGAGCACAACCCGGGCGCTGTTGGCCGGACAAAGCGCTGAAGGCGCTGTCGCCTTCGAAGACTTATTGGGCGAGGTTGGGCTCGCCATGCGAGTCTTTTCCTCCCTCCGCCTCGAAACCTTAGGCGGGCATTGTGGCTTCGGAGGCGGGGGGGCCCTCTTTTCGAGGAACCACCGTCTCCGAGTCACTCGCTCCACCTCGGGGCGTGGGCGAAGGAGCCGAAACTCGTTTGTTGCTGTCCTCCTTTCGGGGGACAGCTTTAGGAACCCCGGAAGATGGCCTAGCGACCATCTTCAGGGGTGTTGCCTCCTGTGAGTCTAACGACTCGGTGGAGGCGCGTGGCCGTTTCGCCTAACGGGAAACGGTCACGCTGGGGAAAGAGGGAGAAGCCCTGGTTTTAGCCGGGGTTGGGTATGAACCCTCTTTGCCGCCAGCTTTATTGGGGGAGCGCCCGGGTTGAGTGGAGCCCGCAGAAGGGCTCCAAATGGGCATGGAAACAACTATGCTCGTTAGCCTGGATGGGCCAGGAGCAGAGGGTGCCTTTCTAACTTTTGAGGCATATGACGTCCCAGGCAGAGCCAGGCGCGCCAGGACCAAGTCCTTAGCCTCGCGGAATGAGATCCTGTGCTTGAACAGCCAGGATTTCTTTCTCAAGGAGATATGCACCACATTGCTTTGAAGAAGCGGGGTGCGGCTCTCCGCAATTGACACACTTGGCCACACACGATTTGGACTTATCGTGTGCGACCTTGGAGCAATTTACACAGACTTCGGGTGACCTCGACTTTGCACGTCTACATGAGCGATTCGTATGGCCAAAGCGGTGACAGTAATAGCACCGCCGCAAAAGTGGCACGAATGCCTTCACGCAGCAGCGGTGCCAACTGGCACGCACCGACTCAGGGAGCTTGTCGCAGTCGAACGTGACGAAGAGTGTAGGGGTGGGTCTCGAGGCCCCTCCCTGTTTTCTCATCACACGTTCGACCTTGACCGCCCCATGGTCGGCCAGCTCTAGGGTGATGTCCTCAATGTAGTAGTCAATGAGTCTCCTCGCATAAACTACTCCTTTCACAAAGTTCATGGTAGAGTGCGGCGTCACACTCACTGGGGTGCCATGAAGAGTCCGAAGAGCACTTATCTTGGCCGCCTCGGCGGGATTCGCCGCATTCGCCAGAAGGCTCCCGTCCGAGAAACGGGTCACCTTCGGCTCTCTACCAATTGCACTAGCTAATCCTATCCTCTGATGGATCATGTTGCCCTTGGACAACATGGTGCCATCAGTGGAGCACATAACGAGGAAGCGTTTGAAGCCAGTGGGCTCGAAAACGCCAGGTAACCTCTGAATCTGGGGCCCCGATGTCATCGAGGCTCCGCCCTGTGCACTTTTGGTCTTAGTCAGGGGCTCCGCAACTGGGGGGGGCAGAGGGGCCGGATGTGCCGATCTTGGCTTGGTTGCTTGCCAGAGTGGCAGCGGACCCATCCATCCCTGCAGCCCCCGCGGATGGAGAGGAGCCCCGAGTCTTCTTTGTCTTTTTGGTCTTAGTCTTTTCCTTTTTTGGAGAGGAGGGTGGGGAATGAACCCGCTTCTTACCCCCACCGGTAGAACCCCCTAGGCCAGGTGTACCGGCCTCAGCCAGGTCCTTCTCCGAAATGGAGAAGGTCCTGGTGGTCGCAGGGGCATCATCCGGAGGAGATCCCTACCCTCCTTGTACTCCCTGAGAATCCCCAGCCATTTGAGGAGGACCTTGCATAGGGGCGGATTCGGGTTCGGTGCTTGGCTCCGAGCCCGGATTTCCCCCCATGGAAGGCCCTACCGTCTGAGGCTGGTTGTCCTCAAGGACCATGTCTATCACAGGTGGGGCCTCCAGTTGGCCATCCCCTCCCAGGACATTGCAGGTCCCCTTGGCAGCGTCGTGAGTCTTTAGTGGGGAGGCACAGGCCTTGATCCCAGCAAGGTTTAATATTCTTGCCAGCAGGTCTTTTGAGGGAAGCCACCGAAGGGGCCTGTCTTCCCTCTCCCCCCTAAGGGGGTTTGCCCTACCGAGCCGTTTACACGAGGGGCGGTCGGCAATGGGCTGCCTTCTAACTTTCTTGGCAGTCCCCTTAGAAAGCAAAGGAGGGACTACCGCTGGAAATAGGGAGGTGCTCGAACGCACCTCCAGAGAAGGGGGTGAGGGGGGTTCCCCTACACCCGTAGGCGAGGAGTAAGCCTCCTCTCTGGTTAAAGAAGTATGGAGGGTCCCCTGCGCAAGCACAAAGGGGGGGAGCTCCATTTTCTCGGTGGGGCTGCCTGAGGGCGGCTCCATCGCTGTTTCAGGGGGAGTTAAAGGGGTTTGGTGTTTTGAAAATTCATCCATGGGCATGGTAACCCTATTTGTGCTATGGGACGCAATAGCTCATCACCTCTTGCAGTTGCCCGCACTGCAAGAGGTGCTTACAGGCCTGGCAGAGCCAGGCGCCGCCATTTTGGACCACCCCTCCCGCCTGGTGGCCTGGCAGTCCATCGGCATGGCGGCTCCACCTTGAACACGGCATAAAATTGATAGAATGTGAAGAGGAGAGGAAAAAGGATGTGAGGAAGGTATGGGTGGGGATGAAGCAAGTTGTTAAAAACCAGCCACCCCAGACCGGAGCTCAGGGGTTAAGGAACATTGTCCCCTCCCCCCTCAGCCCCGATGCGGGATGGTTGGCTGAGAGGAAGGTCAGCATCTACCCTGTGAAATTAGAGGCTGACCAGAGAAAGTTGTGGGAGAGGTTGTATGAAAAGCGAGGAAACAAGTGTTTTGAAGGAAGAAGAAGAGGCTAAGCTGTGGTCGGACGGGGTGCCGAGTCCCGTCAGCACGGCGGCCAGGATGGCAAATCGCCGCGCCCCTTACGCGGAACTCTAGAAAAAATGGGTGAGGAGAAAGACCACATAGACAGGAGGAGGGGGGAAAATACCCTCTCTGCTACACAGTTTGGAGGGTCCACTATCCCTTCTCTGCTACATGCATGGGGCTTGGAGGGTCCCCTGAAAAGGCATAAGGGGGCCAACTCCTCTTAAAGGTGCAGCTGCCTGAGGGTGGCTCCAAAGATGACAAAGGTAAAAAGCCTTTGCCACAAACAAATGGTTGGAAGGTAACCCCTCTACCAGTCAAGAGTAGTGTTACCAAATTCTTCACCCCGCCCACAAGGTTTCACTAATAGGAATGTCACCTGAACTTTTCTCGGAAAGCGGTTGAAGGGTTATATCCCACATCTACCCAACTATCCCATTTCAGCTCTCCACACTGTTTGCATTAAAGACTGGTGTTCTCACCTGTGCAGTGATGCACACTCATCAGAAGATGAACAGTGGATGGTCATTCCCCAAAAGCTGCAGCTCCCAACTGAGTAGCCAGAAAGGTAGGGTGAATTTCTTACTAGATCATATTAATCATCGATAAGACAACCAGGATCTGAAGCTCTGTTGTGGCAGACCCTGAGATGGGACCTGAGACTTTTAGTTGGCCTGGCAGCCAAGAAAGTAGTAAAGCCAACCTGCCATATGCAGCACAGCCTTATCTAACTGAGAATGGCTGTAGGGAGGTAGTCAGCCCATTTGGCGCAGGGAATGGGTTATTGGGGCAAAACTGATCTTACTGTTAATCATGCTCCAATCCCAAGTAACCCTCAAGTTCTAGTCTCTTGCAACCTGTGAATGTTAAAGAGCATTGTCTATAGAGGTTGCAAAGGCTCTCTTCTGACACAGCAGTAGGTAACTGGTCAGGTCCTTAAGACTAGAGTAAATAGAGGGGAAAGTTGCAGAAAAAAAGTTGGTGCTTAGGAGGGACATGGAGAAAGCACACCAGCTCCCATAGTCCCCACCAAAGAGTTCAAGTCAACCTAATGAGCTTGGCCTTTAAGTATTTAAACAAACATGGAGGATGTGCTTCTATTCTAGATGCCAAGTGCAACAGGTTACACAAGGTACCCCCAAGCAGGGTCTCAAAGGTTGACTCTTTTGGTGCATTTGGAAATCCTACTCCTTGTCTATATTACATCAATTTGGTATGCAGTTACTATAGTAAGGTTTAGTCTCCTTTAATCTGTATTGGTATGACTGGGGGATGCTCCTCTTCCACATCAAGCAAATGACTGTGATATATCTAATCCCTAATTCATATAAACTTACCTATACACCCGTAAAATATATTCTTCAAGATCACCAATGAAAAACCCTGCTGTTCTGTGACTAATCACATTTAATAAAGTGGACTTATCCTTGAAAATATTTTGAGCTGCTCCCCATTCACAGTGAGAATAACCACAAATGAACCACAGTAGAGTTTTTGCTCTTTCATCTGAAGTTGGGCATTCGATCACAAGAGGATAAGTAAACAGCGACCACAGGTCATCTGAAAAAGAGAAAATTACTAATAAACACAAATAAGATATTGTGAAAATCAATTTAATGTATATTCTTACTGCGAACCTAACAAGATTTCAAGTTTAAAATTTTTATTAAATTATCAGACTAATATAAATAGCTGCAATTTACTAAGTTATAGAATATGTTCAAAATTTGAAGGAATTTGGGGGTCATCATTTAGGTACCTGATATACTGCTTTGTTTTTCAACTGTTGCAACAATGAAGGGCTGAAGTTTGAATGCCAATTGTTGGAAGTGTTTCTTTAATGCCATGAAAACCCTTGGATCTCCATTGCCATCTTTGTCCTTAAGTAATGGAAAATTAACAAACTATATATGTGGATTAGTGTAGTGTACAGACTAATAATTAATGAAAAACAAAAACCTTGAGAGAGAAGTGACTTTATTAGTTCACAAGTATAAGACTAGTCTCAGAGTATCACACTCCATCCTTCAGCAGTACAGTCACCAGAATGGAAATTGATTGGGTTGTGCTAGAAATACAGGTAAAAGTATGATCAAATTTTGTTGAATTTCAGAGCATACAAACGGTTTGTTTACACACATCATACATCTAACAGCTTTTTACAGCCTCGTTGTTTGAAAGAAAATGATACTAGCACTTAGCTGCCTCTCGTTGTGTAGCATGTGTTGCTTTGCATCTAGTTTTCTGGTCAGTTGGGCTGTTTTCGTTGTGTTCATGTTGATGACTATTATTTTTGTGTGTGTGATTTTAGAGATGCCTAACCACCTTTCTGAAGCAGAAAAGAGACAGATACTCACTTTGAGGGAGGAGAATTTGTCTATCAAAGAGATCTGTCGGCAGACAAGAAGAAAGGTGACTGTCAGGAGGGTGGCTGCCGCGGCTAGTGGTTTACCACTATAATTTTTCCCAAATAGAAACTCAGGTCTGGGAAATAAAAGAAGACTTACAGGTGGAAAGTGTTGAAGAATCCCTTCATTAAGGCTGAACTGAAAAAGAATCATCCCAAGCTGCTGGAAAATATATCAATTCAGACCATTCAACTTTCTCGCAAAAGTCGGCCCTTTCGGTGGGCAATCAATTTCCATTACAGTGACTGTACAATGACAAAAATAATACCTTAACTTATTCCTTTTATACAAAATGAAAGAGAAGTGAAAATAACTTCAAACACAGAGAGTGAAACACAAAAAAACATGGAAGTAATATTTATTAGGTTGAGGAATAAGTTCTTGCGTTTTTTAAATGTTGCGTTGATTTAAGTTTTGTTGATGTGATTTGTGCACATATTAAGAAACAATAATAAATAATGAGAGCAAAATTTGCAAAGGTTAGGCTATGTATCTTAACACTGTAGACTATTAGGCTTTTGCTTAGGCTACATATTGAAGTTGAGTAGTAAGTCATTGCTGTTTATTTAAAAGCTGTGTTAATTTCATTTTTGTTCTGTATCCTCAAAATGGAATGTCAAGTTGAAAGAAAGGCGCATTTTTGACACTTGTTGTTATTCATTTTCAATCGAGACGGGAACAATGCAAATGCATCCAAAGCTCGTCGAGATATTTGTTTTGTGTACAGAGAAAATGCTTTATCAGAAAGGACAGCTCAATGATTATTTTCACGTTTCAAAAACGGTCATTTCAATCTTAATGACGAAGAACGTTCTGGTTGCCCCATTAAGTTGGATGAAGATCGATTGAACGACCGTATTCATGAAAATACTCGTCAATCGACTAGAGGATTGGCTGTACAATTGGCGTGTGATCATAAAACTGCAGTGAATCACCTTCATTCGATGGGGAAAGTTACAAAATTTGGTGCATGGGTTCCGCACGCTTTGAGCGAAAGCAACAAACTTCAACGCTCTACGATTGCCGCAGGTTTGCTTGCTTGTCACAAGGCTACTCGTGGATATAAGGACAGATTTCTTCACCATATCATCACTGGCGACGAAAAGTAGTGTGTTTATGTCAACATGAACCATCGAAAACAATGACTTAGTCCCAATAAAACACCACTTCCGCGATTAAAGCAAGGACTTCATCCACGAAGGACGATGCTGTGTGTGGTGGGATTATGAAGGCATCATTCTTTATGAGCTCTTTGCGAATAATGAGATTGTCAATGCAGAACTCTGCGTTCAACAAATGTATCGATTTGCCAAAGCTATTTGTGAAAAGCGACCTCATCGACATTATGGAGTCCTTCTGCAACACGATAATGCTCGTCCTCACATTGCCAATATGACAAAAGACGCCATCCAAACGCTTAATTGGGAAATCCTGCTGCATCCTCCATATTCGCCAGACTTGGCTCCATCGCTCTCCAACAATTTGCGCGGCGTTTTGTTAAATACTGATGTGCAATTAAGAACCTGGTTAGACAAATTTTTCAAGTCAAACTTCAGAGGTTTTTATTGCAGAGGCATCAAAAATCTAGTTGAACATTGGGAAGAAGTTGTAAATAACAACGGGGAATACATTATTGATTAAATTGCATATTGTTATGAATTAAAAATGAAGTTTTTCTAAAATTGTTAATGGTAATGAATAAATTTGATAAAACCGCAAGAACTTATTCCTCAACCCAATATAAGAAGAGGGTGACTCTTCTAAGGGTTTAGGTGATACATATTTGGGATGTGATGAGCAACCCACTTATTCAAATACCTATATTTATTTTTACTCTGGCCATAACAATCAAATAAAAAAATCAGTTGTTTCCACCATGTTCCCCTGTACATATAAAGTATGTAATCCTAAATTCATTGATACCGAAATACATAAAATTCAGATAATCTTTGTTATCTCATATCCAGCATTTTTACTTTAAACATCTGCAAGCCAGAAAAATAATTTATTGCAATTTAAAAAATAAGAACACTAATCCACCCACACATAGCAAAAATGAAACTAACTATAAGTGCATTGTGCTCCCTCACAAACCCTCCCTCAAATGTATTAATAAACAATTAAAAAATTATAATCACAGTCTTTAGCTTTCCCAACTATATCAAAAATGAACTAATCTAGAATAAGTACCCTTCCACTAATAAAGTAGGAGAATATAAAATTCTCTGTAAAAATTAAAATGAAATGTACATAGGACAAACTGGATTCTCCCAAGATTTAGAAATAAAATATTCTGCATGCTCAGGAAACATGTTCAATGCAATCTTTCAACATATGTGGGCAACCAACCACAGTGTTAATTAGGACAAAACAGAATTCATATCTATATTTATCAAATCACTGGGTTAAGTGACAGGTAGTTCAATCCACAATAATCGATCACCCCCACCCCCTACCTTCCCAAACTTTAATCTGTGAATAGGGAATTTTAAATTTAATCCTGTGGTTGGGTCACTCATAGCATCTCAACCTTAACCCTGGACAGGTAATGTCAAATTGGTGTCACAATTTAGGTAACGTGGTTGCAGATGTGCTACACTGATTTTGACCTTGATTAACTCAGGTCCTATTGGTCAGAATCTAAATCTTTTTATTTCAAGATGTTTAGCATTTATCTAAGACTACAATGGAAAGGTTAAAGAAAACAAAAACTAACGGCTCTGGGTAAAACAGATCACCCAGAGGCATTGCATGGATGCGCACACCAAAAAAAAATAGGTTATTGTGCACCACTTGGTGCGCTTACGCACCAAGGTTACCTGATAAATATTGCATCCATGTTTTTTGTGCCTCTCTCTCTCTCATTTGAAGTTTTATTTTTTCTCTATCATTTTGTATATAAGGAATGTACTAAGGTAATATTTGGTCAGCCTCTGTACAGCTGAAGGATGGAGCATGATGCTTTGAAACTAGTCCTGTTGGTGACTATTATTTTTGTGTGTGTGAAGGATGGAGCATGATGCTCTGAAACTAGTCCTGTTGGTGAGTATTATTTTTGTGTGTGTGTGATTTTAGTCTTCTCTCTCAAAGCTTTTGTTTCTCATCAAGGAATATATATAATATACAGACCTTGAATTTCTTAACTTAGTCATACACTATACAAAACATTTAAAATAAACTTACCTCTGATAAGTCTCCAATTCTTGTTAATACAATAAATGTATATGTATGAATAGTAGAAAAAACTTGGTCAATTTTCCTTTCAGTAGCAGCACTAGTATCTCCCTTAAGGCTTAAACAATCAATCCATTTTATTCTGTAACTAAATTTTTCTGCCAAGAGTTTGATTATTCTCACTTTTCCACTTCCTGTAGGTCCTACAAGCAAGATGTGGCCATGATAGTATAAGCATTGCTTGTTAAATTGCTCATTGGCAACTTTATCACAATCTAGTGCTTCGACAATATTGAATTCTTCCTTGATTCTTTTGAAAGAGCTATTAGCATTCTTTAGCTCACTATATGCTTGTATTGAGTAGTGAGATTGAAAAATAGTAGAAATTTTATTAAATATAGTTTGTAAACAAGGGGGTACCACTTCTTCCAGTGGATTAATACAGTATGAAAGATATGGAACCTTAATATTCTTAGTTCCTGAAAGAAACAATGTAGTTCTTTCTTTGCATACCAAATATCCTGACACAGAATTAGTTAGATTGTTTGATCCATTAATGGATGCAACATAAAAATATAAGAATTTAGGCCCAAAAATATAATTTAATGAGTCATCAAGAATAGTATCAGGTATAGGAATTGGAACTACAAGAACATCTCCAATGTGAAGATATCTTGGATATGTAAAATAATGTTGAAGAATATATTCAACATCCTTAACATCTTTAATCAAAGACTTTAATTCATCATTTACAAATGATAAGCTAACTTCGGAAGCAAATTTTGGCTGCAAAGATGATATATACGTTGAATAAATACTTTTTAAATTTCTTTTTGAATTCCAAATAGTAAATAATCTTGTGACTAAATATATATTGTAAATTAGCTTTTCATTCTTAATTTCAACATAAATGTCATGAGTTCCAAGTTTTTCTTTAAGATTATGGTATAATATTAAGCTTATGTAACAGTTATCTTCTTTTTTCAAATTATAATCAACAATTATCTTGACCCATCTCAACTGGGCCTGTTTGTAATCGAGTTTTCTTGAAAAAAATCTTGCCAGAACCCAGAGGCCTGATGAAAATGAGAGTCGAAGGGCAACTTTTATGGGTAAGAAAATAACTGCATTGTGATCCTGATTTGCATAAACTAGACTTTCAAATATATTATAATTTAAGTACTTCAATTTTTTTGTTTCAAATTTTGATATATATACTTTATATCTTTTGATTAAATTAAAGATGTAGAACAAAAGTTGCAGGGTCTTTACATAAGGAATAGAATATGAATCTGTAGAAACATGGTCTCCTTTCATATTTAGAAATACCTTGAAAGGGTAGGTTGTGATAGATCACATATGCTGAAAGTAAATATAATTAACTTTAAGGAAAAAAAATTCATTTTCTAAATCAAATAGAAAATTATTTCTGTTCTGTGGCTATAGAAATGTTTAGCCTCTTTGAATTTGCATGTCTGGAGAACACTCATTTTCCATGTCAAGCAACTGATCGTCTCCAATGGACTAATCTAACTGTTTTACAACTGTTTCAATTGGCAATTTTAACCTTCACTTTTGCTATGAACTATGATAGCAAATGTGAATATCAAACCTTTAATCACATGATCTATTGTTGCTGTTGACTATAGTCTTATTGTCAGACTTCAATACCTGGTGCCCTCTCAAGCTCCTGTAGAAATAGCCAGTCTACACCCATCAGCCACTCTTATGTAGATAAAAATGACCTACTTAAGACAAAACTATAGGCACAAACATTCTAGCCTACCTGTTCCATCATAATCTAAATGTATATATTATACTATATTTACTAACCCCCTACAACACTTTATCATGATACTTATTACTACATCTGACACATCACATCATCTATGATGTGTTGCTAAGTGTTGTTTATGCTATAACTATACTTTCTTGCCAAGACACTGAATGAACTGAATATAATATTGTATGGGCTCCCTCCAAACACCACCCATTTCATGCAGCCTTTGGATGTTTCAGTATTTGGCCCGCTGAAGAAAGGCTGAGCTAAGTGAGTAAGGGAGTGGGAAACTACCAACAATGAAAGTGTAACACAGACAAACTTTACACGCTTTCATGCCCACTTATCATAAGTACCTTAGTGCAGAGAACATCAAGTGGTTTTGCCAATGTGGATTCCTGCCTTTTAGTCCTGATTACAGTAAACTGGAGGCTGCAGAAGCCCTAAAAGAACATGGTTCAACAATATTTCAAGGCATTGACCAAGGTGGATACAGAGAAGCATCAACCCAGACAAGGGCATCCTCTGCAATTCACTGAGGCACACAAACTTTGTCTGATGTGACAATGGAAATAACAAAAAATGAGAGAATGATGAAGAGTGGTCATACTGGGTCCCTGTGTGACTTGATCATCAACTGTAAACAGTATGCACCCCTGATTGAGATCTACAAAAATGCATATTTGCATTTCACTTCACAAGAAACTCAAAAGGAATTCCAGCAAACTCCTAAAAGTAGTCCTCAGATTTCCCCCCAACCTAGTGTTTCATATAGGTCTGAAGGGAAAAGAAAAAAAACATCACAAATAAGTCTATCCATGTTAACACACAATTTCAATCAGAAGACCTGGCCATGGCCCCAAGAATGTAAAAACAGACCTGGATTGCACTTTTGCCCTCTCTTCAATGAAAGTTGCCAAATGCCTGAAAGAGAGGATGGAGAAGAAGAAAAAAACAAGTGGTGGAAAATTGCAAATACCTACAAAAGGACAGTCCAAGGCAAAGAAATGTAAAGTGCAGAGAGCTATGGAATTCCTATCCTCAGCAACACCTGCCCCACTGCCTCCATTACCTGAACTGGTCCCTCCAACATCTCCAGACAAACCCCCTAAAGCATCTCCAGATATGCTAGCTCCCGCATCCTCCACCTTGCTTCCCCAAACATCTCCAGCTTCTCCTGAATTGGGTGTAGTGCAAATGCCCCATGGTCGCTCATTCTCACCTGTGTCTTCTAGCACCAGGAGCAGAGACCATGGTTAGTATGGTACAAATACTACCATTTCTTTATCGCCCCTACTATCCAACCTGCTCTTTATAATCTTTATTACTGTGATGCTGCACAAACTACTAATGGTCTAAGAATGCTGACTCAATTTCTATCTACTATTTTTTCTTTTGTTACAAACTTCATTCAGTACAGTATTTTCTTCACATCTCTTCACACTTATTTTTCTTTAAACCAGTGAGTTTGCATAACATATCCAATGACAGCATGAGATTGGACAATGTTGAGATCCTTCAATGCATTAAACTTCCCATACAAAAACCTGTGGTGGATTCATGGGTTGGGAGTCAAAGTTAGCAAGGCCTTTACAACTGCATGAGGAAGAAAAACAACAACATTTGAAGCTTATGCTGCAAAGGTAAGCTCAGCAAAATAAAAGATTATCCCTAGTATTTTACAACTAGTTTTAAATAATTTCTTTCATAAAATTCAATCTTAGTAAATGTTCTGAAGATTCTTCTTCAAGAGAAAACTAAACAACCACATGTGTAAAGGAGCTGCCAAGATTGGACCGAAAGGATCTTTTAGTGTTCAATGTACCAATGTTCTTATATTATGTTCTTCACTAAAAGTAATTTTCTCCACCTTCCTTAGGTCACTGATTATGAAGCTAACAGCATTCCAGTGTCTTTTCTGAAGGAAAAATCCAAAGGCTTTTATGTCAACCCAGAAACTGAAGACATTGCATCCATCATGGAGGAAGAACTAGTGGTCCTGGAACCTCCAACAGCTGTCTCCAAGCAACGCATATTTGGGTTCCAGTTCCCAAACAATGTTTCCAGTATTCTTAGAGATTATTTCTCATCACAAGGAAAGGGCCTAAATTAGTAAGCGCAGTCGCTTGGCCCCTACTTTTTTAGGAAAGCAAAGTTATATGTTTTGTTCAGTTTTGTTTACTTTTAAGAGGAAATAACAGCAGTAACTGTTGGTAGTTTCTAATTATCTTTTATTAGTAGATGAAACATGATAAGATTTATGTTCTCTGTGATTATTATCAAAAAAAGTAAAACAAGACAAAAAATGCAAATAAGTCTTAAGAGATGCGCAATAAATAGGAATTTTGACCAAATTAGGACGCACTGACTTTAAGTACCTATAACTCCCATTATATTTATTATACCTGAATCTCTATCATGCATCTTAAAGACCAAGCATTCCTCAATAATATCATATAAAAACTCAACTTTAGGTGCCTGAAACATGGTTTAATTTCATTTAAAAAATAAAAAGGTGTTGAAAACTGCGTCTTAATTGCTGAGTTTACCCTACATGAGAGAGAGGGGCTAAAGATGCAATAGATGAGAGTGCAGAGGTGAAATCAAGGGACATTAAAGAAAAACAAGATGATGAGAAGAAAGACAACAATGAGAAGAGCCAAGCCCACCCAAAATAGACTTAACCCAAGAGCACATGATACCCTTTCTACCTTTTCTACCTTTTACATATGAATTTGTAGTTGATGTTGCCAGATGAAATTGTTAACGTTTTCTATGAGCCTGTAGTCCTAAAAAAATGATTTAAAGGGAAACATTAAAATTTACAACCCAAAGAAAAATCATATTGTGCCTATTTAAATGGGCAAATACATTTGTGGGTTAAGAGCAGCATATGGATAGAGACAGGAAGAGAGAGTAAGTGAGGAGATATAAATAAAAAGCAGAGATGGAGGGAAATCAATGGATCCTCGAAATAGTAATATAAAAGGCCTAGGAGGAGCAGTGAAAACCAAGATAAGTGTGAGGTACAGTAAATATAAAACCTGTAGAGGGAGGATTTATCTCACAGATAGATAATATGGTGAGCTTCCAAATAAAGAGGTTTGGCTCAGAAGTACATATTTTTAAGATATTCCACCTTAATATGGTGAAAATTGAAATCAAAATAAGTCCACCTTGCCTTCTCTTCATGTGTACAGAATTCCTGATTACAAACATTGGCAACCCTGATTTATTTATTTTTTTAACACTAACATAATTATTTTGAAATGGGTGGGGGCTTTACCTGCATATAACCCATTAATTGTGGTGGGTTTCACCCTCAATAGACAATACCAGCTATTTTTAATCACCTAGTAGTATTAGCAATTGCAAAGCCTGGAATTAAGGTGGAGTATCTTAAAAATATGTACTTTCTGAGATAAATTTAAACCATATATGATGACTACAATGCCTATGAACACCATTAGTATCTTTATTAATACTAAAAATACAGCATGGGTCTTTTAAAGTTTCACGAGATCTGAAAGAGAAGAGCGCAAATGATACAAACAGAAGCATTACCACATATGGGCATTAAAAGGGACATTCATGAGAAAATAAAAAAAATGGTGAGGGTCAATTAAGGCAGAAATACAATAAGCTAACTCAGGACATTAAATTAAAAAGTTAATTAGGGTAGGAAATAAAAATTAGTGAAACTTCAGAATACTTATGCTGTGTTTTTAGTATTAAAAACAGTATTAATGGTACTTTCCATTCATTTAAAAATGAAATCCACTCTTCTTGTTTTAATTTACGCCAAAATATTAATTATTTTATCCTTGATTTCTGGATGACTAGTGAGGAATTTTTTTCTCTATTGAAAGCACTGCAAGTGCATTTAGTCTTTCAGAATTCATAGTGCTCCTTAGAAAAGTTTTTATTCTTTTCAGTGTTGAAAAGCAGCATTCTGCATCTGATGTAGTCATGGGAATTGTAATTTCACTAAGAATATCATCTAGATATTTTCCAAGATCAATTTCAGCATCTCAATTAATTAATTAATAAAAGAACCAAAAGAAAATATTAATTAAATTCTACACTTTATCACATTCAATAAGATAAACACGTTTTTAAGCACAACACATGCAGAGTAAAAAAAGAAACACTAGCTTCTACCAGCATACCAGGATCGGCACTACATGAGCCATAGTGCTCTCTCACCCTAGCTTGCAGCTTCCTATCTCCAACATGTGAGCATGTGCACAGCAGCCAAATGCCACGTTGCTGGAACTGTGAAGCACACAGTTCTATACAAGGATTTTTTCCCCCCATAAACTAGGGGATGGCTACAGACATTAAAGCTTAAGGATTATATAATGTACAGGTATAAAGAAAGAATTAAAGAAAAAAGGACTCTATGATTAAGTGTTGGAGAATCTTCTACAGACTCTCCGACTGATCTTTTTTGCAAACTGCTTGGCCTAGCAACAGGGGTCACCAGTTCAAGGTCGATCATCAATTTTCCAGCCTCACACAGTTTTTCAATATCCGCTGTATCTCAACAATGATTGTTTCCAGTACTTCTCTTCTACTTACTTACTTTGTAGAATTCTGCTTTCTGTGACACAGTTAAGGTGGGCCTCTGCTGTATGCAGGCAGCTCCGATCTGCTACTATTTCTTCTCTTGACCAAGGGGTTGTCATTCGAATTTGGATATCCTGGTGTTGGTGGTTCATCTGGTATGGTTCCCAGCCACTTATCTAGTTATCATTTAAAGCAGTCAATTGTTACTCCTGCCAGATGTCTTATTCCCCTTGGTGAAGAGTTGAACAATCTTGTTCCAGTTGCAATGAAACTATTGTGGCCTAGTGTAGCTACTTTCTGGGTAGCTTCGATTCTTTTTACGTAGCACAGACATCCTTTTCTTTGGTGGTTGTTAACCTCCAGTCGTACATTTGTCACCCGTCCTTCCAAAATCTTTCACACAGGGCACCATGTAGCATTCTTTTCTTCTCTGCAGTGAGTATAGCTTTAGCTCACATAGTCATTCCCAGTAATTGAGTTGGAGGTTTTGAATTTTTCTTGTAAAAGTATACTCAAGTGCCTCTAGTTTGTCAATTTCACCAGGTTTGTCGGGTGTACACAGCTGGCAGCATGCATGATCTCTTCCTGAAAGTTCTTAGGATCTACCCAGTCAGTCTGTTGAAATGATGATGCTGATGTGCTTTTTGAAAATGTCCCACTATTGCTCATTAAGGCGCTAAGGTCATGCACTTCCTCTTTCGGTGCAATTTCTTATTGATGGACTTTGTAGCTTGTAATACTTTTAATTTCAGTTAAATGGCCATATCTGAGTAACTCAAATTTGTCCCCATTTAGCTTCATATTGTTAGCTTCAGTCCAGCCAATGATCCATTACAGGTCCTCTTGGAGTAGCGCCACGTCCTCTACTGATTTGATCAATCTCCTCATTCTTGTGTTGTCTGTGAAGGACATCACTTCTGAGTGTTGCAGTGCCTTCTCAATGTCCACATTCATAATTAGGAATATAAGTGGCCCCAAGACTGAGCCCTGCAGGACTCAACTTTTTGTGTTGCTAGGGTCTGAGAGGTGGCTGTGAACAGAGATACTTTGGGTTCTTTCAGTCAGGAAATTGTGCATCCAGGTGCCCAGGCTTCCTCCTACCCTGATGGCTTTCATTTTCCTGAGCACCAGGCCATGATCCACCTTGTCAAAGGCCTTCACAAAGTACAAATATATTATGTCTACATTCTTTCCTTTACTTAAGCCCCCAAGTGTGGCTTCTTGGTGGGGACAAGAGTTGTGAGAGACATGATCGGCCTGTCCTGAATCCATGTTGTCCTTCAGTGTTTTGCTTGTATTTCTTCTATATGCTCAGTTAGCCATTTCCTGACAGCTCATTCAATGATCTTGCTTATATGGGAAGTTAATACCACCGGTGTGTAGTTTTTTGCGAGTCCTTTGTTCCCACCTTTGTGTATGGGTGTGACTATTCCTTCCTTAAGTGTTTCTGGTACTATACCAGTGTTCAGGGATTTGGTCGCAATGAGTGGCTTGGATCCATTGCTAATAGTGATATATTGGATGCCAATAATTTCTCGAATATGTTAGATATTATTCTCATGATTATAAACGCTAGTATTTTAACGTGTAAATTTCCAGTGTCAGAGAAAAATGCAATTGTAAAGCCAGTGTTAAAGGGTGTGCTTGATCAACAGATGTTAAGCTCATACTGGCCAGTTTCAAATTTATCTTTTTCATCCAAAATATTAGAGTACGTAATTCTAGATCAATTAAAAGATCATTTACAACTAGTAAAAGCTTTGCCGGATAGCCAGTCAGCCTACAAACATAATTATTCTACAGAAACAGCAATTTGCTCAGTGATCAGTGCCCTATTGGGAATAATTGATGATGGTAAATGTGCCATCTTAGTCCTACTCAATCTGAGTGCTGCTTTTGACACTGTGTTGCATGATTTACTTTTTGATGAATTGAGGTCTGTGGGAGTTATTGATGGGGCTCTTGATTTTATAGAAGATTACTTAACTGACAGGAAATATTATGTACAAATTGCTGATTCATTTTCCTCATTTGGAAGACTTAAAAGAGGTGTCCCACAAGGGAGTGTGTCGGGCCCTGTTCTTTTCTGTGTATATACTATAGGTTTATCAAGGGTTCTTAAGGCATATGGTCTTTGTGTAAAGTTTTTCACTGATGATACTCGGTTTTATTTTGCTATAGAAAATATTGATGACTCTATGACAACACTAAATGGTATTCTTTTAAGTGTACAAGAGTGGATGGATTAAAAATAATTAAAGTTAAATCAGAATAAAATTTGAGTATATGATTGTGGGTAGTAAGGAGAAAATTAGGAATTTAGGTAATATCAATTTTATTGTAAATGAGGCCTTGGTCCCTATTTCTGAAAAAGTTTGTGATTTTGGGGTACTTGTAGACTGTCATCTAACATTCAATGCTCAAATAAGTAATGTGGTCAGGATAGTCTGTTATCATTTGAGGAATATTGCATATATTAAAAAATATATAACTGAAAGTTCTCTAATAAAATAAGTGATAAATTGTGTAATTAGTAGAATTGATTATTGTAATTCAATTTATTGCAATTTACCTAAGATTCAAGTTTAGAAAATTGCAAAATTTGTTAAATAGAGCTGCAAGGTTAATTAAGGGAATTTCACCTCATGAATGAATTACCCCAGTACTAATTGAGCTTCACTGACTTTCTATCAAAGCTCAAATTAAATATAAAATTTGCATGTTAACCCATCAAGTGCTCCTCACTGGATGTTGATTGTATTTAAGGGAGTCTTTGCATGTTGTCCAGCCATCAGAGTGGGATCAGTACTCGTCGAGTTACTACTAAGTACTGGATTCAGAAGTTTTAGATCGGCTGCTCTAAGGTTTTATAACAGCCTCCCACTTAACATCAGAAAACTAGAAAACAATGCAACATTCAAGAACAAACTGAAGACCTTTTTGTTCTCTGACTGTTGACCTGGATGATTTAACTACTGAGCAACTATATGCAATATAAAAACATGAGCTTGATGTGAATTAACTTGAGGGTCCTATAGAGCGCCTTCAGTGGAATGGGACCAGTTAAACAACACTTACAAACAAGTAAGTAAGTAAGTTTCAAGGGTAAGGCTACTTCTAGTTTGCAGATCTTGGTGAATTTTGCGCTAAAACCATCTGGCCCCATGGCTGAGTCTGTGTTCATTGCATCTATAGCTTGGATGATTTCAGGATTTACGGGTTGTATGTGTCAATATCTGTAAGGGCCATGATGTATCTGTCTTGAAAAACTCTGCTGGGTCACTGAAAACTCTCTCATATTGCGTTTTAAAAAATTCCACCACTTTTCTTGGGTCTTCAACTAGTGAGTCGTAGTCATCTCGCAGTGGTCCAAATGATGACTGAGTTTTTGACTTTGAGTTAGCATATGCAAAGAAGAACTTCAAGTTTACTTTTATGTTACTGACTGCTTGCATTTCTTCCTTGTTCCTTTGGTTGCTATGTGACTAGAGTAGATGTATTTCAATTCTCTTGAGTGTTTCTTGTAGTCTGTTCCATGCATGGCTAGTGGGATTTTTTAATAGTTTTGCCTTACATATGCTTCCTTTCCTTGTAAGGATCCATCTGTCCCTTGGAATCAGTCTCCTTTTCCTTGGGGTGCTTTTTGAGGGGACATACACTTCATAGACAGTCTCACATATTTTTGTGAAGGAGAGGAGCATATTTTCAGCACTGTCATGTTTAAATTTTTCTTCCCAGTCAATATTGAGTGCCTTTTGTATGTTGCCCCAGTTTGTATCTTTATGATAGAAATTCAAATTGCTCATACTTGATTTGGCTTCCTGGGGTTCCCTGGGTGCCTCGGCCTTTGGCACATTGCTAGGAGTGATGCTTCAAATGCCTATGGTCAGACATAGTTGTGTCAAATTGTTTGTAATCATGAATGATATAATGATTTTTACTGAAAATCAAGTCAAGGATGTTTACTCCCCTTGTTGGCTCGGTTATAAACTGTCTCAGTTAGTGGGCTTGTATGAGATTGAGTAGACTGTGGGTTTGTTTCTGTTCTTCCACTGTTCCACCCACCATTTCCAGCAATCCACAATTGATGCGGGGGAAGTTAAAGTCCCCTAATAGCAGGACTTCTGTTTCTTCTGATGGCAGATTGTCTAGTATTTGATACATTTTATTCAACAGTAGCGTTTCTGTGAGTGCAATTATTGACAGTTTATCAGCAATGGAAATTTCTTGTAATAAGGGTAGGTAGTTTGTTTTGATTGCTCTTTGGATATAAGCCCCTTATGTTTCCTGAGAGGAGGCTTATTAGTGGAGATTCCATGTCCATCTTTTCCAGGGTTCTTGTCTCTCCATCCTGTCCTGTATAATCATCACAGATTTCTGCAGTTATTCTTGCTGCAAAATAATTTTTGCATCATGTTCAATAAAAAAGGAGATTCTTCCTCCTTTTTGTTTGTATCGGTACCAGGGTTCTGGAACCTGGCCACCATGTGCCAGCTTGGTGTAACGGGTGAGCTCCACTCTAATCTTTTGGTTGATTGATTATTGTTTGCAAGATCAGCTATCCTCTTTGTACCTGTGACATGAGGGTACTTACAGTTCTGCTTTGTGCATATCCCTTTGTATAGCGAGTCCCTGCACATGATAGGATGAAAATATTTGCATTTGCACCCCATACATCCCACCCTAGCATCAAGTCTATGTCTCAATAACTTCATGCAAGCATCAAGATGTGAGTAAAGGCACTGCTTACCTCTTTTGCTATGATTGCAATTTCCCATTTGTAGTAGTTACATATTCCCTTAGGCCTAGTAGGTGAGCCCTTGTCATTGATGCTCCTGGAGTATTGTTTTTGAACCACTTAGATGACTATCACTTATGAATTTTAGGAATTAAAATTTAAATTTAGATGCCCAGGACTTATACTAAGGCATGTAAGCTCCCTCATCTTGTTTCTAATATAATGAAATATGAAACTAAGTCTGGTCTTCACGATGATCCGAGTCAAGCACTATACTCTTTTTATGATTAATCTTTAATGGATGAAACAAACTATCAAATTATAACCATACTGCAAAGGGTATATAACTCAATTGTATACTGGAATAAAGTCCCATACAGTCGGCATACCTGCAGTTTAGCTACCCCTTATTTCCTCATTAATTATCCCACCAACTCTCAGGCTATGAATGGGAGTGGCTATCGAGGTAAGATTTACTACTAAACACACAGCATAGGTTTTAATAACATAACATAAATTCACAGATTGTAAAAGCCACAAGAGCCTATCTTTACCTTGAGAGTCTTCAATTCCTCACCAGTTGCTACTGCATCTTCCAACCTTAAGGCAGGAATAAGACAAGGCAAGCAAAAAGGTTGGCTAATTACAGATGCAGAACAGAACCACAGGAAAAATGAACTAAACAAATTCATAAAGTAGGGGGCCACGAAACAGTTCAACTTTCCACTTAAAAACAACAACCGAACTTGCACGGACAACATCGTCCAGGTGAGAATTCCAGAGATTAACAACACATATAGAGAAAAAGTGAGCGCAAGCATCCGTATTTGAGTGAGGTAGAAGGATATTTTGCTGTGACCACGAGTTCTGTTCTTTTCTACATTCAAACAAATCAAACAAGTAGGGACAATGACCATTTAAGATATTCCAAGCCATAATTAGGTCTGCACAGAGAAGGCGTCCTTTGATGGAGAACAGACCCAAATTAGATAATCTATCAACACAAGAATGATCGGAAAATCCCCAAATCTTTTTTGTCCATCTCCTTTGTATAGACTCCAACAAGTGCAAGTGCCCAACGTAGCCAGTATTCCACATCACACAGCCAAAATCAATAATAAGTCGAATATGAGTGATGAACACTTGGACCATGAACTTAGCTGACCTACAAATTGTGCCTCTAAGAATATTATTGGCTACTCCATTTGCCTTACAGAAAGTTTCATTCACATGTAGGTGAAATTTTAGTGAAGAATCAACAAGGACTCCCAAATCTTTCACAGAGGTCTTTAAATGAATAGGGTAATAATCACCAATGAAGTACTCCCTTATAGGGATAGAAAATCGATCTACTAAAGTGAATATGTACACATTTATTAACAGAAAGAGAAAGTCCCTAAGATCTGCTCCTATGAAAAAGCAAAGTAACATCCTCTTAAAGAAAAAGACTAAAGTTTGTACCAGTGATTACCTCAGTAATGGGAAGAGCAAGATATAATTTAAGATTGTCCGCAAATGGCAAATTTGCATGACAAACCTGCAGCAACATAATCAATAAAGATAAGGAAAAGCACAGGACCAACCACCGAACCTTGTGGGACTCCACTCATAACATGAATAAAATGACTAGACAAGCCTTGTAAAATGACACTCAGTTTACGGTTCTGTAAAGTGTTACTTAGCCAGACCAACAGAGGGTTACCAATGCTAATATGTCACAGTTTGGTTAAGAGAAAGTGATGGTTAACAATGTCAAATGCCTAGCTGAAATCAAAATACAGGACATCAATAATAGCATCAAAATCAAGGTGTTTACTAACATAATAATAGTCAAACAATAGCTGATCAGTCACCGATAAACATGCATGAAAAAACAAACTGAAAATTTGATAACAAAGAGTTAGTATCCAAGTAGGCATAAATCTGTGAAACTATTATTCTCTCAAGAGTTTTAGAACAGATCACTGTAAAGCTTATAGGCCGGTAGTTTGAAGGGTCAGAATGAATGCCCTTCTTAAACAGGGGTAAAACATGTGCAACCTTCTAAGCAGAGGGAACTTTCATTGAATAAATGCTTTTATTAAAGATAAGGAGCAAGGGATAACATAAAGAAGAGGAACAATTCCTGAAAACTAATGAAGGAAGATTATCAGGACCACAACTAGAAGAGTTTCAAGTGACTCAACTGCTTTTAGAATATCATTAATAGATATATCTTTGAATATAAATTGAGAGCAGGAACTTTGATGCACATTATCAACAAAGACAGAAGAGAAATAATCTGCCAAGTGATTAGCCATGGAGCCATTATCATTAACCCAACAACCGTTAATTAAGAGAGGACCTACAGATGGTTTGTCAACTTTTTTATTTCTTAGGTAACCATGAAGTCTTTTAGGGTCACTACATGATAGGAGAGACTTCATAAACAGAAACAGCTTGCAGTACATTTCTTTTATAGAGAATATTTAGGACTCTGAAATGCAACCAAGCTTCTAAGGCATTTGTACCTTCTCCAAGCCGTACTCTTCTGCACAACAATCACACCAGATATGGTCTTAGACCAAGGAGGGTTTGTATTCTTTGGATTTTTTTTCAAAGGAACAAATTCATTAAATGCAGGGTAAAGAACTGACAGAAATTTAATGTAGCACATCAAAATGTCAAAATAAAAAAAAACTCAGAATCACAGTCAACAAGTGAATGAAAGTCATTGAACAATCGATAATTACCATTATACCAATCAAATAGCTTAACAGGGATGTCAGGAATAACATGATTTGAAATTACCGAGTAACGAAACTCAATACCAACGTGTTCGCAGCCAGGGAGAGGTTCCATGCAGAAAAGTTCAGATACTTTATCATGGCAGGATGTAAAAACCAAATCTAGCACATTATTAGATCGGATAAACGTGGGGAACATGATCCACTGAGTAAGTCCCAAAGAATTAAACATATCAAGAAAAGAATGAGAGACCTTGGGAAGAATGGGCCAGAGGCACCAAACCTGACCAGTCAATACCGGGTAGATTAAAATCACATCCCTTACAGTGCAAAAAGAATCCAAGGACAACAATTCTACATTATCTAGGAGAGAGTAACTAGGTGGCCTGTACACTACTATAACATGAAGATTGAAATCATGAAGCAGAACACCAAGTGTAATTGGATGAGTATTATAAATTTGGGAGATTTTAAATGATTTATTAATGTAAAGTCCAACACCATATTTTGGAGAATTAGAGGGCAAGTCACTTCTATAAAACTGATAACCCTGGATATCAACTACAGAAGAATTAATGGAGTGTGAGAGCCAAGTTTTAGTAACGCTAACCAAATCAATATTATTAGTGATACAAAAATTTTGTACAAAATGAACTTTATAAGGACTATTTAAATTAACTAGCCAAAACAAAACATCAGCAGCACGCTCCCTCCTCTGTTTATAAATCAAGTTGCAGTTGATATAGATATGACAAAATCTTGAGCCAGCTAAACATTTGGCCTTGAAGAGGATAGTTAGGTGATGTTCTTGGTTTATAATTTTAGCTCTTATTATGTTGGTCTTTAAAGCTACAATATTGGAGAGCAAAACATTCCCCAAATTAGGACATATTGATGAAATAATGTCGTTGAAGGAAGTCTGGAAGCCCTCATAGGAAAGGCCACGAACAATGACGCTGTCCCGCCTCTTATCACAATCATGAAGCTCTTGGATTTCTGTTGTGAAAATCTTTTGCATGTCCAGCTTCACAACAATCCCCCATCCGTGACAGAGGATGATATCCCAGCTGTAAGGGAAGACTGAAGCTGCTCCTTAAGCACAGTGATCATAGCTGCCATCTAGGCAGTAAGGCTAGACACGGTCTCAAATAGTTTGGATACAGACTCATTTAGGGTATTGACAATGGAAGCGCAGAAGCAAGAGGAGTCTGTATGAGGGCACATAGATTCATCACATAGAGGGCATGCGAATTCAACAGCCCTGCCTTTATTGCTGATGATCATGTTGAAAAAAGGAGCAGAAATGCTCGAGCAGGCTTCAACTCCATGACACCATGCATTGCACAGGCCACACTGTATACTGTCACCACCCACCACAGACTCACCAGAAGTGTCACAAGAATATGAGGCAACAGGAGCACCATCAAGGCTACCCTTCCCACAGACAGGATAGGACCCACTGATGCCCTTGGCTCTGCGGCCAACCATAATTAAACTAAAAATGAACACAAGCATAAAGAAAACAAAGCTAACACTCAATATAATACAATCTAATCAACTCACACAAAAAAAGAATCAGTAACAAGATAAAAAAGGTGGCACCTAAATATGTAAACAAACAAGGCGGCGACAAAACTACAAGAAAAACAAAAAAAGCTAACACCTAACAATTAATACATTAACACCATAAATAACTCAAACAATATAACATTAGAACACAACAATAAAAAATATGAACTAAGCCAATCAACTTAGCTGACAGAAGACTAAGTAGCATTTAAACAAATAGAAATCAAAGAGAATACGAGAGCACAACTGAACCTCAAAGGTCATCCACATCTGCCAAAACCCACCCACAAAATGCATCCATAGGATTGTGTCAGATCATGCATTTACAATATACAATTTAAACAATCTATAAGATTGTGTCAGATCATGGATCTACAATATACAATTCAAACCATACACAGGAATGTGTCATAAACAAAAAGCATCATCATCAAGAATCATCAAAATCGAAAATAATATACAATAATAAAAACTACATCCACAGAAATGAGCCCAGAATACCCCCCCCTCTCCCACACCCAAAAAGTTAACCCTCCCTCCCCATATAATCAACTAATCTGCGTTTGAAAACATTCAAGTGTGGACGGTCTTTACCTTGATGAGGGTCTTTTCCCCATTCATAACATAAAATATAACATAACATAATTTCATGCATGACAAAAGCCACAAGGGCCTAACATAACATAATTTCACGGATGACAAAAGCCACAAGGGTCTATCAAAGGTCATCCGGATCCGTCAAAACCCACCCACAAAAAGCACCATCACCAGGGGAAGACAAAATCAAAGTCCCCCACAATATAATATAACAGATGACAAAAGCCACAAGGGCCCATCATAGGTCGTCCGAGTCAAACGGCTTCTTTTTTAAGGCACCCAAACTCCCAGGAAAACTACATCCAGAGGATTGCGTCCAGAAACAAGGGTATCATCAATCAAGGTTTGTCAAGAACTAAATCATGCAGCTATAGATATATATAAACAATATTAATATATACAAAACTTAGGAACCATCACAACCTTCCCTCCCCATAAACTCATCCAACCTACTCTTAAATACATTTAAATTTGGACTACCTACTACCCTCCGTGGCAATTTGTTCCAGAAGTCTACCACTCTATTGGTGAAAAATATTTTCTTAAATCCAACCTACACCCTTGCTTTTTAATTTTCAAGTGGTGAACTCTAGTCTGATTTCCATCATCTAACTCAAAAAACTTGCTAACATCCAATTTATCTATCCCAGAAAAAATTTTAAAGAGCTCAATCATATCCCCTCTCACACACCTCCTTTTGTATGAGAACATATTTAATACCCTCAGTCTATCTATATATTCAAGGTGCCTCAGGGAAGGAATAATCTTTGTTGCCCTCCATTGCACCGACTCAAGGTTAATATCGTGTCTAAAATGTGGGGACCATGCCTGTATACAGTACTCTAGATGAGGCCTAACATAAGAGTTATAGAGTTTAAGAATAACCTCCTTACTTTTGTAACTGACATTTCTCTTAATGAAACCCAGCACTCTATTTGCCCTATTTCTTGCTTCAATACACTGCTTAGAAAACCTTGATGACTTATCTATTACTACTCCTAGATCTTTCTCATCCTCTACTGAGCTCAGCCAATGCCCATCCATTTCATAGTTAAATTCTCTATTATCTTTTCCCATGTTAATAACTTTGCACTTATCAAGGTTGAAAGTCATTTGCCACTTATGTGCCCAGGACAACAATTTATTTAAATCCCCCTGCACTTTAAAATTATCATCATTATCTTTAACTACAGCTGCTAATTTGGTATCATCCGCAAAAATTGACACTTTATTATTAACTGCCTCCCCAAGATCGTTTATATAGATGACAAATAATAATGGACCGAGAACTGATCCCTGAGAAACCCCACTGATAACATCCCTCCACTCTGACTTTACACCATTTAGCACTACCCTTTGCTTCCTGTCTTTCAGCCACTCAGCTATCCAATTTGAAACACCCCCACATATCCCAATCATTTTTAATTTATGAACTAGTCTCCTATGTGGTACCTTATCAGATGCTTTACTAAAATTTAAGTAAATTATATCTACATTCTCTCCCTTATCTACCTGATCTGTTACAAACTCCAGAAAGTCTAGTAAATTAGTCAAACATGATCTACCTGATCTAACCCATGCTGAGCATCGCTGATTAACCCCTCCCTCTCTAGATGTTGGCAAATCCCTTTTTTAACTATTTTCTCAAGAATTTTACAGACTACAGGAGTTAGGCTAACCGGTCTAAAGTTATTTCGATCCTCTTTACTACCCTTCTTGAAAATGGGGACTACATTCGCTCTCTTCCAATCATCAGGTATTTCTCCATATTCCAGTGACCTAGTATAAAACTTCTCCAGAGCTATTGAGATACTTTCTACCCCTTCTTTAAGTATCCTAGAATGAATATTATCAGGGCCGGAGGCCTTGGTAGTATCTAACTCACCTATTAGTTCTTTTATCGTCCTCCAATCCACACTAATGGTAGTAAACACCTCTTTCCATGACCCATGAGTACTATACATAAGACTATTTAGTTTCTCCTTTGTAAATACTGATGCAAAATGACCATTTAGTACCTCAACTATTTCCTCATCAGTTTCTCTCACAACCCCTTCATATTTGATAGGCCCTATTTTAACTCTGCCAGACTTATTTTTAATTTTATAGTAACTAAAGAACTTTCTAGGATCTTTGTTGCTATCCTGAGCTAATTTAATTTCTGACACCCTTTTGTTCTTCTTTATAATCTTATTTAACTCATTCCTAGCCATTCTATCATCACTTAAATTTTGAATATTATTTTCTACCTGTAATTTTTTATATGCCCTTTTCTTCTCTGAAATTTTTCTAGCTATCTCATGATTCCACCATAATGGTTTCCTTCTTTTGTTCCTAATGGCCTTCATTGGGATACATTGTTCTTGGACTACATTTATTATATGCTTGAAAGTATCCCACATCCCATAAGCATTTTTACCTCTGAATTCTACATCCCAGTCTACAAAATTTAGCAAGCTTCGGAGTTTTACATAATCTCTCTTATGAAAATTTGGAACTTTTACAGCCTTCTCGGTTATTTTACCCTTCTTAATTCCCAAGTTAAAACGAACTATCTGATGGTCACTATTTCCCAATGCTTGCCAACAGTCAATTCTTGAACTAAATGATCACTGTTAGAAAGTATTAAATCTAATATATTGTCCCCCCTCGTTGGCTCATTAACAAATTGATTCAAAAAATTATCCTCAAAGCATTCTATGAACCTGCCACTTGTTCTATCCCTACCTATCATATTTTCCCAGTCCACAGAGTTTAAGTTGAAGTCCCCAATAATAACTGCATCTGTTTCCCATCCCTTACTTATTTTCCTTATCATTAGTTCATCCATATCATCAGTCTGCCCAGGTGGCCTGTAAAAAGCTCCCAAATGCACCATTCTATTTTTACTGAACCTAATATATATCCAAAGTGACTAAACCCCATCCTGCTTTATTGAAGTATTTAAACTTGAAACAATGTTGTTTTTTATATAGATAATTATTCCTCCACCAATCCTACCTGTCCTTTGACTAATGTACATATTATAGCCCTGTAAATCAAATTCACTTATAGTGTCACTAAATTCTATTTCATTAACCCATGATTCAGTAACACATAATATATCTATATCCTCATTGCTAATATAACTAAATAGCTCATCCTTCTTGTTTCTAAGACTACGAGCATTTGTATAGAAACAATTTAACCCCCCTATCCCTGAAGCACCTCTTGAAACCTGAATGACCTCACCTCTATCGCCTTGGAACCTATTTCTGTTATCTGCCAAGTCCATTCTACTTTCAGTACTATAATATCCTCTCATAATTCCCTGACCACTATTAGTATCTAGTTTCCCGCCCGCAAAGACCTAATAACATGATCATACACCTCCCACAACACATCTACCCCCCTCCTACTCAAATGCAGTCCATTCATCGCATACATTTCTTTCATTCCAACAAACCTATCCCACACATCCACAAACATGACACCTTCCATCTCACACATCCTCCTCACATAATCATTTAGCCCAATCGCATGAGACATCCATTCTACCCCAACATCCATTCTTGGAAGCACACCTGTCACAACACCTTTCATTTTACTTTCTTTCACCTTTTAAATCAACCTCTTGTACCTCTCACGTAACTCACATGCACCCACTTTCTTCACATCATTCACTCCTACATGTGTAATCACAACCGCATCCCTTGCACAGCCAGACACCAGCTCCTCATACGTATCAGACAGATCTCTCACTCCAGCACCCGGCAAACACACCCTCAAACCATTCAATCTACTTGCATTCAACTTCCTATTTAAATATCTAACTCGCGAATCACCCATCACAAGCACTTCAGTCAGACTCCTATTCCTAACCCCCACAGACCTAACTCCATCCCCACTCCTATTCACATTCAAACTACCAGTCACTCTACCTCCACCCCCACCCCCATCAGTCATATCACTTCCAGTTACTTCCTCTCTTAGGGCACTGAATCTATTAGTCAAGCTAATAGGTTCTGTGTCCCTCTGACACTTATTCTTCCCCTGTCTAACAACCTCAACAGAGGCAACCCTATTCTCACAAAGAACCCACCCACAAAAAGCACCATCGCTAGGGAAAGACAAAATCAAAGTCCCCCACAATATAATATAACAGATGACAAAAGCCACAAGGGCCCATCATAGGTCATCTGAGTCAAACGGCCTCTTTTTTAAGGCACCCAAACTCCCAAGAAAACTACATCCAGAGGATTGCGTCCAGAAACAAGGGTATCACCAATCAAGGTTTGTCAAGAACTAAATCATGCAGCTATAGATATATACAAACAATATTAATATATACAAAACTTAGGAACCATCACGACCTTCCCTCCCCATAAACTCATCCAACCTACTCTTAAATACATTTAAATTTGGACTACCTACTACCCTCTGCTGCAATTTGTTCCAGAAGTCCACCACTCTATTGGTGAAAAAATATTTTCTTAAATCCAACCTACACCCTTGCTTTTTAATTTTCAAGTGGTGACCTCTAGTCCGATTTCCATCATCTAACTCAAAAAACTTGCTAACATCCAATTTATCTATCCCGGAAAAAATTTTAAAGAGCTCAATCATATCCCCTCTCACACACCTTTCGAACGAGAACATATTTAATACACTCAGTCTATATATATATTCAAGGTGCCTCAGGGAAGGAATATTCTTTGTTGCCCTCCGTTGCACTGACTCAAGAAGGTTAATATCGTGTCTGAAATGTGGGGACCATGCCTGTATACAGTACTCTAGATGAGGCCTAACATAAGAGTTATAGAGTTTAAGAATAACCTCCTTAATTTTGTAACTGACATTTCTCTTAATGAAACCCACCACTCTATTTGCCCTATTTCTTGCTTCAATACACTGCTTAGAAAACCTTAATGACTTTTGGGCACTGAACAGTTATCATACACCCAGGAACCATTAGTGATCAAAGGTCCCACAGCAAGCTTGTCAGTCTTTTTATTCCTCAAATAGCAATGAAGTCTCTTATGATCATTATGCTGGGCTAGAGATTCTTCTAATTAGGAGCTGTGCTGATAACATGTTTAAAACAAATGTTAATTTCACAGAAGTTCAGCCAGGCTTGGACAGTTAAATGAGAATTTTGACTGAAATGCCTCTGTAGGATCTTATACCTATGCCAGGCATTAGACTTTTATTTAGAAATGGCCAATGACAACTTCCTAGTCCAAGGAGGCTTGAATCCCTTCACCTGTTTACAGGGTACAAAATAGGAAATAGCGGAGGACAAAATGGACAAAAAATTAGTATAACTCTGTTTGATATTGTGGGGGAGTTAATGTGAGTGTGTATGAAGGGCCATTCTCCCACCCCTTTTCTCAATACCCTCTCCCTCCCTCTGTAAGAATGTGTGTGTGAGTGGAAATGTGTCTTTTAATATTTTTTATATATAATATAAATTGATGTCATGTAATAATTATTTCATTTCTTCAGGCACCATATTTGTATGAGAAGCCAACTATTTATTATTGTTAATGTAGAAAGGCCACTAGTATTTTACAAAGTTCCAAGGCCGTGTTTTTCTTGTAAAGTGTGTCTGACTTTGTTAACTTTGAAATAGTTTGGCATTTAAAGAAGGAGGGCTTATAACAGCCACGCAAGTGTGACAAGGTTGCTTATCTTATACCGAGCTCGGAGGCGCCATTTTCTTTGTAAGTCCTAGGCACTTTGCCTGCTCAAGTGGCAGCTAGCAGGATGTCCCCCCCCCCCTTTGTACCACGTGAGGCCTTATCTTTTTTTTTGGTTGTTCATTTATCATTTGTTGTGATTGCGTGGGCAGATATTTTCTGGTTGTTGACTTTGCCTATTTTCCTTTTGTATAGTCTAATTGAGCATTTTTGCTAGTATTCATAAGTAGGATTTATTTATTCTTTATTGTGTATATAGGAAAATTAGATATCTATTTTGGGGGGCATAAGTAACAAGATCTCTTGTAAAGATTATTGTATTTTTTTTGCAAGTAAAGGACTGTATATACAATCGGTTTCATTCTCCTTCGATTTCTCACGTCCGAATTAGTATAGGAAGCGGGTTGGAACGATTGGGATTAGAGCATAGATTTTCGGCCCGCTACAATATTACAACCATGAAATACCTCCTTCCAGTTGAAAGTAGATATATAGTCTTTCATTAAGGAAAACTTAGTCCGAAACCAGTCAAGATGTTTACATGGTGTCAAAAAATTAACTTCAGGGGAAACCACAGAACACTTAAACCTGACACCTACATGATCACAACCAGGAAGAAGGTCCAAGCATGACAACTCAGAGATTCTATCATTACAAGAAGTGAACACCAGGTCAAGAATGTTATTAGAATGAATGAAAGGGGAAAATTGACCCATTGAGTAAGACCAAGAGTTAAAAAGATTGAGAAACGAGCGGGAGAGGAGTGAGTGTGCAACAGGGACTAAGCCAGACCAGTCAATTTCAGGCAGGTTGAAGACACCCATTAGGATTAAATCTTTAACAGAACAGAAAGATTCCTAAAATGAAAGCAACATAGCATTATCTGACAATGAATAGCTAGGAGGTCTATATACCACCATGACATAAACTTTAAAGCTTGGTAAAAAGACACAAGAGGTGTTAGGGTGGTTATTAAATAACTGGCCAACTTTATAAGAATTATCTACATATAACCCAACTCCATACTTAGGCAGATTGGAGGGAGAATCATTTATGTAAAAAGTATATCCGGGAACAGTCACCACAAAAGAAGTAGCAGAAGTAAGCCATGTCTAAGTTACACCAATAATCCCCAAACCAAAATTAGAACAAATATTAGAAACAAAATTAACTTTATTAACCAAACAATTTAAATAAATAACCAAAACAAAACAGAAATGAAATTAGGCAAAACTACATTCTTGCTTGAAAATTTGCCACTTGTGCACAAACAGATCCACCAGGAGTGAGACAACTCAGGCAAAGAATTGGGCAAGGTGTGGTCACAATAGCCGGAGAAGGTAAAACAGAAGATGCCAAAGGCAGGAGGAGTACTTGAAGCAAAACCAACAGGAGCACTAATACCACTCCTACAAGATCTTTTCTCCTTCATATCCTGTCTTTGTTTGTAAGTAAGGTCCTTATTTATGTATACCGAGGAGAATCCAGAAATAGACAGCCTTTTAGAGTTAGACAAAAGTTGCATGCAATGGCTATCATTGGAAATTTTAACATAAAATAGATTTCCTCTAATGTGGATAGTATCAGTGACCAATATATTTGGGATGTCAGAGCACAAGAAAGAAGTTAATTTTCTGAAGTAACTGGCAAAGTTTGAAGAAGCTAACCCACTAATAATAATACAATGCCTTCTTTTGTCCCTCTCATAAAGCTCTCCTGTTTCCTCCTTAATGGCCTGTAACACTTTCTCCCTGGAAATAGAGGATCCAGTGCCTGAAGCCTTAGTACTAAGCTCAACCACAGTCATCACCATTTCAACCATAGAGTCGCTAAGTGACTTTCCTAAGTCCCCACAACAACCCTGTGAAGAGAGCGGGACAGCAGACTCACACTGGTGGCAAGTAAAATAAAAATTCTTACCACCATGCTGAATTATTTCCCTAACCAGCATAGGAGACAATCCAGAACAGGCACTTGTACCGTGGCAGCAATTGTTACAAGTACCACAAGTTATATAGCGTCTTCATCGAGGACAAACTTACAGCAAGTGGTACACAGGAAGGAAGATTCAGCCTTCGATACAGTGTAAGCAGCCTGCTTACTCTTGGCACCACGACCCACCATTGCAATGAGGACAAGGCAGGAGAAACAAAACAGGAAAATTAAACAGAATCAAATAGGTAAAAAAAATATATAAATGTAAACAAAATCTAAAACAGGATATACCGCCTGCTACTCAGTATACCAACACCAAATTGCCCCAAGAAATATACAGTACTGGAAAATATGTAAATACCTGTATTAATATTTTGTGTGAAGTCCCATTCTCCTCTTCACACTCTGTACACGTTTTGGAAAGGAAGCTACTAGATTTTGGAATTGTTCAGATGGGAAATTGTTCCACACATCTTGGATTTCTGAGTGTTGAGGTGTCATGGTTATGTAGTTTCTTTTAATGATGCCCCAAAGGTTTTCTATGTGATTTAGGTTACAAGGAGTTACAAGGAGTTAAAAGGAAAAGAAGTACCTCAAAGGCCTTGCGGCCCATATCAAGGAGGCACTTTTTGTGGTTTTGATTCTTAGCATGTACTGATTAACAGAAATTGAAGAAGTCTTTTACTAATTTTGCTGTATGACAAGGGGCACCATCTTGCTGAAAGTATTTTGCTTTGCACATGTCCATACATGCTTCACCATGTCAGCTATCAATTCAAAATATCTGACTACATTCATACTCACATTACCAGGTAGGAAAATGAGTTTGCCAATGCCATAATAACTAAAACAGCCACAGATCATCCCTTTCTGTGGGAATTTCACAGTCAAATCTATGTATTTAGGACTAAGAGGGTCAGAACCCCTGGGTCTGTACAGATGCCCTTGCATGTCTGCACTCACATGAAATAATGCATCATCCATCCATAAAACATCTTTCCAATCACTATCATTAAAGGCCTCCAAGTATTTCCTAGTAAATCGTAGTCAATTTGTATTGTGCCACTTTGTAAACATTGGTTTTCATGTTGCCACAAAATGCCAATAGCCTAAGTCTTTACCAAGGACATTGTGCACAGTTTGTGTAGTCACATTAACCAATAATTGTTGATTATTCTCTTTAATTTGCTTAGATGTAAGCCTGGGGTTTCCCTCAACCTGCTGATTTATTAGATTTACTATACTTTCAGTAACTTTACGAGGGCGACCAGTCTTTATCCCACAAGTAGGAATGGTCTCTGCACCACCCTTTTTATATTTCTTGATCCACCGTTGAACCGAATGTCTATAAACTCAACAATTTCTTCCCCATTTTCCCAAAACACTCAAGATAGTACAATAAACCACTGAATATGTAAAAAAAAACACTGAAGTGTGTGCAAACAAAACCTACTAGGCTGAAAATAAATTTAATGACAACGTGAGTGAATTTGAACTACAGGGTTATGATATGTACATTAGTCAAAGGAGAGAGAGGATGGGTGGTGAATTGATTATTTATATCAGAAATAGCATTTCTTCAAATCTAAATAATTCTATAAAGCAAGAAGTAGTTGACTCACTGTGGATAGATATTAGGGTCAGTAAAAATAGGATAATACACTTGGGAGCCTTTTACAAACCACTCTGATATACAGACTGTATTGATGAGTTAATGATCAGGGAAATAAGGAAAGGATGTGAAGTAGATACAGTTATTCTTGGTGACTTTAATTTAAATTCTGTGGACTGGGAAAATATAATAGGAAGGGATAGAGCAAGTTGTAAGTTTATAGAATGCTTTAAGGATAATTTTTTGACTCAATTGCCAAGTGTAGGCCATGAATGGTCTTTTGCAGTCTCCTTCTTTTCTTATGTTCTAATATTTTCATCATCATCATCATCATCATCATGGTACAGGCTCATGAGGTAATCCTGTAGTCACCCGATCATTATTATGAAAATTTCTATGATGCTGGCTATGTGTAGCTATACCAGTTGGCTTCCCAGTGTTTATCCAGCTTGTTCTTAAAGGACTGGAGACTGTGGCTGTGATCACTTGATCTGGCAGAGAATTCCAGTCATTGACAATCCTCTGGTCGAATACATTTTTCCTCACCATCCTCTGGCAATGGCATTTAAATAGTTTATTAGAATGACTTGTGTTGCTAAATATTCCTGAGGTATGAAGAATAGGCCAGGGTCGATTCTCTCCAATCCATTTAGAAGCTTGTAAACTTGAATCATATCACCTCTACAGCGTCTATATTTCATAGAAAAGAGTCCAAGCTGATGCAGTCTTTCGCTATATTCTTGATTACTCAATTCCAGAACCAATTTTGTACCTCTTCTTTGTACAGATTCCACCTTCATATCATCAGCGATGAATCGTGGGTACCAAATGATGTTGCCATATTCCAGATGGGGATGAACTAATGCATTTATTAACAGTGGCAAGGTATCTCTGGTAAATGTTACAAATGTGCTTTTCACAATTCCCAACATATGGTTGGCCCTTTTAACTGCAGCGGACACTAGTGCATGGAATTTCAATTCAGAGTCAATGATTACCCCAAGATCTTTCTCTTCTTTAACTTGATCCAGTATTTCGCCATCTATGGTATATACATAGTCTTGATTGTGGAATCCAAAATGCATCACTTTACATTTTTTTGCATTAAACCTCAACTGCCACAGATTAGACCATTCACCTAGCTTCCTTAAATCTCCCTGCAAGTCCTGATGATCTTGTGATGTGTTTACTTCCTTGTAAATCTTTGTGTCATTGGCAAATATTTTAACTGTACTTGATACAGCATCAGGTAGATCATTGATAAACAACACAAACAAAATTGGTCCCAGAACACTTCCCTGTGGTATACCGCTTTTCACTGCTGTCCAGTCAGATCTGTCTTCATTCATGACTACCCATTGTCTTCGGCCTGTCAAGAAGCTTTCTATCCAATAATAAGTTTTTCCTTCTATCCCATAAGCTTTCAGTTTACTTAAAAGTCTTTTATGAGGAACTGAGTCAAAAGCCTTCTGGAATTCCAAATACACAACATCAAAGCTCTTTCTATGCTCCACAAACAGTGACCATTCCTCCAAACACAAGAGTAGCTGAGTCGTACATAATCTATCCAGGACAAAACCATGTTGCTGATCAGCAAAAAGACCATTATCAATCATGTGTTTGACAATATCGTCTCTTACTATTGTCTCCATAATCTTACACACAACTGCTGTTAGACTTATTGGCCTATAATTCCCAGGCTGCTGTCAACTTCCTTTTTTTATGGATTGGGGTGATATTGGCATCTTTCCAGCCTTGTGGAATTTCACCAGTTTCTTGAGATTTATTGTAAATAATATTTAATGGTAGGCTAATACTAGGTGCTATTTCACTAAGCATTTTGGGGTGAAAACCATCTGGTCCAAATGATTTGTTTTTTCTCAGTTTTATTAGTTTCTTTCTCACTTTTTCTTCACTAATTACCACATGATCTAATGGGTTACTGCCAACATATTTGTTTTCTAAATGTGGTATATTTCTTTGATCCTCCTCAGTGAAAACACTACCAAAGAAGTCATTTAATGTTTCTGCTTTATCAATATGATTTCTTGCTGTGTTACCATTGCCACAGTCCAAGTCACCAATCCTAGATCTTGTCCGGAGCTTACTATTAGCATATTTCCAAATGCTTTGGGTTATGCTTAATCTCACTAGCCAGTTTCTTTTCAAAGTCTTTTCTTAAATTTCTTGTTAAGTTTCTGAGTGAGTCTAAAATGCTTCCATTTAGTAAACTTACGTTTTCTTATTTTCTCCACCCTGTGATTTATGTAAGATCTACCATGTTTCTTGGCCTTCACTACTGGAATGTTCTCATCCATCTGCTCCCTCAAGTGATTGCTGAAAAAGCTCCATGCCTCATGCACATCCATGTTCATCATACAATTTGTCCAGTCTATTTCCCCAAGCTTCCATGCCATTTGTTCGTAGTTACCTTTAAAATAGTTGTATCTTTTCATTTCACTTTTCTGCATATTAGTATAAAGATTCATATCATATATTAAACACACATGATCACTCATACCCAATGGTGAATCATAATCTATGTTAGTGACCATACCTTCTTCGTTTGTAATTATTAAATCCAATAGACTTGGTTGCTCATGTATTCTATACCTTGTAAACTCAGTGACATGCTGGAATAAGAATGAGTCGTGCATTGCCAAAATAAATCTGTTTGCTCTATGATTGGGATATTCTGATGAGTGCCAATTTGTTCAATCTATTTCAGGGTAATTGAAGTCAAATACTATCATAATGTGGGTATATTCCCTTGACTCTGCCACTTGTCTTAATACTGTAATATAAGGCTGAATTATTTTCCTCACTGCTATTGGGACTAGATCTGGTTCTTTCAAGACTATACTAAACATAGTCCAGGAGCAGTGTATTCCAATGAAGGCTATTAGGAAGAAATGTAGGAAGCCATTGTGGTGGAATCAGGATATAGCTATGAAAATTTCTGAGAAGAAAAAGGCATACCATAGATTACAGAGAGAAAATACTTTTGAAAATTTAAATCATTATAGGTCAACCAGAAATGAGCTAAATAAGATTATTAAGAAGAGCAAAAGGGCAGCAGAAATTAATTTAGCTCAAAATAATAATAAAGATCCAAGAAAATTCTTTAGCTATTATAGAATTAATAACAAATCTAACAGTGATAAAATTGGGCCTATTAGATATGAAAGGGTTTTGAAAGAATCTGATGAGGAAATAAATGTTCTTAATGATCATTTTTCTTCAGTATTTACACCAAAGAATCAAGATAGATTAATTGATGATAATTCTAGCTCAAGGGAAGTAGTGTTGAATTCTGTTAATGTGAAGAGGGAAATAATTATAGGCTTATATTGGAGTTAAATACTAGTAAGTCATCTGGCCCAGACAATATTTATTCTAGGTTACTCAAAGAAGATGTAGATAGTATTGCAGTAGCTCTTGAGAAGATATATACTAGATCACTAGAGTTTCAAAAATACCTAATGATTGGAAATTAGTGAATGTAGTGCCAATTTTTAAAAAAGGGCAATTCTAACTTTAAGGAAATTAAGTGGGAAATAGACAAACTGACAAATGGGATATCCCAAGAGGCAGCTAGACATTTTATTGATAGTAACATAACATAACATAATTACACGGATGACAAAAGCCACAAGGGCCTATCAAAGGTCATCGTTTTTTATACCAGCATGTCCATAAAGATACTCATAATATAGGGGAAGAAAATTCATCTAGACTTGATCTCATATTCTCTAGAAATGAACATGTAGAAAATATTAGACTAAGTTGTCCTCTGGGCAAAAGCCAGCATTCTGTCTTGATATTTAATATTGTTCCTGATATTCAAATTGATGGTAGAACTGAAGAAAATTATTGCAATTATTCTTTTCATAAAGGAAATTATAATGCAATTAGACAAAAGCTAGAATTGATAGAGTGGGACTCACTTCTAAATGATAAGTCTACTACTGAGATGTGTGAAGTTTTTAATAATATTTGTAATGATCTTGTGAAAAAGTACATCCCAATTGCTATGAAAAGTAGAAAGGCTAAACCTAAATGGATGACAGGCAATCTAAGAAGACAGATAGATAAGAAGAATGAAGCATGGAAAAGATTGCTGAAAAGGAAGATGCCTTTAAGGAGAAAAACCTATAGAAGAGAAAGGAACAAAACCACATCCAGGATGAAGAGGATCAAAGTGGAATTTGAGAAACAACTATGTCAGGATATAAAGGAAAATCCTAAACATTTTTGTAGTTATGTTACAAGCAAAACTGTCATAAAAGACAAGGTAATATAAGTGAGGCGAGATAATTCTACATTAACTAATAATGATAAAGATACAGCCACTGTATTTAACAAAGCTTTTCAAAGTGTTTCTATAGATGGACATCACAGACATACCAAGAATGAATGGATCTGAATATAATGGACCAAAGATTGAAAATATCAATATTAGTGAAATGAAAGTGAAAAATATATTGAAAAAACTGAATGTAAACAAGGCTATGGGACCAGATGGAATACATCCCAAATTTTTGAAAGAATGCTACAATCAATTGTCATATCCAAATACAATCATTATTCAGGAATCATTGCGTACAGGAATTGTCCCAGAACCCTGGAAAGTAGCTAGAGTGTGTCAAATATACAAGAAGGGTGACAAATATAATTCTTTAAATTATCAACCAGTATCATTGATAAGTGTACCATCTAAAGCGTGTGAAATATTTATAAGAGAGGAAGTAGTAGAACACTTGGAGAGTAATAATCTACTAAGTGATATGCAACATGGTTTTAAACGAAAAAGAAGTACCCTAACAAATTTGTTAACATACATGGAGTATCTCACCCATGCAACTAATGAACAAACACCTGTAGATATAAATTATTTTGATTGTCGAAAGGCTTTTGATACAGTGCCACATCAAAGACTGCTAATTAAACTTCATTCCTATGGAATTACTGGGAGACATCTTAAGTGGATTGAAAATTTTACAACAGGTAGACATCAGTATGTTGAAATACATGGCCAAACATGGAAGAAGTTACAAGTTACCTCAGGAGTCTCCCAAGGCTCAGTAATTGGACCAATACTATTTTTAATCTTTATAAATGACGGTGAAAATTTAGAATGTCCATCTCTACTGTTTCCTGATGATTTGAAATTTTTTATGAAGATTAACACTGATGAGGATATAGAAGCAATGAAATGGGACTTATTGAAACTGAGGGAATGGAGTGAAAAATGGTTATTGGATTTTAATGTGAAGTGTAAGACACTGCATGTAGGTCATAGAAATCCAGAGATTAAATACAGCCTTAATAATGTTGAATTAGAATCCACAGAAACGGAGCTATAAGGAAAATAAGTACCCTAGAAGATCTTACAGCCCATTTAATGAGGGTACCTTTGGACTAGCTGTTGAGTGGGCACATCCCCGCTCAATTGCCTTATGTCCTCCATAAATGGCCACTTTTCAAGACTTTGTCTAGTCTTGACTTGAACTGGTCAACAGAATTGCTGCTGACAACCTCCACCGGAAGTGCATTCCAGCTACTGCAGATACTGTACGGGAAAAGTCTCCCACACAGATCGCGGTTGTAATGCTTCAGCTCAAGTTTAAAGCCGTGATTTCTTCGTCTGCTCTCATTAAGGCTGAAAATATCCCTGTAGTCAACAATGTCGAACCCTCAAAGTATTTTGAAAACTTCAATGTGCTGATCACACAATCTACGGGTTTCCAACGAGAATAGATCTAATTCCCTTAATCTATCTTCATAACTTTTATGTCTGATAGAGGGAATCAGTTTGGTTGCCCTGGCTTGCACGCATTCCAATCTCGTGGTCCTTTCGAAATGAAGGACTCTAAAATTGTACGGGGAGAGATCTTGGAATAATTAGGACAAAAGACCTGAAACCAGCTCAGCATATTGGGACAGTTGTCAGCAAAGTTAATAGGATTGTGGGCTTGATAAGGAGAACTTTTGATTATATGGATATAGATATGTGTAAGACATTATATTGTTCCTTGGTAAGGCTGCATCTCGAGTACGCTGAGGGGACAGGCCGCATCTCGAGTACACTGTACAATGTTGGGCACCATATTATATTAAAGACATTGAAGAAATTGAAAAAGTTCAGAGAAGGATGATGAAACTAGTACCTTATTTAAGACGAATTGAATATGTAGAACGATGCAATTTAATGGAAGTTGATTTGTTAGAGACAAGGAGAGTACGAGGCGACTTAATTGAGATATTTAAAATACGGAAAGGCTATGAAAATGTTGATTTTAAACTATTTTTTCAATTGAGTGAGTTGCACACAAGATCCAATAACTGTAAATTAGTGAAGAGAGGACATTGGAGAACTACACTGAGGGCAAATAGTTTCAGTACAAGGAGAGTAAATTGGTGGAATTCACTTCCTGAGGAGGTTGTGATGGCCCAGAGTATTAGCAAGTTTAAAAGTAGATTAGACCAAATTGAATGGTTCACAAGAGATTAATTGAGAAGCAGTATTTTTCTTATATATTATGAAGTTATTTGAAGAGAAAAGTTTTGATGTTTTTTTTTATGTTTGTACATCTGTGTTATATGTTATATAGATAAAAAAAAATCAATAATAAAGCATATATCCAACTCAAGTACTTAAGTGAGGTAGGAGTACAAAAAGACTTGTTCTTGCCTCCCATAGGGTTGAACTAGGTAAGCAGGAACCAAATAACTTTAGGCTGGTAAGCATAACTTCTATCATTTGTAAAATTCTTGAGAAGATAGTTAAGAAGACAATTTATGACCATCTAGAATGTGGTAGGTTAATAAATGATGCTCAGCATGAGTTTAGAAGAGGTAGATCGTGTTTAACAAATTTACTGGATTATATGGATTATGCTACTAAACAATTAGATAAGGGAAAGAATGTTAATGTAATTTACTTAGATTTTAGCAAAGCTTTTGATAAGGTTCCGCATAGGAGACTAGTTCATAAATTAAAAATGATTGGGATATGTGGGGGTGTTTCAAATTGGATAGCTGAGTGGCTGAAAGACAGGAAGCAAAGGGTAGTGCTAAATGGTGTAAAGTCAGAGTGGAGGGATGTTATCAGTGGGGTTCCTCAGGAATCAGTTCTCGGTCCATTATTATTTGTCATCTATATAAACGATCTTGGGGAGGTAGTTAATAATAAAGTGTCAATTTTTGCGGATGATACCAAATTAGCAGCTGTAGTTAAAGATATTTATGATAATTTTAAAGTGCAGGGGGATTTAAATAAATTGTTATCCTGGGCACATAAGTGGCAAATGACTTTCAACCTTGATAAGTGCAAAGTTATTAACATGGAAAAAGATAATAGAGAATTTAACTATGAAATGGATGGGCATTGGCAGAGCTTAGTAGACGATGAGAAAGATCTAGGAGTAGTAATAGATAAGTCATCAAGGTTTTCTAAGCAGTGTATTGAAGCAAGAAATAGGGCAAATAGAGTGGTGGGTTTTATTAAGAGAAATGTCAGTTACAAAAGTAAGGAGGTTATTCTTAAACTCTATAACTCTTATGTTAGGACTCATCTAGAGTACTGTATACAGGCATGATCCCCACATTTCAGACAAGATATTAACCTTCTCGAGTCAGTGCAACGGAGGGCAACAAAGATTATTCCTTCCCTGAGGCACCTTGAATATATAGATAGACTGAGGGTATTAAATATGTTCTCGTTCGAAAGGAGGTGTGTGAGAGGGGATATGATTGAGCTCTTTAAAAAATTTTCTGGGATAGATAAATTGGATGTTAGCAAGTTTTTTGAGTTAGATGATGGAAATCGGACTAGAGGTCACCACTTGACAATTAAAAAGCAAGGGTGTAGGTTGGATTTAAGAAAATATTTTTTCACAAATAGAGTGGTAGACTTCTGGAACAAATTGCCGCGGAGGGTAGTAGGTAGTCCAAATCTAAATGTATTTAAGAGTAGGTTGGATGAGTTTATGGGAAGGGAAGGTTGTGATGGTTCCTAAGTTTTGTATATATTAATATTGTCTGTATATATCTATAGCTGCCTGATTTAGTTCTTGACAAGCCTTGATTGGTGATACCCTTTTTTCTGGACGCAATCCTCTGGATGTAGTTTTCCTGGGAGTTTGGGTGCCTTAAAAAAGAGGCCGTTTGACTCAGATGACCTATGATGAGCCCTTGTGGCTTTTGTCATCTATTATATTATATTGTGAGGGACTTTGATTTTGGATTCCCCTGGTTATGGTGCTTTTTGTGGGTGGGTTTTGACGGAGGCGGATGACCTTTGATAGGCCCTTGTGGCTTTTGTCATCCGTGAAATTATGTTATGTTATGTTAGGTTCCATATAGGAGATTAGTTCACAAATTAAAAATGCCTGGGACATGCGGTAGTTTTGAATTGGATAACTGAATGGCTGAAAGACAGGAAACAGAGAATTGTGCTGAATGGGGTGAGGTCACAGTGGAGGGACGTTATCAGTGGCATTTTTGCTGATAACACTAAATTAGCAGCTGTAGTCAAATAAGTTGAGGGTAGCTTTAAAGTGCAGAGTGACTTAAATAAGTTATTGGCTTGGGCTCAGAAGTGGCAGATGACTTTTACCTTAAAAAATGTTACAAAAAAATGCAAAGTTCAATTTTTGCGGATGATACCAAATTAGCAGCTGTAGTTAAAGATATTGATGATAATTTTAAAGTGCAGGGGGATTTAAATAAATTGTTATCCTGGGCACATAAGTGGCAAATGACTTTCAACCTTGATAAGTGCAAAGTTATTAACATGGGAAAAGATAATAGAGAATTTAACTATGAAATGGATGGGCATTGGCTGAGCTCAGTAGAGGATGAGAAAGATCTAGGAGTAGTAATAGATAAGTCATTAAGGTTTTCTAAGCAGTGTATTGAAGCAAGAAATAGGGCAAATAGAGTGGTGGGTTTTATTAAGAGAAATGTCAGTTACAAAAGTAAGGAGGTTATTCTTAAACTCTATAACTCTTATGTTAGGCCACATCTAGAGTACTGTATACAGACATGGTCCCCACATTTTAGACACGATATTAACCTTCTCGAGTCAGTGCAATGGAGGGCAACAAAGATTATTCCTTCCCTGGGGCACCTTGAATATATAGATAGACTGAGGGTATTAAATATGTTCTCGTTCGAAAGGAGGTGTGTGAGAGGGGATATGATTGAGCTCTTTAAAATTTTTTCCCGGATAGATAAATTGGATGTTAGCAAGTTTTTTGAGTTAGATGATGGAAATCGGACTAGAGGTCACCACTTGAAAATTAAAAGGAAGGGTGTAGGTTGGATTTAAGAAAATATTTTTTCACCAATAGAGTGGTAGACTTCTGGAACAAATTGCAGCGGAGGGTAGTAGGTAGTCCAAATCTAAATGTATTTAAGAGTAGGTTGGATGAGTTTATGGGAAGGGAAGGTTGTGATGGTTCCTAAGTTTTGTATATATTAATATTGTTTGTATATATCTATAGCTGCATGATTTAGTTCTTGACAAGCCTTGATTGGTGATACCCTTGTTTCAGGATGCAATCCTCTGGATGTAGTTTTCCTGGGAGTTTGGGTGCCTTAAAAAAGAGGCCGTTTGACTCGGATGACCTTGTGGCTTTTGTCATCTGTTATATTATGTTATGTTATGGAAGGGTTAATAGGGAATTTAGCTATGAAATGGATGGGCATTGGCTGAATTCAGTTGAGGATGAGAAGGACTTAGGCGTAGTAGTAGATAGGTCACTGAAGTTTTGAAAGTAGTGTATTGAAGCAAACAATATAGCAAATAGGGTTCTAGGATACATTAACAGTAATATTAGCTACAAGAGTAAAGAGGTTATCCTTAAACTATATAACTCGTATGTTAGGTCACATTTAGAGTACTGTATTTAAGCATGGTCACCACATTTTAGACATGACATCAACCTGTTAGAGTCAGTACAAAGGGGGGCAACAAAAATAATACCTTCCCTGAAGTACCTTGAATATGAAGATAGACTGAGGGTACTAAATATGTTCTCATTTGAGAGAAGATGTGTGAGGGGAGATATGATGGAGCTTTTTAAAATCTGTTCTGAGATGGATAAGTTGGATTATAGCAAGTTATTTGAGTTGGAAGGTAGTAATAGGACTAGGGGTCACCATTTAAAAATTAAAAGACAGAAGTGCAGGTTGGATGTTAGAAAATATTTTTTCGCCAATAGAGTGGTAGATTATTGGTGTAGTTTGCCATCTGAGACAGTAAACAGTCCAGACTTGAATGTATTCAAACGCAGATTAGATGATTATATGGGAAGGGAGGGTTAACTTTGTGAGGTATTTTGGACTCATTCCTGTGGATACAGTTTTTTATAATTGTATATTATGATTGATTTGGATTTTGAAGAGCCTTGAAGATGATGCTTTTTGTTTTTGACACATCCCTGCGCATGTTTTGAATTGTATATTATAGATTAATGATCTGACACAATCCTATGGATGCATTTTGTGGGTGGGTTTTGACAGATGCAGATGACCTTTGATAGGCCCTTGTGGCTTTTGTCATCCATGAAATTATGTTATGATATTATGTAAAATGTGTGACGTCAATGAGTCAAGAGCAGATGCCAGATTTTACAGAAACGCTTACACAATATTCCAACTATATACAGAGGATATACATAGGGTCATTATGAAACTGGAAAAAAATGTAGTCTGTGACTAGAAATTTTTTACTTACTGTATATATAAAAAAAATACAAAACAGAAAACACACAAAACCAAATAAATACAAATATATAAATAAATACGGAATTAGAAAATGAAAACAAGGTAAATATGTAGATTAGCGACTCGGCTACAAAAGTGTTTTTTGGTAAATATTTTTGTTCACCCCTACCGGAATATTAAATTGGGGGGTCTGGGGGCACAGCCCCGAGTATATAATTCTAATTGTTTATAGACTAATGTCCTAACGTTTACAGAGGTGAATGATTTAACCAAATCATGTCAGCGCCTTTAATCATTTTGCAAATTATAATGGGGGTGGGAGTGGGGTCTGATGTCAGACGACTCAAATGTGCATGAATATTCCGGCAGGGGTGAACGAAAATATTTCCCAAAAAAACCCCACTTTTTTGGCTGAGTCGCTAATCTACATATTTACCCCACTTTAAACTACAGATGTAGAGTTATTGGTGATAGTGATGAAATGGCTAGGATGTTGAAATAAATATTTCCTTTCAGTATTTATACTCAAGGATATTTTATTGTACCCTAGGGAAACTTAAACTTAAGGGGTAATGATGAGGAGAAATTTAGGCTATTTTAATAACAAAGGAGATAGTCTCAAAAGAAATAGAATTAAATTTAGTAGAGTCAGTAACAAAGGAGGGCAACAAAAATAATACCTTCCCTGAAGCACCTTGAATATGAAGATAGACTGAGGGTATTAAATATGTTTTCATTTGAAAGAAGGTGTGTGAGGGGAGATATGATTGAGCTTTTTAAAATCTTGGTAATACTTCAGATTCGGGGCGCATGGTAAATGGTGCTGTTAGTCGGCTACAATTTTGGGCTACAGCATATCTTTTATGATGTCAGACAGTAGTGTCAGATGTGACCAATCACTGCGTTATATTTTTTTTGTTTGGGGGATTTGTAACTTTTAGTCTATTATTTACTAAATATCTGCGCTCTGCTCATTTATAGTTTTTTTTCTAAGTTAGGTAAGGTTTCTTGATGTCTTTTATTGTTTTTTGTTTTGTTTTCATATTTTTTGTTTGCTGAGAACAATAACAGCTTCTTACTGGCAACATCGTCGCTTATAAATAGGACACGTTTTGCAAATGTTTTTCTTTCGTTATTGTGTTTTTGTGCTGCCCATGTGCTTCTTTGTTATTTAAATTTGGCTTTAGTTTGTATAATCGAGAAAAACTTTTAGATCATCTAGAGGCACATAAACTAATCAAGAAACCTATAAAAGTAAGAATTGTTTGTTATTAGGTTAGGTTGTTCTGCCAGTAAAAAGCTGTTGGGGAGAAAAAACCCCCCAGTAAATTCAAGGGGACTGCTCGTGGGGGAGATATCACTGCAGGGGCACAACCCTGTTGATAATCCTGAGTTTCAATCAATTGGGGGGGTCTGGGGGGCACAGCCCCCCAGTATATACTCATATACAAAAAAATATTACGCCGTGATTGTTCACATCTGATGCTACCGGTAAATATGTAGATTATCAGCGTGAACGATGGGACGTACTATTTCGTGCGTGTTCCAAAATGTTTCACATTTTTGGAGTACATTTAAGTTGACGGCTCGTATGGGGGTAAACACAATGGGGGGACTACACTATGATGATCCTGAGTTTCATTAAATTGGGGGATCTGGGGGGCATAGCCCCCAGTATATAATCCTAATTGTTTATAGAATAATAATTCGAAAAGGACTCAAACGCGCATGAATATTCCGACATGAGTGAACGATAATATTTACACACAAATTTTTTTCTGGTCGGGCCGCTAATCTACATATTTACCACGCTACTGTCTGACGTCATAGAGATATACTGTAGCCCAAAATTGTAGCTGACTAACAGCGCAATCTACCATGTGCCCCAAATCTGAAGTGTTACCAAAATCTTTTCTAGGATGGATAAATTGGATTTCAGCAAGTTATTTGAGTTAGAAGGTAATAATGAACTAGAGGCCACCACTTAAAAATTAAAAAACAGAGGTGCAGACTGGATGTTAGAAAATATTTTTTCATTAACAGAGTGGTAGATTATTGGAATAGTTTGCCACCAGAGACTGTAGAGAGCCCAAACTTGAATGTTTTCAAGCGCAGATTGGATGATTATATGGGGATGGAGGGCTAATTTCTTACTTTTTGGTATGGGGATATGTTTCTTGACTCATTCCTGTGGATGCAGTTTCTTTTTATTGTATATTGTGGTGGACTTTGATCTTGTTTTTGAGACTCCTATGGAGGCTTTAAATTATATATTGTAGATGCATGGTTGGACATAATTCTATGGATTATTAAATTGTATATTGTAGATGCATGATCTGACAAAATCCTATGGATGCATTATGTGGGTGGGATTTGATGGATACGGATGACCTTTGATAGGCCTTTGTGGCTTTTGTCATCCGTGAAATTATTTTAAAGAACTGGAGCCACAGGCCTGAGAGCGCCTCTGCCATAAGTCTTCTGTGAGTTGTTGTGAGGCCCTATTTAGAAAATCGTTAGACTAGCATTGTACCAACGGTATGGGTGTTTCGTAGCTATTTGCTAATAATACGCACTATATTGCTAAATATGTGTTATATAGAGAAATTGTTATTTGTTAACAGTGAGTGTTACAATAAAATAGGAAAGAAATTTTTAATTATACTTTGAATCGCTCCCGTTGACCATTTGTTTACGTTTCACAGCTGCCTAATTTTCTCATCCCCTCTTGTTTACACTTTTCCTGATTGCTAAATAAAAAGTTTTGAAATTTTTTTTTCTGTTCACTTAACCGGAATTACGAATAAACGATTTAAGATCTGTTTGGGTAAATATGTAGATTAATATTGTTTGTATATATCTATAGCTGCATGATTTAGTTCTTGACAAGCCTTGATTGGTGATACCCTTGTTCCTGGACGCATTCCTCTGGATGTAGTTTTCTTGGGACTTCGGGTACCTTAAAAAAGAGGCCGTTTGACTCGAATGACCTATGATGGGCCCTTGTGGCTTTTGTCATCTGTTATATTATATTGTGGGGGGCTTTGATTTTGTCTTACCCTGGCGATGGTGCTTTTTGTTTCTGATCAGCTTGTGTGGCTGGTTTAACTTGTATATTGTGGCCGCATGATCTGACACAATCCTATGGATTGTTTAAATTGTATATTGTAGATGCATGATCTGACACAATCCTATGGATTGTTTATAAAGTAGTTGCATGATCTGATATAGTCCTATGTGGGTGGGTTTTGACGGATGCGGATGACCTTTGATAGGCCCTTGTGGCTTTTGTCATCCGGGAAATTATGTTATGTTATGTATTATTTCATCCGTGTTCCAAAATGTTTCATGTTTTTGGAGTACATTTAAGGGATGGCTCGTGTGGGGATAAATACAATGGGGGGACCATACTACGATGATCTTGAGTTTTATTAAATTGGGGGTTCTGAGGGACACAGCCCCCAAGATATAATCCTAATTGTTTATAGACTAATGTCCTAACGTTTATAGAGGTGAATGATTTAACCAAATCATGTCAGCGCCAGCGCCTTTAATCGTTTCACAAATTATAATAGGGGTGAGGGGGGTCTGACATCAGACAATCGAACCCGCATGAATATTCCGGCAGGGTTAATGAAAATATGTAAAAAAAAAACCTTTTTTAGCCGAGTCGCTAATCTACATATTTACCTCTGTTTAGGGTAAAGATTCATTGTAACACAAATGTACACAGTAATTTAAATGTTTTTCCTATGCAGTTTTATATGTACTTTCCAGATCTGACTTGTTTTTCCCAGAAATGGTTAATTTAACATAACATAGCAATTTAATTGATGACAAAAGCCACAAGGGCCTATCAAAGGTCATCCGCATCTGTCAAAACCCACGACAAAATGCATCAATAGGATTGTGTCAGATCATGCATCTATAATATACAATTTAAACAATCTATAGGATTATGTCCGATCATACATCTATAATACACAATTCGAACTATACACAAGAATGTGTCAAAAACAAAGCATCATCGTCAAGACTCGACAAAATCCAAATCAATCATAATATACAATTATAAAAAAACTACATACGCAGAAATGAGTCCAGAATACCCGCCAAAGTTAACCCTCCCTCCCATGAAATCATCTAATCTGCGTTTAAAACATTCAAGTTTGGACTGTCTACCATCTCAGATGGCAAACTATTCCAATAATCTACCACTCTATTGGTGAAAAAATATTTTCTAGCATCCAACCTGCACCTTTGTTTTTTAATTTTTAAGTGGTGATCTCTAGTCCTATTACTACCTTCCACCTCAAATAACTTGCTAAAATCTATCTTATCCATTCTAGAGCAGATTTTAAAAAGTTCAATCATATCTCCCCTCACACATCTTCTCTCAAATGAGAACATATTTAGTACCCTCAGTCTATCTTCATATTCAAGGTACTTCAGGGAAGGTATTATTTTTGTTGCCCCCCTTTGTACTGACTCTAACAGGTTGATGTCATGTCTAAAATGTGGTGACCATGCTTATATACAGTACTCTAAATGTGACCTAACATACGAGTTATATAGTTTAAGGATAACCTCTTTACTCTTGTAGCTAACATTCCTGTTAATGTATCCTAGCACCTTATTTGCTCTATTTTTTGCCTCAATACACTGCTTTGAAAACTTCAGGGACCTATCTACTACTACGCCTAAGTCCTTCTCATCCTCAACTGAATTCAGTCAATGCCCATCCATTTCATAGCTAAATTCCCGATTATCCATTCCCATGTTAAGAACTTTGCAATTTTTTGTAACATTCTTTAAGGTTAAAAGTCATCTGCCACTTCTGAGCCCAAGCCAATAACTTATTTAAGTCACTCTGCACTTTAAAGCTACCCTCAACTTCTTTGACTACAGCTGCATATTTAGTGTCATCAGCAAATATTGACATCTTGCTATTTACAGCCTCCCCAAGATTATATATATAAACTATGAATAATAAAGGGCTTAGAACGGATCCCTGAGGTATGCCACTGATAATGTCCCTCCACTGTGACCTCACCCCATTCAGCACAATTCTCTGTTTCCTGTTTTTCAGCCATTCATTTATCCAATTCAAAACTTTACCACATATGCCATGCATTTTTAATTTATGAACTAGTCTTCTATGCGGAACCTTATCAAAAGCTTTGCTAAAATCTAAGTAAATTACATTAACATTCTCTCCCTTATCTAATTGTTTAGTAGCATAATCCATATAATCCAGTAAATTTGTTAAACACGATCTACCTCTTCTAAACCCATGCTGAGGATCATTTATTAACCTACCATAATCTAGATGGTCATATATTTCCTTCTTAACTATCTTCTCAAGGATTTTACAAATGATAGAAGTTAAGCTTACCGTCCTAAAGTTATTCGGGTCCTCTGTACTTCCCTTTTTAAAAATTGGCGCTACATTCGCTAATTTCCAATCATTAGGTTTTTCTCCAAACTCTAGTGATCTAGTATATATTTTCTCAAGAGCTACTGCAATACTATTACACCTTCTTCAAGAGTAACCTAGAATGAATGTTGTCTGGGCCAGATGACTTACTAGTATTTAACTCCAATATAAGCCCTTTAATTATTTCTCTGTTCACATTAATGCTATTCAACACTACTTCCCTTGGCCTAGAATTATCATCAATTAATCTATCTTGATTTTCTTGTGTAAATACTGAAGAAAAATGATCATTAAGAACCTCTACTATTTCCTCATCAAATTCTTTCAAAACCCCTTTCATATCTAAAAGGCCCTATTTTATCAGTTAGATTTGTTATTAATTTTATAATAGCTAAAGAATTTTCTTGGATCTTTATTATTATTTTGAGCTAAATTAATTTCTACCGCCCTTTTGCTCTTCTTAATAATCTTATTTAGCTCATTTCTGGTTGACCTATAATGATTTAAATTCTCAAAAGTACTATCTCTCTATAATCTCTGGTATGCCCTTTTCTTCTCAGAAATTTTCCTAGCTCTCTTGTGATTCTACCACAACAGCTTCCTTCATTTCTTCCTAATAGCCTTCATTGGAATACACTGCTCCTGGACTATGTTTAATATTGTCTTAAAAGTGTCCGACATCTCATAAACATTCTTCCCCCATAACATAACATAATTTCACGGATGACAAAAGCCACAAGGGCCTATCAAGGGTCATCCGCATCCGTCAAAACCCACCCACATAGGACTATATCAATAATCACCAGGGGAAGACAAAATCAAAGTCCCCTATAATATAATATAACAGATGACAAAAGCCACAAGGGCCCATCATATGTCATCCAAGTCAAACGGCCTCTTTTTTAAGGCACCCACACTCCCAAGAAAACTACATCCAGAGGATTGCATCCAGAAACAAGGGTATCACCAATCAAGGCTTGTCAAGAACTAAATCATGCAGCTATAGATATATACAAACAATATTAATATATACCAAACTTAGAAACCATCACAACCTTCCCTCCCCATAAACTCATCCAACCTACTCTTAAATACATTTAAATTTAAGCAATCATGTGATTATAAATCTCACTCTCCTCATTATAATATCTTAGCTATGCATTATTTTGGTTGGAACCCCTCAGTGTTGTCCGGAGGGGTTCCAACCAAAATAATGCATAGCTAATATATAATTATAATGAGAGGAGTGAGATTTATAATCCAGTCATTCTGCATGAAATCAGGCAATGCCAAACTCGTGATCATCTTGGATTTTCTTCATTTGGGGGTATGTTGATACATGTCATAAAAGAACTTCACATGCAAAATTATAGCTCTGTACCTCAAACGGTTCCCAAGATATGGCCCACATAATTTTGGAGGCTTTTTAGAGACCGTAGATTTTTCAAAATTGCCAACTTTAAGGCCTCATAATACATGCAGTTTAAAAGATATAGGTCTGAAAAGTTCAGGTCATATAGAATCAGGACCATAGATTTCAAAAGAGCAATCAAAACTAGTCTATCTCTAACCATCAAAGAGTTATAAGCTAGCAAAATCTGAAATATTGAACAAATCTGTCACATCTGAACCAACTTCTGATTCAAAATATTCATACTTAGAAACAATACTAAAAGTGGAGTCATTTTTATTTGTCAATATATTTGTCCCCATTTTACTATTTTTATAACCTTTTTTAATATATTTAAATGGCGCTGGGTATATTTCTAATAGGACTCAAATACTCATGAATATTCAGGCACAGGTGAACAAAATATAAACATACAAAATTCCACTTTTTCGGCTGAGCCCCCAATCTACATATTTACCATTTTATAACTGATAGGATATGATGATATAGGTATTTTATTGTATTTAAAACCATTTCCGGCAGAGAAACATACATAGCAGCTGAGAAAGTGTTTCAAATATAGTCAATTTTCATGATTTTCAGAAAATGATCTTGACCTTTTTGACCTTTTTGACCCTGTGGAAACATGAAGACCCCCTTCAAATTTTTTGTGCTTGAAGGGGAAGGTCTATACACTAGCTATACTAAATATCTTATTTGTTCCATCCTTTATTCATGCATATTAGGACAGACCATTTCACCATTGATTTAGCTAATTTATTTAACGTATTTCCACACCTCACTGTACGGAATAATGGAAAGTATGATATTGTATGTGCCACAAAATATATCTATGTTATAACCATAAAATGAACAAAAACATTAACAGTATAAATATATCATTATGCAGGTAGTTCCTTTCTAAACAGATTGATCAATCAGATATCTATGATTTCTCACAGTATTGTAGGACTCTTTGCAAATTGGAATTCAACAAGAAATACTGCCTGCCACTTGCTCCTTGGGTACTAGAGACATCAACTGTGCAGATTACATCTTGGAAAGGAATTCAGCAGATGTCATGTTGTCAGGGCCATGAAAGTGACTTCTCTGTTGCACCCTTCTGCATGAAGTTGACAAGCAAGTCATGCTGTTCGTCAGAGCGATCTTCTACAAACCCAATATATCAGTCTTCATCATATATGCAAGCTACATACTTTCCTACCTCAAAAGCACTATTATCTTGTGGCTTGATACCCTGCAAGCCTCCCATCTGAACTGTTTTAAAGATGGTGTCTACTGAAATTTGCCTAATCTCAAGTTTCATGTCCCCCAACTGGCACAAAACTATGATGGGAACATGTACCTGGGACTGTAGACACATGACTATACCTTTCCTCTAACTTGAACCGTTCACATCTATTGATGACATCTGTCGCTGATGTATAAAAGAATTTTATATCTTTCACATTGATGACACACCAATCATGCATTTCTAGAGGGGTTAGAATTTGTCCAGAGATAGTGGGCTGCAAGCTAGCATGTGCAACTAGACGTTTGACAGTGCCACCTATGCCATCGCAGGGACTCTTACCGTGACTAGTGGCAAAGAAATTCCACTGTGCAGGTATTCCAAAATCATCTTTGTGGCAGCAAAGATTCATAAGGTTTTCGTAATTCTTATCCTGGGAAGCAGCACCATTGCTGAAGTACTGTATATCTGTCAAAGTGGGCATCACCATTTTGATATGTTTGATAACAACCTCTAGAAAAGCATGAACAGTATTGGTTTCATGATTCATACAATCTGATATCACACACATATTCGAAACATTCAGCTTGTCATCTACAATGTAGTAGAGGACAAATGGGTGAAGTGTGGCTTGACTGTTATCCCAGTGGTGGCCTTGAACTGCATCTTGAACAACAAAACTGTAATTTTCAGCAAAGTCTAACAACAAAAGCCCAGTACTTTCAGAAATGGTTTCTTTCAGGTTGCTTAGATGCTGTGCTTGGGCTTTTGTGATGAACTGGTAAGAAAGCAGTTCTTCATACACTGAACAGAACTTGTCAATAAAATTCTCAACTGTACAAGACAATGTTTCCAGAGTTGTTTTACCTCACTCATTCCTAACCCACTGTTTATATGATATGTTATCATCAAGCTCTTGCTCATTAGCAGTAAACGCAGACATCAAATGTTCTCTAATTTTCTGAACACCGGGACATTTTTCACAGATTCTCAACATACAGTGCCGCATAGATATGTCATAAACAGCCATTGACAAAATATCTTTTAATCAGTACCATTGACGGCTGCAGTGGGTAACCCATTGAGTAACAATTTGGCATTCTGGAGTTTCTCACACACACAAACAGAATGGGAGCTCTTACTCCCCACATCTACATACCATTTGGGCTGAAGCTCAAAGAATTTTGATATACCAATCTTAAATTGGGGGGAACTTAGCCTTGAAAATTGCGTACAATTCTGCAATATTTACCAAAATCAGTCTTTTCTGTTTGCAAACTTTTTCACCATTGATTCTGACAGAAACAAAGTCTATCTTTTCTGGGCACATTCTGGAAAATGCTCATCTTGATAAAACCATTCAACAGCAGTAATAATATCTTGTGACAGTATCTTACTCCCTAGATAGGCGTTGGGTTGTGCAAGGATTCCAAATTTCTTTTTTAGATCTCTAGCTTGGTTTATTGCATATTTTGAAACACCAAATTCATTGCACATTTTTTCAATAGTCCAGCTTTCTGGAACAACTGTCAATATTTGAATTTTGTCCTGTTTGGATTTGCAATTTTTCAATTTCTCCTTCATCAAATAAATCAGTCTAAGTCAGAACATTTTGGACAGGCTTCTTTGGTGGTATCATGTGGCTGTATCGATTCTTCAGTAATGTTGAGAACAGTGGCTACCTCTTTTGCTACAACTTCTTGAACCTCCGATACTTTCTGCTTACCATAATTTACCTTGTCTCTCATTCTTATGTTAGTCTTAATTGGGGAACATTCTAGTAGTAAAACACTTGAGTTGAGGGATTTAAAGTTTTCTTTAAATGACTGCTTGCTGGCATCTTCGAGTGTTGTTTCTCCATAACATAAACATAACATAATTTCACGGAGGACAAAAGCCACAAGGGCCTATCAAAGGTCATCCGCATCCATCAAAACCCACCCACATAGGACTATATCAATAATCACCAGGGGAAGACAAAATCAAAGTCCCCCACAATATAATATAACAGATGACAAAAGCCACAAGGGCCCATCATAGGTCATCCAAATCAAACAGCCTCTTTTTTAAGGCACCCAAACTCCCAAGAAAACTACATCCAGAGGATTGCGTCCACAAACAAGGGTATCACTAATCAAGGCTTGTCAAGGACTAAATCATGCAGCTATAGATATATACAAACAATATTAATATATACAAAACTTAGGAACCATCACAACCTTCCCTCCCCATAAACTCATCCAACCTACTCTTAAATACATTTAAATTTGGAATACCTACTACCCTCCGCAGCAATTTGTTCCAGAAGTCTACCACTCTATTGGTGAAAAAATATTTTCTTAAGTCCAACCTACACCATTGCTTTTTAATTTTCAAGTGGTGACCTCTAGTCTGATTTCCATCATCTAACTCAAAAAACTTGCTAAAATCCAATTTATCTATCCGGGAAAAATTTTTAAAGAGCTCAATCATATCCCCTCTCACACACCTCCTTTCGAACGAGAACATATTTAATACCCTTAATACCCTCAGTCTATCTATATATTCAAGGTGCCCCAGGGAAGGAATAATCTTTGTTGCCCTCTGTTGCACTGACTCGAGAAGGTTAATATCGTGTCTAAAATGTGGGGACCATGCCTGTATACAGTACTCTAGATGTGGCCTAACATAAGAGTTTAAGAATGACCTCCTTACTTTTGTAACTGCCCTATTTCTTGCTTCAATACACTGCTTAGAAAACCTTAATGACTTATCTATTATTACTCCTAGATCTTTCTCATCCTCTACTGAGCTCAGCCAATGCCCATCCATTTCATAGTTAAATTCTCTATTATCTTTTCCCATGTTGATAACTTTGCACTTATCAAGGTTGAAGTCATTTGCCACTTATGTGCCCAAGATTTCAATTTATTTAAATCCCCCTGCACTTTAAAATTATCATCAATATCTTTAACTACAGCTGCTAATTTGGTATCATCCGCAAAAATTGACACTTTTTTTATTAACTGCCTCCCCAAGATTGTTTATATAGATGACAAATAATAATGGACTGAGAACTGATCCCTGAGGAACCCCACTGATAACATCCCTCCACTCTGACTTTACACCATTTAGCACTACCCTTTTGTTATGGGGTAATCTGAAGGAGCTTTCATCTGGGTATCACAACGTGGACAGACCTTCTACCCAGGTTTAAGGTTGTACATTTCAGCAGGGTATCACAATGTGGACAGACCTTCTACCCAGGTTTAAGGTTGTACATTTCTGCACTTGGGCTTTTCACAACCCGCAATGCTCCAAATGATGGGGACAATAAATAGCTAGAACTTCTACTACTCAACAACACACGAGGCTTATCCCCTCGTCTCATTTTTTTGAAGTTGTACAGCCTTCAGGCTAGGGGTATTTCCTGCACTAGATAATTGTAAATACTGTTCACTAAAACTGTAATGAGTTTTGTACTTAGTGTATAAATAAATCATATATCATATCAAGGCCCCTATAATGTGAAATTAAACTTATTTCTAAAATGTAACTTTACATAAATTTAATTTTACATAAAGAACTATTGAATTTCCAGCACTAGATAAATGTAAATACTGTTTACAAAAACTGTAATGAGTTTCGTATTTAGTATATAAATAAATCATATCATATCAAGGCCCCTATAATGTGAAATTAAACTTATTTCTAAAATGTAACTTTACATAAATTAAATTTTACATAAAGAACTAATGAATTTCTACTTACCAGTCACCTGCTTTTTATGTTTCTGGAATGGGTCAGCACAATTTGTCTGCAAACTTTGATATCTATTCAAAAAGACTCTCATGATGATAAAATGAGTCACCTTCTTTGCATTTATATCCAGTTCTTACTTCTAACAATTTAACACTCATTGGATAAGTCTTCCTAAGATAAGGCACCTTTTTTCTGTGAATTAGTGCTGTGGCAATCCTCCTTCAGATAATTTGCAATACAGCATTTGTTAGACTCAGCTTTTGCATCAGCCATCCTGCAAAACTCATCCTGCTAAGCAAATTGAAATTTCAATGCTAATATTGAAGTATCATTACAAGCATCCCTAACTATGATCTATCAGCCAAATACATTAGAAGCCAAAAATATCAGAGATTTCAAATAGAAACCATGTTATACAGAATTCATGATATAAAGGGACCCTGCTGTAACGCTGATAGTGTCCTGAATTCAGCATTGTGAAAATGAAGGAAGGAATAATGGAACAAATGAGATATTTAGTATAGCTAGTGTATAGACCTTCCCCTTCAAGCACAAAAAAATTGAAGGGGGTCCTCATGTTTCCACAGAGTCAAAAAGGTCAAGGTCATTTTCTAAAAATCATGAAAATTGACTATATTTGAAACACTATTTCTCAGCTGCTATGTATGTTCAACTGCCAGAAAAGGTTTTAAATACAATGAAAGACATATATCATCATATCCTATCAGTTATAACTTTTAGTATTGATTCTAAGTATGAATATTTTGAATCGGAATTTGGTTCCAATGTGACGATTTGTTCAATATTTCAGTTTTTGTTAGCTTATAACTCTTTGATGGTTAGAGAAAGACTGGTTTTGATTGGGGTTTTTTTATCTATGGTCGTGATTCTGTAGGACCTGAACTTTTCAGACCTATATCTCTCAAACGGCATATTTTATGAGGGCTCAAAGTTGACGATTTTGAAAAATCAACTTAGTCTCTAAAAAGCCTCCAAAATTATGTGGGCCATATCTCCGGAACTGTTTGAGGTAAAGAGCTATAATTTTACGTGTGAAGTTCTTTTATGACATGTATCAACATATCCAAAAATGAAGAAAATCCAAGATGGTCACCTGGCAAGTGTTTTTGAAATTTGCCTTATTTCATGCAGAATGACCCAATCTCACTCCACATAATAGTGGTGGTGGGAATAATTCTTATTTTTGTGGCAGTGGGACTACATTGGTATCTAGATATAAATGTATGTATACTAACATTGAGAGCATTAAAAATAAATGGCTTGAATTTCAAGCAAGAATTGTAAAATTGAATCCAGATATTTTTTGCATTGTCGAAACATAGTGCCAATTAGATACCCAAGATTCAGAAATTAATCGGCAGTTATAGAGTCTTCCATAGACACACAAATCAGAGAAAAAGGGGGATTGTTATATATATTAGAGATGATATAGCTGCTGATTATTGTGGTGACCTTAATGCAGATCCCTTTGTTTTTGTTGAGTCCTTGTGGTACTGAATTGAGATGAAGAGGGTGACTAGTTCTGATCTGCCTAGAGATAGAATCTTACTTTGAGTTATTTATAGGAAGCCCGATGTTGGACAATTTAACGATGATGGTCTATTGGAGATTTTAATTTACCAGATATAAATTGGAACATTATGACTGCACCTGGATCTGAGAGGAACTATTCAAATAAACTTCTCAAATGTATTAAACATAACATAACATAATTTCATGGATGACAAAAGCCACAAGGCAATATCAAAGGTCATCCTCATCTGTCAAAACCCACCCACAAAATGCATCCATAGGTTTGTGTCAGATCATGCATCTACAATATACAATTAGAACCTTCTACAGAAGGTAAGTAAAAAGTTAACAAGTTCAGTGTTTGCAGCCAATGAGTAGTTGGTTGGGGAACAATATACCACCACAGCATAAGTTAGTTTGCTAGTAAGATGATATGTAGGTTAAGGCAAGATTTATCCAATGATAGAAAGGTTATATCCTTCTTGACGTACAGACCTACTCCATGCTTTCTTGTATTGCCCACTGTAAGCTATTACAGCACTATACTTTAAATTACTATACTTATATTAGGTATATTATATTATTTGTGGATGGGTTCTGACAGATGCAGATGATTCAGGAGAAATATTTAGTCCAACATATCCTGGATTACACTAGAGCCAGAGACTTAAATAGGCCCAGTCTACTCGACTTAGTGATCACTTGTGATGATGCAGATATGGCTGAGGTGCAGAAGTGATCATTAGGTAATTGTTTATGAGTATGTTTGTGATATCAAGACAATAAATGCTGAGCTGGGTGAAAAATTCAATTATTTTAGAGTCAACTTTGTTGCAATGAGAGTAAGATTTGATGAGGATTGGGACAACTTGTTTGGCGATGGGTGTATTTTGGAGAAGTGGAGTAGATTTAAGGAACATCATGAGGCAGTTGTTCAGGAAAATATAATGCGATTGAATGGTAGATGCATCAGGGCAAGCAGAAGGAAGAACCTAGCATGGAAACTGTACAAGGAAAGACCTAGTAGATACTTCTATAGACAATATACAAAAGAAAGAAAAAAGTGTTCTGGAATTGTTCGAGAACAGAAAAAGAAATTTGAACATGATTTAGTTCAGGATCGGAAAAGTAATCTTAGAGCATTTTACAAGTATTTTGGAGGTGGAAAATCATCTATAGTTCCGATAGCACAATTGGAGCAGAGGGATAGAGAGATGACTGTTGATGATGGTCAAGCAGCAGGCTTGTTACTGAAGCACTTTACATCTCTTCACAGTCCAGAACTGGATGAAAATCTTTTGATGGCTCACCATTTCATGAGTGCTGTTGAGGATGGTGGTGATTTTGATCCTTTTGAGTATGATAGACCTATTTGCCCATCATAAATTACTCAATCTATTATTGAAATAACAGAGATTAAAAAGCTATTAAATTCACTTGATGTATACAAAGCTATGGGACCTGATAATATTCACCCAAAAATACTGAGAGTGTGTGCCGAGGAGTTGTCATTGCCATTGACTATATTGTTTAATGAGTCAATTAATTCTGCTTTGGTTCCTGAGGATTCAACTTCTGCGATTGTTACACCAATCTATAAGAAAGGTAGTAGAAAGAGCCTGACTTCCCAGATTTCAAAGTTGAAGAAGTGTTTGAGGGAGCAAATTGTTGGGCACCTTTCAGAAAACCAATTCATCTCGGAGCATCAGCATAGATTTGTGAAAGGGGGATCATGCTTGACCAACTTACTGGAGTGTTTGGAGTATTGAACTGAGTGTTTTAATAATGCTAACCCAGTTAATGCAATTTATCTGGATCTAAGAAAGGCCTTTGACAGTGTGCCGTTGCAAAGACTATTGTTCAAATTATCAAAAGCTGGAATTGGTGGTGGTTTGCTGTCGTGGATTGAGTGCTTTCTAAGGAAGCGAAGACAGTGTGTTGTTGTAAATGGTAGTGTGTCAGGATGACGTGAGATATGTAGTAGGGTGCCACAGGGGACTGTACTTGGGCCATTGCTTTTCACCATTTACGTGAATAATCTTCCCAGTGCAATGAAATCAAGGTACCTGAAGACATTGTGAGATTGCAGGGAGATATGAGGAGCATGGAGGAGTGGTCACATCAATGGTTGATATCAACCAATGCAAGAAAGTGTTTTGTTCTGCATATAGGTAGTAATAATGAAGGAGCTGTATATGAAATTAATAGAGCTGAAATTGCTTCTTCTGATATTGAGAAAGACCTTGTAGTGCTGGTCTCATCTGGTTTGAAGTTTGACAAGCAGATTTCAGAGTGTGTGAAGAAAGCTAATTTTGTATTGAAGCAGGTTAAGCAGAACTTTCACATCTTGAATGTTGAGTCTGTAGGAATATTATATAAAGCTTATGTTAGACCACAACTTGAGTATGCTATTCAGGCATGGTCTCTTTACCTGCAGAAGGATATAAAAAGAATGGAGGATGTTCAGAGAAGAGCTAAGCTGGTACCAGGATTTGGAGCATTGACCTATGAGGAGAGATTGGAGAGACTTGGGTTGACTACCCTTGAGGATAGAAGAAAGAGGGGAGATATGATAGAGGTTTTTAAGATTATGGAAAGATATGACTTTGTGTCTAAGCCCAAGAAGTTTTTCCAGCCTGCACAAGGGATTACTAGAGGTCATAACAGAAAACTTTTTAACAAGAGATGCAACAGCACTCTAAGGCAGAAGTTCTTCACTCAAAGGGTCGTGGACCCATGGAATGATTTGCCAGGCGATGTTGTGAACTCCACCAGTGTAGACTCTTTTAAAATTAAATATGATAAACATATAAGAGAATTAAATAATCACTAGCAAGGCGAGATTTTAAAGCACAGAGTGCATATTTCTTATTCATGCAGAAATTCAAATGGTGAGTTATACTGTGACTATAGTTGCAGTTGACTATAGTCTTGTGTCTGTACTTCGATACTAGGTGGTCTGTCTAGGTCCTGTAAAAATACCCAGCTAGTCACGGTTGGAAAAAAACTGGTAAAAAAAACATTGTTTTTTTTGGGGGGGGAATAATGGGGCAACAAGATCAGAGCTTCCTTGCAAATGGCCAAATTATTAACACTGTTGGCGTATATCAGAAAGCTCAGCATCTCCTGACCCAACTAAAACACTTTGGAACTGCTCTAGACTAGGTATGATATTAATATTAGTAATAATGAAAATAATAACAGCACTGTCAGTCTCTCAATAATTGAATATCAATAAAATCAATACAGTACCAGTACATACATACATAATTTATGTTACTTTTGTTTTTAAACCAGCTCCAAGCTGACAGAACAATGCTTACAGATCTTGTCCACATCTGGCATATCTTTAATAAATAATCCTGATTTGCAGCAGGATCATCAAAGTATCAATGATAGGTTCAAGAAAGCCATGAAGCCTGTTTATTACTTTGGTTACATGACTGATCCTTGTACAAACCTGTTTATTATTTTGCTTAAATGACTGATCCTCTTTACTTAGGTAAGAAATTGTAATTCTGTTAATTTAGTATTGCAGAAGAAAGAATTACATGCTAGAAGCAATTTTTACATCCTGAAACTAAAAGTAAAATGCTGCCAATGCCTGAATGCCACAGTTTTAATTTGATATATTTAAAATTCCAGGAGAAAATCTAGAGATGGAAGCTGAAGAACAAGCTGAGAACTGGCTCAATGAAATCCATCCTGATTATGGAGTTGGATTGTATGAATCAGTTATGTTTTCTGAATCAGGTGGCATATAATGAATATAAAGCGGGAAAAAAAAAAACAAGTGGGAAAAAATTGGCAGATGGATTTTGTTCATTTTTAGAGTCCATACATTCATGTCCAGCTAGTTCAGCTGCAATAGAGGTTATTTTCTTCATTTAGATTTACGTATATGGAATAGAATGAGAAACAGATTGGGGAGTGAAAAAGCTGAGAAACTAGTGTAAATCTACAAATACTTAAAAGGAGAGCAAAATACAGAATTGTAAATGGTGATGTCTGATAGTAAAATTTAATAAGGCTTCGTTTTGTATTAACTGAAGTAAGTTTTTGTTTAGTTTTTTTTCCTTTATATAATTATATAGGAAAAGTGTTTATTTATTTAATATAAGAATTAAAAAGTTTGACCAGATTAAAATTTAATGTGTTATCATTATCCTTTATACCAAAGCAAACCCTAGAATATTGTCACCTTATTAAAATAATTGCCTAAATCGCTTCTTCAGGATGTGGTGCACCTTTTGATACACTTGCCCAACTCATTTGTTGAGTGGTTGAGAATTCACAGTAAACATTTTGCCTAAATTGCAAGGTGACTTAGGCATTATACCCAGCACTGCCTAAGTCAGTCTTGTGACTTGGGCAAATGGACCATACTGCCTAAGTTAAACAATCTGATTTAGGCAATCTGACCTTCTACTACATTTTCTAAATTATCTCCTTTTTTAATGGTTTTTTTTTTTTCATTTAGACATTCTAATGTTTTCTTCTATAATTACTGAGTCGTAAACATCAGACACATTGTGACCCGTGAATGCATAGCTATCTGAACGTCAGTGTACAAAAGTTATCAATTTCAGGTCTGTTTTCCATCTATCATGAAAAGTAATCTACGGGATGTGTACAATTGCATATAATGTGCAGAGAGGAGAAAATAGTGATAACACACATTAGGAAGGAAATGAGTCAGCGAAAGTTAATAGGCCCAGCAGCAGTCAGTGGTTCTCATTAACTTTGTACTGATGCTTCCACCTTCGGTGTCCCTGAAAGAACTCTTATGTCGTGGATAAGGTCAGCAGCTTCATCAAGCAACAATCTGTCAGTAGCCAAAACACCAGCCAAACCTGGTTCCAAAAGCGGTACGTACACGTCATCTGTTTTTGACAGATTTCAAATTTGATTAGTCATTTAACTGTTGACTTTGTTTCATATCATAGTGCTATAATTCTCTTGTCTTTTCAGGAAAGTATGCAAAAGTGACTGATGCCGAGAATGAATTTCTCACGCCTGGTTGAAGTGCCTGCCTACTGTGCACACTCATTATTGCAGGAGCATGCCAATGTACAAGGAGAAACATTTTTTGTATCCTGGGACCACAATTGTGAACCTTCATCGAGAATACAAAATCGAAGTTGAAAAAGGTAGAGTAAGAGCTGTGGAAATTTCTTACTTCACTAATAAATTCAATGACGAAAACTTATCTGTCTTCATCCCCCAGAAAGATCGGTGTGACGTATGTGAATCCTTTAAATATGGTAATATTAGCAAGGATGAATATGACACACATTAAACTCAAGGATGAAGCTTGAAAAGAGAAAACACTTGATAAAGATTCTGCCAGTGCCAGTAAGTCTGTTTGGACTATGGATCTGCAAGCTGTTTTGTTGTGTTCTAAAACTATAGCACCTACCATGTACTATAAAACAAAGCTTCTGGTATATAACTTCACTCTATTTAATCTGAAATCCAAGAAAGGTTACTGCTGTATCGGAATGAAACTGAAGGTGACTTGAAAAGTGAAATTTTTTCATATCTGAAGTACCATCACTTTGAAACTATAATTTTAGAGAACCCTAATTTACAATAGCTTGTGATCTGTAGTGATGGATGTGGCTACCAGAACAGAAACATGAAAGTTGCCAATGCCTATTCTGCTCTTGCCAGAAAACATGGCAGCATCGTGCAGAAGTACCTTGTTGCAGGCTACATGCAAATGAAGTGCGACTCCATGCATAGCACTATTGAAAGAAAACTAGTAAATGATGTCTTCACAGAGCGAGATTCTGCAGTACTCATTCAGTGTACGAGGATCAAACCAACCCCATACATAGTCAGACAGATGAAGCATCAAGATGAAGAATTCATTCTTCACCAGCATCAGGCCTGGTAAAAAGTCAGGAGATCCAGTGGTTCGGGATCTGCAAGGTTTAATGTACCTAAGTGATGGAACAGTGAAGTCCAGGGTGTCATTCAACAGCTACTCAACGTGAGAGACTCTGCCACACCGGATTCAAAATGTGGAAGCCAAATGGATCCCATTGTTTTCATCAAGACTGCCTATAATTTTTTTGATACCTCGCCTCACAAGTAATGAATAGTAACAGGATCTAGGTACTATAAGTCATATTGTGAACAAAGATGACGAAACAAGATTTTGAGAAGTATTTGAATAATTCCTCTTTCATTTGTTTTTCAAAAATTAAGGTTACTATACAGATAAATCATAATTGTGAAAAGATGCAAGGAAACAGTTTTTTGAGAGACAATTTTGTGATGGCCCTTTCTATTGAGTCTACATAGCACATTTTGCTGTAGAAATAGCTAGTGCTAGAGAAACAGCTTTCAGAGATGTACAAACTATGGGACATTGCTATAAACAAGGTGCATCAAGAGAGCCCTACTTTCAAGCCAAAGCCTACTTAGTCTAAAGCTGGGGTGGGGGATGTTAGATTGAAACCTAAGACAACTTGTCCTGGCTGTGGTAAATTGCATTGGAAGCGGGAGTGCCCATTCAAGGGTGCTACTTGCTTTGTTTGTAATCAGAAAGGGCATATTAAACCCATGTGCAGAAATGTTGTGTTAATTTTGGTAAAACTTAACCAAAACCCTTAAGGGAATAATAGTCCATAAACTGGACAAGGCTAAACTCACTGAGGTAGATTCTAGCTATGACTACCTATGTCTTTATTGTTCCTCCTACAAAAACTAATCCTTTTAATGTCACATTATTTCTAAATAATATCTGTGTAACCATGGAATTAGATACAGGTGCTGCATGATCCATTATTTCTGAGAATACTTTCTCTAACGTATGGCCTATTGAGTGTAACAGACCTGTTCTTCATCCTTCTTCTATAAACCTTAAGACTCATGGTGGTATTCCTCTCAAGGTAGAAAGTGAGATTTCTCTCTGTTCTAGACTTGATTCTACTAATTCTTGTCAAGCAACTATTGTTGTTGAAGGATCAGGCCCATATCTTTTAGAAAGAGATTTAATTAATTCCTTTAATCTAAATAATAGGAAGCGCTCTGGTATAAATAGTGTATCAAACACTGAAGCTGCTCTAGTAAAAGAATTCTCAGATTTATTTTCTACTGGTCTATTGGTAGATCCAAATATCCCTCTCAAATCTTGTAAAGCCAGGACAGTTCCATATACACTAAGAGCTAAAGTGGAAAGAGAATTAGATAGACTGGTGGAAGAAGGTATAATTTCTCCTATACCGCATTCTGCCTGGGCTGCTGCAGTGATACCCATAATGAAGGCAAATATATCAGGCAGGATTTGTGGGGACTATCAGCTTACCGTGAATAGAGCTACTAGGCTAGATACCTACCCCATTCATAAGATTGAGGATTTGTTTAGCAGTTTCTCAGGCGGTAAGCTATTTACTAAGCTAGATATGCTTCAGGCATATGCCCAATTATGCCTTAATGATTCATCACAGTATATAGTCATTAATATACATAGTGGGTTGTTTAAATATCATAGGGTGTGTTTTGGAGTTTCCTCCACACCTGGAATTTTTCAACTACCGATGAAAGATTTATTAATGGATCTTCCCAGTGTTGCTTGCTGCTTGGATGATGTGCTCATATGTGGTTCATCTGAACATAAGCATGATCAGTGATTTAGATCCATACTAAAGATACTAGACACTGTTGGATTGAAGCTTTATTTGAAGAAGTTTGTTATTGGTATCTATTGTCTTACCTGGGTTATTGTATTGATGCTCAGGGTATTTACCCCACTTCTGACAAAGTTCAAGCTATTGTAGATGCCCCTATTCCTATTAATGTAACTCAGATTACAAAGGACAAACCTGATATAGACAATATTGAATATTACACCCCCCATTGGTGCTAGTGACTATGCAGTGTTGGTCTTTTCTCTCTGGGTTGAAGGTGCCATGACTCACGAGGATGACTGCTATAGTAAACTGAACTATTTCAAAGGGAATTATGAGAAGGCAAATGAATTATTTGCAAATGTTCATTGGGCCCGTGAGTTTGAGGGTGCTAATGTGAATGAAATATGGACCAAATTTATTCACAAATATATAGAGGTGACTCAGAGGTGCGTATCTGCTAAAGAAACAGTAATGTTGCGCTCTAGAACAAAACCCAAGTGGATGACTCGCTATGTGATAAACCAGATTAAAAGGAAGGAAAAGGCATGGGAGTGATATTGGAAAAAGAAGACTAGAATCAGATATGAACATTATTGCTCAATAAGAAATAAAACTACTACTATAGTGAGAAAAGCAAAATATCACTTTGAACATCGGCTGGCCAAAGATATCAAAAGTAACCCAAGAGCTTTTTATGCCTATGTCGCAGCAAAACTAAGATTAAGCAGGGTGTGAACCGAATAATGAAAGAGGATGCAACACTAACTAGTCCACCTTTGAATCATGTGAGGTATTGAATGTGGAATTTCAGAAAGTCTTTGTGCAGGAGATCTCCAATCCTATTACAATTACCAAGAACCAGTTTCTTGGTAATGTACTCACCTACTTTAATTTTACAGTGACTGATATCCAGGAAGTCTTAGAAAAACTCAAGGCCACATCAGCACCAGGTCCAGATTGGGTACACCCTAAAATGCTTAAAGAATGTGCCACTTTTATATAGTTTTAAAGAATCAATAATATCAGGAGTAATCCCAGTAGATTCCAGCTAAAGCTAACATTACCCCAATATTCAAGAAAAGGAATAAAACAAAGGCCCTAAATTGTTGTCCAGTAAGTCTGATGTCCATCCCTTGCAAGACCTTAGAAAAACTTGTGAAGAAAAATATCATGAAGCATCTAGATAAGTATAAGATTCTGTCATGCACCAGCATGATTTTCAATCCGGAAGGTTATGTCTTACTTAACTACTGGAGTATTTTCAGGAACTGGAAGATGCCATTGAGGATAAGTATGATGTGGATATGATCTATCTGGACTGCAGGAAAGCTTTTGATACTGTTCCTCACAAATGTTTCTTACATAAGTTAAAAACTGTGGGTATAGAAGGTGAAATATGGAAATGGATCAAGGCCTTCCTTGGCAACAGGAGATAAAGGGTTTCCATCTGAGGAGTTCACTCGGGTTGGCCTGATGTATCAAGTGGTGTTCCTCAAGGCAGCGTGCTGGGCCCAGTTTTGTTCCTAATTTTTGTAAATGACTTATTGAATGACATTTGGTCCAGTTGCTAGTTATTTCCTGATAATGCCAAAATTTATAGAAGAATTAAGAACACAGAAGATAGGACAGCACTTCAAAAAGACCTTTGGTGCCTACAGCAGTGGAATGAAAAATGGCTGTTAACCTTTAATATGGAGAAATGCAAGGTTATGCACATTGGGACAACTAATGCTAACTACAACTACCACATGGAAGGAAACCATTGCAGTATATAGAAGAGAAGGATCTAGGGGTATATGTGACCAGATATTTCACCAACTGTGCAGATATCCAAGGTTGCTGCCAAGGCCAACTCCATTGTGGGGAGGATAAAAAGAACTTTCACATGCATGGATGACAAGATATTTCTTGCCCTATATTTTACACTGGTAAGACCTCACATGGAATACGCTGTACAGGCCTAGTCCCTTTACAAGAAGAAGGATATAAATACTTTGGAAAAAGTTCAAAGAAGAGCTACTAAACTCGGGGCCCCCAACTGCAAGACTTACCCTACAATGAAAGACTGGCTGCCCTTGGACTCACCACTCTACAAGAGAGAAGAATATGAGGAGACATGATCCAAGTGTTTAAAATACTGAATGTATACGAGGATATAGATAGCAGCCAATTCTTTCAAGTGTAACAAAGAGACAGATATGAGACTAGAGGACACAGCTGGAAATTAAAGAAACCAAGGTTTAGAAGGGCCAAGAAGAGCAACTTTTTGATGCCAGTGGTAAACAACTGGAATAGTCTGCCAGAGAGTGTAGTGAACAGTTGTAACATTAACATTTTTAAGAAAAGATATGACCAGCATAAGTTAGAACTTAAGAGAAGAAGCTATTTTTTATGAGCTCTGAGCTCTGAGCTCTCTTGCCTCTTTGATTTCACTAAGGTAAGCATTCAGCTAAAGTCATACTTAGGGTTACTCAACTTTTATAGGGAGGTTCATTCCTAAGGCAGCATCTATCCTGGAGCCTCTTAACAGCTTATTAAGAGCTGGTGTACCTTGGTATTGGGGTAAAAGCACAAACAACTGCTTTTGTTGTCTCCAAGCAAATTCTATCTTCTGAGGCATTAGTGCATTTTGACCTTCAGAAGCCTATTGTAATGGTTGCAGACAGCAGTATTTATGTCATTTGAGCTGTTCTATGCTACCTGATAGATGCTATAGAGTGTCCTGTTCACTTTGTTTATCAGACTTTAACAGCTACAGAATGTAATTATTCTCATTCGGAGAAGGAAGCTTTGGCGATGGTTTTTGCTCTAAGGAAATTCCATTTCTATTTGTGTTGTCAGCACAATTTTACATTGATGACATCATAAACCCCTTCTTGATTTACTTTCTTCCACTAAATGTATCCCTTCTATGGCTTCTGGTAGGATACAACATTGAATTCTTCTTTTCTCATGCTTATAATTTCACTCTTATTCACCATTCTGGAACCTTATTAGCTACTGCAGATACTCAAATCCAGCTACCTCTTCCTAGTATTGACATAACTGACAATACTCCAGTTCCAGCCAACCGGACTTTGCTGTTGAATTTTCCAGACTTTTCACCAGTCACTAGTGTTTCTATCAGGGATTGCACACATGCAGATCTTGTTCTTTCTAGAGTACACAAGTTCTGTGAGATAGGGTGGACAGCCTTAACTATGGAGGATCATGTCCTTGCTCCTTATGTACAAAGGAGGGATGTTATCCATTCAGTGAGGTACAGTCTTGTGAAGCAGTAGAATAGTCATTCCTCCTAAATTAAGGAATGCTCTGTTGCATGAACTACATGCTAACCATGTGAGTGCTTCTTGCATGAAGGAATTAACGAGAGGTTACTTTGGGTGGCCTGACTTTGACAGTGACCTTGAAGAACCTATGTAGGTCATGTCCCCAGGGCTTAGCTCTACACTCTACACCTCCTAAGGTGGAATTACATCCTTAGAAGTGGCTACAGGCTTCATATTGATTATGCTGGGCCAGTAGATGGAAAGCATTTTCTTATAGTGGATGCTCACTCTAAATGGGTTGATGTTTATCCTAGATCAGGTCCAACTCCTAGAGAAACTATTAAGTTTCTTAATATTCTTTTGCTCAGTTTGGTTTGCCTGTTTCAATTGTTTTTGACAATGGTCCTTGTTCTACTTCTGCTGAATTTAAGGATTTTGTTACAAGTTGTATTTTTGTTTAACTATTGACTGACACTACACTCTACTACTAGAGTTTCCCCAGCTGAGTTGATGTTTGAGGTCTCATTTAGATTTGGTGTGGCCTACAGAACAACTATTTTCTACAGTGGCCCATAGACAGGAATGTCAGAAAGTTAACCAATCAAAGTCTGCTATAAACGTATCCCTGCCACCGGCATCTTCAGTGATGATCAGGAACTATACACCTGGTGGTTCAAGTGGATACCTGCTGAGGTGCAGGAGCCAATTGGTTCTTTATCTTATAGGTGTAGTGTACCCATAGGAGATGTTGTGAAAAGATACCAAGATCAGGTAATTCCTAGATCCACAAGGGCTCATGTTAGAGAAGCTCTTATGTTACAACCTGTTTCTCCTACTTCTACAGTTGGTCCTATTTTACCCCCTACTTCCATCCCTCCTGTTTTAGACTTTACTGCAGGTTATTGGCTCTCCTTCAGCTAATGTAGGCAGGTCTAGAGTGAAGAAAGTTGTAGATAAGCTGACTATGTTTTGTTCTATGTTCTAACCTAGAGCAGAGGGATGTATTGTTGCAGTTGACTATATAGTCTCGTTGTCAGTACTTCTAAACTAGGTGCCCTATCAAGGTCCTATAGAAATACCCAGTCAGTTTATGCCCATCACCCACTCTATGATGATAAATAACAACCTATTAAGACAAAACTATAGGCACAAAAATGCTATCCTACCTGTTTCTATCAGAACCTAAATGATATATTATACTCTATTTACTAACTTGTGCTAACACTTTTAATGTGATACTTATTACATCCACACATCACATCATCAATGGGGAGTGTTGTTGTCATTCAGGATATTATTATAATTGAATATATATAATAGATATATTACAGGTACCAATATATTAGATCTAGTACTTTCAACTGATGATAATTTAGTTCAGGAGTTGACTGTTGGGGAAGTATTGAGAAATAGTAATCATTAGATAGTTCATTTTACCTTATGGATAGTGAAAGCTAGTACATCAACAAACACTACTAAAACTCTAAATTCTCATAGGAGGGATTTTGTAAAACTTAGAACTTGCTGAATCAAGACTATATTAAACATAGGTAGTCAAAGAGCAGTGCATCCTAATGAAGCTCATTAGGAAGAAATATAGGAAACCATTATTGTGGAATCATAAAATAGCTAGGAAAAATTCTGATAAGAAAAGAGCATACCAAAGATTACAGGGGGAAGGTACTGCTAAAACCCTGAATCATTATAGGGTCACTAGGAATGAATTAAATGAAATAATTAAAAAAATACTAAAAATTTACTAAAATTTCTAGATTTTATAACAAAACAATTACATTTTCACAAGGTTCCACATAGATGACTAGTTTACAAATTAAAAAGGCTTGGGATATCTGTGAGTATTTTAATTTGGATAGCTGAATGGCACAAGGTGGTACTAAATCAAGTAAAGTGACATTGGAGGGACATTTTTTGTAGGCCACCTCAGGAATCAGTTCTGAGCCCATTACTATTGCCATACAAACCAAATCCTTTCCTACCATTGAAAGCAGACGTAACAACTGCCTTGCAATTGCTTTCCACATATGAAAATGGTTTTTCAATGCTAATCCTGGAAAGACTCCATTTGAACAACCATCAAGCAAGGAGAACACTAGACATCAACTGGAGTCATAAGATACTGGCAAACAACATGCATCCACTCTACCTGGGCTTAACTCTTGAGAAAACACTTTCTTTTAAAGCACATACAAGCAAGTGGAAATGAAAGATCTCCACCAAAAACAACTTACTCAACAAGCTCACCTTTTCCACCTGGAGCACAGACCCAAGAACACTCAAACAAACAGCCCTCGTTCTATGTTACTCTACTGCAGAATACTGTGCACCTGTTTGTTGCACAGTCTAGTATTTATTTCTTAGTTCCCAGAATATTAGATTTTATTTTCTTTCTATTACTTATAATTCTATTATTCCATGTCTTTTTCTCTTTGCTGATTGAACTGTTATATTTTACTCATTTTTACTTACCCTAACTTAGTTACTTTTTCAGAAACTTAAAAAAAAATTGCAGTTTCCTTTGTTCATTTGTACTTTTTTTAATATATATTTTTGCCCTCTTCCTATTTCCTTTATCTATTTTTTCCTTTCTCTTCTCCCTCAAGAGGATGTCAGATGCAACATTGGCAATTATGTTACAACTTACATTAGAAAATTGTCTGCCTCCCCAGCCCCAATGCCTACAGTTTATCCTCACAGAGGATCTGCAACTATATCTTTCCCACACTTCATCACTTCCTCTTTCTTTCCAAATCTCTCCTTGCAAACTTTCTGCAGGCAATGCCCTCATCCGTATTTTGCCTTAAATTTGAGGTGGAAAAATATATATATTCTTCCCTTTTCTATTTCCTTTTGTTTTCTTCCATTAGTAAGCATAGAAAATTCTAACATCATTTGAATTTTAGCTTCACTAACCTTTTTTTTATCCTATCTATTATGATGAGAAGAACTAGGGTATAATAACCATTTCAAACTATTCCAATATTCATCTAAGAATAATAAAAAAAATTAAACTTGTAATGTAAAAATTTTAAGATTCAATCTTGGTAGCAAGTTGAAACATGCCCCAAAATGTCTTTGTTTAAAACTCGTGATTGGTGGACAGTTCCTATAGAAACTGATGGCTATGTGGAGTGTAATGTAGGACATCTCATCATTGGTAATGTTTGTAACGATGACCCACCTACCAATAAAATACTCGTTGGGAGCTTTTCTGGAACACTCAAAATTTATTCACCACAGGTATGAACTTTTACTGTTGTATTTACTCATTCGATTATTATTGAATTATTACTTCACTACAAGAGTGATTATATATAAGATCAATATAATTTTAACTTCCTAATAGGAAAATTAGAGCAGTGATTTATGTAGAAAGAGTGTTGGTATTGATGCAGTTTATGGGATGTGTATTGACTCAGATGACCTTTGATAGGCCCTTGTGGCTTTTGTCCTCCCTTGAATTATGTATGTTATTAGTTTCTTCATGACTCTTTGCACTGATTCCTAGTTATTATTGCTTTTTAATATATTCAATAATATTCCAAACAAAATCACCGCAAAAATACTTTTAACATTCTTGGGGGCTTCATATCTGGTGACCAAAGTAGTTTAACTTATGAGCGTTATCATAGTCTTTTAAAAAGTTGCAATCTATTTTATTTATACTTTATTGCTGGAACGCAAAGGGAGAGAAGTGGATGATTGTCTATGATAGGTCTGTACAGAGAGGTTTATTATGGGGTGTGCTTGGGGAACCTTATCTCCAGAGATTAACCCTGACTGATTATGGTACTACAGCACATGGCTCTTTATTGGTATAAAAGGTTATTGGAAAAGAAAAAGGATGAGGAGTGGAATGGAAAGGGTATTTTCTGCCTCGGTGTGTGTTGACCCCATATTTTTTTTATAGAGTCATGAGGGTGATGATGATTTAAATTTATTTTTACAACATTATGACAGGTGCTAAGAATGTAAAGTGAATGGGGAAGTATTGTGTAATATGAAGTTTTTATGTTGAAATACGGCATTAAGGTAAAAGTTAGCTGGAGTGAGTAGTTTGTTATATGTGGGGTTGTGTAATATTGCCATGGCTGTTTAATATCTTTATGGACAGAGAACTGAGAGAAGTATGTATAGAAATGAGGAAAAGGGGTGTGAGAATGGTGAGGGATCGGTTCTATCCATGTTAGTATGTGTTGATGACCTGGTGTTGGTAGCTGAGAGTGAGAGGGATTAAGAAATGTTGATTGTATCTTTTGACAGGGTATGTGAGAGGAGGGGTCTAAAGGTTGTGAATAAAAGAGTAAAATAAGAGAATTTGGAGGTGAGAATGTGATGGGGTACAATATCTGAATCTGTTATGTGATCCTTGAAAAGTGCGAAGTTTTAAGTTTCTCTGATGCATTGTATATGGTGGATGTACAGATGAAGCAGATTGCGACAACAAGGTTTGAAATGATAAGAAAGTCTCTGAGGCAATTAGAGCAGTAGTGAATAGTAATGATTTGAGTGTGGATTGTTCCAGAATGCTACATGAGATTATCTTTGTGCTAACACTCTAATATTGGTGTGTAGGAGTGAGACTGGTTTGGAAGGAAAGATTTCAATTGAGAGCAGTACAAATGGACAACTTGAGAGTTATGCTTTGTGTGTAAAATGGAGATAGAATGAGGGATGACTAGGTAGGAATTATTTATGGTGTGAATGAGGTTGACCTGAAGTGTTCTGAGGTGGGATGGGCATATAAGGAGAATGGAGGGAGAGATACTTTTTGAAGAGTATATATGAACATGAGTATCAGGGTGTGCAAAGAGTTGGAAAATGCATAAAAGTGGTTGGTATTGTGTATGATAGTGTATAGGAGGGGGTGTTGTGCTAGATGTCTTCTGGCCAGGCATGAACACTGACTGGACAAGATGCAACAGCACATGCACCCCATTTCTATGAAATGCCTTTGCCTTTGGTGCCATGTGCTGATGAACACAACAGCATTAGTGTGGATCAAAGGCTTAGGATGACTGTGAAAAACAACAAAGAAAACTGACAACCTACTCAAAAGGCTAGTTGTGGACCATCTATGTGCTAGTACAGTAAACCCTCGATATAATGAACCTCAATATAACGAATTTTGGATATAACGAACCAAATTTCCTGGCCGAACTCCATCGGGTTTAACAGGCAAGCGTTATGACCAGCCTGAGTGAGTGTTGGCGTGTCACTTGTCTCCTACAGTGCAAGGTTTGTATCAATACTATGTTGTGTAGTCCACTTAACTTTATTAGTAATTACATACGTATTATATATCCATAACAAACTTGGTTTTTTATTTCCATTGCTTTTAACGCCCATCAGGTTTAAGGAATGAGCCCCCACCCCATATAGTTTGTTATATCAAGGGTTTACTGTAGTTAAAAACAGGGAATCCCAATATACTTGGTGTGTTGATGAAGTCAATGCAACGTAGGTTTCAGAAGACAATTGAACAACCATCTCATGCTACTCATAGAAAACTTTGCTTCCCTGCAGCCTTGAAGAAACTGCTCAATTTTTGAATAAATTTATAAATTTTGGATGAAAAGGGACTGAAAATGGTTGTGTGGTAAAAACAGTGGAACGTGAAACATATGTGATGGTGTGAGAATGTCTTGTTAGTTGTGCTGGTAAAGGGCTTATATTTTCTACTAAAGAGTACAGCAATAAATGCGGAAGTACTGAATCTTATGAAACCATTTGATGCCTTTTAAGAAGTTTTTAAGGATAGAAGTAATCAAGATGAGAAAATAATTGACTGATAATAGTGATAATCAAGGAATGACCCCCCACCCCATATAGTTTGTTATATCAAGGGTTTACTGTAGTTAAAAACAGGGAATCCCAATATACTTGGTGTGTTGATGAAGTCAATGCAACGTAGGTTTCAGAAGACAATTGAACAACCATCTCATGCTACTCATAGAAAACTTTGCTTCCCTGCAGCCTTGAAGAAACTGCTCAATTTTTGAACAAATTTATAAATTTTGGATGAAAAGGGACTGAAAATGGTTGTGTGGTAAAAACAGTGGAATGTGAAACATATGTGATGGTGTGAGAATGTCTTGTTAGTTGTGCTGGTAAAGGGATTATATTTTCTACTAAAGAGTACAGCAATAAATGCGGAAGTACTGAATCTTATGAAACCATTTGATGCCTTTTAAGAAGTTTTTAAGGATAGAAGTAATCAAGATGAGAAAATAATTGACTGATAATAGTGATAATCAAGGTTTTGATTGGTCTGGTAAGTCTCTACTTCTTAAACCAATTGAACATGGATAGTGTTTATAGTAAGCTGTGTTATTTGTGCCTTGCATTGTGGACAAGATCCCTAAGGGATAATAGAATGTATATAAAGATCAAAATGACATTCATTGGCAAGAGTGAAGGTACCAGGAGTCGGTCCTCATTTAGGCAGGGAGATGTCTAGGGAGTACTGTCTATTTTTTATACTAACCAGCATTCCATATCAGGGGTATATGGACATGAGTACCTCCATTCAGCCTAACCAGCAATGGATGGCCAGGTCATGATACCAGGGAAAGTTTTGTGTCCTTACTCACTGGGGTTTAACCTGTGCATCAACATTAAAAATCCAATGCTGTATCAACCCCCCATCTAGGGGAGTGTTACACAACCAATCCTGTGAGTTCTGCATTCAACTTTTTGGGAGCATACTTTGGGTCACGCTAGATCACAAGCCAACTTGGTTAACACTGCCGCAGTGGCATGCAGACACCAATGCTTCTGGAATTTGCAGCAATACAGGTTTTGTACAGGAATGATACACATTTGCAACAGCTCCTTTGTATTTCAGTCTTCATTGGACAAAAACTGTGGCTATTTAATTTAAATTTAAAAATTGAATTATTAACAACTTCTGATGACATTGTAACAAAAATAAGCAAATTAAGATCCTACAAGCAAAAAGTAACACATTTATACAAAGGTAACAATTCTGGCAACCCTGCTAAAGATTAATATCTGTCTTGCACAGTATGCATATGGTTCTTGTTCAGTTGCTGTATGATGTCTGTTGAGTTGCAGTATCAGGATAAAATTAAAAGTTCCAAGTCCCAGGAGGGGGTTGATTTCCAGGCATTGCATCTGTCTTCACAGCCAAGCTGGTTTGGGGGATCTTCCAGCATGTTATCTGGGGTGAATGAGATCACTATCACTTGTCCCTTGTACTCCGGGTGGATTTGTGCCTACAGATGTGTAGACTCATGGACTTTGTGGAGGACATTGGCCTCCTCCATTTGATTCTCTATGATGTTTTATGGGGGTTTATAATGTAGCCTAACAATTGGCTAGAATTAATTGCATGACTTGTGCCCTTGGTGGCAGTCTGCATATGTGCACTATAAAAACATGCCCTTGCTAGGTTGCCAAGAGGAATCTTGGAATCAAAATAAAACAGGGTACATGGAAGGAGAGATTTGTTCATTGCCTAAGTTAGTCAAGGCCATCAAGTTGTGGTAGCTTAAATTTGGTTACCAGCATTTTGTTGATCTTGTGTATATTCAATGCTTACATACAAAAGTTATATCAAATTCCTAAATATAATCTATTTTAATGGGGGGAGGGGGTTTATTTCAGCCTTTATCCCATATAATTTACCATTTTTATATAGCCTAATTTTTTTCTTCCTAGGAGTTTTTTCCTTGTATGGTATATTGTTTCTCAGCTAGTAGATTGTCATAGGTAATAGTTACTTTGGCCAATTTCTTTTCTTTCTACTAAAAGTAGAAAGGTATTTCAGTTACATTCTTGATACATTTTTTGTATCTAAAATTACAATTGCTTGTTCCATTCCTGCTAATATACAGTTGCATGGACTAAGGTAGTGGTGTTTATAGGCCCTCTGATTCTGAATTACTACTGACTTCCACAATTTCTTTTCTCCCTCTGAGATCCAATACTATGCAAGAAGAATTTCTAACCATTTACACCTAGTCACCAGGAGTTACCTATTACCCCAATTATCATAGGAAAAATAACATGCATAAATATAAAAAGTTTTTATCTATGCAATGAGAGCATTTTCTTATTCCTAGATTTCCTCATAATATTATTGACTAATTTTCTGTTTCTCCCATTGATACAAGTGTACTCATACTCTTCACTTTCTACCAACTTCCTTCTCCTTTCTTATATCCCTTTGCTTGTCTCAACTCACTGAGCAGTATGTACTAGTATCAATTGGTAGTCTCTCTCCTTCCCAATAAAAGTCTTTCTCGTGCAAATGGCACTACTTCTATATTCCCCTTGTTCCTGTTCTTTTTTGTTTCTTCATAACAATTTACTTTTTGTCACCCTTAACCTTTTTCACTACTTTCTATTATTCACCTTTTTATCTGTTCCCCACCTCCTTTCATTCTTCACTGTGAAGATTTACTCTGTTTTTTTTATGCCAGATCTATTTCCCATTTAAAAAACAAAATTGTTGTGGTAACTTCTTTGCTGAAACATTGATCATGTGCATGTATCACGCACATAGAAAAAAAAGTAGAATAGGAAATGGAATAAACCTCCTTAAAGCAAGTCAAGATGCATAAGTCCATTTCTTTCAATACCTTAAAATTAAGTTGTTTTGTTAACTGTCTATTATACCTGTGTAAATTAATTCTTAGAAAATATTTTTATAGTTGCTATTTAAGGGATTTAATGATAGAAACCTAATAATTATTTCATTTTTCAAGCCTTATATTAATGATGAAGAAAAGGAAACTTTTGGATATCGGCCAGATCATTTGCTGCTCGAAGTTGATCTTGGATCTCCAATACTGCAATTGGATTTAGGAAAATTTGTCTCGTAAGCTTTGAGCATTTTCATATCTATTTAGAATCACAATGTTTTCCCTTAAATTTCTATCATGTTAGTATTTGTCTTAACATGTTGACTGAAAGCTTCCAAAGAGCTAAGAGTAAGTTATATAGGTATTATATGTTATGAACAGCGCCCTTATGCATTAATGCTCAAAGAGTGATATAAGAAAACTGGTAAGGATAAATTATTTGAAACTACCAGTGTACCATATATGGCTCAACTTGTACTCAATGTGTTAAAGAAGTCAGAGAAAAATGAAAATGTTTGTTTGGACATAATCTTAGAACTACTGTTATTAATGCACATTTTGACAGGTGAAATGCTACAGTATTCTTTGTTTAGTGCTCCCATTTCCTATTTTGGAGCTACCATCACAAACAACTCTTGATAATAGAATAAATAATAATAAAATGAGGAGATATTAGAGCTCTTTTTGAATCTTGCCATAGTAATACCAAATATTTAGATTTGTTAAAGAATTTTAAATGCAATAATATTTTTGGTAATTTTATGCCATATTGTTCAAAGTATATTAAAGGTTTTCCAGATATGGTAAAGCACAAGGGTCTAATATTTTCCTTTTTGATTTCTTTTTCTGAAGGGGAAGTTCTGGTCTCCATCTGTGTGCCCTTCATCAGGATCATCTAACTGTATATACAGTGGGTGTTATTGCTGGACAAACTGGCTATGGTTCTCAAACCAAACTCAGCAAAGCATATCAACATAACTTTCAAAGAAAAGCATTTAGCATAACATCAGGTATTGTCAAAGATGCAAATTTTAAAACATCAAAATAGCATACTAACACATCTCCAGAATGTCATTTTATTACATTTGTTACAAGTTTTGACATATATTTGGCTTCATAGATACATGATTAAATAAATGATTTAGCCCTTTATTTTAGGAAGTTTTGGCTCTGTAAAGGGCAGGGACTTTATTGCAGTTCAGTCTCTGGATGGATGTATCACCTTCTATGAGCAAGAAAGTCTTGGTTTTGTTTGTTTTCTTCCTGGATTTCTTCTGCCTGGACCACTCGCCTATTTGCCCCAGTCTGACACACTCATTACTCAAGCATCTGACTGGACCCTTCAGTCATATAAGTTAGTCTCTAGGGTTCTATGGCTTTGCTAAATTAATTTAATCAAATTCACTCCAAGTTAAAACTTATTTTTTATGCTTAAATACCATAATGTTTAAATATACTAAAGTGTATTGTACATGTGATAGGTAAAGTAAATAAAAGCAATGGGAGTAAGTTGATTGGCTTATCTGAAGTATACAAACTAGTTTTTATGCATCTAGCCTTATTTCTCAGCACTAGAATAAAACATGAAAAATTGACCTCAAAGATTATGCAAGATGTCTCATAACTAATGCTATACTCAGAATGGCCCAATTAATTAAGGTCTGTGCTGTGCATTGTAAAAGGCAACTAAATGTTGCCTGGCCCATGCATGAGATGAGCAGATATGCTGGGTTGCAATCCTGCCAGATACAATAATCCCATTAAATGCTTTCAATGATGCAGAGATCACAATGGGGGCTTACTCCCTTCAAAAAACTAACACTAGGGAGTCTGCTATATCTACTTTTTACTTTCCAATTCTATTTTCCTATCCTATGGCTTTGATGCAAGTCACCAGATATCCATTCTTTAGACTCTATTTAATGCCAGTCAAACCTAATGCTTTTGTTGATTATTTCCAGGTATCAGACATTGTCTGTGCTGGTGCAAGAACACCAAAAGAATCTAAATAATATGAAGGTTGGTGGGAAAAGAATTCAGCCTGAATGGACTCAAATTATGGCTGAAGCTGCCCTGGACTTTAAGGTAGGCAAAACTTGATTGCTTTATTGGCTCTGTCTGGGAACCTGGCCTCATTGCAAAACAGGGGAAGATGTGAAGGAGTTGCATACCAGCATCCTCAGTATCTCTGCTTTTGTCCACTGCCTCCAAAGGGGATGGATGATGTCCCTACAACAAATTAAACCTGGAGGAATGGCACACCCTCCCAGCTCCACTGCCCATTGTTGTGCACCCTTCAATGCCCCAATACTTGAATGAGAACGTACGGCTATATATCTTCCACTATTTTTACTACCTTACTGATCTCTCCTTACTAATTTGCTGCATGATAAAGCCTTGTTGCTTTGGCACTTTAAATTCAAGCAAAAAAAAATAATGGTGTCCACTGAACATCAATGGCATCTCTAGCACATGACTCCACGCTTCTATTTGGAGTGGGGGGGGGGGATAGTTGTCTATGTTTGTTCTCAGATTTTTTTAAGTTGGTTGTGACTTGTTTTTAAAATTATTTAGCATATTTTTAGGCTAATGAATTTTTAAAAAATAACAAGCTTGGCAGCCATGTCCCTGATGGCAGTTGCCAGATGAGTGCCTTAAAATAGTAATTAAAAAAAAACAACATTCAGGTCATTTTTTGTCACCTCCAAATTGGGTGCATAGGATGGGTGCAGTGCTCTTTGAATGCCCCACCCAGACTAGGGGATCTTTGCACACATTACCTGTCTTAGTACCAAGATGTTTGAGGTCACTAATCCTTGTTCCGTGCACTTGCAACGGATTCATTCAAGCTAAATTGTAGATTGATGGAGGTTTGGAAGAGGCACACTTCATCCATAGTATCTAGTTTGAGGATATTTAGTGCATGCTCAAGCCCCTGAGGAAATAGGTCTCCTGGCACCTGTATATATCACAGAGGTCCCCCCAACTGCCTAATGAAACTTGCATACAGATCAGAATGATGATCACTAGTAAGCCTAAAGGCAGCACGGGCTCATCCTCATGCTTGGAGAAGGTGTCTGGGTAGTATTGTTATTGACATCAACCATGGTTCCCTTTCTTTGTTTTCATGTGTCTGTTAGTGGGGTGTGATTCTGTGTTAAGGATATATGAATATGAGTACTTCATTGGCAGGATTCCAGAAGAGAGGAGAGAGTCAACCTGTTGTACTTGGAATATGTGAAGGGAAATGATAGCGATGTTTTGATTGGCTATGTGCATGGTGGCATGTGTAGGAACTACATACCCCCGCAGGTTAAGCGCATTGTATTATCTCATTGGTCCCCAGACCCTGACAAATGCTCAAGTTTTATGTCTGCTTACTCAGATTAAACCTGGTACCTGGATGCCAGAAATCCAGCACCTTATTGACTAGGTTGGTGAGGCATCTTTTCCAGCAAGAATGTGCAAGTAACTCTTGCCAGGAGGCAACTCTTTGGAGCTGGTGGGGGACTTTCCCTGCACCATGGCGCAGTTGCTGAGGCTCTTTCTATTTCTTGAGGATTCGAACGGTAGAGACCCCTTCTGACAAGACTACTCAATCTCACCCAGCGGTTAGGTCCTTGATCAGCTGGTGATAGGTGTCCGAAATGTGGATGAGTTTACATATCACAGCCCAAGAAACACTGCATTTACTTGTCTAGATCTATCCCCATGCTCTCCGGATGCACAGCATGATTTGGAGTGGGAGGTAGTCAATGACATCCATGGTAGTAATCACTTTCTCATTCAAATATCATATCATTTTCTGGGCCGCTGCCGCCTGAGAGACCCTCCCCCCCCCCACACACAGTGGAGCTTGGTGTGGATGTGGTGGTTTACATTTCAGGAAATGACTGATTTCACTGTCCCAGTTGATGAGTTTAGGTCAGGGGATGAGCCTGTTGAGTTCTTCTCTAGTAACCTCATTGCTGTGGGACTTGCTACTATTCCTAGAAGGTCTGGTCATTTTGCACTCCAACTGATTCCAAGGTGGTCAGCCAAGTGTGAGATGCCCTCAAACAGAAGCATTATGCCTACATGCGCTATAAGCACCATGTTTTCCTGAATGATTTCACTGTGGGTGAATTTTGTCGAGCTAGAGCTAGGTTCCGGTATGTTTCGAAGCACACACACCACTCTTCCTAGCAGGCAGATGTGTCTTCACTTAATAGGGAGACCCCTCTAGCAGAGGTGGAAGCAAGTCAAAAAAGGATTCAGGGCAAGTTCTCACAAGACCACCCCCCTTCCTATTCTCAAAGAGAATGGGAGCTCAATCTTGGACCCTGCTTTTGTGTCAGATTCTTTCGCGACCGCATTTTCTAGCTGTGATGCTGCTTCCCTAGCATTCAATGCATGTCCTGATATCACTAAAGCCCACTGATTGGACTTTACCCCCAGAGGCAGAGAACCCTTCAATGATGTATTTATCATGTACGAGGGGCGGTCAATAAGTTTTGCGAATCGGTAGGGCAAAACAGGAATGGGGATGGCTGTTTGTGGGGGTGTTAGGACAAGTTATGACAAGTCAGGAACTGCAGCCGCACGCTCCTGCCTCGTCTATTTAAGAAGCAGTAGCTGATCGCAGATCGTCAGTCACAAATATTTCAACAATGGATAAGGTTGAGCACCGCGCAGTGATCAAATTTTGATCAAGGAAGGCAAGAATGCAAAAGAGATCCATGAACGCATGGTTGCAGTGTACACCGACACCGCCACTTCCTATGCAACCATTGCTCGCTGGAATAGGAAGTTCCGCCATGGTCGTGAGTCCCTTGAAGATGAACCCGTCCAGGACGCCTGCCAGACGTGACCAACGAGTAAAAAGGTGGTCCGTGTGGAAAGGATGATCCTCGAAAATCGACGGGTGAAGGTCGAAGAAATCGAGCAAGAACTTGGAATATCACATGGAAGTGTTATCAATATCATCCACGACAATTTGGCCATGACTGAGGTCTCTGCCCGTTGGGTCCCTAGAAACCTCACGCCCCATGATCAACTTCAACGTCGTCAAAGTCCACAAGGCCAGAGTTGTACAAGCTACCCTGCCCGAGTGCGGATTCGAGGAGCTCAACCATCCCCCCTACAGTCCAGATCTGACCCCTAGTGACTACTTTTTATTCCACCAGCTCAAGGCTGCACTGCGTGGACGCCGGTTTGGGGACGATGAAGATGTCCAGCTCGCCATCCAGGAGTGGATTGAACAGCAGTCGGGAATTCGAAGCCTCAGGGACAAGTGTCGCAAATGCATTGAAGTCGAGGGTAGTCATATTGAAAAATAATAGAACACTTTTCCTCATATCTCGTTTCCTTATATCCGAATTGCAAAAACTTATTGACCGCCCCTCGTATGAGTTGCATTCTGCTCTCGCTTGGTGCACAAACACTATCCTGTATGCCATGCTTCGTTCAACAGGGTCTGGACAGGGGGTATCCTCCCAGACTCCTGTGGAATAGCTACTGTCCTCCTAGCCTTTTGCAAACCTCCTGCATGTGTAAGTTGGAGAAATTGGTAACTGTTAGACTAACCCTTTTCCTGGATAGCAGAGGCCACCTGTCTTCCACATAGTGCAGCTTTCACAAGTTTCACTCTACATTGGATACTCTGTTCCAACTGGAAATAGCCGTTTGCGACTCCTTCCTTCATAGACAGCACTACACCACAGTGTTTTTCGATCTGGAGAAGGCCAATGATACTGCCTGGCAATATGGTATCATCGAAAGTCTCCACATGATGGGGATGCGGGGATGCCTCCCAATCTTTATTTCTGAATTTCTGTGAGATCGTTAATTTTGCATACAGGTAGGGTAAAACCTCTCCAGGCCAATGGAACAAGAAGAAGGTGTCCACAGTGTCGTTCTGACATCAAGAGTATCACCTTGATACTGCCAAAAGATGTTCTCGCCATTCTCTATGTGAATTACCTTCCAATCTCTTTTGGTCCAACCCAGATGCCAACTCTGGAACATTGAACTGCATCTCTAGTATGCTGAAGTGCGCAGGTTTTGGTTCGCCTTGGCCAAGATTAAGGTGGTGCATGTCACAGCTATACATAGATAGCTCTATCCTGAGCCAGACTTGTTCCTAAATGGGGTTCATCTAGAAGTGGTAGATTTGCAACATTTTCTTAGTTTTGTTTTTAACTGACGCCTCAACTGGGAGGTTTGAATTTGCAGTTTTAACCCCTTCCGCACAAGTCAGCGGTGCCGGCGTACAGTGCTGTATATGACATTTTATTTAAATTTAAATTTTGCATTTATTGCATCATTCATGTTTAAATTTTGCCTATTCTTATGATTGTTCATATTGAGAATATCTTTCAAATAATTAATAAAAAAAATGACATATTGCTTACTCACCTAAATGCAATGTTTCCACCCGCCCAATAAATCCATTGCTTCACATTCTTCATCACTGATTGAAATATAAGTGTCACTATCACTACTATCATTTGATTCATTGGGTTTGAAGTCCTATCTTCATGAAGACCGTTAAAATATACGATAAAATTAAAAGTTTATGCTATATATTATGCAATCAATCACAAGTAAAAACATGCCTTCACCTTGCATGTATAAACAAACCCTGGCCACAAAGTGTTTTTATTGGTCAGTTGAGAATGACATCATTATAAGACAGACGCTTCAGGTAATGCTCAAGAATGTTCATAGTGTACTCCGGCAAAATTACAGAACAGAAAAACAATCATTTATTTCACGACGATAGCCCTTTCGTCATCGGAGACACGCGCAACAGTAGGCGTGATGAAAGCTGTTTGTTCATCCTAGGGAAGGAGTTAAGGTCTCTTGTGCCCACGCCATGGGCGTTTTTTGTTCTGTGACATTCAGCACTTGGGGTTCATTTTAAGCTTGACTACAGATGCAAGTTTTATACACCCACGTCCCACATCCTTATTTCTATTGTGGAAAGTGGACTCGATTCACTACACCTGTACCTTCTACATGTCCCCATTCAAAGCCTATTTGCCCATGCTGTAGAGATGCCAATCGCTCTGCACTCTATACAGTGGATTATGTGCTTCAGTGGCGTGCAGTCAATGGAAACAAACGAAGCAATGCTTCCCCTATTTAAGAAGAAAAGAAAAGGAAATTACACCCCAACAATTAATATGACAGCATAATCAATTTTATTCTCACATTTCCCAAATGAAGTTGGGAGAAAATGCGATTGTATTATTGAAAAATTATTAAAAAGGAAGTTCAGTGTGATGACTTATAACAAAAGAGAAACTACTAAAACAGGTAGGCTTACGCCAACATTAGATCACAGGAAAAGATTCAACGCCAACCTCAAAGCCCCGAAGGTGATATTGCCCCAGAGGTATTAGTTTAAGTTTGTGAATAATAAAAAACATTAAAAAAATTAACATATAAATAAAGTGAGTAACTTATAATTTTATAGTTATTTTTAATGAAAATATTTACTTATGTAAAACGTGAATTGCTTCCTCATCTTCAAAAGTCACCACACGCCACTGATGTGCTTATACACGTGAGCTCAGTGTCTCCTTCAGTCACCAACTGCTCTCACTGCATCCATGCCCGATCTCGATGGCACTGAGAGATGTCATACATACCCTAAGCCTTTGGGGTTTATGGCTATGAAACTCCTTCGAGAGCTCGATGTCGTTCTCAGGTTGGTGGTGCCAGTGTACACAGATGGTTCCACTTCTCAGCAAGGGATCGACTTCCACTCTGTATCTCATCTGTTTAAAAAGTCAGTGGGGCTATAGAAGATAATTGCCTCTGTCTTCATAGCGAAGCTGGTTGCAATACACCACTCTTTGCAGGAGCTAACACATTGTGCATTGTTCGGACACCAGATTGTGATCTTTAGCGACTCATAAAGCACCCTGAGTGCTCTCTGGGTATTGAAATCTCCACACACAAAGGCTTACGTTATCCTGAACAAGTGGGAATTGCCAGGAATTAGGGGACCAAAGAGTCCACTAGGACTGGTTGAGCAGCCAATCATTTGACTTTTCCTCACACTAACTACATTTTAGGAATCAGGGCAGCCTTCCGGGCTTCTTGGCAAAGAAGAGGGGAACCTAAAGTTGCATGGCATTGCACTGCGACTGTTCCCATGGGCCTACCTCCCAATGCTGTAACAGGTTCAGGTCGGTGTCTGTCATCTCTGAATTGGGCCAACTTGTTGAATACACTGCTGTTTAATTGAGCGCTCCCCTGCACTTGCAATTACAGCAACTTGTACCCAAGTAGATAGTAGGTGGGAGATAATATATAAAAGCAAAAAATTGGTTATCATGATGAAGGAAACCTTCATTTTGAAAATCTCATGGCATAGCTGATATCTGTAGTGGGTTTCTCCAATGCTCTTTCTAATGTTTTTTCCCAATCAGTTTACTTTTATAGGTCCCCTCACCTATTTTTATTTTTAGGTGTTTATATTGCATATCAAATTAGTTTAGGTTAGGTGAAGATGGTTTGTTCCATAAATAAACCCAAACTAGCATAAGACTAAATAGCATTTAAATTACAAACACCAAAAATCAAAATATTTGAGGAGACTTAAAACTCAAATAATCCCATTTTCTTTGCTATTTATTTACCTAGGCTAACTTACAACCCTACCCTTTGTGTTCCTTGGGCTTAATTATGATTGTCTTTCTGTTTCTTTCTCATCTTTGGTCTTCTCATTTTTTTGCAAGACTATTTTCTTCTTTTCATATTTTATTGTTAATTTGGTCTTCTCATCTTTTTGCAACACATTTTTTTTTCATATTTTATGTTAACTGAATCATTTTCAACTTTTTCATTACACCTTATAATTTGGGAGGAACTTGTATATAGATATAGTTTTTCTTATGATAAAAGTAAGTTAATTTTCTTTGGACAGGTACTTAGTGAGCCTGGTAATATTTCGACCCTCCTTCTCCTGTCAACGCATTCTTTCTATTGCTACAAGGACTCTGGCATTCTCAGATTTGTAAAGAAACTTGAGTACAATCCATCATGTTTTACAGCTTTCCATCATGGTATGATTTATGTTTTGTGCTTCCTGCATTTGGTGAGAGAATAAGAACTAAGCCATGATATCAGCTGCACCCTGTGAAAGATGACTAAGTATGACTACTTATTTATAAAGTGGACTAATTGGGGCTGGATATCCTCCACTCATATGCAATAATCCCATAAAGACATTCTATTTGACTTGTTAGTCTATTATGCACACTGTTTTCTTCCAAGACATGTGTATTATTCTCTTTCTCCCCTCTTATATGCTGTCAGCTGTATATCATTGAAAGGGATTTATATCCCCCATAGCCATCTTTGAAGCCAGCTGAGTGCAGCATTGGGTACCTGCTTTCTCATATGCCCATCCCTTGAATGTGTTATATGACCTGAAACCTTGAACATTGATGCATGGCAATCGCCTGAGCTACAATGGTTTTGATAGGGATGTTTTTTCACTGCTGCCTATTCCATGGGCATTTTTTGTATGCACATATTTGAAAAATGAGTGTGAACTAAAGCTGTTTATTTTACCCAGAGAAATCAATTATCATATGTATTGCAAGTCACACCCGGAACATCCTCATTTACAAAGAGACTGAGTTGAAATGGGCATCCCAAGTTCCATTTGTGCCTGTTGCTATGGAGAGGAGTGATTTCAAGGCAAGTGTTACACTCGAGTCATGGTTTTTGGTAGAGATTGGCACTCATGTTCAGCTCTCATTTTGATTGTCTGTTTTGGGTCATATTTACTCATTTTTCTTGGGAGGTTTTTGTATTAGAAACTGTTTGTCAAATATGATGAGATATTATTGAACATTCAACAAAGTTCCTTTGCCCTGCCATATCCATTATTTTGTTGAGTAAAACTTTTTAACTTTTTATTAGGTTATTACCATGAAGCTTTCCGCATTTTCCTCCCTCTTATGGCAACTAATTCCATTTTTCACTGTTTTCTCCCAAATTCTATTTACCTCCTTTATTTTATCTTATACCATTGCTGTATGCCAACATTTAGGGAGCATCATGGTTTTAAATAAATACTACTATTTTGAATTACCTTTCTTTTTCATACACCTGAGAGTGTTGCTGGTCCTCCTAGTCCAGAATGGTCTGATAGTTTCCTATTTAAGTGGACTACATTTTATATACCATTAGTATGTATTAAGTGCAGCTGTTGTGGCATAACTCTTGGTCATTATCATTTTTTGACTGGCTAAAAATTTTCAAGGTCTACCTTCTGTTTTATTTAACACAAAAGCAATTAGTGGTATTAAAACTGGGACCTTATTTTCTATATGTTTTTACTGTCGGTCATTCTAACACTACTGTCTGTCTGCGTGGCAAGAAAAATACACATACTTTCTTCTGATGCATTGTAAAAGGTGACTAAACCAAAATGTTATCTGTATGTGTGGTAGGAGGAATGCCAATACTGCCCTCCAGCAAGTGTCATAAAATGTCACTTATCCTGGATATGAGGGTGCTGGCCTATGAAGCTATGCCCCTGAAAGCTTATTCAATGATAGTAATTCGCTGGGTTGTTTTATACCCCATCCAATCAGGCCAGTTGATCCATATCTGAGTGAATATGTGATGTGGAAGAGAGGAGAGTGGTAGTCAATATCTTTAAAAAAGGGCAAATGCAGAGGCTTGCTCTATATGCGACAAAAATGAAAGGGAATGAAGAGTTTGTGAAAATGGAGTACAATCATGGTGGTAGGAATAAAGAGGGCATGTCACTGCCTTTGAGTGAGGAGTGGCACGATGCAATGGTTGGGTATGAATGTGTAAGCTTGAGAATTATGTGGGTCAAGTTAAGATTTGCAAGGATGAAACTGTGCATGGTTGTATTGTATTAACTCTGTAATGATATATAAGTAAGGCAGAGAGTGGAAGAATGCCCTAATAGTGCTGTTGTATGTATAAATGTAAAGGAGACAAAAGTAAATTCAAGACCTATAGGGGAATAAATCTGTTGTGTTGTAGATGAGGTGTATTGAAAAATTATGATTGAGCATATAAGAAAGATAACCGAGGCAATGAAGAAGGGTTGTTTACAGCTTGTAAGTGGGGTTGTGGCTCAGGTATTTGCCCTGATATAGTCAGCTGAAAAAAACAAGGAATGGAGTGTAAAGTATATTTAAAATTCATGGATCTGGATAAAGCTTATAAATAGAGAATCATTATGGCAGGTGCTAAGAATGTATGGAGTGAGTGGTAAGCTATTGGACGGTGTGAAGAGTATTTATGTTGGAAGTAAGGGTGCATTAGTGTGAAAGATAGCTGGAGTGAGTGGTTCGATATATGTAGGAGTGTAGTACTAGTGGTAGTGGTTCACCAACCTGCCTTTATCCAGGTGGAAAAAGATATGTTAGTATGATAATCACTGGTGAACCTGAGGAGACCAGAAGCCAGTCCTCTTTTGGGGATAGGTGTCAGGAAGTATTATGCTTTGACACCAAACAGTGTTCAGGTTGAACCTTGTTGCCCTGGGGCAGAGAGACATGTTCCATGTTAAAGATATGTGGATATAAATACCCATCGGCAGGATTCCTTGTAACAGAGAGAGTGTGTGTGTTATGCTGCGAAGACGGAAGAAATCAGTGTTGTAATTGGTTATGTGTGCGATGAGAAGTGTAAGATCTACCCACCCGAATACAGGGGTGAGCACAGCGCCGCCATCAAGTGGCAGCCAGATCTCAACCTGACGTTTGTGTCCGCTCTTGCAGGGATCGAACCTCAGTACCGCGACGTTGGTGGACCAACGCTGTATCCATTCAGCTAGCAAGAACTCTCTATGTAGGAGTGTAAAAGAAAGTTGTGTGGTATTGACATGGCTGTTTAATGTCTTTATGGATGAAGTACCGAGAGAAGTATAGGAATGTGGGAAAGGGGTGTGTAAGATTGATGTGGAATCGTGAGGGATTGGTCTTTGGTGTGGCTTAGAGTGAGAGGAATTAGGAAATGTTGATTGTAGCTTTTGACCAAGTGTGCAAGAGTAGTCTAAAAGTAAATGCATAATGGTATTTGTGGGTGAGAATATGGCGGTGTGTCTGTGGTGTCTCCTTTGAACAAGTGTGAAGGCTTAAGTAGGTAGGATGCATTGTAAATGAGTGGTACTTATGAAGTGGATCGCAAACACGGTTTTAAAGGGCGATTACAGCATTAGTGAATGCTGAAGGGTTGAATGTGGAATATGCCAGGAAGCTGCATGAGAGTATGCTCACACCAATTTTTGTGTATGGGAGAGTGTAACTATGCTATGGAAGAAGAAAGGAAGATCTTGATTGAAAAAAAGTGAAAATAGACAACTCGAAATCGATGCTTGGTGTGCAAAGGGTAGATAGTGGGAATGACTGAGTAAGAGATTTTTATAGCGGAAATAAGATTGTGAGTGAAAGTGTTCTGGGGTGTTATTCATGGGCATGGAAGAAGAATGAATGGAAATTGACTAGTAAAAAGAATATTCAAGAGTGAATGTCAGGGTGTGAGAAGGTTTGGAAGACTTTGTAAATGATGCATTGATTATGTGAAGGAGTGTTTGAGAAAGAAAGGACTGAGCGAGGAGGAAGGGGATGGAAGAGTTTTATCGAGTTGGTTTGTGAGATGGTACAGCAGATAGCACCCCATGAAGGGCCAATTTGGCATGGACACATGGGTCGGTAACCTTGTACTTAATAGGAGATAAATGGGGTTGGGTTGCTTTTAGTGACTGAAGCACACCACCCGACTTTGTGTGGAGCTGGTCAATGTTGAAGTCTTAAAGGTTATGTACATTCTTTTTCCTTGCCAGAGGTAGTCCTGAATCAGGTTGACATTGTGGCTGCTACTTCAGTCCCTGTAGAAGGTGGGCCTCCCCGTTCCCCTTAATTGTTTGAGGCATTTATAGTGGTCGCCAAAATGGTTCATTAGAATAAAAAAATCCTCTTATAACCAAACCAAGAGTTTGAATCGCATGTTACACCTTGGGTCGCATTTTCGCTTAAGCAACAGACAATCAAAAATTTACTGTAAAATAAACATGCCAAAATACACATTTTCACTTCCCTTTACCTCACCTCTTTCCTTACAAGCCTCTTTAAAAAAAACATGGCAGAGCCACCCAAAACATATTTTCACTTCACTTTGCCTCGCCTCTTTAAAAACCTCCTGACAGAGGGGACCAGATTTGCACTTAGTAAAAGGTGGGCTGTTATGGACCCGGTCTGGTCATGCCAGAGTGGCATTGATGCATGCTGACCCCACTTTCTGAGAAAGTGATGGAAGATAAAGGATAATTTTTGACTACATAATAACAATCCACCCAATGTGGTGATTATTACCTTACTCTTTATATCGCATGCAAAGGAATTCCAACTCTTACTTCGAGTCCTGTGCTCTTTGTATGAACTCGTTCCTTGGGGTTAATGACCCCCTACCCCTTGCGCCTCATGTTTGTCAGATTAATGAGGAGGTTTGCTATTGCATTTTTTATTATCGAATCTTTTTGACTTATTCTTCTATTCTCATTTGTCTATCCATTCCATCTTTGTAAACCATTTGAAAATAGCCTCGTTAGTTGTACCAGTTCGCTTTTTCACAATTAAAAAAAAATGTCTTTTTATGCAGGGGATCGAAGGAGCCCTTGTTCTCCTTGGAGATGCGGGTCAGACCCATGTTTGTTATCTTGGCACTGACCCTTCCCTCTTTGTGGCCCCTCCTACCGAAACCAGGGATATTAACTATGACCAGACTGACCGGGAAATGAGCAGACTTAACAAAATAATCCGAGGCTCCACCAAAGACACAGGTAAAGTCCAAATTAAGATGGGATTTGGGGTGAGGTGGTATATTCTTCTAAAAAAATAAACCAAGGTGTGTAATATTGTCAACATCCTTCTGATTGGGAAATTTAAATACCACCACACAGTATTGAATGTATGTCCTTACACGATTTCTTTTTCTTTATTTTTTTGGAGAGAGAGAGCCCATTTGGCAACTGCCTACTAGGGCCTAACACGATTGAAATGTGAAGAGACGCTAAGAGTGAGAACCCACTCGTCTCTATCATCATCCTACTAATGCATTCATTAACTTGAATTAATGTGAATTTCCAAATGATCCTCGCCCGCCCTTACTGTTGAGGCAGATGAGGTACTTCACCGCAGCAGTACTCTGACCAGTGGAGGGGCTCCCCGTTATCCATTTGATTGTATAAAAGGGTTTTTCCCTTTGCCATCTTCGGATCTGCACCCTAGGCAGCTCCATTTCTGTAACAGTGTGCCCCCTTCTCATCTCAGGAGTTCCTGCAAAAATCTTTTAGAGGAGAAGGTGTTCCCCCTTCTTCATTACCGGCGCGGTCGTGGGTTTCTCCCTAACTCTTGTTGTAGAGTTACCCCCGGCCGCCTCTCCATTTGGGGCGGGTTCCCCTTTGTTTTCTCAGGGGCACGGCAAGACAGGACGCTCCGCTTCAGTTTTCCCTACCTCACCCCCGTTGGATTCAGGCGAACCACCATATCCCCCCTTAGAGCGGTAAGAGGCGGCGGCTCTCCTGGGCCTTGCCGCGAGATGTTGAGCCGAGGTTTGGCACTTTGATAGAAGCCGGCATTCCCGCTCCTTTTTCCTAATGGAGGTTTTCCTAATGGAGTCATGATCCTGGAGGTGCCCACGCCTCAGATGGTAGCGTCTTCCTCGGGGACGAACCTGAGTTCGGTGCCAGTCACCGACCGTTAGTCCGTCCTGGCGCAATGTTATCCTCAGGCAGCACGGGCCCCGCCTGGTTTCCCCTTGCCGGGTAAGATCTCTTCCATTTCGAAGAAGGAGCTGGCCGAGCCGTTTCGGCAAGCGACAACACTAAGAACGGCTCGTCTAGTCCCGAGGTGCCCTTGGGCGGGGAGGCCCACACAAAGACCAAATTGCCAGGGAGTGTGACCACCGCACTCTACCATGAATTTTGTGAAAGGGATGGTTTATACGTGGAAACTCGTGTACTACTTAGAAGACCGCCGAAGAGCTAGCTGAACAGGGAGTGGTCAAAATCGAATGTGTGATGAGAAAACAGGGAGGGACCATGAGACCCACCCCTACACTCTTCGTCACGCTCGGCTGTGACCAGCTCCCTGAGTCAGTGCGTGCCGGTTGGTATCGCTACCACGTGAAATGTTTCGTGCCATCGCTTCCGCCATACGAATCACTCCTATAGACGTGCAAAGTGGGGTTTAATCTAAGTATGTATAAGTTGCTCCAAGGCCGTACCCGATAAGTCCTTATCGTGTAAGGCCAAGTGTGTCGATTGCGGAGAGCCACACCGTGTTCCTCATTAATGTGGGGCGTATCTCCTGGAGAAGGAAATCCTGGCCGTTCAATATGTGGAGAGTCGCATTTCGCGAGGTTAAGGATGGTCATGGCGCGCCCAGCGCTGCTTCTGACTACTTATGACTCATTTTTTTTAAAAAGTCACCCTCTGCTCCCGTCCCGTCATTCGTACGAGCACGGTCGCTTCCGCGCACATTCGGAACCCTTCTGCCGGTTCTACCCCCCACCCCACCCCTAGCACTCCCCTGGTATAATTTGCAGCACAAATGTTTCGCACCCAACCTCAGCTAAAACCAGGGCTCCCCCAGCGTGAGCGTTTTCCTTAAGGCGAAATGGTCGTGTGCTTCCACCGAATCGTTAGACTCACAGGAAGCAAATCTCCTAAAGGTGCCCGTGAGGCCGTCCTTCCGCGGTTCCTAAAGCTCTTCCCTGAAAAGATACAGCACCAAAGGAGCTTCGACTACTACCCGCCCACCCAATCCTCTACTGGGTGGCTCAGAGGCGTTGAATCCTCCAAAGGAGGTGAATCCCGACTCAGAAGCCAAAGGTTCCGAAGCGGAGGGAGGAAAAGACTCCTAACAAGCCCAACCTCCCCCGATAAGTCCTCGAAGGCGACAGCGCCTTCATCGCATTGTTCGGCCAACACCCTCCGTAGTTCTGCCTCCGAGCAATGTACGGCCATTTCCATGAGGCTCTTATTTTCGAAGAGAGCCCGTGCATTTCCGCCGTGCCAACTGAGAGGAGCTGCGGAACATCGTCTTCTTACGTTTCCCGTTAGTTATTTTTTGGCTGGAGACCATGATGGGCGCTTACCTCCTGCTCACCGTCCCGGAGCATAAAGGATTTGTGACTCTACCACCACTGGATTCGGTCGGGAAGGAGGATGCGCCATTTACACCAGGTATAGCAAGCACACTTTAATCTTTCCGTATATTCTAGTCAGTCGATCTCGACGCGGGGGATTTCCGACGCATCCGGTCCGAGGCCATTTCTTTTTCTTGGGATTTGAACGGTAGACACCCCTTCTGGGGGGACTACATTTTCAATCCAGGGGTCAGGTCCTTGCCGACCTGATGATAGGTGTTCTAAACGTGGATGAGCTTACGCATCACTGTCCGAGAAGCCCCCGTAAGGGGCGCGGCGATTTGCCATCCTGGCCGCCGTGCTGACGGGATCCAGCGCTCCGTCCGGCCCCAGCTTAGCCTCTCTTCCTTCCTTCAGATAGCCCGATTTCTCCCCTACCTCGTCGCTTTTCATACAACCTCTCCCACAACTTTCTCTGGTCAGCCTCTAATTTCACAGGGTAGAATGCTGACCTTCTTCTCAAGCCAACCACCCCGGATCGGGGCTGAGGGGGGGAGGGGACATTGTTCCCTAACCCCTCAGCTCCGGTTCGGGATGGGGTTTTTTTAACAACCTGCTTCATCCCCACCCACATCTTCCTCACATCCCTTTTCCTCTCCTCTTCACAACCTATATTTTTTACGCCGTGTCCAAGGTGGAGCCGCCATGCCGAAGGACTGCCAGGCCACCAGGCGGGAGGGGTGGTCCCGAATGGCGGCGCCTGGCTCTGCCGGGCTTGTAAGCACCTCTCGCAGTGCGGGCAACTGCGAGAGGTGATGAGCTATTGCGTCCCGTAATCAAAAGAGGGTCACCATGCCCATGTATGAAAAAAAACAAAAACCCCAACCCCCAACTTCCCCAAAAACATCTACGGAGCCGCCCTCGGGCAGCTCCACCGAGAAAATGGAGGTCCCCCCCCTTGTGCTTGCGCAAGGGACCCTCCATAATTCTTTAACCGGAGAGGAGGCTTACTCCTCTCCTACGCCTACGGGTGTAGGGGACTCCCCCTCACCCCCTTCTCTGGAGGTGCTTTCGGGCACCTCCCTATCTCCAGCGGCAGTCCCTCCTTTGCTTTCTAAGGGGACTGCCAAGAAAGCCAGCAGGCAGCCCATTGCCGACCGCCCCTCGTGCAAGCGGCTCGGTAGGGCAAACCCCCTTAGGGGGGAGAGGGAAGCCAGGCCCCTTCGGTCGCTTCCCTCAAAAGACCTGCTGGCAAGAATTTTGAACCTTGCTGGGGTCAAGGCCTGTGCCTCCCCACACCACCTGACTAGTGACAATACTGCCAAGGGGACCTGCGATGTCCTGGGAGGGGATGGCCAACTGGAGGCCCCTCCTGTGATAGACATGGTCCTTGAGGAGACCCAGCCCCAGACGGTAGGGCCTTCCATGGGGGGGAATTCGGGCTCGGCGCCAAGCACCGAACCCGAATCCGCCCCTATGCAAGGTCCTCCTCAAATGGCTGAGGGCTCCGAGGCAGTAGAAGGAGGGGAGGGATCTCCTCCGACAGGTGCCCCTACGACAACCAGGACCTTCTCCATTTCGGAGAGGGACCTGGCTGAGGCTGGTCCATCTGGCCTGGGGACTTCTGCCGGCGGAGGTGAAAAGCGGGTTCATTCCCCGCCCTCCTCTCCTAAAAAGAAAAAGACTAAAAAGACTCAAAAGACGAAGAAGACTCGGGGCTCCTCTCCATCCGCGGGGGCTGCGGGGACGGATGGGTCTGCTGCCACTTTGGTAGGCGACCAAGCCAAGATCGGCACATCCGGCCCCTCTACCCCCTCGTGTGCGGAGCCCATGACTACGACTAAGACCAAGAATGCACAGGGCGGAGCCTCGATGACATCGGGGCCCCTGATTCAGAGGTTACCTGGCGTTTTCGAGCCCGCTGGCTTCAAACGCTTCCTCGTTATTCGCTCCACTGATGGCACCATGTTGTCCAAGGGCAACATGATCCATCAGAGGAGAGGATTAGCTAGTGCAATTGGTAGAGAGCCGAAGGTAACCCGTTTCTCGGACGGGAGCCTTCTGGCGAATGCGGCGAATCCCGCCGAGGCGGCCAAGATAAGTGCTCTTCGGACACTTCATGGCACCCCGGTGAGTGTGACGCCGCACTCTACCATGAACTTTGTGAAAGGAGTAGTTTATGCGAGGGAACTCGTTGACTACTCCATTGAGGACATCACCCTAGAGCTGGCCGACCATGGGGCGGTCAAGGTCGAACGTGTGATGAGAAAACAGGGAGGGGCCTCGAGACCCACCCCTACACTCTTCGTCACGTTCGACTGTGACAAGCTCCCTGAGTCGGTGCGTGCCGGTTGGTACCGCTACCGCGTGAAGGCATTCGTGCCACTGCCGCGGCGGTGCTATTACTGCCACCGCTTCGGCCATACGAATCGATCATGTAGACGTGCAAAATCGGGGTCACCCGAAGTCTGTGTAAATTGCTCCAAGGTCGCACACGATAAGTCCAAATCGTGTGTGGCCAAGTGTGTCAATTGCGGAGAGCCGCACCCTGCTTCTTCGAAGCAATGTGGTGCATATCTCCTTGAGAAAGAAATCCTGGCCGTTCAGGCCCAGGATCGACTCTCATTCCGCGAGGCAAAGGACTTGGTCCTGGCGCGCCCGGCTCTGCCTGGGACGTCATATGCCTCAATAGTTAGAAAGGCACCCTCTGCTCCTGGCCCATCCAGGCCAACGAGCACGGTTGTTTCCGCGCCCATTCGGAGCCCTTCTGTGGGCTCTACCCAACCTGGGCGCTCCCCTGGTAAAGCTGGCGGCAAAAAGGGTTCATACCCTGCCCCGGCTAAAACCAGGGCTCCCCCCTCTTCCCCCAGCGTGACCGTTTCGCGTAAAGCGAAACGGCCACGCGCCTCCACCGAGTCGTTAGACTCACAGGAGGCAACACCCCTGAAGATGGTCGCTAGGCCATCTTCCGGGGTTCCTAAAGCTGTTCCCCGAAAGGAGGACAGCAACAAAGGAGCTTCGGCCCCTTTGCCCACGCCCCGAGGTGGAGCGAGTGGCTCGGAGACGGTGGTTCCTCGAAAAGAGGGCCCCCCGCCTCCGAAGCCGCAACGCCCGCCTAAAGTTTCGAGGCGGAGGGAGGAAAAGACTCGCATGGCGAGCCCAACCTCCCCCAATAAGTCCTCGAAGGCGACAGCGCCTTCAGCGCTTTGTCCGGCCAACAGCGCCCGGGGTTCTGCCCCCGGGAAGCGTACGACCATTCCCGTGAGGGTCTTCAATTCGAGGAGGGCCCCCGCGTCTCCTCCGAGCTAGGCCTGGAGGGCATATTCCTTCAATGGAATTGCCGTGGACTCCGGGCCAACTGGGAGGAGCTGCGGAGGCTCGCCTCATCCCGTTCCCCGTTAGCTATTTTTTTGCAGGAGACCATGCTAGGCGCGTGCCCCCTGCCTGCCCTCCCGGGGTATAAGGGTCTTGCGACCCAACCACCGCGGGACGGCCGGGCTGGGGGATGCGCGGTTTACACCCGGCATGATGTCTCCGTTCTTCCTTTCTCTTTAGATACCTCCTTTCAGGCAGTGGCTGTGCAGCTGCACCTGGATAGGAGGTATACTATCATTTCTGCGTACATTCCACCGTCAGCTGACTTCGACGCGGGGGACTTTCGCCGCGTCGTGGCACGGTTGCCGAGGCCCTATCTCTTGCTTGGAGATCTGAACGGCAGGCATCCTCTCTGGGGAGATTACACCATAAATCCCAGGGGACAAGTCCTTGCCGATCTGATCGAAGAGCTTGAGATGGGTGTCCTAAACGTGGATGAGTTTACGCATCACTGTCCGAGAACCGCTTCATTTTCTTGCCTTGACCTATCTTTGTGCTCTTCGGATGCACAGCCTGATTTTGATTGGGGGGTGGTCGATGACCTCCATGGTAGTGATCACTTTCCCATTCAAATATCATTTTCAGGGCAACTGCCGCCTGAGAGACCACCTCGGTGGTGCTTGGCGCGGGCGCGGTGGCCTGCATTTCAGGAAATGACTGAATTCTCTATCTCAGTCAAGGAGTTTAGGTCGGTAGATGAGGCCGTCGAGTTCTTCTCCGGCAACCTCATCGCCGTGGGCCTGACTACTATTCCTAGGACGTCTGGCCGTTTTGCACGCCGACCACTCCCATGGTGGTCGGCCGAGTGTGAGACGGCCCTCAAACAGAAGCGTTATGCCTACATGCGCTATAAGCGCCGCCCGAACGATTTCACCGTCGCTGAATTTCGTCGGGCTAGGGCTAGGTTCCGGTATATTTCGAAGCACGCCCGCCGCTCTTCTTGGCGGGCATACGTGTCTTCACTTAACGGGAAGACCCCTTTAGCTGAGGTGTGGAAGCGAGTCAAAAGGATTCGGGGCAAGTTCTCGCAGGACCCCCCTCCCGTTCTCCAGGAGAATGGGACCGCAATCTCGGACCCCGCGTCCGTGGCGGAATCCTTAGCGACCGCTTTTTCCGCATTCTCTAGCCGTGATGCTGCTCCGCCAGCATTCAATGCACGTCGTGATGTCGCGGAAGGCCGCCGGCTGGACTTTACCTCCAGAGGCGGAGAACCCTTCAACGACAAGTTTACTGTGAGTGAGTTGCGTTCCGCTCTCGCTTCGTGCGCGGACACCGCCCATGGTCCGGACGATGTCCCGTACGCCATGCTTCGACACCTGGGTGAGCGAGGCATGGCCTTTCTATTAGATTTGTTCAACAGGATCTGGGTGGAAGGTCTCCTCCCAGACTCCTGGCGAATCGCTACTGTGCTCGCCTTTCGCAAGCCGGGGAGAGATCACTCTACTCCGACCGGTTTCCGCCCAATCTCTCTAACCTCTTGCGTGTGCAAGTTGATGGAGAAATTGGTAAATGTTAGATTAGCCTATTTCCTGGACAGCGGAGGCCATCTGTCTTCTGCACAGTGCGGCTTCCGTAAGTTCCACTCCACGTCGGATGCTCTGCTCCGACTGGAAAATGCCGTCTGCGAGGCTTTCCTTCGTAGACAGCACTACGCCACGGTGTTTTTTGATCTGGAGAAAGCCTATGATACCGCATGGCGATACGGTATCATGGAGACTCTCCACACGATGGGGGCGAGGGGACGCCTCCCAATGTTTATATCTGAATTTTTGCGAGATCGTCGATTCCGCGTACGGGTGGGGGGAGCCCTCTCCGGCCCAAAGGAGCAGGAAGAGGGTGTCCCGCAGGGAAGTGTCCTCAGTGTCACACTCTTTGCCCTGAGCATCAACGGCATCACCTCGGTGCTGCCGGAAGATGTTCTCGCTACGCTCTACGTGGACGACCTTTCGATCTCTTTTGGCGCGGCCCAGATGCCGACTCCAACAGGCATTGAACCGCGTCTCTCGCTATGCCGAAGCGCACAGGTTTCGGTTTTCTTTGGCCAAGACTAAGGTGGTGCACTTCTGCCGCCATCCACGGCTTCACCCCGACCCAGATTTGTTTCTTAATGGGGTGCGCCTGGATGTGGTTGAGTCGCACCGTTTCCTTGGTCTTGTATTCGACCGACGCCTCACCTGGGAGGCTCACATTCGCAGCCTTAGGGTCTCTTGTACCCGCGCCATGGACATTCTCCGTTCCGTGACGTTCAGCGCTTGGGGCGCTGATAGGGCTACCGCCTTACTTTTTTATCGATCCTTTGTTCGCTCGAAGCTCGACTACGGATGCGAGTTTTATGCATCCGCAGCCGAGCGTTTATTGCGGAAGGTGGATTCGATCCACCACACCGGCCTTCGCCTTGCGACCGGTGCCTTCCGCACTTCCCCCATTGAGAGCCTGTTGGTCGATGCTGGGGAGATGCCACTCGCTCTGCGCCGCGTGCAGTGCATCACTCGCCTGTACGCGCGAGCCCGGCGCCTCCCCCAGTCGCCAACAGCTCTCACTGCATCCGCAGCTGATCTCGATGGTGCCTATGCCGCCGAGAGACGCCAGTCATACCCTAAGCCCTTTGGGTTTAGGGCCAGGAAACTCCTTCGAGAGGTAGATATAGCTCTCGGGCCGGTGGCGCCCCTGGTTCTGCCCAGGACGCCACCCTGGAGGGTACCACATTTGGCTATTTGTCGCCACGCCTCTGCTCCCAAAGCTTGTACTGCGCCGGGAGTATTGCGTTCGATCTTTTTGGAGCACACATCGTGTCACGCTGGTACCGTGCCAGTGTATACGGATGGCTCCAAGTCCCAAGAGGGGGTCGGCTTCCACGCCGTATCCCCTCTGTTTGAAGTCAGCGGGGCTCTACCAGGCGCTGCGTCTGTCTTCACGGCCGAGCTGGTGGCAATACACCACTCGGTACGGGAGATTACGCGACGTGCCCGGTTCGGAGACCGGATTGTGATTTATAGCGACTCACAAAGCGCCCTGAGTGCTCTCGGGGCATTGGAATCTCCGCATCCCCTGGTTCGCGATATCCGTGACGCCACGGTTTTGGCGAGCCGGGCAGATGTCGAGATTATCTTCTGCTGGGTTCCTGGACATGTAGGAATTGCGGGGAATGAGCGCGCCGATGAGGGCGCCAAAGAGTCCGCGAGGACTCTGCGACCGGACCAGCGTTTCGCTCTTCCTCACACCGACTACATGGCAGGAATACGGGCAGCTCTTCGGACTGCTTGGCAAAGAAGATGGGAGACGGTCGAGGGGAACTTAAAGTTGCGTGCCATTGCGCCGCGACTGTGCCCATGGACCTATCCCCCAATGCCGCGGCGGCTTCAGGTTGCTTTCTGTCGTCTTCGAATCGGACACACTCGTGTGACGCTTCGTTACTTGGTGGAGCGCTCGCATGTGCCCTATTGCAACGACTGCGTCGTCCCCCAGACTGTTCGGCATATTCTTGTCGAATGTCCCAGTCTGGGTGATCTTCGCGCACGATACCTGTCTCGGTACCGGGATGGGCGGGGTCGCTACCGCCTGTCCCTTGTACTCGGGACGAGTGCGTGCACCATGACTGGTGGACTTATTGACTTTTGGGGGGAGGCCGGCCTTCTCCCCTTTATTTAAGGTTCCTTTTTTTGTTATTGTTTTGTTTTAGATTGCACTCTCCTGCACCGGGGTGAGGGGGACCTCCCCCCGCTGCCGGAGATTGCTTCGATTGTTAAGTTTTTCAAATTTATATTGATTGTTAAGTTTTCATATTTTAACTTTAAAGTAGCCTAATTCTAGGCTGTCGTGTTTTTCGGCGACTTATGCCCAAGTGGGTAGTTGCCAGATGGGCTCTATAAAAAAAAAAAAAAAAAAATGTCCGAGAAGCGCTTCATTTTCCTGCCTTGATCTATCCCTGTCTCTCTGGATGCACATCCTGATTTTGCCTGGGAGGTGGTCACCTTCTCATTCAACTACTGGGCTACCACTGCCTGAAAAACTACCCGGTGGTGCTTGGAACGGGCGCGTTGGTCTGTATGTCAGGAAGTGACTATCTGTCCCAGTTAAGTAGTTTAGGTCCGTGGATGAGGGAGGCTTTTAAGGTCCCCAGCAACCTCTTCGCCTTGCGCCTAACTAATATTCTTTGAACGTCTAGTCATTATGCTCGCCGGCCGTTTCCCTTGGTGGTCGGTTGACTGTAAGACGGCCTTCAGAAAGAATCATTATGCCTAAATACGCTAAGCGCCGCCCAAACTACTTCACTGTCGCTGAATCTCATCTAGCTAGGGCTAGGTTCCAGTATGTCTTTTACTACACCCGACGCTCTTCCTGGCGGGCATACGTGTCGTCACTTAACGGGAAGACTCCCTCTTTCAGAGGTTCTCCATGAGAACGGGGACGCAATCTCGCAACCCGCATCCGTGGCCAAATCTTTTGCCACTGCATTCTCCACATTTTCTAGCCTTGATGGTGCTTTACCATCATTCATTTCCCTTCATAAAGTCGATGAAGGCCAACAGCAGATATACGCTTGCGTTCCGCTCTCGCTTCGTGCGCGGACACCGCACCTTCTCCGAGCGATGGCCCATAGGCCATGCTTCGATACCTAAGTGAGCAATACATGACCTTTCTGCAGGCTATGTTTAACAGGATCTAGACAGAGGGTACCCTCCCAGACTCCTGGCGAATGGCTACTTTGCTCGATTTTAGCAAATCGGGGAGACATCACTAGCCCAGCAGGTTTCTAAAGTAGAAGAGAGCCTTAGGGTCTCTTGGACTCGTGTGTGCAAGTTGGAAAAATTTCTAAATGTAAGAGTAGCCTTTCCTGGATAGCGGAAGCCACCTAATTTCCGCACAGTGCAGCTTCCGCAAGTTCCACTCCACTTTGTATGCTTTGCTCTGGCTAGAAAATGCTGTCTGCGAGGCCTTCCTTCATAGACAGCACTACACCACGGTGCTTTTCGAGCTGGAGAAGGCCTCTGACACCGCATGGCGATACGATATCATGAGACTTTTCACACAATAGGTGCGAGAGGAAGTTTCCAAATGTCATATTTAAATTTCTACGATATTGTCGATTCCGCATAAGGGTGGGGCTAGCCCTCTCTCGCCCTTAGGGAAGGAAGAGGGTAACTTGCAGTTAAGTCTCCAGTATCACTCTTCGCCCTAAGCATCAGCGATATCACCTCGGTGCTGCTATGGACGCTCTACATGGACAACCTTTCGATCTCATCTGGTGTGGCCCAGATGCCAACTATGGAGCCTCTACTGAAACAAGCATTGAACGGCCTCTCTCGCTATGTTGAAGCGCATAGGTTTCGTTTTGAGTGTCGAAGACTAAGATATTGCACTTCTCTCACCATCCATGGCCCCAGTCCGACCCGGAGTTGTTCCTAAACGGGGCTCGCCTGGAAGTGCTGGACTCGCATTGTTTCTTTGTTCTTGTTTTTAACCGCCTCCTCACCAGGGAGGCTCATATTCGCAGCCTAAGGGTTTCTTGTACTTGCATTAAAAACATTCGTTCCGTGACCGTCATCACTTAGGGTGAGGGTAGCTCTACCGCTCTCCTGTTTTATCGTTTCTTTGTTCGCTCAAAGCTTGTCTACACATGCGAATTTTACGTATCCCCCGCTGAGCGCGAATTGCGGGAGGTAGACGCGATATGCCATACCGGTCTCCTGGTGACCGGTGTTTTCCGCATGTCCCTTATTAAGAGCTTGCTTGTCGATGCAGTGTGAAGTGCATTATGCACTATTACGCGTGGGCCCGGCGCTTCCCTCAATCGCCAACGGCTCTCATTGCTTCCGACATCGATCTCGATAGTGCCTATGCCGTCGAGAGCTCGCTGTAGTTCTCGTGCCTGTGTCACCCTTCCCTTATGCCATGCCTCTGTTCCCCAAGCTTCCACATCGCCGGGGCATTGTAATCTCCCCCTGATTCGCGGTATCTGTGACGCTACGGTTGCCCGGAGCCGGATGGATGTTTTTGATTATCTTCTGCTGGGCTTCTGGACTTATAGGAATTGCAGGGAATGAGAGCGCCAAAGAGTTCGCGAGGACTAGGCATCCAGACCATCGTTTTGCTCTCCCTCATACTGACTACATGATAAAAATCGGTTCAATCCTCTGGGCTGCCTAACAATGAAGATGGGAGACGACCGACGTGAACTTAAAGTTGCTATCGTGTCACGATTGTTCCCGGGGACATACCCTAATACCTCGGCGGCTTAAGGTGTCCTGCGCTTCTCTTCACGGCGACTGCCACTCGCTCTGGATACCCGCCGTTTGGATCTAAGGTTAATGAGGAGGTCTTGACTGAGAAATAAATGAAATCTTAAATGAGTTCTGATCGGTGGTGAAACCCTTACCAAGTTCTTTTTATCGAGTGAGAGAACTGCAAATGTACAATTTGGAGTGCTGCGAGGGGTAGATGAAGTGATGAATGACTTGTAAAAGGTATTTTGCTGTGTGGGAGGGGTGTAACTGAAATTGTTCTGAGGTAGTGTGGTCATTTATGACAAATTTATTGAGATATACTTGCCCAAAGAATTTTTGAGAGTGGTTTGGTATGCAAAGGGTTGGAAGCTGGCTTAAAAGGGGAATAGATTGTGTGACTGAGTGTTTGAAATAGGCGTGATCGAGGAGCAAGTGTTTGATATTGTCTATAATAGATATCTATAGAGGTGTTTTGTGAAAGGACGGGGGGGGGGCTTCTCGAATTGCAAATAGACAAAATGATTGACGTCTTGTGCTTGATAGAGTATGAAGGGGTAAGAGAGGGCTAGTAGATTTAGTGTCCTTGATGCGCGCCGACGCAACTCTGGGAGAGTAATAAAAGTTGAGGATTGAAGATTTTGCCTCTTTTAGAGGAGTAAGATTGCTGTTGTAATTATGTTATGCTTGCGTGGTTTGTTGGTCGCTAATCACCTTTAGACATCCTTTTTATTTTCTCTCGATACTTTTCAGATTCTTTTTATGCTTCCTATGTATTGTATTGAGCCATGGCCACATCGAAGTATTAGGTTGCGTGGCAAAGATAAAAGTTATTATTATTGTAAGTTATTAAAGTCCCATCTCGTCCTATGAAGTGCCAATGACTAGGGCAAAAGAATGATCATGCTCTTAACCTTAATAGCCCATAAAGAGGTGTGATGTTGAAGGTAATATTAGCGGCGCTGATGTGCACCGATTCCACTGTGGAAAGGGTTTTGATTAAATTCCTTGCTTTTTCCTATTCTCGTCTTCCAGTAACCCATTCCTCTTCCTTCAAAAGGGAGCCTCATCAGTTTGAGCAAGGGTGACCGAGAGCTTTTCGTGGCCGCTGCTGTGAACCACCAGTTGGAGCCGTGGGTAGGACCCACTAAAGTTCGCGACCCCGATGCGGTTCCCTGCGCCACCGCAGTCATTCGCCTCACTACCCAATCTCCCGTCCAGACTGTAAGAATAAACATACACACTCATAAGCCGATTGGCGTCGCGCAGGACACTTTCGTCATGAACACCATCTGTAAGTACCGTCCGTTAAAGGGGTAGGGAGTATTTGATTTTTAGGATCACTGAATTCAATAATATTTTATCCCTACACTCAAGGAAGAGTGATACAACCCCATCTTTGTGTTATATATGCGATGTGTCCAGGGCGACAAAGTAATCGCGCACCTTTGCTTGAAATTGTTAAAAGACGCTGAGTTTTTCGGAAAGGCGTTGCTTTGTATAATAATTCCATGTGTAATCCATAAATGAGCTGGGATTACGTTGGGTACTTGTGGTCGTTTTTAATTGCTTTGACACATATGAATCCCCAAGCTTGAGGCATCAACTTCATGAAACTGATGGTCTTTATGTTTGGGCTGATAAAGAGGGCGTAGCCAATAAACATTTTCCCCATTACTCTTTTAATGACAATGAAATAGTTTTAAGTAAATTATTTGTTTATGTTTGTACATTTTTGCAGTTTTTAATATATTTATGATACTCTTATTCGATGTCAATAATAATAATAGGTATTTATAATGCGCCCTTCAGGGTTGTTAGCCCTCAAGTCACCATCGACTATACATAAACACGCTACAACAATGGCTTACACAAAATCATATGACAGTCTCCGCCCACAAATAATCAATGACAAGATTCAGCCAAGCTGCCAATGAATAAAAAATCAACCCCCAAGAACCACAATGAACGGACAAGTCCAACTTTTAAGTGAAACTTCTGCCCTCCGGTGAATCATACTTGATACTCACATGACCTTTGCTTTACATTTAACTAACATAGCAAACAGTCACAATGAAATTAAACATTCCCAAAGCATTAGCAAACATCACTTTTCATCAACAAAACCAGTCATTAATCATGCTATACAAACCATTCATACACACTGTAGCGGCGGAATCGCGATTCCCTGGCCAAAGATTCCCACCGCCCTGACAAGGTCCGCTCGGTGGTTCAAGAAGAGGGTATCGAGGAGAGAGAGTATTTTCTAAATTTAATTTACACACAAAAAAAAATGGAAATTAACCACAACCCCAGAAAACAAAAATGTAAATTTACCAATTTCCAAAATATTAACTATCTTTAACCACAACCAAAAGAGATATATATATATATATATATATATATATATATATATATATATATATATATATATATATATATATATATATATATATATATATATATATATATATATGTTTATATATATATATATATAGTGGGCCTTACAACTTTACCCTGGCCACACACACATCAAATAAGGAAATGTTTAGGGCTTCACAACCAGATTGCCCAGTGCCACCATGTGAGTCTGTCTAACTTTCTTCAGCTCTGGGAGCGCTATTACCGGTATGGGAGGGGGGGGGGGGAAAGGGAGGCAGGCCCACTTTCTTGAGGGAAGAGAGGTTCCTTTTTCTTAAGGGACTGGAAGTTCAACTTCAGCCAAGGCGAATGATTCGCACTCAAGGATGAGGAAGTGGTGGTTCCAGTCAGAGTGGAAAGTGCGAGGGCTCAGGCCCCAATCGATGCGTCCCTTTACTGCCACACCAGAGTCAAGATTGGCTTCAGCCGTCTCCAAAAGCCAGATGTCGGCGACAATCGGTACCACGGAACTATCTTCCGTCTAGGCGGCTCTTCCTTCCTCAGTCACAAACTTTACTTCCAAACTTTTACCTACACTTTCTAAAGAAAAATATATGCTGAAAGAATCCGCTTTGATAAAAGATTATTTTAAGTAAAGTACAATCTTTCAGCATATATTTTTCCCCATGCTTACAGACAAACTCACTTCCTCCCATGCCATAATACGTCCACTTCCGAGTCCACTTGTCGAAACTGTCACACCTTTTCTAGAAACATTCCAACTCATATTATCAACATCACACACAACTTTTGCATTCACCAAGGAAATTTGCGCACCCGTGTCAATCATTCCACAATAGCTCTTCCCATTCATAGTCAAGGTAACTTGCACTCTCTCTTCAAGTCCATGTTCACACATTATATTCAACACTTCGGTCTGTTCCACAAACACTTCTGCAGCATCCAAACCTTCATCTTCACTAACAGGAACAATTCCTTCGCAAACGTAGTCAATCTCTCTTCTTACATAATTCTTCTTCTCAATCAGCCAATTATAATGCACACCACTCAAACATTGCAGATGCAACTCACACCCATTCACTCGGTCTACACCTTTACCACGATACATCACTGGCTTCTCCACACCATAATGCACATATACTCTCACACCAAACAGCTTACTCACTATTGCTAACACTTCCTGAAACATCATCACTCCTGGCATACACATACTTCTCAACTCTTTTCTTAACCTACTTGAATTTTCCATTCCCAATTGCTCTGGTCTCTTACACGCTTCTTCCATAACCACCTTTCGTAATGCATTCACACTTTCTGGCACCTTTTCAAGCAATCCATCTTTCACCAAGTCTCGTAAACCATACAACACACTTTCGAACATAGAATCACCTCCACCCTTACATTTTCTTCCAACAACTACACCTGCTGGCAAATACTCAGGATTTATGCCTACAGTCTCGCTCTCATTCAAACTACATGGCAAACGTGACATCAAATCAGCAATCACATTCCTTTCACCTGGCAAATACTCAACCACAAAATCAAAATCACTCAAATCCTCTATCGTCCTTGCAAGCCTACTATCAACTAACCTCATACGCTGCAAATACACTAGTGGCTGGTGATCTGTTCTCACTACAAACCGTACTCCATACAGAAATGGTCGTAACGACTTGAGACAGAATCTTAACGCAGCCAGCTCTCTTTCAATCGTTGAATATGCACACTCTGCCACACTAAACGCCTTGGAAACATACGCAATTACTCGCTTTCTTTCAACCCCATTCACAACTTGATCTTGCATCAAACATCCACCCATCGAATGACCACTTGCATCCGTATACACTTCAAGCATCCCTGCATTTGTTCCATATGCTGGATACGCAAGTTCCACATCTTTTGCAACTTCCGCTTTTAACTTTTCAAACGCTGCATTCATAGAGTCATTCCACTTAATCACAGTACTCTTCTTTTTCCCAGTCCATACACTCAACGGTTTCATTACACCTGAACAATCTTTCATAAACTTTCTTCCAAACTCAACTAAACCAAGAAATCCATGCAACTCTCTCACTGTGGTAGGCTTAGGAAAATTCCTAACCTTTCCCACGAACTTCTCCGATTTACGCAATCCAACCGCACTCACCTTATGTCCTAAAAACTCAACTTCACTAGCAAACCATACACATTTAGACAACTTCACTTTCACACCAACCTCTTCCAACTTTCTTAAAACATCATTCACCAAGGTCATATGTTCTTCCATGTTCTCACTCATCACCAAAATATCATCCAAAAACACTCGTACATTCTTACACGGGAAACCACTCAACTCTACATTCATAGCACGCTGAAAAGCAGCTGGGGCGTTCGCCAACCCAAAGCTCAGGTTTCTAAACTGATAATGGCGCTTTGAGGTAGAGAACGCCGTAAGAGGTCTACTCTCTTCAGCCACAGGCATCTGGTAGTATCCACGTACCAGATCCATCTTAGAAAACACTTTCATTCCATACATACTGTACACACATTCAGACACAACACTCATAGGAAACTTGTCTTTCAACGTTCGTTCATTCACTCTTCTATAGTCAATACACAGTCGCAAACGTCCATCTGGCTTTCGTACAGGTACAATCGGACTATTCCAGGCACTCACACTCGGCTCAATCACGCCAATTCTCTCTAATTCCTCACACTGTTCCTCAATCTCTTGAGCCACAGGGGCAGGGAAATGACGAGGCCTTTGATATATTGGCATATCGTCGCTCCAAATTATTTTGAACTCAGGCAAGCGAGCGCTGCCAAAGTCCTCATCCCCTTGACTCAAAGCACCTCTCCTATTCCACAACATCCTGTAAACTTTTTGCTTCTCACATTCACTCAACTTTTCTTCCAATTTCACTTGCTCAATCAAATCTTCATACTTCCAAACATTCGACGTTACACTCACGGAAAACACACTTGCGTTCGCCACATGCATATCATTCTCCATATTCACCACTGTATTTAACACACCCAATTTATCTCCCACTTGCACTCCTCTAAGACTCTTCCTTCGCAGATCAGGCCAAACTTGTATGCCGACACGCAGATCTTTCATATCAATTATACCATCAAACACATGCACCACTCGCCTTAATCGATAGTTCGCAGCACTACCATCCAAGACATAAATATTCCCATCATTCTCATTTATCTCAACATCCGAATTCCATCCAATCCTTACACTCAATGTTTCATTCTGCTTGATAGGCACACTCTCAATCGCATATACCCCCAGACCTTTCATGATGTTCACTCTCACACTTCCATCTGGATTCACATACCATTGACACTTCATACTTCCATTCTTCTTACATTCAATCATCTCTAAATCAGGGTGAATCACAATGCCATTCGCTTTCAAAAACTTATAACCTAATAGCATGTCATACTTCTTGTTTGCACCTTCTACAACACAAAATTCATCTTCATTCATCCGGACACCGGCAATCAAAACACTCTCTCTAAACCTTGCAACAATCGGCACATCCTGTTCACCTAATCCAGTCAAATGATATCCACGATCCTTAACTTCACTTACTTTCATTCCTACAAATGCTTCATAGTACACCACATTCACCTTACATCCTGTATCAATCAATGCACTAACTTCTCGTTCTCCACACTTAATTTTAACACACATTCACCTATTCACTCTCTGACCCCAATTAACTCCACGATTTGACAATCCTTCTCTCACATTCATCACTTGCACTCTAGAGAATTCCCCAGAAGGAACCCTCTCATTCCTTAGTTTCCCTGAGTCGTATCCTCTCGATCACTTGCATCATTCCCATCCATTCTTTCATTCATGCATTTTTCACCAGTCTTACACAACCTTGTTGCATGACCTACCATTCCACATTTACCACAGGTAGCTCTTGGACTGGCACACATCCTGGCATAATGCCCTATCTGCCCACAATTACCACACACTCCAGGTCCACTCATATTTACTCGACCACCTTCCCTGCAATCTCGTACCAAGTGGCCCATTCTTCCACATCCATAACACGCTCTTTCCCTCGCACGCCTACAATCTTTTATCATGTGCCCCATTTGTCCACAGCCAAAGCAACTTCCTTGTGACCAGCGACAGTCGGCCCTCATATGCCCAACTTTCTTGCACCTCAGACACCTAGGCTCATTTACTCTAGATCTACTGTCATTCCTACCATTTGTGCGACCACTATTCCGACCATTCTGAACCCTACTCCAACCATTCCGACTCTCACTCCTACTTTTACTCCCTCTCGGTTCGCGACCAACATACACACACTGTTGTTCATTCTGCCCGTAATAATTTTCTAAAAATCTTGTCATCACTTCGATCGGGTTCTCTGTCAATGCGTCCCGATACGACCGGAACTGGGGCAACTTACTTCTACTTGAGTTGCGCACAGTGTGAATCGAGGCCTCCTCCCTTCCATAATCCTCAAATTCACGGTCCTCTAACATCTCCAGTACATCCTTCCATAGCAATCTTTCACCAGCCCATTTCATCTTCTCTTTCCTCTTATACGTCACATACTCACTCATTTCATTCGGAACCGTATTTAAAAACTTCTTCATCAGCTCCTTATTCCCATTTATTCCGTCATCTCCTTATCTCATTCGTGCCAAGGACTCTAAGCGATGCGCATAAGAATTCACATCCTCATTCTTCCCCATTCTCGCTTCCTCAAACCCATTTGTTTTTTTATACTTCACACTTGTCTTCATCCTCTTACAGTGCTCTATTATTCTCTCTTTGATAACCTCCCACTTAGGCTCACCCACGCTCATAATCGTCCGGTAAAAATCCTTCATACGCCCATCCAGAAACTCGCACAACTCTTTCACCCAAAACCTATTATTCTCTCCAAATTTTTCCTTACAATAATTTTCATACTCTTTCAAAAACACTTTAACATCTTTTGCTCCGTCCACTCTAAACTTACTTAACTTTGGCACTTCTCTGATCAGTATACTCCGATGAACCTCAGCATCACTTTCACTATCACTCACTTCTCTCCCACTTTCACTCATGCCTTCATTCGAGCTGAAATACAAGGAGTCAATACTAGCCAGTCGGGTCCTTTCCTGTCGGTCTGGGCATCTAGTCTTTTGGGTCTTCTTTTTTCGGTGCCTAGTCATTTGCGGGGGTTCCTTTATGCCTGTCAATCCCTTTTTATCAGTCATGTCTATTCCAAGTGGAGTCGAGGCCACACCCCCACCAATTGCACCTGATTCTCCCATTTTCTCATTCAGCATTCGCATCAATCTTTCCTCCATTCGCACCTCACTGTCTTTAATCCTCTCTTCCATTCTCACTTCCATCTCCCTCATTTTCCTTTTCAAACTATCATTCTCTTCTCTCAAATGCGCATTTAACTAACATAGCAAACAGTCACAATGAAATTAAACATTCCCAAAGCATTAGCAAACATCACTTTTCATCAACAAAACCAGTCATTAATCATGCTATACAAACCATTCATACACACTACCAGCCAATGCAGACGAGCTCTAAACCGTACAAATTAGGCACTAAAAAACTATCACAGGATGAGCACAAACCACTCCCATCCCATACTTACACGCAGAACCATAAATATTGTCAACTGGAGTAAGTGTAAAAATGGTAAGAACTCAACACTCCAACCTCCACCCTACAACAAAACCCCTTCTAAACCCACTCAAAAAAGAATATCCAGCACACTTTTACCAAACACCAGCAAAATAAAACTTTCCTCTTCCTCCAACAATTCACAACTTAAGAAAACATTTGCACCATCTTCTCTCATATACAGTTTAAGAATCTCCCTACTAACCACACACTAAATGAGCCACTACCTATCTCTCCCAAGAGTCAAATGAAAGAAATCCCCTACATAGGACAACCCAAATAATTTTTAGCCCATCTAAGATAAAGCCACTCTTCCATTCTCCAACAATGCAAACATGGATTAATTAGCCTTACATCAAATTACATCAGATGTGACCAAAATGACACTAAACATCTCCTTGACTTCCCTAACTTCTCACTAGAATAACAGACTCCATCACCTCATTGAAGGGCCTGTGGACCCACCTAAGGGATTTGGTGATGTTCTTGGGACTTCTTGCCTCAAAAAAGGAAGATTTTAGAGCAGGCCTCCTGAGTTTAGGACCCATAATACTGGCCCTGTAACGGTTAGCAAGTGGCAAAAGCGTGGGGCTTCAAAAGCTGTTTGAATCAACTCTTTGTAGGTTTAGCTCCTTAAGGCTGACCAAGGGGATAAATGCGCCGTGCCCCGTTCATCTCAGCGACGCAGGGTCAGCGGGTCGAAACTTGACACCCTTCCCAATTTATTTTCCTCATGCTCTCATTTTTTTTAACCCAACTAATTGTAATGGTGGAACCTTTGTTATAAAAACTTGGATCTTATACTTACTGTCATTATTTTCTAAAACCAAGATGACTATTTATGATGAGGATCTTAGCTTTTATTCAAAAGTTAGCGTTGTTACACTCATTGTACTATACGGACTCCCAAAGCCTTTGCATGAGCGGTAATGTGTTTTTAAATTGTAGGTGACAACTGTCAAATTTTGGCGAAATTCTACCTAGCTGAACAATATGTGCCATGTAGTTTAACTGCAACGGTCATAACATCTTACATCTCTGTTAGTGGAACACCTTTCGTGAACAAAACGGAGGTGAGGTGAACAAATTTCAAGCACATCATCTCGCGTTCACTGGCGACGATACAACCACAAAATCACTGCTTCTTTGCATGTGCACTGCACCTCCAATGTTCAATCTAACCAAAATAAAAGCTCGACTTTTATCAAGCTTGTATGATTCTTTCAGACCAAATTAGCATTGTGGGAATACATAACATCACTTAAGTTAGTTCCACGCACATTAGCTTACCCTTATAAGTGTTAGATGATTGTGCAAATCATTCCAGAAAATTAAATTAATTTTTTTTGTATCTCTAGATTTGTCTTCCTTTGAAATTAGTGGTTAAACCGAGTGCACCAAATAAAGAAGCAGATAACAAGGTTACCATTTCAACCAATAAATCAGCTGTCAATCTTCCGGAGCTCTTTCCAGGTTTGTGATCCTCATATATCATCGCTTCACTAACTCTATAATTTAAAAAGGGGATTCTTTTGAGTATTTGAATAATAATTTCATCTTAGTTTGGTTATGACTTATGTTTTTTTATCAAAGTTATTTCTAATAATTCTTTTATAATATCAACCAGGCAATGGCTTTGCTACTAAAATTAAAATTTTAAATCTAAAAAAAAGCAGGCATGGTTGAACTTTTAGAAATTTTCTGAACTTAGCCAATTATAATCATTTTCAAAAGGAACTCTAAACTAAATTTCCCCCCTTTCAAAATATCACGTTCCTAAAATATAGAGTTATAGAAGAAGAAGATATATAAAAATACATTTTCTGAACTTTACCATTTGTAAATCTTTGGGTTTTAAAAAATTCACAAAATTTCGATACTTATATTTATTTCTGAACTTCACTATTTTATTTTTTGATATTATAAAAGAATTATTAGAAAGAACTTTAACAAAAAAAAAACCATAAGCCATAACCAAACTAAGATGAAATTATTATTCAAATACTCAAAAAAATCCCTCTCTTAAATTATAGAGTTAGTGAAAAACAAAATGGTGAAGTTCAGAAATAAATATAAGTATCAAAATTTTGTGATTATTTTAAAACCTAAAGAATTACAAATGGGGAAGTTTTCAGAAAATGTATTTTTATATATCTTCTTCTATAACTCTATATTTTAGCAACATGATATTTTGAAAGGGGGGGAAATTTAGTTTAGAGTTCTTTTTTAAAATTATTATAATTGGCCAAGTTCAGAAAATTTCTAAAAGTTCAACCATGGTTGCTTTTTTTTAGATTTAAAATTTTAATCTTAGTAGCGAAGCGTAAGCTCCCCCCGTAAGGGGGAGTGGTGAAGCCATTTCCTGGTATATTTATATACACATTTGGTGCTTCAACTAATTTATCATCTCCCATTTACAATTAAGAATTGCATTTGTCCATTTGAAAGGCAAAATTAAGCTAGTTGAGGCAAAATTCAACTTAGGTGCTTTCAATGCAGTTTTGGTGAAATGTGAATTAACTAATACGTGGTACATTGCTCACACTATCGACCCTCCAGGAGATGTGCTTTCATTGCGAAGATTACGCAAGTAATGGAGAGTTGCAAGTCATCTTTCCAATTGCTTCGATATTCTCTTTATAGTACTCACGCTATTTACCTCCCACGCAATTTCACTTCATAACTTCAACACTTTACTTACAAATCTCTTAATAAACTCTTTGCCAGAGATGCCCACGATTGTTTTCGCTGTGTAGTTTCAAGTAAATAATAATTTCATGCCATTCAACAGCTTTAGAGGAACTTGCTACCAAGATCATGGCTTTACGCAATTGAATTTATTGGAATTGTTTTTGTGTTAAGAAGTTTACGATTTTCTAGATACCTCAATGTCCTTCCTATACATTCAGGTTTATCCAGGTAGGGGGAAGATTGAAAGAACAGACAATAAAAAAAGTGAATGAACAGAAAAAAATGAGAAAGGCATCCTTCATGAAAGGGATTGTGATAACAGGCATAATCAACCCCAACCATCCACCAAAGCTGTAGAGCACATTGACAACAGTTCCAAAAGGGGTACAAGAATTCGAAAGTATGAATTTGGACCCTATGTGGGTTTTGTTTAATGCATTTACACATTCAGTTATCCACCCTTTTTCGCTGCCCATCAAAACAGAGTTCGAATTGGACAGCAGTGCTGCATCCGCTCTCGGGTTTCAATACTACGGAGGAGCCAACGTGACTATTTTGTCGTCCAAAACTACGAACCGCTATCGAATCCAGTCGGATAGGTGCGTATTTACCCATTTCGCCATCCTTTGCGATTAGGATAGTGACTGCATTGCGTAGCTCTAATTTAAGCCCCCTCCCCTCCACAAATACATTCGGCACTGCGTTTGCATCAATTGTCTTGCACACTTCCTAATTCGTCCGATTGTGACTATCTCTTCTCCAGATGGCTTATAATACCTCTTCTCGGCCACTGTATTTACTATCGCCCTTGGCTTATCATTACCCTGTTGTTGTTTGTGGATAGCTCCCAGGGAGCAGATTGTATCTCGGTGCCCTCCCACCTCTTGGGAGATTAGGGGAGAAATCTTGGCACCGACAACGTTAGCACAATTAAGTGGGGCAGCGCTTTCTGTGAGACTGTCCTGAGGGACCAAGTTAAAGTGGAGGGATGCTGTTGCATGATGTGGGTATTTTATAAGATCCTCCTGTGCTGACGGACCATTAGATTCTTTCTTTTTTTTTACTTCTAAGGTCATTTTTTAGAACGTTTAACGCCCTCTTTCACCCTCTGGTGTGTACATGTAGGCGCAGAAAAGATGGTGGGAAATTTAAAAGGGCTACAAAAGACGACCCGAGAGAGACTAGCAGTTTCCCTTGGGGCACTTGTAGCAGGGGCATTACCACTGTTAAGCCATAATGCGATTCTTTGCATTTCTATAGTATAAACTGTTTCAAATTAATTGCCGTTGAGTCTCGCCATAGGAGCCGCCTTTTATTTTGTAAAGTAGCAGGTTTATTAGTCTATTATCTAGCCAAGCTTTTACCTTTATACATTTTTATTCCCTCATAACGTTTTACGCCACATAATCAACCTTTCAAAAATGTTGTGGCAGATATTTCCTCATTGATCTTTCCTTTGATTTTATTTCAAATACCAACCATTCCCATAAAATATCTGAGGTTCTCCGACCGAACTAACTAATCCATATAAATAGAGCTCTCTCAAGAAATAAAAACTGAGATAGCTCTTAGTAGTAGTATTATTAGTATGTTATTATTTGGGGGGCTATCCCTCAGCTTTTCCTACCCACCTTATACCACCAGGACTGTTCCGACATGAACAGAGTTTGCTCCGGTAGCCATGATACCTTGGTGGAGTGTATGCCATCCTGGGACGACATAGCACCAGGGTATGATAATAATAGGTAATCACCTACATTACTCGTTAGTGGACCTGCCTATCTCTTCTTATTACATACCCACCTACCCCGTCACACTCTTTGCCCTGAGCATCAATGGCATCACCTCGCTACTGTTGGAAAATGTTCTCGCTACGCTCTACGTGGACGACCTTTCGATCTCTTTTGGCGCGGCCTAAATGCCAACTCTGAAGCGTCAACTACAACAAGCATTGAACAACGTCTCTAGTTACGCCGAAGTGCACAGCCTTCGGTTTTCCTTGGCCAAGACTAAGGTGGTGCACTTCTGCCGCCATCTACGGTTCCACCATGACCCAGACTTGTTTCTTAATGAGGTACGCCTGGAAGTGGTGGACTCGCACCGTTTTCTTGATCTTGTATTTGACCGACCCCTTACCTGGGAGGCTCATATTCGCAGCCTTAGGGTCTCTTGTACCCGCGCCATGGATATTCTTCGTTCCGTGACAGTCAGTGCCTGGGACGCTGATAGGGCTACTGCCTTACTTTTTTATCGATCCTTTGTTCGTTCGAAGCTCGACTACGGAAGCGAGTTATATGCATCCACAGCCGAGCGTGTATTGTGGAAGCTGGACTCAATCCACCACACCGGCCTTCGCCTGGCAAACGGTGCCTTCCGCCCGTCCCCTATTGAGAGTCTATTTGTCGATGCTGGAGAGATGACACTCGCTCTGCGCCGTGCACAATGCATTATTCGGCTGTACTCGCGAGTCCGTCGTCAGCAGCTCTCACTGCATCCGCATCTGATCTCGACAGTGCCTATGCCACCGAGACACTCCAGTCATAACCTAAGCCCTTTGGGTTTAGGACTAGGAAACTCCTTCGATAGCTCGGTATAGCTCTCGGGCCAGTGGCGCCCCTGTTTCTGCTCGGGACGCCACCCTGGAGGGTACCCCCTTTGACTATTTGTCGCCACGCCTCTCCCATAGCTTCTACAGCGCGGGAGTATTGCGTTCGGCCTTTTTGGAGCACATTCCTTGTCATGATGGAACCGTGCTAGTGTATACGGATGGCTCCCCTCTGTTTGAAGTCAGCGGGGCTCTACCAGACGCTTCGTCTGTCTTCACCTCCGAGCTGGTTGCAATACACCGCTCGATGGAGAGAGAACGCGACGTGCCCAGTTCAGAGACTAGATTGTGATTTATAACGACTCAAAGCGCCCTGAGTGCTCTCTGGGCATTGGAATCTCCGCATCCCCTGGTTAGCGATATCCGTGACGCCACCGTTTTGGCGAGCCGGGCGGATGTCGAGATTATCTTCTACTGGTTCCTTGGGCATGCAAGAATTACAGGGAATGAACGCGCCAAAGAAACCGCGAGGACTGGGCGACCAGACCAGTGTTTCGCTCTTTCTCACACCGATTACATGGCAGGAATGCGGGCAGCCCTCCGGGCTTCTTAGCAAAGAAGATGGAAGACAGTCCAGGGGAACTTAAAGTTGCGCCGTTACTGTTCCCATGGACCTACCCCCCAATCACGGGACGGCTTTAGGTTGCTTTCTGTCGTCTCCGAATTGGACACACTCGCTGGACTTTTTGGAGTAGGCTGGCCTCCTCCATTTTATTTGACTCTTTATCTAGGTCGCATGTTCCTACTCCTGGGGAACCGGGCCCACCTCCGACGCCAGTCGCGTTTCCTTCTTGTTAGTTTTTTGCTTTTGTTTTCATTTGTTGTTGCTTTTTTTTAGCTTGTCTTGCCTTTGTTACTTTTTTTATGTTCATGTTCTTAATATAGCCTAGTATTAGGCTTTCCATTAATTACGGCGACTTTTGCCCTAGTAGGCAGTCACCAGATAGGCTCTTAAAATTTAAAAAAATAGAATTTACCCATCTACCTCCTTCCAAACTTGCTCTTCTATCCACAGAGGTTCTGGCTGCCCAGGGCTCTTTCATACTCTTATGCTCTTATGAGCCTTAGTCGAGTGGCCCTGTATACCGTGACGCTCTTATCTGCTGCGAGGGCCCTAGATTACATCGGGACCCCTCATTGAATGACTACCTGTCGTTTTCGAGCCTGATGGCTACAAACGCTTTCTGGTTATTCGCTTCCCTGATGGCATCATGTTTGCCAAGGGCAACAAGATCGATTAGAGAGCCGAAGGTGACTCCTTTCTCGGAAGGAGCCTTCTTGCGAATGCGTCGGATCCCTCTGAGGCGGCCATGATTAGTGCCCTTCGAACATTTAATGGCTCGTTGATGAGAGTGACGCTGCACTCTACCATGAACTTCGTGAGAGGAGTGGTTTAGCGAAAGAACCCGTCGACTTCTTCATAGAAAACATCACCTTACAGCTGGCCAACCATGGGGCAGTCAAGAACGAATGTGTGATGAGAAAACAACGAGAAGTCTTGAGACCCTCCCCAACAAGCTTCTTCACGTTCGACCGTGACAGGCTCCCTGAGTCGCTGCGTTCTGTTGGGTATCGCTACCACGTGAAGGCATTCGTGCCACTGCCGCGGAGGTGCTACTACTGACACCTTTTCGGGCAGGCATACGAATCGTTCATTTAAACGTGAAAAGTCGGGTTTACCCTAAGGTTGTAAGTTGTTCCAAGGACGTACACAATAAGTCCCTATCATGTATGGCCAAGTGTATCAATTGCGAAGCGCCGCATCCAGTTCTTCGAAGTAATGTAATGTGTATCTTGAAGGGGCAAATCTTGGCCATTCAGGATGTCGATCGCCTCTCATTTCGCGAGGCTAAGGACTTGGGCTTGACGCATCCGGTGCTGCCGTGACATCTTATGCTTTAATTTTAAAATGACATTCTCTGCTCTTGGCTCCTCCAGGACTACGAGCACGGTCGTTTCCGCGACCCATACGGAATCCTTCTGCGAATTCTACTCACCGCGGGAGATCCCTTGGTAGAGCTACAGACACAAAAGGTGCACACCCAGCCTCGGCTAAAAGTCGGACTCCCCTCCTTCCTCCCTCAGCGTGACCTTTTCCCCGTAAGGCGAAGTGTCCGCGCGTCTCCACCGTGTCTCGTAGACTCAAACGAAGCAACAATCCTGATGCTAGTCGCTAGGCCGTCTTGCTGGCTTCCTAAATCTTCCCTCCGAAAGGAGGACAGCACCAAAGGAGCCTCGTCTCCTATGACCCCACCCAGCGCAAGATTGGGTGGCTCGGAGACTGTGAATCCCCCAAAGGAGTGACCTCGCCCGCCAAAGGTTTCGAGGCGTAGGGAGGAAACCCTCACCGATAACTCTTCGAAGGCGACAGCACCTTTTTCGGCAAAGAACGCCTTGAGTTCTGCCTCCAGGAAGAGTACGGCTATTCCCGTGAGGGTCTGCTCTTGAGAGAGGATCCCCGCATCTCCTCCGAGCTAGGCCTGGAAGGGATATTCCTTCAATGAAATGGCCGCGGACTCCTGGCCAACTGGAAAAGCTGTGCAGGCTCGTCTCCTCCCGTTCCCCTTAGTTATCTCTTTGCACGAGACCATGCTGGGCGCCTGTCCCCTCCCCACCCTTCCTAGATATAGGGGTTTTGCGATCCCACCACCACGAGCTGGTGGCCGAGCAGGAGGATGCACCATTTATATCCGGCATGTCTCCGTTAATCTTTATGCTTTAAATGTCGCCTTTCAGAAAGAAACACTGCAACTGAATCTGGATAGGAGATATACTGTTATTTGTACGTACATTACACCGTCAACCTACTTCGACACAGAGAGCTTCCGCCGCATCGTGGCTTAGGATTTGAACGGTAGACAACCCCTCTGGAAAGAGTACTTATCAATCTCAGAGGTCGGGTCCTTCCCAACCTGATCGACGAGCTGGAGATAGGTGTCCTTAATGTACATGAGTGTACGCATCACTGCTGAGAACCGCTTCATTTTCCAGTCTTGATCTCCCTGATTGTGATTACTATCCCATTCAAATATCATTTTCTGGACTGCTGCCGCCTGAGAGCCCCACTCCGGTGGTGCTTGCCGCGGGTGCGGTTGTCCGCATTTCAACAAATGACTGATTTCTCTCTATCAGTCGAGGAGTTTAGGTTGGTGGATGAGGCCATTGAGTTATTCTCGGGCAACCCCATCACCGTGTCCTATCTACTATTCTTAAAACGTCTGGCTGTTTTACACGCCGACCGCTTCCGTGTGAGACGGCCCTCAAACATGGGCTATAAGCGCCGCCCGAACGATTTTACTGTCGGTGAATTTCATCGAGCTAGGGCTAGGTTCCAGTATGTTTCGAAACACACCTGCTCTTCCTGGCTGGCATCCTTGTCTTCATCTAACGGGAAGACCCCTCTTGCAGAGGCGTGCATGTAAGTCGAATTATTCGGGACAAGTTCTCGCATGACCCCCCTGCTGTTCTCCAAGAGAATGGGACCTCAATCTTGAATGCTGCATCTCTGACGGACTCTTTCACGACCACTTTTTGCGCATTTTGTAGCCGGGATGCTGCTCCCTCAGCATTCAATGTACGTTGTGATGTCGCGGAAGGCCGACGACTGGACTTTAGCTCCAGAGGCGGAGAACCCTTTCAACGATAGGTTTACATTGAGTGAGTTGCGTTCCGCTCTCGCTTCGTGTGCGGAGACCGCCCCTGGTCCGGACGATGTCCCGTCGCCATGCTTCGACACCTAGGTGAGTGAGGCATGGCCTTTCTGTTAGATTTGTTCAACAGGATCTGGGTAGAGGGTATCCTCCCAGCCTACTGGCGAATCGCTACAGTGCTCGCTTTTCGCAAACAGAAAAGAGATCACTACCCCCACTGATTTCATAGACACCGGAGGCCACCTGTCATCTGCACAGTAGGACTTCTGCATGTTCAAATCCACATCAGAAGCTTTGCTCCGGCAGGAAAATGCTGTCTGTAGGCCTTCTTTCGTAGACCACTGCGCCATGCAGGGTTTTTATTTATCTGGTGAAGGCCTATGATACCGCATGGCGATACGGTATCATGGAGACTCTCCACACGATGGGGGTGAAGGGGCGCTGTGAGGGAACCCCACATGGAATCTCTTGAGCAGACGGAACTTCCACGCGCTGCAGAAGGCCCGGGTGGGCCTAAATTGGTAAGCCTAACCCCCCACCCCCCTTCCACAAGCGGTAGCCTCGAACCGCGTCCCCCACGATTCACCTTTACGCGGACTAGAATAGCCTCTGCAAGAAGATTCTAGGCTATTCGAGAGTAGAGCTGTTTCCCGCTACTCCCCCTCGGGAAGAGCCTTGGACATAAATAGTGTTCGACTCCCATAAGGAGACACAGAGTTAAGAAGTCTCGCCCAGAACCCAGAAGATTCCCCATGGTTCCAAGTCAAGTGCTAGCAACAAAGCAAAGTGACAGCTGGACTATTTTGTGTATTTGGAATTAGCCCCAGCCAGGAGGTAATTCCACTGAACGATCGCCCCGAGTGATTTTTCCGACTTCTTTCATCAACTCCTGTCGAAGCCCTCCTCATTTCGGGTAGCCGAAATACTCTCCCCTGGACCGGAAGTTACCCCCCCTCCCCTTGCTTTTGGAGAACCGTCATCATTCCAGCCTCCCGCTCTGAAGTCCGAGCGGCCTCACCTCACGTGCAGAAGACATCTGTAAGCCAACCTTCCCCCCTCCCCCCTTCAGTAACCCAATTGAGTTAATCTTCCCCCCTTCGTTTATTGATGTGATTTTTGCCCGTTAATTCTCTGAGGTAATTTTACCCTTCAATTCTCTTATTATTTTAGTGTAAATAAAATTATATTTTTGTCAAGCCTCTTTAAATAACCTTGAGCTTTGCCATTGTCCATAATTTACCTGACCTCGTTGCACTCTCTCGCTACTCAGCCCATCTAAACTCGTGGTTTTCCGTCCCTTTTGTCGGTTCGCTTTCAAGTTATTGGTCCCTCCCGCATAGATATAATATGGTATTGATATAATGTAATGTCATACCACGACAGGCGCCTACCAATCTTTATTACTGAATTTTTGCGAGATCGGCGATTCCATGTACGGGTGGGGAGAGCCATCTCCCTCCCAATGCAGCAGGACGAGGGTGTCTCGCAATGAAGTGTCCTCAGTGTCACACTCTTTGCCCTGAGCATCAACGTTATCACCTGGTTGCTGCCGAAAGGTGTTCTCGCGCCTACCAATCTTTATTACTGAATTTTTGCGAGATCGGCGATTCCATGTACGGGTGGGGTGAGCCATCTCCCTCCTAATGCAGCAGGACGAGGGTGTCACACTATTTGCCCTGAGCATCAACGTTATCACCTGGTTGCTGCCAAAAGGTGTTCTCGCGCCTACCAATCTTTATTACTGATTTTTTTGCGAGATCGGCGATTCCATGTACTGGTGGGGTGAGCCATCTCCCTCCCAATGCAGCAGGACGAGGGTGTCTCGCAATGAAGTGTCCTCAGTGTCACACTCTTTGCCCTGAGCATCAACGTTATCACCTGGTTGCTGCCGAAAGGTGTTCTCGCTACGTGGACGACCTTTCAATCTCTTTTGGTGTGGTTCAGATGCCAATTCGTGCCTTGATTCCAACAGGCATTGAACTGCATCTCTCGCTATGCTGTATCGCACAGGTTTTGGTTTTCCTTGACCAAGACTAAGGTGGTACACTTCTGTCGCCATCCACGGCTCCACCCCGAACCAGACTTGTTCTTAAACGGGGTTAGCCTGGAAGTGGTAGATTTGCACCGTTTCCTTGCTATTTTTTTTTTACCGACTCCACCTGGTAGACTCATATTTGCATCTTTAGGGTCTCTAGTACCCGCGCCATAGACATTCTTGCTTCCGTAACGTTCAGCACCTGGAGTGCTGATAGGGCTACTGCCTTGCTTTTCTACCGATCCTTTGTTCGTTCGAAGCTTGACTATGGATGCGAGTTTTATGCGTGCGCAGCCTGGCATATATTAAGAAGGTGGACTCGGTCCAACACAGCGGTTTCCGCCTGGCGACCGATGCTTTCCGCACGTCCCCCATTGAGAGCCTACTTGTCTCTGTTTGGGGATGCCACTCGCTCTGCGCCGTGCACAGTGCATTATGCGCCTGTACGTGTAGGCCCGACGCTTCCTACAGTCGCCAAAGGCTCTCACCGTATCCGCAGCCGGCGAAAAGGGCCAGTCATACCCTAAGCTTTCTGAATTTAGAGCTAGGAAATCCCTGCGATAGCTCGGTCTAGCTCTCGTGCACGTGGCGCCTCTGGTTCTTTCCAGGACGCCACCTTTGACTATTTGTTGCCACTTCTCTGCTTCCACAGCGCTGGGAGTATTTCGTTTGGCTTTTTTTTTTTGCATTACACTTCGTGTCACGCTCGATCTGTGCCATTGTATACGGATGGCTCCAAGCCCTAAGATGGGGTTGGATTCCACGCCCTATCCCGTTCAGTTTGAACCCAGTGGGGCTCTTATCATGCGCTGCGTCTGTCTTGCGGCCGAACTTGATGCAATACACTAATCGCTACGGGATATAACACTTTGTGCCCGGTTCAGAGACCTGATTGTGATATTTAACGACTCACAAAGCTCCCTGACTGTTCTCGAGACATTAGAATCTTCACACACCCCTAGTTCGCGGTATCCATGGCGCCACGGTTGCCGCGAGCCGGGTGGATGTCGAGATTATCTTCTGCTGGGTTCCTGAACATGTGCGAATCGGGGGGAATGAGGGTGCCAGAGTCCGCGAGGACTGGGCGAAAAGACCAGCTTTTCGCTCTTCCTCACTCTGACTATAGGACATGAATCCGGGCAGCCCTCCGCGCTTTCTGTCCTCTTCAAATTGGGCGCACTCGTGGGACACATCGCCATTTGATTGATCGTTCGCCCGCACTTTATTGCGACGACTGCGTTGCGCCCGAGTGTTTGGCACATTCCTGTTGAATGTCCCAGTCTGGGTTATCTTCGCGCACGTTGCCTGTCCCGTTACCGGAACGAGCGGGGTCTCTACCACTTTGTCCCTTGTACTTGTGACGGGTTCGTGTACACAGACTTGAGACTATCTGACTTTTAGGAGGCTGCCCTCCCTCATTTTATTTGACTTGCTTTGTTGTAGCTCGCAGGCTCCTGCGCCGAGGGAGTCCCGCCTCCACCCGATGCCGAAGCTTGCTTCCTTCTTGCTGCTCTTTCTTTTTTTTGGTGTTTAGCATATTTGTTTGTTTTGTTTTTTTTAATCTAGCCTAGTATTCGGCTATAATGTGATTACTGTGAATTTTGCCCTAGTAATCAGTTGCCAGATGGATCCCTAAAAAAAATTAAAATTTATTGATTAATAGATCAGTTGAAAGGGACTCACCGTCGTTCTGACCGTTGGGAGAGTAAAAGCGAAAGCTTTGATCCTGTGTTGTAGCCCCCATCCCCCCCAACGTTGCCACAATTAACTGGCTCGCGTTTTCTGTGAGACTGTCCTGAGTAAGTTAGAGTCGAGGGAGGCTGTTGCATGCTGTGGGATTTTATAGCACCGCTCTCTGTGCTAGCGGTCGACGCGACAGGGAGGAAGTGGAAGTTCTATTGCAACTTGACTTCGTATGGAATACATCCAGGTGTAGTGGTAGTGTCATATCCACTTGGGAAGGATTGAGCACTCTTCAACTTTTTCCTCTTACCCTATCGAGTGGCTAAGGGTCTCAAAATCACATCCTTGCCCGATGAGCAAGTCTTTAACGGATTTGTGTAACGGATCTTGTCTTCGAACGCAGCATGCCCGCTCTCTGGATCATCTTGCAAACGTTGAAGAAGAGGTTGGAGACTTACTGGGCCTCGAATACTCAAGGCTCAGAGGAAAAACTGGGTTTAAGTGTGACTTCGCCGATGCCATTGCAAGAGCTCTCCTCTGAAATCGATGCGCATTTCCTTCGCAGGAGAAAACACAAGGAATTGGAGGTTGGTGTCTTTTGGGGCAATCCCCAAACTGGTTCCCGTTAAACAGATGTCCCTCCTCTCGCAATCAAGTCACTCTCTTTAACCATGACAATCATTACTCAAGATATCACCCACTCAACAGTAACCCCACACTACTGAGTATCACCTTAGACCCACACAAGACCTTCACTCAACAAACAAAAAACATAACACCGAAGGCCATATCCAAACTCACTCTCAGAGCATACAAATGCCAACTTCGAACAACATAAAGAAACTCAGAGCATTCTTCAGACAATTTGCTCACACCACCGTATCTAATACACACCTACAAGATACAAACATTCCTAAACAGAGCCCTCCGCACCCCAACCGGCTGCACGATAACAACCAATACACCACCACGCAGAAATAAAATTTCTCCTCATTTAAGACCTCCTAAGCACGATAAGCCCTCTCCCCAAAGGACGTCCCAAATCACCCCCGCTACCCACTACACACAATTATTAAGCAAACTTTACCCGAACAACACCAAACCAGAATAAAATAAAACACATGTGCACCAACTTTATCCGCATAGCTGTTCAAAGCGCCATTCTAAATCGCTAAACCAGTTTCTCTGACCCGCGTGCGATCAGGGCACGCGGGCACAAGTAGGCAAGATTTCAGTTTTAAAACTACGTGCTAGATTTAAGGAAGTAGTCCAAATCGCCATCGATGGCTTTTGATCCTTTCCTCTGCTTCCAGAGTCAATTAGTGCAGAGGTCGACGCAGTTCCGATCTGTGCAGCGGCGCCTCCTCACTAAATTCAAGGACAAGACCCCGACTCCCCTCACCAATTTCGACAACCTACTGGAAGGGACATACCACCAGATTTTGCAGATCACCGAGGCAATCAATAACAACATAAAGGTGAGGTGCAGAGTCTTTATTTTAAGTGGTTTAACGCCCTCTTTCACCCTTGGTTGTATCTATCCAGGTGTGGGCAAGAATAAGAAAAACATTGTGATTAAGTTCAGGGACTAACCCGAATGATTTAATACCTGGTGAGGTGAGAGTTAGTTTTGTTAGTGGTGTTGATGCTTTCCACCCACACTGGCTGGAAATTGGTGTTTGATAAAGGATGAAGTTCAGGGATGGAAAGAACTGCTCCAGTAAGCCCCATGTTGCGGCTGCTGTTGAAGCTCTGGCTTAGGCTTGTTGTTAATTGCTCCCCGGGAGCAGGTGGCATGTCTGCCTTTGATCCTGCAGCTGGGCTGTAATTTTCTGTGAGACTGTCATGGAAGGAGGCTGTTGCATGCTGGTGGAAATTTATAGCACCTTCTGTACTAGCGGTCTATGCAATAGTTAGGAAGTTTGAGTTTAATTGCAGCTTAACTTCACACAGACTCCATCTAAGTTGGATGGTTCCACACATCCAGGTCATGGAGATCCACTTAGACATGACTGACCACTCTACAACTCAAATTTTGGTCCTTAAAGGGTGGCTAAGGTTTAAAAAACACAGCCTTGCCTCCTGGGCGATTAGATCTGTTAAGTGAAAATCTGTGGGAGATATATAGCCACATATCTTCTTATAGTCATCGGACCAGGAGAGCAAACTGCGGGTGTTGGAGCTGGAAAAGAATACATATAGCTCTAAATTTCACCCGCGGTAGATCTTGCGGGTGAAAATTAACGATAAATAAGATTATTATACCAGTAAGACTGTCCCCACCGCTTATTTCTCACACGTGAGGTGGCAGTCACCTAAGCTCGCAACCAACCAGAAAATTATTCAGGTTCCTCCATGCGGTTGGAGAGTTAGAATATCCTCACTCTTGTGTCAGCTGCGTGTCGCAGAAGACGACTAACCATGGCCGCATCCATGCGTGAAATTGGTAGGGAAACTGTTGGAAAAATTGTGTTTGTGTAATAATCCGATGTCTCGGGTAAGCGACGCGTCTCCTCCTCCTTATTCTGTTTATTTTTACCAATTTTACTCCCCCGATCTTATGGCATTTCCGCGTACTAACAACGTGTTTATCTATGATGCTCATTATCTCCACCTTTTACCACTCTCCAAGGTGGTAAAGTACCTTGTGTAGACTGTTATACCAAGTATCTGGACGAGTGACACGACTTTCTCTAGTCTCGCACTAGATTGAGACTACCAAAGATATATTCCTTCTAGACTTACCGTTTACCCCCCTTTTTCTCAACTTTACAAGCCTATCTTCTGGGCCGGCAGCTAATATCGCAGGCTAGTCGACTTCTGCGCCTACCATCTTTTTCACATTCTCCCTCTTCACTTTCATTACAGATCTCTCCTTACAAACTTTCTGCTTTAAATTAAGAGAGGGCCATAATCCCTCAAAGTGTGGTCAGTGAGCATCAACCCCCTGAAAACTACTCGCCCTCTCCCACACCCTTTAGACCCAACCAAGCACAACGCCACCCATAAGTTTGCAATAGCGATACGACGCTATTTGGTGTAGCATCTCATCCCGTCAGGGCTCATCCCTGGGCATATGGCCCCTAGCACGCCCCCTCAACTCACCTCCCGCCACTTACTACTACTATTTCACGCTTTTTAAGGGTTTAGAAGAAGATTCCTGTCAACTGAGCTGCCTCCTGAGGCTGCTCATCGAGATGCTGTGTCTGCAGACTGGGCTGGACGCTCAGCAGAAGGAGCTCCTCTCTGCCACACTTTCACCCGCTGTTCAACAAAATCTCGAGCAGGTTGGGTCATAGCATCATCCTTTCAGTTCCTCTTCATTTCTCTCGTTACACCCACGTACCGTTATGTGGATATGAGTAGCCCATCGACAGGGCTCCGAAATGAAAGGGAGAGTGTAAATGTTATGTGAAAACGGAAAATAGAATGATACCGGTGTTGATTGGTTATGTGCCGATGACGTGTATAGGAGCTTATTATGTGCTGATGACGTGTATAGGAGCTACTTACCCCCTCGGGCGATAGTTTCAGCCAAGTTTTATGTCTAATGCCGCAGCCACTAAGGTAGAGAGAGAGCTCCGCTCGGCCAAGTTCATTGAAGCAGTTGACCTAAGGTGATAACGTTAAACCATGAGCTTCATCCTCGTCATGAACTCCTGTATGACGAGAGGACTAGGTCTTTGTGCAATGACCAATTATAGTGGAATATGTCATTGAAGTCTGTGTCTGATAGGCAAAGGATGGTTATTATCTACACTCTGCACTTTCTTGTCCATATCATTGCTAGTGAGGTAAATTTGCATGGTTTTAATTGGGTACTGAGGGAATGATGATAATGAATTTGAGGAAAAGCTTCCTGGATGTTGCAGGGATGGGAAGAAGTGGTGGATAGCAATGTGACCTTCTTGTTACGCTCTATCTTCGGAAAAGGAAGTCGGGATTCGGGGGTTTTTAGTCAAACCCTGTCCATGCCCTCGGATACGAACAAACTGAAGAAACACATCGCTCTTCTCGTAGATAAAATCATCAAAGGAGGTTTCACCAATCAGTCTGAATTGAAACTCAAAATGGACCAGTCCAAAGGTAGGCTTGAGTTTTCTCATTTGTCGTTTCAATTTAATATACAGGGTTTCCGGAAGTTATCCCCCCTCCAACGTAGAGCAAGGATTAGAAGAGATGAATACAAGCCGACAAGACCTCATGAAAGAGCGTTAAAATCTGAATATAAAGCCATTAATTTTATTTCCATGTCTTTCCTCGCACTTCATCTTGCTCAGAACTCGAGGCTTCATATTGATCCGGTCCACACATTCGGGTGGTCGCTCACTCCAAATTGACCCTCCATTAAGACTGTTACACCTGGTACCTGGAATAGTAGCACGCCCTCGTAGCCTTAGTGCCCCCGGCAGTCTCGTACGAGATTGAGACTACCTTGGTTTTATTCCAGGGTTGATTTTTATTTTTTAAAAAAATAAAAAAAATCAGTTTTTAATTTAAATGTATTTTTTGGATTTTTTATTAATTTTATATTGATTTTTGTTATATGTTTTATGGGAAATCTAATATTGCTTAGCATATTTTTAACTAAAAAGAATTAGAATGTGAATTAAAAATACATATAACTTGAAGCAAGCTTACCCTTTGTAAGCTGTTCGATGCTCTACCAGTAAGCCCTAGCCTATTGCCCTTAGGCCTCTCAGTCAGTTACTGTTGAGGAGTGACAAAGCAAACAAAGATGTTTACTGTGCGGGTGAACCCTTCAGGGAGAAAAAGAAATCTGAAATAGTTTTTGAGGGTCGTGTTGGAAATGTCGTGACAAACAACGCAGCAAATGTTGGATGAATCCACTCAACAAAACATCCTCACCTATGGATGTGCAGCTCACCTTCTAAATCTACTAGCTCTTGACCTAGAGATTGATAATTTAAAAGAGCACGCGGTTAATATAGTAAAATATTTTCAAAACCATCATTATGCTGCTGCAAGATATCGCCAGGAAGGTGGTCAATGTCTAGTCATGCCCCAGGATAAAAGATGAAACACTATGTCAATCAATCAATCAATTCCTGTGGCACCCACGGAGATGCATAGGGCCTCAATGAACTCATGACACCACGCTCTATCTTGAGCTAATGCTTCAAGATCTTCTCAACAATCATCTCCTGCTTCCCGCCTCATAGTCCTTATCCAAGTCTCCGTAGGCCTACCTCTACCTCTTCTACCAGGGCCCACCAACCCTGGTGTATCCCAAACTATACCCTGCTTTCTATAAACATGACCTAACCATTTCCATCGGGAAAATCTAACAAACTCATCGACCGGTTATTTCTCTGTCACTGTCTGAAAATCTATATAAATAACGCCAATTACGAGGGGCGGTCAATAAGTTTTGCTATTCGGATATGAGGAAAAGTGTTTTATTATTTGGCAATATAACTACCTTCGACTTCAATGCACTTGCGCCACTTGTCCCTGAGGCTTCTAATTCCCGACAACCAGAAATCTCCCGACTGCTGTTCAATCCACTCCTGGACGGCGAGCTGGACATTTTCATCGCCCCCAAACCGGCGTCCACGCAGTGCAGCCTTGAGCTGGCGGAATAAAAAGTAGTCGCTATGGGCCAGATCTGGACTGTAGGGGGGATGGTTGAGCTCCTCGAATCCGCACTCGGGCAGGGCAGCTTGTGCAACTCTGGCCTTGTGGACTTTGACGACGTTGAAGTCGATCATGGGGCGTGAGGTTTCTAGAGACCCAACGGCAGAGACCTTGGTCATGGCCAAATTGTCGTGGATGATGTTGATAACACTTCCATTTGATATTCCAAGTTGTCGCTCGATTTCTTTGACCTTCACCCGTCGATTTTCGAGGATCATCCTCTCTATGCGGGCCACATTGTCCTCGTTGGTCACATCTGACGGGCGTCCTGGACGGGGGTCATCTTCAAGGGACTCACGACCATGGCGGAACTCCCTATTCCAACGAGCAATGGTTGCATAGGAAGGGGCGGTGTCGATGTACACTGCAACCATGCGTTCATGGATCTCTTTTGCATTCTTGCCTTCCTTGGTCAAAAATTTGATCACTGCGCGGTGCTCAACCTTCTCCATTGTTGAAAAATTCGTGACTGACGATCTGCGATCAGCTACTGCTTCTTAAATAGACGAGGCAGGAGCGTGCGGCTGCAGGTCCTGACTTGTCATATCTTGTCCTATCATCCCCACAAACAGCCATCCCCCTTCCTTTGTTTTTCCCTACCGATTCGCAAAACTTATTGACCGCCCCTCCTATCATGAAGATCTGTGAAGTCAAAAGGGAAATTATTGACCCTGGTGTAAAGAAAAAAGTGTCCAATCCTGGGCTAAAATGATCTGCTGAGGAACTATTGGCCAGATGGCAGCCAATAGCTAAAGCTCTAGACTAGGTGCAGAGAGAAACCTGTACCATCTCTGAATAAGTAGATATTTTCAAAGAATTATGTGGCAGTGGACACTTAAACAATGAGCAAGTGAAGAAACGTGAGAAAATGGCACGAGCAATTCGCCAGCAACGCTCACTTGCTAGCCAACATGCTTTACCCTTCATTTCAGGGTAAAATCCTCGACGAAGAAGAGGTGAATACTGCCATGGAATACGCATGAAGTTTCAGGCGAAATCACCCCTTTTCCAGGCATTCAAGTTTGCTGACTCTGACCAAAAGCTTGTCATCTTGTGAATGGTGGAAATCTCACGGAAGTTTCTTGGGCAGTGATATCCTCTCAGCAGTCCGTCAACTTGTGACTGCCGTAGCCTCATCCTCTGGGGTAGTACGAGTCTTTTCCTCCTTTGGACTAGGTCATTCGAAATTAAGGAACCGCCTTGGCACTGAGAAGGCAGCCAAACTTGTTTTTCTTTTTAAGTCAATGAATAGCCATATATCTCCTCATGGTCATGATTATGCTTAAATTTTTGTTTATCTTTTCTCTGTTTGAATTACTTGTTTGTTATCAAATTTAGTTTAACCAGTTGCATTCAAGTTGAGTTTTTTATTGTATATTCTATTACAAACAAGGTATTTTCTTTTATTGAACTAAGGTAATAAACATTTTATATATATTTACACTATTATAGCTATCTAATTACTTCGGCAGTTAAAGAAGAAAATTATATTTTTTTGTTTGATAATCAATTTAGAAATTCAACTTAAATTAAAATTACTTATAAACTGACATAACATAGCCCCGTAAGGGGCGCGGCGATTTGCTATCCTGGCCGCCTGACCCCAGCTTAGCCTCTTCTCCTTCCTTCAGACACTTGTGTTTCCCCGCTGTTTCCTCGCTTTTCATACAACCTCTCCAACAACATTCTCTGGTCAGCCTCTAATTTCATAGGGTAGATGCTGACCTTCTTCTCAGCCAACCGTCCTGGATCGGGGCTGAGGGGCAGGGGACAAGGTTCCCTCACCCCTGAGCTCCGGTTTGTGATGGTGGTTTCTTAACAACCTGCTTTATCCCCACCCATACCTTCCTAACACCCCCTTTCCTTCTCACTTCACCATCTATCTTTGTTTTTACGCATGCCCAAGGTGGAACCGCCATGCTGAAGGGCTGCAAGGTCACCAGGCTGGAAGGGTCGCCTTAAATGGCGGCACCAAGCTATTCCAGGCCCGTACGCACCCCTTGCAGAACGAGCTACTGCGAGGGGTGATGAGCTATTGCATACCGTAATAAAAAGAGGGTCACCATGCCCAATGATGAGTCATACAAAAAAATCCCCTTAATTCCCCCTGTTCCATCGACGGAGCTGCCTTCGGGCAGCTCCACATCATAAAAAAATGGAGGTTCCCCCCACCCCTGTGCTTGCGCAGGGGACCCTCCAAATTTCTCTGAACGGAGAGGAGGTTTACTCCTCTCCTTCGCCTACAGGTGTAGGGGACTCCTCCTCACCCCCTTCTCTGGAGGTGCTTTCGGGCACCTCCGTGTTTCCAGCGGCAGTCCCCCCTTTTTTTTCCAAGGGGACTGCCAAGAAAGTCAGCAGTCAGCCCATAGCCAACCGCTCCCCATTAAAGCGGCTCGGTAGGGCAAACCCCCTTAAGGGGAAGAGGGAAGCCAGGCCCCTTCGGTCGCTTCCCTCAAAAGACCTGCTGGCAAGAATATTGAACCTTGCCGGGGTCAAGGCCTGTGCCTCCCTGGACGTGACTAGAGACAGCTCTGTCAACGGGACATGTGATGTCCTAGGGGAGGATTGCCAACTGGAGGCCCCCCCTGAGATAGACATGGTCCTTGAGGCAACCCAGCCTCAGACGGTAGGGCCTTCCATGGGAGGGAATCCGAGCTCGGCGACAAGCACCGAACCCGAATCCACCCCTATGCAAGGTCCTCCTCAAACGGCTAGGGTTTCCGAGGCAGTACAAGGAGTGGAGGGATCTCCTCCGACCGGTGCCCCTACGACTGCCAGGACCTTCTCCATTTCGGAGAAGGACCTAGCTGAGGCCGGTCCATCTGGGTCCTGGAGGCTCCTACCTGCGGAGGGGAGAAGCGGGTTCATTCCCCGCCATCCTCTCTTAAAAAGAAAAAAAGACTCGGGGGGGGGGGCCTCCTCTCCATCCGCGGGGGCTGCGGGGACGGATGGGTCTGCTGCTTCGGTAAGCGAGCCAAGATTGGCACATCCGGCCGCTCTGCCCCCCCCCCCCCCCCCCCGGGTGCAGAACCCCCTACTAAGACCAAAAGTGGGCAGGGCGGAGTCTCGATAACATCGGGGCCCCTCATTCAGAGGTTACCTGGCGTTTTCGAGCCCGCTGGCTTCAAACACTTCCTCGTTATTCGCTCCACTGATGGCAGCATGTTGTCCAAGGGCAACATGATCCATCAGAGGAGAGCTTTAGCTAGTGTAATTAGTAGAGTGCCGAAGGTAACCCGTTTCTCGGACGGGAGCCTTCTGGCGAATGCGGCGAATCCCGCCGAGGCGGCCAAGATAAGTGCTCTTCGGACACTTCATGGCACCCAGGTGAGTGTGACGCCGCACTCTACCATGAACTTTGTGAAAGGAGTAGTTTATGCGAGGGAACTCGTTGACTACTCCATTGAGGACATCACCCTAGAGCTGGCCGACCATGGGGCGGTCAAGGTCGAACGTGTGATGAGAAAACAGGGAGGGGCCTCGAGACCCACCCCTACACTCTTCGTCACGTTCGACTGTGACAAGCTCCCTGAGTCGGTGCGTGCCGGTTGGTACCGCTACCGCGTGAAGGCATTCGTGCCACTGCCGCGGCGGTGCTATTACTGTCACCGTTTCGGCCATACGAATCGCTCATGTAGACGTGCAAAGTCGGGGTCACCCGAAGTATGTGTAAATTGCTCCAAGGTCGCACACGATAAGTCCAAATCGTGTGTGGCCAAGTGTGTCAATTGCGGAGAGCCGCACCCTGCTTCTTCGAAGCAATGTGGTGCATATCTCCTTGAGAAAGAAATCCTGGCCGTTCAGGCCCAGGATCGACTCTCAGTCCGCGAGGCAAAGGACTTGGTCCTGGCGCGCCCGGCTCTGCCTGGGACGTCATATGCCTCAATAGTTAGAAAGGCACCCTCTGCTCCTGGCCCATCCAGGCCAACGAGCACGGTTGTTTCCGCGCCCATTCGGAGCCCTTCTGCGGGCTCTACCCAACCTGGGCGCTCCCCTGGTAAAACTGGCGGCAAAAAGGGTTCATACCCTGCCCCGGCTAAAACCAGGGCTCCCCCCTCTTCCCCCAGCGTGACCGTTTCCCGTAAGGCGAAACGGCACCGCGCCTCCACCGAGTCGTTAGACTCACAGGAGGCAACACCCCTGAAGATGGCCGCTAGGCCATCTTCGGTGGTTCCTAAAGCTGTTCCCCGAAAGGAGGACAGCAACAAAGGAGCTTCGGCCCCTTCGCCCACGCCCTGAGGTGCAGTGAGTGGCTCGGAGACGGTGGTTCCTCGAAAAGAGGGCCCCCTGCCTCCCAAGCCGCAACGCCCACCTAAGGTTTCGAGGCGGAGGGAGGAAAAGACTCGCATGGCGAGCCCAACCTTCCCCAATAAGACCTCGAAGGCGACAGCGCCTTCAGCGCTTTGTCCCGCCAACAGCGCCCGGGGTTCTGCCCCCGGGAAGCGTACGGCCATTCCCGTGAGGGTCTTCAATTCGAGGAGGGCCCCCGCGTCTCCTCCGAGCTAGGCCTGGAGGGCATATTCCTTCAATGGAATTGCCGTGGACTCCGGGCCAACTGGGAGGAGCTGCGGAGGCTTGTCTCGTCCCGTTCCCCGTTAGCTATTTTTTTGCAGGAGACCATGCTGGGCGCGTGCCCGCTGCCTGCCCTCCCGGGGTATAAGGGTTTTGCGACTCCACCACCGCGGGATGGCCGGGCTGGGGGATGCGCGGTTTACACCCGGCATGATGTCTCCGTTCTTCCTTTCTCTTTAGATACCTCCTTTCAGGCAGTGGCTGTGCAGCTGCACCTGGATAGGAGGTATACTATCATTTCTGCGTACATTCCACCGTCAGCTGACTTCGACGCGGGGGACGTCCGCCACGTCGTGGCACGGTTGCCGAGGCCCTATCTCTTGCTTGGAGATCTGAACGGCAGGCATCCTCTCTGGGGAGATTACTCCATAAATCCCAGGGGACAAGTCCTTGTCGATCTGATCGAAGAGCTTGAGATGGGTGTCCTAAACGTGGATGAGTTTACGCATCATTGTCCGAGAACCGCTTCATTTTCTTGCCTTGACCTATCTTTGTGCTCCTCGGATGCACAGCCTGATTTTGATTGGGGGTTGGTCGATGACCTCCATGGTAGTGATCACTTTCCCATTCAAATATCATTTTCAGGGCAACTGCCGCCTGAGAGACCACCTCGGTGGTGCTTGGCGCGGGCGCGGTGGCCTGCATTTCAAGAAATGACTGAATTCTCTATCTCAGTCGAGGAGTTTAGGTCGGTAGATGAGGCCGTTGAGTTCTTCTCCGGCAACCTCATCGCCGTGGGCCTGACTACTATTCCTAGGACGTCTGGCCGTTTTGCACGCCGACCACTCCCATGGTGGTCGGCCGAGTGTGAGACGGCCCTGAAACAGAAGCGTTATGCCTACATGCGCTATAAGCGCCGCCCGAACGATTTCACTGTCGCTGAATTTCGTCGGGCTAGGGCTAGGTTCCGGTATACTTCGAAGCACGCCCGCCGCTCTTCTTGGCGGGCATACGTGTCTTCACTTAACGGGAAGACCCCTTTAGCTGAGGTGTGGAAGCGAGTCAAAAGGATTCGGGGCAAGTTCTCGCAGGACCCCCCTCCCGTTCTCCAGGAGAATGGGACCGCAATCTCGGACCCCGCGTCCGTGGCGGAATCCTTAGCGACCGCTTTTTCCGCATTCTCTAGCCGTGATGCTGCTCCGCCAGCATTCAATGCACGTCGTGATGTCGCGGAAGGCCGCCGGCTGGACTTTACCTCCAGAGGCGGAGAACCATTCAACGACAAGTTTACTGTGAGTGAGTTGCGTTCCGCTCTCGCTTCGTGCGCGGACACTGCCCATGGTCCGGACGATGTCCCGTACGCCATGCTTCGACACCTGGGTGAGCGAGGCATGGCCTTTCTGTTAGATTTGTTCAACAGGATCTGGGTGGAAGGTCTTCTCCCAGATTCTTGGCTAATCGCCACCGTGCTCGTCTTTCGCAAACCGGGGACACATCACTCTACTCCGACCGGTTTCCGCCCAATCTCTCTAACCTCTTGCGTGTGCAAGTTGATGGAGAAATTGGTAAATGTTAGATTAGCCTTTTTCCTGGACAGCTGGGGCCATCTGTCTTCTGCACAGTGCGGCTTCCGTAAGTTCCACTCCACGTCGGATGCTCTGCTCCGACTGGAAAATGCCGTCTGCGAGGCTTTCCTTCGTAGACAGCACTACGCCACGGTGTTTTTTGATCTGGAGAAGGCCTATGATACCGCATGGCGATACGGTATCATGGAGACTCTCCACACGATGGGGGCGAGGGGACGCCTCCCAATGCTTATATCTGAATTTTTGCGAGATCGTCGATTCCGCGTACGGGTGGGGGGGAGCCCTCTCCGGCCCAATGAAGCAGGAAGAGGGTGTCCCGCAGGGAAGTGTCCTCAGTGTCACACTCTTTGCCCTGAGCATCAACGGCATCACCTCGGTGCTGCCCGAAGATGTTCTCGCTACGCTCTACGTGGACGACCTTTGGATCTCTTTTGGCGCGGCCCAGATGCCAACTCTGGAGCGTCGACTCCAACAGGCATTGAACCGCGTCTCTCGCTATGCCGAAGCGCACAGGTTTCGGTTTTCTTTGGCCAAGACCAAGGTGGTGCACTTCTGCCGCCATCCATTCGCAGCCTTAGGGTCTCTTGTACCCGCGCCATGGACATTCTCCGTTCCGTGACGTTCAGCGCTTGGGGCGCTGATAGGGCTACTGCCTTACTTTTTTATCGATCCTTTGTTCGCTCGAAGCTCGACTACGGATGCGAGTTTTATGCATCCGCAGCCGAGCGTTTATTGCGGGAGGTGGATTCTATCCACCACACCGGCCTTCGCCTTGCGACCAGTGCCTTCCGCACTTCCCCCATTGAGAGCCTTTTGGTCGATGCTGGGGAGATGCCACTCGCTCTGCGCCGCGTGCAGTGCATCACTCGCCTGTACGCGCGAGCCCGGCGCCTCCCTCAGTCACCAACAGCTCTCACTGCATCCGCAGCTGATCTCGATGGTGCCTATGCTGCCGAGAGACGCCAGTCATACCCTAAGCCCTTTGGGTTTAGGGCCAGGAAACTCCTTCGAGAGGTAGATATAGCTCTGGGGCCGGTGGCGCCCCTGGTTCTGCCCAGGACGCCACCCTGGAGGGTACCACATTTGGCTATTTGTCGCCACGCCTCTGCTCCCAAAGCTTGTACTGCGCTGGGAGTATTACGTTCGACCTTTTTGGAGCACACATCGTGTCACGCTGGTACCTTGCCAGTGTATACGGATGGCTCCAAGTCCCAAGAGGGGGTCGGCTTCCACGCCGTATCCCCTCTGTTTGAAGTCAGCGGGGCTCTGCCAGGCGCTGCGTCTGTCTTCACGGCCGAGCTGGTGGCAATACACCACTCGGTACGGGAGATTACGCGACGTGCCCGGTTCGGAGACCGGATTGTGATCTATAGCGACTCACAAAGCGCCCTGAGTGCTCTCGTGGCATTGGAATCTCCGCATCCCATGGTTCGCGAAATCCGTGACGCCACGGTCTTGGCGGGCCAGGCAGATGTCGAGATTATCTTCTGCTGGGTTCCTGGACATGTAGGAATTGCGGGGAATGAGCGCGCCAAAGAGTCCGCGAGGACTCTGCGACCGGACCAGCGTTTCGCTCTTCCTCACACTGACTACATGGCAGGAATACGGGCAGCTCTTCGGACTGCTTGGCAAAGAAGATGGGAGATGGTCGAAGGGAACTTAAAGTTGCATGCCATTGCGCTGCGACTGTTCCCATGGACCCATACCCCAATGCTGCGGCGGCTTCAGGTTGCTTTCTGTCGTCTCCGAATCGGCCACACTCGTGTGACGCATCACTATTTGATGGAGCGCTCGCCTGCGCCCTGTTGCAACGACTGCGTCGTCCCCCAGACTGTTCGGCACATTCTTGTCGAATGTCCCAGTCTGGGTGATCTTCGCGCACGACACCTGTCCCGGTACCGGGATGGGTGGGGTCGCTACCGCCTGTCCCTTGTACTCGGGACGAGTGCGTGTACTTTGACTGGTGGACTTATTGACTTTTTGGAGGAGGCCGGCCTTCTCCCTTTCATTTAACCCGGTTTAATTGTTGTTGTTTTTGTTATTGCCTTGTTATTGTTATTTTTTTTATTGTTTCCTGTTCAATTTTTTAAAGTAGCCTAGAACTAGGCTGTTTGTTTACGGCAACTTATGCCTTAGTCGGCAGTCGCCAGATAGCCCCTTAATTAAAAAAACAAAAAAAAAACACAGGGAATTGTCCTCAGTGTCACCTGCTTCCTCTGTGGCAATCAATAGCATTATCGCAAATCTCCCAACTGAGATTTCCTCAACTCTATATGTGGATGACTTAGCGCTTATCCATTTGTCATCCGTGAGCTACAGCGGGTTATAAATACCGTAGCTGATAATGCTTCTTCCAAGGGCTTCCGCTTTTCCGCAGTAAAGACCAAGGCTGTCCACTTTTACAATCATAGATCAGTGACATGGAACCTTCCCTATTTGTCACTCTATGGTAGTGTCCCTGTCACCTTTGAGCCCCATCTCACATTTCTAGGGGTGATCTTTGATTCGAGGCTTTCTTGGAGGCCTTGAAAAGGTCTTGTCTGAAGAGAATTGACATAATGAAATTACTGTCACACACTTCTTGAGGAAGTGATCGACGTACCCTGTGACTTTTGTATTCAGTATTGGTCCAGTCAAAGCTGGACTATCGGTCGCAAGTATACTCCTCTGCCTCGCCGTCCATCCTTGAAAAATTAAATACTGTGTGTAACCAGGGTGTGCGTCTGGCTTCTGGAGCCTTCAAGTCCTTCCCTGTGTGGAGTCTCTATGCAGATAACGGGGCTCTTCCTCTTCCTTTTCATAGGCTCAAGTCTAACCTCAAATATCTTTTTAGACTTGAGCAATTACCATGGTCGCCAGTATATGAGTGCACGTTCAATTTTCGAACAGTGGCCTCATATGATAGATTTCCATCCCTGGCTCGCCCCTTTGCTCTGCGCATGGCCGAGCACACAGGACGTCTAAGGGAGCTTTTTGTTTTTCCGTTTTCATTATCAAAGATTCCCCCATGGCTCATACCACCTGTAGTGGTATGCGAGAGGCTTACTGGTAGGCCCAAGGATCAGTTCTTGCCTGTAGCCTTAAGAACCATGTATGATCAACAATCCTCCCACCATCGGCCTAGCACCTCTGTGTTCACCGACGGGTCCAAGTCATCGGACGGAGTTGGAGCTGCTGCTGTCTTCCCATCTCAGACAGCATAGGTTCGCCTACTAACTGCAGCTTATGTTTTCACAGCAGAACTTGTTGCCATTCTTGCTGCACTCTTTGTTATTGCTCCTATGCCATCTGGTTGTCTTACAATTTTCTCTGACTCCTTTAGTTCTCTGGAGGCACTGGGTGCTTTTGGTTCTAGCCATCCACTGGTTTCCAAGATCCAGTGGTGTCTTTTTTATCTTTCTCCTATTCACAAGATTTCTTTTTGCTGGGTGCCTAGTCACGTCGGCATCCCAGGTAATGAAAGGGCGGATGCTGCGGCCAAGGAGGCGGCATCATTGGGGACACCCCCATCAGCCCCAGTCCCACTTCGTGATGTCTATCCCCTCATCACCGAATATGTCGTCAGCTTATGGCAGAAGATGTGAGATGAGCTTCCTCCGACCAAGCTCCATTCGATAAAACCTTCAGTCCTTCCATGGCCACGTACCATGAGACCACGTAGATTGGAGGTTATTTTGTGTCGACTGAGGATAGGCCATTGCCGCCTCACTCATGGGCACTTGATGAATGGGCAGACCCCACCTTTTTGCATCATGTGCGAGGTGCAGCTGTCCATCCTTCATATTTTTGCCGAGTGTTCCCTTTTGAGAAATCTTGGAAGGAGGGTCTTTCCTTTCATTACTGGGCAGATAGCCTCCCCTACAGGTTCTGCCGGGCATCTTGCCTGAGACTCGTGTCCCTTTTAGTGTGAATAGAATTTTTAAATTTTTACAAGAATCTAATCTTCTAACCAAAATTTAATATATTGTTTCATGATTTTATATTCTCTGTTCTTGTATCTATTGTTGATCCATCTATAGTCTATGTTTTTATCCTTTGTCGAGTTCTCAATAGTTTATTTTTGATATCCTTTTACACCCCTTGATGGTTTTAACTTCCTGTACTTCCATTTTATTGATTTTAATTTCATAGCTATATTTTTATTGAGAATTTTCTTGCAAATTACCCGTCCTTGAATTTGGCTGCTGGCTAGTCCGTTTGGGCTTTGCAGCATTTATTTCCGGCACTATTCATTCATTCCTTCCGCGGGGCCCCCAGAGACGTGCTGGTCTGCTGCCGTTTCGACAAGCACCAGGCTAAGAGCGGCACGTCTTTCCCCGAGATGCCATCGGGCAGTGAGACCCTAACGAAGACGAAATTCGCAAGTGCGTTGAGGGAAGCCTCACTTACGTCGGGACCCCTCATTCAAAGACTACCTCGCGTTTTGAGACCCCAGGCTTCAATCGCTTTTAATATATTCACTCCATTGATGGTAGCACGTTAGCCAAAGGCCACATGCTCCATCAAAGGAGAGCTGTAGCTAGATTGACTGGTAGAGAATCGAAGGTGACCCGTTTCTCGGAGGGGAGCCTTCTGGCGAATGCGGCGGACCCTTCCAAGGAAGCCATTATTAGTGCCCTTCGTGCACGCGATGTCTTGTCGGTGAATGTAACGCCGCACTCAACTATGAATTTCGTGAAAGAGTTTTATGGGAGGGAACTTTGTACTACTTAGAAGACATCATCAAAGAGGAGGCTGATCAAGGAAGGAGCAGTCAAGTTCGAGTGTGTAATGAGAAAACGGGGTATAGCGAGCCAAATCTCTCTCAATAAGCTCTCTCAGGCGACATCGCCCAGAGCTGTGCCTCCGGGAAGCGTACGACTATTCCAGTGTGGATCTTCTCTTCGAAGAGGGCTCGCTCATTTCCAAGCTAAGCCCGGGGGGAATATTCCTTCATTGGAATTGCCCTGGCTTCGGAGGCGGGTCTCCTCCTGTTCCCCGTTATCTATTTTTTGAGGGTTGTCATGCTGGACGTGTGCCCCTGCCCAACCTCCCGATGTATAAGTTTTTTGCGGCGCCACTACCAGGGGATATGGGCCAGGCGGGAGGATGGGCAATTTACACCTAGCATGATGTCTCTGTTCTTATATTTTCTATAAATAGCTCCTTCAGGCAGTGGCAATGCAACTACACCTTGCGTGCATAACAAGTTTACAGGGGGTCACCGTGCGTGCCTCCTCCTTCCCGACGGATGCCGGCTCGCCGGCACAAGACGAGGCAAAAGGCTCCTCGAATGGGATCTGCCATGTCTTAGGGGGGATGGCCACATGGAGCCCCCCCCTTCCTCTCTGATTTGACCAAGCCCCAGACGGTAGGATCTTCCATGGGGTCGAACCCGGGTTCGACCTATCTCGGAGAAATATCCTGCTCAGACCGGTCCATCCGGCCCAATATCTCCTTCCAACGGAGGAGAGAAGCGCGCTCATTGCCTACCCTCCTCTCCCAAAAAGAGAAGGACAGAGGAACAAGACTAAAAATACTAAAGGCTCATCTCCCTCCGCGGGAGCCACGGGGACGGACGAGGCCGCTGCCGTTTTGGTATGCGACCAAGCCAAGATAGGCATGTCCGGCCCCGCGGCTCCTCCCGGATGGCAGTCCCAGACAAAGACCAACATTGAGCAGATCGTAGCCTCGATTACGTCGGGGCCACTAACCTAATTCAGAGGTTACCTGGCGTTTTCGAGCCCGCTGCGTATCTTCTTTGAGAAGGAAATCCTGGCCGTTTAGGCCCAGGATCGACTCTCATTCCGCGAGGCAAAGGACTTGGTCCTGGCGCGCCCGGCGCTGCCTGGGACATCTTATGCCTCAGTGTTAAGAAAGACGCCCTCTGCTCCTGGCCTATCCGAGCCTACGAGCACGGTCGCTTCTGCACCCATTCGGGACCCTTCTGAGGGTTCTATACCCACCCTGGGCTCTCTACTGGTATAGCTGGCTGCACAAAGGGTTCACACCCAGCCCCGGCTAAAACCAGGAGCCCCCTCCCCCTTTCTCACAGACGAAACGGCCGCGCGCCTCCACCGAGTCGTTAACTCACAGAAGGCAACACCCCTGAAGTTGGTCGTGAGGCAATCTTCCGGGGTTCCTAAATCTGCTTCCCGAAAATAGGACAGCACTAAAGGAGCTTAGGCTCCTACGCCCACACCCGGTAGTATGCTGGTTTGCTCGAAGACGGTAGATCTTCGAAAAGAGGGCCCCCTGCCTGCCTAAGGTTTCGAGGCAGAGGGAGGAAAAGACTCGCATGAGGAACCCAACCTCCCCCGATAAGTCCTCGAAGGCGACAGCGCATTGTCCGGCCAACAGCGGCCGGAATTCTGCCTCCGGGAAGCGTATGGCCATTCCCGTGAGGGTTTTCTATTAGAAGAGGGCCTCCCCATCTCCTCCGAGCTAGACCGGGACGTCATATTCATTCAATGGAATTGCAGCGCACTCCGGGCCAACTGGGAGGAGCTGCGCTAGCTCGTCTCCTCCCGTTTCCCCATAGCTATATTTTTGCAGGTAACTATGCTGGGCGAGTGCTCCCTGCCCACCCTCCTGGGGTATAAGGGTTTTGCGACCCTGCCACCAAGGGATGGGGGTCGGTCAGGAGGATACGCCATTTACACCTTGCATGATGTCTCTGTTCTTCTCTTTTCTTTAGATACCTCTTTTCAGGATGTAGCCTTGCAGCTGCACCTAGATATGAAGTATGCCGTTATTTCTGCGTACATTGCACCGAGAGCCGACTTTGATGCGGAGGGAATTCCGCCGCATCGTGGCAGGGTTGCCGATTCCCTTTCTCTTGCTCGGGGATCCGAACGGTAGACACCCCATCTGGGTAGACTACTCAATCAATCCCAGGGTTTCATGTCATTGACATGCTGGAGATAGGTGTCCTGAATGTGCATAAGTTTACGCATCCCTGCCGGAGAACCTCTTCATTTTTCTCTCTTGATCTATCTTTGTGCTCTCCGGATGCACAGTCTGATGATTTTGGGTGGGGGGTAGTCGATGACCTCCATGGTAGGGATCACTTTCCATTCAAATATCATTTTCTGGGCCGCTACGCCGGAGAACCCACCCCAGTGGTGCTTAGCTCAGCCGCGGTAGTTCCCATTTCAGGAAACGACTGATTTCTATGTCTCAGTCGAGGAGTTTAGGTCGGTAGAAGAGGCCGTTGAGTTCCTCTCCACCAACCTCGTCGCCTTGGGCCTAACTACTATTCCCAGAACGTCTGGCCGTTTTTCACGTCGACCGCTTCCTTAGGGGTCGGTCGAGTGTGAGGCGGGCCTCAAACAGAAGAGTAATGCCTAGAAGCGCCGCCCGAACAATTTCACTGTCGGTGAATTTCGTTAAGCTAGGGTTAGGTTCCCTTATGTTTCGAAGCACGGCGCCGCTCCTCCTAGCGGGCATACGTGTCTTCGTTAACGGGAAGACCCCTCGAGCAGAGGTGTGGAAACGAGTCAGGACTCCCTCTCCCGTTCTCCAAGAGAATGGGACCGCAATCTCGGACCCCGCTTTCATGGTAGAGTCCTTCTTGACCGCATTCTCTAGCCGGGATGCTGCTCCGCAAGCATGCAATGTGCATCGTGATGGGCGAAAGGCCGCCGACTGGACTTTACCTCCAGAGGCGGAGAACCCTTTTATGGACAGGTTTAATTTGAGTGGGTTGCGTTCCGCTCTCCTTCGTGCGCGAACACCGCCCCTGGTTAAGTCGATGTCCCGTACGCCACGCTTCGACAGCTGAGTGAGCGAGGCATGGCCTTTCTGTTCGATTTTTTCAACAGGATCTGTGTAGAGGGTATCCTCCCAGACTCCTAGCGAATCACTAATTTGCTCGCTTTTCGCAAATCGGGGAGATATCACTCTACCCCTGCCGATTTCCGCGCAATCTCTCTAACCTCCTGTGTGTTTAAGTTTTTGGAGAAATTGGTAAATGTTAGATCAGCCTTTTTACTCGACAGTGGATGCCACCTGTCCTTTGCACAATGCGGCTTCCTCAAGTTCCATTACATGTCGGATCTACTTCTCCAACTGGAAAATGCCGTCTGAGAGGCCTTCTTTCGTAAACAGCACTACTCCAGTGTTTTTCGATCTGGACAAGGCCCATGATGCCGCATGGATATACGTATCACGGAGACTCTCCACACGATTGGGGCCAGTGGACGCCTCCCAATCTTTATATCTGAATTTTTGCTAGATCATCGATTCCAATGGAACAGGAAGAGTGTCCCGCAGGGAAGTGTCCTCAGTGTCACACTCTTTGCCCTGAGGATCATCGGTATCACCATGGTGCTGCCGGAAGATGTTCTCGCTACGCTCTACGTGGACGACTTTTCGATCTATTTTGACGTAGCCCAGATGCCAACTCGGAGCGTCGACTCCAACAGGCATTGATTGAACAGTGTCTCTCGCTATGCCGAAGCGCACAGGTTCCGGTTTTTCTTGGCCAACACTAAGGTGGTGCATTTCTGCCGCCATCTACGGCTCTACCTTGACCCAGACATTCGCAACCTTTAGAGTCTCTTGTATCCGCGCCATAGATATTCTTGGTTCCGTAACGTTCGGCTCCTGGGGCGCTGATAGTGTTACTGCATTACTTTTTTTATCGATCCTCTGTTGGTTCGAAGCTAGACTACGGGTGGGACTTTTATGCATACGCAGCTAAGCGTGAATTGCGTAAAATTCACGCCTGGCGACCGGTGCCTTCGCACGTCCCCCATTGAGAGCCTACTTGTCGAGGCTGAGGAGATGCCACTCGCTCTGCACCGTGCACAGTGCATTATTGGCCAATACGCGCGAGCCCGCCGCCTCCCTCAGTCTCCAACATCTCTCACTCTATCCGCAGCTGATCTCGCCACGCCTGTGCTCCCAGAGCTTCTAAAGTGCCGGCAGTATTGCGTTCGGCCATTTTGGAGCACACTTCGTGTCACGCTGCAACCGTGCCAGTGTATACGGATTGCTCCAAGTCCCAAGAGGAGGTCGGTTTCCACGCCGTATCCCCTCTGTTTTTAGTCAGTGAGGCTCTGCCAGGCGTGCTGCGTCTGTCTTCACGGCCGAGCTGGTTGCAATACACCGCTCGGTATGGGAGACAACGCGACGTGCCCGGTTCGGAGACTGGATTGTGATTTATAGCGACTCAACGAGTCCTGAGTGCTTTCGGGGCATTGGAATCTCCGCATCCCCTGGTTCGCGATAGTCGTGACGCCACGTTTTTTGCGAGCCGGCGGATGTCGAGATTATCTTCTGCTGGGTTCCTGGACACGTATGAATTGCGGGGAATGAGGGCGCCAAAGAATCCGCAACGACTGGGCGATTACATGGCAGGAATACGGGCCGCTTGGCAAAGAAGATGGAATCGGTCGAGGGGAACTTAAAGTTACGTGCCATTGCGCAGTGACTGTTCCCACGGACCCCCTCCCCCCCCCACCCCCTATGCCGCGACGGCTTCAGGTTGCTTTCTGTCGTCTCCGAATTAGACACACTCGTGGGACGCACCGTCATTTGATGGAGCGCTCGCCTGCGCCTTATTGTGACGATTATGTTGTCCCCCAGACTGTTCGGCGTATTCTCGTTGAATGTCCCAGTCTAGGCGATCTTCACGCACGTTACCTGTCCTGCTACCGGGATGAGCGGGGTCGCTACCGCTTGTCCCTTGTACTCGCGACTGGTTCGTGCACACAGACTTGTTTTTTGTAGTTCGCATGTTCCTGCGCCGGAGCGCGCTTCCTTCCCTTTTTTTTTTTAATCTAGCCTAGTAGTAGGCTGTGATCTGATTACGGCGATTTTTGCCCTAGTAGGCAGTTACGAGATGGGCTATAAAAATGTTTCTTTTAAATCTTTGTATTTGTTGTTGTTTGTTATCCTGTGTTTAGCCTTTGTCTTTTTTTATCTTTGTTATTTACATTTGTTGTTTTTTTAATCTAGCCTAGTATTAGACTGTGATGTGAGTACGTCGACTTGTGCCTTTGAAGGCAGTCGCCAGATAGGCTCTCTCTCTCTCAAAAAGAAAATCGAGCTCTTGCACACCATAATATTACGGTAGATGGAGTTTCTGTGGGAGATGCCCTCCATGTAATTTAAATGTGTACTTAAAATTGTTCTGATTTCCTAATTACATTGTTGGGTTGCGGGCCTTGCCATAGGCACCTGAGCACGCGTCCTGTCTGTGATCTGTGTATTTTCGTTATTTTTATTATTGTTCCTCTGTTATTTCTTTATTTTATTTTAACTTAACCTGCTTTCCATCTCTGCCGCCGGATGAGACCGCTGCATTTAACAAAAAACAAACATGCCCACAACACCTAAAAGAATGTGGATCTGTAAAATATATCGTACCGGCCTCCTTCACGTGTTGTAAAAAGCGACTAAACGCGGATAAAGGATCTCTGGTTTGAGAAGCAACGGTAATCTGCAAGGCTGTCGCAGACCTCATCCAGCCATGTCGATAGTGGCGTTGATGCATGTCGATTCCACGATATGGGAAATCAGTTAATGATTAGGACGATCTTCCCCTTCAGGAGCGAAAGACTCTACCGACAGTGAGGATACTTTGGCTCGGGACCAGCCCTTCCCTATTCCGGAGGGCGCTGAAGTGCCCCTAGGGTCGAAGCTAGGCGAAGACCGGGCGAGATCGGCGAGAATTAGGTCCGCCCGACACCCGTCAGCCAGAAGGCAGCCCCTTCCTCTTCACGCTGAAGAGAACGAAGGTAACAAAAGGACTGGTTAGAGATTTTTCTTAAAAGGGTTAGTCATCGCCCTCTTTAAACTGTAGTCGGATCGATCTAGCTGCGGAAAATAATAGGAGGAACCTTTTTTTTAATTAGCATTGTGGCTCCCACGTTGTCTTGCATCAGACGCGGCAGTTTATCTTTTCCAAGCACCTAGATAGGTTATTTTGAAAGATCAGAGATAGGAAAATGGTAGGATATGTTGGGTAGTGTTTGTGGTTGCAGCGGGGTAGTAGGAATGGAAATGGTGTGATCGGTAGCGCAGTCTGTTGAAAAATTGTGCCTATCAGACTTAGGTGATCTTTGATGGCGAAAATTTTGGTTTCAGCGTGGAAGTGGCGTGTGTACAGTGGTGGTTTTAACGCAACATTTGTGATTTTTATTATTATATTATCATCATACGGACTACAAACCCTTGCTGGTCGAGCAGAATGCTATAAACCCTAAGGCACCATCAGAGAAGACAATCCCATAAGAAAAAACCTAGAGGAAAAGAGAAGGAGACAGTAGAAAGACATACACAACTTAACGTCTCAGCAGGAAGGAATGAGCACCAGTTTTAAACTTTTGAAGTTCATGAGATTCAACGACAGCACTAGGGAGTTCATTCCATAACCTGATACTTGCTGGAATGAAGCATCTAGAGTACTGAGATGTGTTACATCTCCAAACCGTGAAATCTTGGTTATTTGTATTAGTGGCATTTCTAGTTAACCGAGCTGGAAAAAAAGGATCAGGAAGTTCACTATACAAAGGATAGATTAGGATTATGATGTATCTTACACACAATGAACTCACAGATCGGCGGTGCCACGAGCAACCTGAAGATCACGAATTAACAGACAAAGAAGTATGAACGAGTTGAAACACTTCCTTATAACAGGAATTTCTTTAAAAATTCTATAAGATTTCCTAACTAAACCAATCTTTTGGGCAACAGAAGAAGAAATAGAGCGCACATGTTGTTCAAAGGTAAACTTGCTGTCAAACAGAACATTAAAAATTTTAAAAGATACAAGTGTGCAATACAACTTTGTTTATGATAAGATCAGGATTATTGGGGTACAGAGTTCTAGATCTACTAACAATCATACCTTGGGTTTTGTTTGCATTCAGCTTCATACCCCATAAATTGCACCAATCATTTAAATTTGTTATGTGTCTATTCGCTGATTCAGAGATCAAATGCCTTTGAACAGGAGAAAGTATGACTACTATCAAAGTAGCATCATCAGCATAAGCAACTAGTTGGTTTTCCAGTCCAACCCACATATCATGTATATATTGAATGAATAACAGTGGGCCCAGAACATTACCGTGGGGAACACCAGAAATTACCTTTCTCCACTCACCAAGTTGCCCATCCACAACTACACGTCTACGGTAAGTCAAGAACTCAGGATATTGAGAAAAGGGTCACCAATAACCAGCTGTCTAAGTTTGTAAATCAGTGCTTTGTGATTAACACGATCAAAGGTTGCACAAAAATTAAGTCCAACCATACGAGCTTCAAAACCAAAATCTAAAGTCTTTTGAACCCTGTCTGAAATGGTTAGGACAGCATCACAAGCACCAAGACCCTTGCGAAAGCCAAACTGCTGACTTATAAAGAGATTATTACTCTCAGCAAATGCATTTAAATGTAGCCAACAAAGAGCTTAGACAGAATAGGAGTGATAGAAATTGGACGGTAGTCTGAAGGACAGGAGCCAGCAGAGACGGACTTAGAAGTAGGAGTAACATTAGCAGTCCTCCAACACAAGCTGAACTTTCCTTCCCTAGATAACTTGCGAAAGATAACGGCAATCTTGGAGGCTACAAAATGAGCATTCTTAAAAAAGAATAAAGGAAATATACCATCAGGACTAGAACCACCATAAGGATCTAGGTTTAGCTTCAGGGTGAGATGACTTGGGGAGATTGAACTCTACACTACTTTGCTTTTCTTCAAAGCCATTAGCAAATAGTGTTGCCTTATCTTTTGGGCGATGACTAAGAGACCCCATCTGATTTAAAAAGAGGCGAAATGCCATCATTACTACCAAATAGAGTAGACAACTAATTATGAGACTAGGTAGCACAAACCTCTTGCGCCACAGATCTGAACATGACATAGTTATTCCAAGCCATATCAGATCTATTCCTTTTCCAGAAATTGTAAGCTTCTTGTTTATCCAGATATGCATGCTTACAATCATTATTGAACCATGTTTTGTCCTTGTTGCGGCAAATTGTAACCATAAATGGAATACACCTCTCAATTATATCAGCAAGAACATTACTAAAGGATTCAACGGGATCATCTTGGCAGAAGAAATGGGGCCAATTAAGAAGAGAGAGAGATCCCTCAAGACTCCATTCCAGTCAGCTTGTGACTTCAAGTAAATCTTACGAGATAATGATATCTCAGGGACATGTTGCTCAGCTCTTTTATGGGCAGAGAGATAAGTGTGGTCAGATGTTCAAATAGGACTCCCTAAATTGTTATTAACACCAGGAACATCTGGAATATTACCGGATCTGTGCGTTGGCCTTTGAATTAATTGATCACAAACAGATTCAGTAGAGAAGTCAATTGCCACGACGATCAGTAGGTGATACAGCGTTTTCAACTCAATTAAAATCACCCACAAACAAGAATGCAGCTTTCCTATGATTTTCCTGTATAGATGCCATTGCTATTCAGTAAACATTCAAATATGTCCTCACGGTTTCGATAGATTGAAAATAGGTAAAATTTAGTATGCCTACTACATACTTTCACAACTAAAACCTCATGAATATTACATTCATAATTGGGCTTCCGAGAGGCAGGAAATCCATTTCTAATGTAAACTGCCATTCCTCGACCTCTTTCAAGATCAATACGCTTCAATAGATGAGGTTGTTTAAAACCTGGAATTAAGAGCTCTTTAGAGGATCTAAAAGTTTGATACCAAAGTCACAGAACAGAATAATATGTCAAATTATCTGGAAGTTACAATCAAATCACTTAAATTTGCATGAATCCCAAGAATATTACGATACAGCATGCGGCACTGCCGATGCCTACAGGTAGCGAGTGGGTCCAGGGTTTATCTCCACTTCACCAGCCAGCAAAATAATTAAAATTACCAAAAACTTGACAGAATACTTGAAGATCATCATGCCGCATGAAAGAATAAATTGTCACCATATACTGAATAATAAAAAAAATAAATACCTGTATATAAAAAAATACTGCAGTTACTCAGGCTATAAAGGAAAAAGTCCCTGCAGGGTCAGAAAATAACGAGTAGAAACTTTTTTTTGTGTTAGCTATGAATCGTGCCCAGGATGGGGCCGATAAACTAATATATATTCACCGTTTTGTTTTTTTGTTGTCTAAATGTTTGTGAATGTTTTGAGGGTGTAGTTGGTGAGTTTTGTGAGGGTGTTAAATTTGGATATGGCCTTTGAGTTAATGGGTTTTTTTAATGTATTGAGCGAAATTCATGCGTGGGTCTAGTGTGATGCCCGGTCGTGGGGGTGACTTGAGTAGGGAAAGTTGGCGTAAAGCATGGTATTTGGGTGCCTTGTGATAGTCAGAGTTTAAGAGTGACTTTATTTATGATGGGAATTTGACAGTTTAATATAAACCAGTTTTGCAGGTGTTAAGGTTTCTGAAGGCTGTGAGTACAGTAGTAAACGTTTAGGCGGACTTATTGGTCAGTGTTGAGGGATATATCATGCATAAAAAGATTGAAGAGGGTGGGGGAAAGAATGACGCCTTGCAGGGCTCCTTTGTGTGAGTGTGGTGGGGGTCTTTTTGTTATATGACTCCCATTGAAAATTATGTCCAACACCCCAAAAGAATTTAATTTGGGGGTTTAATGGTCTATTCAACTGCCGTGTGCGGCAGGAGAAAAGACACTTACACTATTTGAAACTGTTTTTAAATGCTTGTTTGATTGGATATTCGTTTCTGTAGATGAGAAGCATCCGCCAAGCATGCCCAAAACAAACTTGCAATTCGACCTTAACCTACCGATACCCATCTATGGGGCAGAGTGGTCAAGAATAAATATGTGGTGTGATATCATGTGGCCAAAGAAAGAGAAAAAAAATGGACAGGAGCCTAAAAAAGAAGATATGGCGGTCTCATCTAGTTAGCTTTGTTAAATCTCCAGGAAAAAGTTCTCGTTGAGCCATTTCCTTCTTTTGTTTGCGTGTTTAATTTGCAAAGGTGTCACAAGCGCGGTGGGAACTGAAGCAGCAGTTGGTTAGAAAAAAAAATTATATGAAAGAAGTATAATGAACCATTTTTACCCCCCCCCCCCCTTAGCTCCTGTCGAAGATGAGGTTCAACCAACTCAACAATTGTTGCCCGAAGAAAGCCCGGAAGCGCAGGATGAAGAAGTGGAAGAGAAAGAGGAACCGATATACGCAGAGATTGAGGAACGGGAACCTTCTCCCGAGTTGAAATTGAAAGAAAACCCAGAGTCGAGTTCCATGGAAGACCTGAAGAAGTCTATTTCGCAAAAAGATGCTTTGATTGAAGCGCCAGCGGACATTTTTGGAAACCCTGTTGACGATGATTGGTGAAAGCCTTATTCGATTAGTTTAAGGATATTTACAACTCAGTTTTATTTTCCAATTCAGAGCACTTTTATCTCGTGATTAACTGTCTTCTGCAGTTGTGCGCGTTTACCGGTAAATGTTGTCACGTCCGGGAAGCAATATTAAGTTAAACTTAACATCTTTATCCTACTAGCCCTTAGTTCACGGAATTCTGTTTTCATCCTTCATTTCATAAGATGCGACACGAGCCAAAAACCTTTAAACACATCCAAGGGACTATGAGAAACCGATTCTGATGCCATCATTCTCTTATTCCCCTTCAGTGACGTTCGGCATCTACGGCTCTTAATTCCACACCAAATTGACTTAGTTATTGAATACCCGGTTATTCCTGGAATGTTGTTTTCTATGGTTTTTATTGACAGTGCACAAAATATAGCGAGAAACTCAGATATGTTCCATTTCACGCTCCACACTTCCCATTCATACAAGTCGTGTTGAGATTTAAGCTCAATTACTTTCAGAAATTTCCAGCTAAGTGCACACAAAACACACACGTAGTTTGTTTACTTAACATTGTCCTAAGTTTCTGTGATCACATGGGATTGTTGCTAATTATGGCAATAAACGCTTCTCACAAAAGTATTTTAAAACCCTTCGATGTTAGGTTTGGAATATTTGTTAAATAACATTTATTTTTCCTCGATCGAACTATTTTGTAATTTGCATTGTCTGGTCGATTTTTCGTAGTTTGATGGAAATTATTTTTAATACTCTCTAAAGGAAACTAGAGCATTCTAATGCAAATTTGCTTGCATAATTAAATATTTTAGCAATTCACAGTCCAGTAACTTGGTCTTTCAATGAAGCACAAGCGATTTAATTAGTTTTGAAGCCTGTAATTCTTGATCAAGCTTGCTTACAATTTATTATAATAAATTACTGAAAGTTGTGGCAGTGTCCTACTGACTAGCATGTCAATTGAAATATCTGAGCCGCTGCTGGACGAAGATGACATTTTCCCTAAAACCCGCTTCTGGAGCATCAAGATTAGGGGGAGGGAGAATCCCACACACTGTGCCACCCCCCCCAATTGAAATTGAAAACTAACGGCATCTTCCGCACAAAGTTCTAGATATGTGGAGAAAGTGAAAATGTGTGGAAGATACATAGCCGTAGATACACTTACTGGTATTGGGGCGGGACACACTTTACTTCCTCCAGATATCATCTGTAGCATGGCTTCCACGCTACACCCAAAAGATTGATTTCTTGCCTCCTCGCACCAACGCCGCTAAAAGAATACCTCCCCCTTTACACAGCCACTCATATTTTTTTCACAACCAAATTACTTCTTTTAGGAGGAAATACTGCTATGTAATGTAGAAAATCATGGGGTAAAAAAATCAGGACCAAAGTTCGCCTGCCCCCGGTGAATGTCCTGGAATCTAGGCCAAGCCAAAGCAGAAAGGGGGTAATAGGCCACCTTAGGTTAGGTCAGGAGGGCAAAATCCACTGAATCCTTTATTGGGATTATTATGTAAGCAGATTCACAATGGGATCTTGATTCTCCCACAATAGGCTGTATCTTATCAAATATTTATATAATGAGGAAAAACCTTGGCACATGTTGTTGTTTTTTTAACACCTCCCCCCTCCCCCCTAATCACTGGTATTTGCCCAAGAAACTAGAATAATTTTTCAAGTTCAAATTCAAATTGAGAAATACTGCAGTTCAAGATACCCTTAACAACAAAGTATTGGGGGTAAACACCTCTAGTGAGAACTGGTCAGCGTTCGTTCAACCTCAAGGGAGGCCCAAACTTGTTCTGAATGTAGGTAGGTAAGTGACGCCATCCGCCCATAGATAGCATCGTGGACGATATCCCTCGAAAGAATAATGCAATGCACATAAACATCAGAATGACTCGTTAATAAGCTCGAAGGCACAGGGAGAGGTGTTGTTTTGTGTGTTTCGGCACCAACCAGCCGTCTTAAAATCCTTCCTGACACGCCCAGGGATGAGCACCCATTCCACGTCCGGGATACCCCCCCATAGGGGATAAAACTAGTCCATCAAAAGTACTTGTGAAGAGAGTGGGTATTTGTGCGGATGAGGCACGAACGGGATGATAGCGGCCCCGCAGGGGTATCAGCCATTAGTGTCTGCGCACGATGGGGTTGAAACTTGCCTCAACGCTAGAAATCCAAGGCCGTAAACAGTGTAGGCTATGAAAGTCTGCTGAAAACCATAAGCCCAAACCACTTTTGGCCAGCCCCTGGTTATGGTTAGTTTGATGGAATAATAAAGTAATCTTTTTTTTTTGACAAGAACCCAGGGAAACAATAACAGCCTGATCATATTGATGAAATGCAGTCAATAATGGTCATTAAACAGCCTGCATTGGTCGATAAACATAGACCAATACAGCTTCATGCCAATGCCCCCCCCCCCACTCCCGACACACACCTCAGCAGTAAGTTGAGAGATTGGGACATGAAGTTTAACAGCTGAAAAATCTCATATTGATTGTCATCTTTCCAACCACGTCAACTCCACATTCGCAATAAGAGGGAGGACAATAATTTTCAAACTTATTAAAAGAAACATTTCATTGAAATGAAACAACCTGATTGAACTCAATCTGTTAGACTGCTATCCCACCCCAAAATTTACTACTGCAATCTTAGAAACTCCGCCCACAGCAAAAGTATTTGATGTACGCCTCTGAAAAAGGACATTTTTTTTCACTGCAGAGGGTGAAAAGTAAAATTTAATAACGACCGGTTAATTTACAATAACAATATTATTTATTATACATTAATATTACGAGAAACTTTGACTATATCTTCGAGTTCTTCAAGCTTGTCAAAGAGTTCTCTATATTTATCGACGTCCAAATCATTGACGGGAACTTGCATCAGGGGTATCCTATCAACGTCAGAATATTCGATTTCGTAATTGCGTTCTTCGATGCCTTTTTTCACGCTATAAAAATCGGTCGCAGAACACACAAACTGGGGGGATAAGACAATCAGCTGTAAAATAGGCCTCCTCCGGTTACTTCCAGGGTGTGCAAGGAAAACCGTATATGGCAAGTCTGCTAACAAGTTTATGAAGAGGTTTGTAAAGCAAGTGTTGAGGGGAGGGGATATACAAACAGGTGCGCAGCAGAAAAATTAGGATAGTTAAACGCACGCAAATGTCATAATCAGACGAGGGCATTTATACTAGAGCGGGAAATGAATCGTTATTTTTTTGTTAAATTTATAAATACCGAACGGCGGGAACCATCAAGGTCATAGCTACTGTAAAAAGAACTGGAGTGGCGAAAGAGAACATAAGGAACCCTGGAAAAAGAAACGCCAAATCATAGGCTGCCCCCCATCGCCCCCAACCTCAAATTTAAATCGAAATCCAACGAAGGCATCTCCCGCAGAAAGTTTGTATTTTTTTATAGAGCCCATCTGGCAACTGCCCCCAGAAAGTTTGTAAGGGGATATCTATGGAGTGGTGAATTTTTTTTTAAAGAGCTCCTCTGGCGACTTCCTACTAGGCCAAAAGTTGCCGTAATCAGCTTATAGCCTAATACTAGGCTAGATTAAAAGGAACATGTCAAAACCCCAAAACATAAAAAAGGAAAAAAAGTAAGTTTTTTTTTTTATTTTAAGAGGGCATTTGGCGACTGCCTACTGGGGCAAAAGTCGCCGTAATTCACGGTACAGCCTAATAGTAGGGTAGATTTAAAAAAAAAGTAAAAAACAAATAAAGACTAGATAGGCAAAAAAGCAACAAGGAAGCGCGGTCCGGCGTCGGGGGTAGGCAGGGCTCCCCCGATGCAGGAACATGCGACCGACAACAAAGAGAGTCAAATAGCGTGGAGGCGACCCCTACAAAAAGTCATATAGTTCGCAAGGCTGTGTACAAGAACCAGTCCAGAGTACAAGGGACAAGCGGTAGCGACCCCGATTGTCCTGGTACCGAGTCAGGTAACGTGTGTGAAGATCACCCAAATTGGGACATTAAACAAGAATGTGCCGAACAGTCTGGGGGACAACGCAGTCGTTGCAATAAGGTAACGGCGAGTGCTCCATCAGTGTCCAATTCGAAAACAATAGAAAGCAACCTGAAGCCGTCGTGGCATTGGGCAGTAGGTAGGTCCACGGGAACAGTCGCGGCGCAATGGTAAGCAACTTTAAGTTCCCCACGGCCGTCTCCAATCTTATTTGCCAAGTAATAGGTGTGAAGAAGGCCGAAACTCTGGTCTGGTCTCCCAGTCCTCGCGGACTCCTTAGCGCGCTCATTCCCCGCAATAACCGTATACAGGAACCCAGCAAAAGATAATCTCGACATCTGCCTGGGAAACCATGGCGTCACGGATACCGCGAACCAGGAAATGTTGAGATTCAAATGCCCCGAGAGCACTCAGAGGTATTTGTGAGTCGCTATAGATCACAATCCGGTCTCCGAAACGGGCATAACGTTTTTTTCCGGTACCGAGCGGTGTATTGCAACCAAGTCGGCCGTGAAGACACATGCAGCGCTTAGCAGAGAGTCGCTTACTTCAAACAGAGGCGATACGGCGTGGAAACCAACCTCCTATTAAGACTTGGAGCCAGCCGTGTACATTGGCACGATTCTAGTGTGACACGAAGTGTGCTCCAAATAGAACAAAACGCAATACTGCCAGCGCCGTAGAAGCTTTGAGAGCAGAGGCGTGGCGACAAATAGTCAAAGGTGGTACAGCTTAGGGTGGCGTCCTTGGCAAAACCAGGGGCGCCATCGGCCAGAGAGCTACACCGAACTCTCGAAGTAGTTTTGTAGCCCTAAACTCAAAGGGCTTAGGGTATGACAGGCGTCACTTAGCGGCATAGGCACCGTCGATATCAGCTGCGGATGCAGTGAGAGCTGTTGGCGAGTGAGGGAGGCGCCGGGCTTGCGCGTACACGTGAATAATGCACGGTGCAGATTGGCATCTCCCCACCATCGACAAATACTGTCAATGGGGGACAAGCGGAAGGCCCCGGTAGCCAGGCGAAGGCCGGTGTGGTGGATCGAGTCAACCTTCTGCAATACACACTCGGCTACGGATGCATAAAACTCGCATCCATAGTCAAGGTTAGAACGAAATGGACTGATAAAAAAGTAACGCAGTAATAGCCCGTCTGCTGAACGTCATGGAACGAAAAATGTTCATGGCGCGGGTACAAGAGACCCTAAGGTTGCGAATATGAGCCTCCCAGGTGGGCCCTCGGTCAAATGAAAGACAGTGGAAACTGTGCGAATCCACCACTTCCAGGCGATCTCGCAAAAATTCAGACGTATTCAGATGGGATCTTCTGGGCTCTCAAACTTGTCGCAGGTACAAGAAAATCTTGTAAGAGGGACGCAAGCCGAAATCTTTCCTTCTCCTTCCATACTCATAACACCAGCTTATAAAACCTTGGCCCCATCCGAGCTTTCCTCGTAAAAGATTGGGAGGCGTCCCATCACGTGAAGAGTCTCCATTATACCGTATCGCCATGCGGTATCATAGGCCTTCTCCAGATCGAAAAGCACCGTGGCAGAGTGCTGTCTACGAAGGAATGTCTCGCAGATGGCATTTTCCAGTCAGAGAAGAGCATACAAAGTAGAGTGGAACTTGCGGAAGCAGCACTTTGAAAAAGACAGGTTGCCTCCAGTGTCCATTTCTACATCAACCTACACACGCAGGAGGTTAAAGAGATTGGGCGGAAACCAGCCGGGAAGAGTGATCTCCCCCCCCCCCCCCCACCTGTTTGCAAAAAGCGAGCACAGTAGCGATTCGCTAGGAGTCTTGGAGGATACTTCCTACCCATATCCAACAATTGAACAAATAGAAAGGTTCACCCAGGTGTTGAAGCATGGCGTACGGGACATCGCCCGGACCAGGGGCGGTGTCCGCGCACGAAGTGAGAGCGGAACGCAACTCACTCAATGTAAACTTGTCATTGAAAGATTCTCCGCCTCTGGAGGTAAAGTCCAGTCGTCGGCCTTCCGCGACATCACGACGCGCATTGAATGCTGGCGGAGCAGATCCCGGCTAGAGAAAGCGGTCGAGAAGAATTCTGCCATAAAGGCGGGGTCCGAGATTGCAGTCCCATTCTCCTGGAAACGGGAGGTGGGTCCTGAGAGAACTTACCCCGAATCCTCTTGACTCTCTTCCACACCCTGCTAGAGATGTCTTTCCGTTAAGTTAAGACACGTATGCCCGCCAGGAAGAGCGGCGGGTGTACTTCGAAAAATACCTGAACCTAGCATTAGCTGTATGAAATTCATCAACTGTGAAATCATTTGGGCAGCGTTTATAGGGCATGTAGGCATAACACTTCTGTTTGAAGGCCGCCTCGCAATTGGCTACCAGTGACCACCACGTAAGAGGTCGCCATGCAAAACGGCCAGAGGGTCTAGGAAGGGTAGTTAGGCCCACGGAGAACTCAACGGCCTCATCTACTTCCTTAACTCCTCGACTGCGACAGAGAAATCAGTCATTTCCTGAAATACGGAACACAGCGCACGCGCACACGCGCAAAGTACCATCGGGAGTGGTCTCAGGCGGCAGCGGCCCACTAAATGATATTTGATTGAGATAGTGATCACCATCATGAAGGTCATCGACTACCCCCCTCTCAAAATTAGGCTGTGCATCCAGAGAGCATAAATATAGATCGCGACAGAAAAATGAAGCGGTTCTCGGGCAATGATGCGTAAACTCATCCACATTTAGGACACCTATCTCCAGCTCGTTGATCAGGTCGGCATCAAAGAGCTGAACCCTAGGATTGATCGAGTAGTCTCCACAGAGAGGATGTCTACCAGTCAAATCACAGCAAGAGAAAGGGCCTCGGCAACCGTGTCACTACGCGGCGGAAGTCTCCTGCGTCGATTTCGGCAGACGCTAGAATGTGCGCAGAAATATCAGTATACGAGGGGCGGTCAATAAGTTTTTGCGAATCGCTAGGGCAAAACAGAGGAAGGGGGATGGCTGTTTGTGGGGGTGTTAGGACAAGTTATGACAAGTCAGGACCTGCAGCCGCACGCTCCTGCCTCGTCTATTTAAGAAGCAGTAACTGATCGCAGATCGTCAGTCACAAATCTTTCAACAATGGAGAAGGTTGAATACCGCGCAGTGATCAAATTTTTGACCAAGGAAGGCAAGAATGCAAAAGAGATCCATGAACGCATGGTTGCAGTGTACACCGACACCACCCCTTCCTATGCAACCATTGCTCGCTGAAATATGGAGTTCCGCCATGGTCGTGAGTCCCTTGAAGATGACCCCAGTTAGACGTGACCAACGAGGACAATGTGGTCCGTGTGAAGAGGATGATCCTCGAAAATCGACGGGTGAAGATCGAAGAAATCGAGCGAGAACTTGGAATATCTCATGGAAGTGTTATCAACATCATCCACGACAATTTGGCCATGACCAAGGTCTCTGGCCGCTGGGTCCCGAGAAACCTCACGCCCCATGATCGACTTCTACGTCAAAGTTCGGAGGAGCTGCTGCTCCTGTACAACCAAGACTCGGCGGGTTTCGAGTCACGCATAGTGGCAGGTGATGAAATGTGGGTCCATCACTGGGATTAAGAGACCAAGTTCGAAAGCATGGCCTGGAAGCACAGGGGCTCTACGACCCCCATCAAGTTCCGGACCCAACCCTCAGCCGGGAAGATCATGGCCACCATCTCTTGGGATTTTGAGGGAGTGTTGATGGTGGACTATGCGCCTCGTGGAAGGACCATCACAGGTCAATATTTCGCCGAGGAACTGGCTGGGTTGAAGAAGTGCATCCATCAGAAGCGGCGCGGCAAGTTGACACGTGATGTCCTGCTCCTCCACGACAATGCCCCTGTCCTCAAGGCCAGAGTTGCACAGGCTGCCCTGCGCGAGTGCGGATTCGAGGAGCTCAACCATCCCCACCTTCAGTCCAGATCTGGCCCCTAGCGACTATTTTTTATTCCGCCAGCTCAAGGCTGCACTGTGTGGACGCCGGTTTGGGGACGATGAAGATGTCCAGCTCGTCGTCCAGGAGTGGATTGAATAGCAGTCGGGAGATTTCTGGTTGTCGGGAATTCGAAGTCTCAGGGGCAAGAGGCGCAAGTGCATTGAAGTCGTGGGTAGTTATATTGAAAAATAATAAAACACTTTTCCTCGTACCTCGTATCCAGGTGCTGCTGCAATGATACTGCCTAAAGGAGATATTTAAAGCAAAGAGAAGAACGGAGACATCATACCGTGGTGTAAGTGGCGCATCCTCCTGCCCGGCCTCCATTCCAAGGTTGTGGGGTCGCGAAACCCTTATACCCCGAGAGGGTGGGCAAGGAGCACGCGCTCAGCGTGGTCTCCTGCAAAAAGATAGCTAAGGAAAAACGCGAGTAGACGAGCCTCCACAGTTCCATCCAGTTGGCCCGAAGTTCGCGGCGATTTCATTGAAGGAATATGCCTTCCAGAATTAGCTCGGAGGAGATGCGGGGGCCATCTTGGAAGAGAAGACCCTCAGGGAAATGGTCGTACACTTCCCGGAGGCAAAACCCCGGACGCTGTTGACCGAACAATGCTCTGAATGCGCGGTCGCCTTCGAGAACTTATCGAGGGAGGTTGGGCTCCCCATTTGAATCGTTTCCTCGCTCCGCCTCGAAACTTTAAGCAGGTAGGGCGGCTTCGGAGGCGGGGGCTACCTCCTTTGCAAGATCCACCTTCTTCGAGCCATCAGGCCTAGCACTCAGTGTAGGCGTAGGAGCCGAAGGTCCTTTGGTGTTGTCCTTTTTTCAGAGAGCATCTTTAGGAACCCGAGAAGACGGCCTCACAGCCACCTTCAGGGGTGTTGCCTCCTCAGGGTGTCTACTTGTTTGGTGATTTTGAATTCAAGAACTTTTCAAGGGTTTCAAGGACTTTTTTTTAAATAATCAAGGATGGGTTTTAGCCATTGGTTGTTTTTTTTTAATTAAAAAATTACAATAAACATTATGGGACATTGATGAAAGTGAGGTATTTAAGGGGAAAATGGGTTATAAGCAAGGCATAACCAAAATCAACCCACCAGTGCAAAAAAACAACAAGGTATCAAAGCGACAGTCACAGAAGTATACATATGTTCACTCACATTAGTGAGTAGATTAACTTAAAGCATACTTATGTTCACTCACATTAGTGAGTAGATTAACTTAAATATTATTATTTTCCTAATAGACATTAAAAAGTATATAAATAGTGAATTTGAAAAATCATTTGAACAATCACTCAATGATTTATTTTTTAAATTCAAGGACCATCTACCTTTTTAATCAAATTCAAGGACTTTTCAAGGATTTCAAGGGAAAAAATAAATTCAAGGACTTCAAGGATTTCAAGGGCAGTAGACACCCTGCTCCTGTGAGTCTAACGACTCGGTGGAAGCACACGGCCGTTTCGCGTTACGGGAAACGGTCACGCTTGCTCTATTGCCAGTTCCCTGTAATATTAAAGGAGGGACTACCGCGGGAAAAGAGTTGGAATCACCCAAAGGCGCCTCCAAAGAAGGGGGTGAGGGAGGAGTCCACCACACCCATGGGCCTACCGGTACAAGAAGGTTGGAGGTGCCCCTGAGAAAGCACACAGAGGATGGGGGCTCTTTGTCTTGTGTGGAGCTGCGCGAGAGCGGCTCCGACGATAGTAAAGGGGGGTGTTGGCACTCTCGATGGAGGTAAGCAAAATTTCACCACACTGCCCCCAACGAGGAAATGTCACTACTAGGTGCCTAAGATTGGCCCCGGCCGCTATCACTGGGTGGGGTGGTATACACCTTCTCCACCATCCCTTCGGAACCCCGGACCAAATCTTACACGTGGCATGGTAGGCAGGGCGGAATGAGGGATCAGTTTATGAGTTGTAGGGTCACCACGCCTAACATTTTGTGGTAGAGTGTTCGATTCCATGATCCAAATGAGCGCCAGGTTGTGATCAGGGAGGTCCATGGGAAGAAGGAGGGGCCAACAAAAGGGGTAGAGAAAAGGTGATTGTAAAGGGAGGACGGACGGGCAGGGGCAAGATGAGGGAGAGTTGGTACATGAGACGGAGATTAGGGGTTAGCGAATGAAGGAAGAGAGGTTAAGCTGGGGCCAGACGGGGCACTGAGTACCGTCAGCACGGCGGACAGAGAAAAACATCGCCGTGCCCCTTAAGGGGTTTGCCCTACTATCTTTTATTAATTTTTTTTTCAAGGGGCTATCTGGCGAATGCCCACTTAGGCATAAGTCGCCGCAAACAAACAGCCTAGTTCTAGGCTACTTTAAAAAATTTGAACAGGAAACAACAATAAAAAGAAATAACAATAACAAAAACAACAACTAAACCTAGTTAAATGAAAGGGAGAAGGCCGGCCTCCCGCAAATAGTCAACAAGTCCACCAGTCAATGTGCACGCACTCGTCCCGAGTACAAAGGACAGGCGGTAGCGACCCCGCCCATCCCGGTACCGGGACAGGTAACGTGCGCGAAGATCACCCAGACTGGGACATTCGACAAGAATGTGCCGAACAGTCTGGGGGACGACGCAGTCGTCGCAATCGGGCGCAGGCGAGCGCTCCATCAAATAGCGATTTATTTTAGCGATTCATTTTAGTCAGTGGCTACGCAACCGGAGGGGCAGAGGAGCCGGATGTGCTGATCTTGGCTTGGTCGCTTGCCAAAGTGGCAGCAGACCCATCCGTCCCCGTAGCCCCCGCGGGTGGAGAGGAGCCCCGAGTCTTCTTTGTCTTTGTCTTTTTCGTCTTTTTTTTTGAAGAGGAGGGCGCGGAATGAACCCGCTTCTCACCTCCGCCGATAGGAGCCCCTAGGCCAGATGGACCGGCCTCAGCCAGGTCCTTCTCCGAAATGGAGAAGGTCCTGGTGGTCGCAGGGGCACCGGTTGGAGGAGATCCCTCCCCTCCTTGTACTGCCTCGGAGCCCTCAGCCGTTTGAGGAGGACCTTGCATAGGGGCGGATTCGGGTTCGGTGCTTGGCGCCGAGTCCGGATTCTTCCCCATGGAAGGTCCTACCGTCTGAGGCTGGGTTTCCTCAAGGACCATGTCTATCACAGGAGGGGCCTCCAGTTGGCCATCTCCTTCCAGGACATCGCAGGTCCCCTTGGTAGCGTCACCAGTCTTTTGTGGGGAGGCACAGGCCTTGACCCCGGCAAGGTTTAATATTCTTGCCAGCAGGTCTTTTGAGGGAAGCGACCGAAGGGGCCTGGCTTCCCTCTCCCCCCTAAGGAGGTTTCCCCTACCGAGCCGCTTACACGAGGGGCGGTCGGCAATGGGCTGCCTGCTGGCTTTCTTGGCAGTCCCCTTGGAAAGAACAGAGGAGACTGCCGCTGGAAGAAGGGAGGTGCCCGAAAGAACCTCCAGAGAAAGGAGTGAGGGGGAGTCCCCTTCACCCGTAGGTGTAGGAGAGGAGTAAGCCTCCTCTCCGGTTGAAGAAATATGGAGGGTCCCCTGCGCAAGCACAGGGGGGAAACCTCTATTTTTTTCTGTGGAGCTGCCCGAGAGCGGCTCCGTCGTTTGTACAGGGAGAGTTAAAGGGGTTTTTTTGGTTAAACTCATCATTGGGCATGGTGACCCTCTTTGTTTTACGGGATGCAACCGCTCATCACCTCTCGCAGTTGCCCGCACTGCAAGAGGTGCTTACAGGCCTGGCAGAGCCAGGCGCCGCCATTTGGGACCACCCCTCCCGCCTGGTGGCATGGCAGTCCATCGGCATGGCGGCTCCACCTTGGACGCGGCGTAAAAATGGATATAATGTGAAGAGGAGAGGAAAAGGGATGTGAGGAAGGTATGGGTGGGGATGAAGCAGGTTGTTAAAAAAACAACATCCCGAACCAGAGCTCAGGGGTTAGGGAACATTGTCCCCTCCCCCCTCAGCCCCGATCCGGGACGGTTGGCTTGAGAAGGAGGTCAGCATCTACCCTGTGAAATTAGAGGCTGACCATTGAAAGTTGTGGGAGAGGTTGTATGAAAAGCGACGAAGTATGGAAGAAATACAGGCTATCTGAAGGAAGGAAGAGAGGCTAAGCTGGGGCCGGACGGAGCGCTGGATCCCGTCAGCACGGTGGCCATGATGGCAAATCACCGCGCCCCTTACGGGGGTTTGCCCTACTAAGCTATTAGCGTGGTCTGGGAGGCAATGCATCTCAGGGCATTGCGCCAGGAAAGAGCAAAATCCTCCAGATGTCGACTGACATCTCTTTAATGGGGAGTAAAATGATAGATGGGAGAGGGCAAGGAGGATAAAAGGGTGAGGAGGCAGATGTTAAAAAGGCACCACTCCAAATGGAGCCAAAAGGGAGGGTGAACCAACTTTCCCCATCCCAGCTGTGACCAGTGATGAGTGAATAAAAGCTGGTTGTCACGTGACTAGCTTGCAACACCAGCCATTGACCATGAAAATAAGTGAAAAGAGGATTGTAAAGAAAGTGCCAAAAATGACGTAAAATGGAAATGAGTAGAAAGAAAATAAAGCCCTGGTCTAATCAGGTTTGATGCTGCTGAGGGCAGTGGGACTGGGAGACTATGCCTTCTTCAGGTAACAAGAGTAACAGTCTACACAGGGTATCCCCTTGTGGGTGATAGATCCACCAATGAGAAAATGGGGGTATTAAGACGCTTTCAACTTATAAACCTGAAAGAGAAGACACAATCCAACCAAAATCACTTACCGTCAGACAATCTTCCTCTTCAGTAACATCTTCAGCACCAACTTCAATGGCATCATCTACTGCTTTGTCGATGTCTCCTTTGGCCATAATGATCCCCCTCTCCTCAAAAGAGACCTCCACCTGATTCCTTGGCATCTCTTTAAACCTGAAAAAATGTGACTTTGTAAGAGAGAGATTGGATACACAAACCTGAATTGACCCTTTTGTAAAGAATGATTGCCTTTATAAATGTGTTTTTAATTCAATTTTACCAGCTTGAGTGTTAAAAAGGCAAAACTCAGAAAGACCTCCATCATATTCTTTGAAATAATTTAATAAAAAAGTGGGCAAAATATGTCAAATGTACATAGGTGGAGTAGCCACAAGAGACTATTTAGGGCAAATATCTCCTGAGCCTTCCCCATTTTGCAATGAGGGAAGCTTCAGACAGCGTATAATGAGGGATTAGAAAAGCTTGATGAAGAAAATGCAAATAAAAAGAATCATGGTACAAAAATTTGAGGAGTGAGATAAATGTAAAACCCTCGATATAACGAACTATATGGGGCAGGGGGTCATTCGTTAAACCTGATGGTCGTTAAAACTGATGGAAATAATGAACCAAGTTCGTTACATCCGATGGTTCGTTTGTTAATCTGTATACGTAAATATGTATATAAAGACTGTATTGCATGGATATATAATACGTATGTAATTACTAATATTACTAATAAAGTTAAGTGGACTACACAACATAGTATTGATACGAACCTTGCACTGTAGGAGATATGTGACACATCAACACTGACTCAAGCTGGTCGGAACACCACTCACAGACAAGGGAGGGCGAATAAACACAGGACTGGTAGGGCGAGGCTTTATTTGGTATACTACTAGTGTATGTACATATATACATTAAAAACTTTAAAAAATCTGTGAGTGCATGTGCCGCGGCGCGGCGTGTAACGCTTGCCTGACTGAACACGATGCGACGACCGAACCAACCATCGGATTTAACGAACTTCGGTTCGTTAAACCTGATTGAGTTCAGCCAGGAAATTTGTTTTGTTATATCCAAAGTTCGTTTGATTGAGGTTCGTTATATCGAGGGTTTACTGTTGTTCAAAACACAAAAAAATAATTTAAAAATATTCACAAGTTGTTTGTGAGGTGACAATTGACTTACCCAGATTTTTTAATAACTGACTGAACACTAGTTCGAGTTCTGTTGATGTTGTCAGTGTGGACATCTAAGAGTATCAACACTCCCCCAAGGCCTCCATAGGCTAGAATTGCTGGCTTTCCATTTAATCTAGCTTTCTGAGAATTGCAAAATAAAATTCTGTTAATTACTTCTCAAGGAAATATATATATACAATTACATTAAAATTTTATCTATGGGATGAAAGATAAGAGAACAGACAAAAGAAAACATAAAAATACAGAAATTGTGAAAGAGAGAGAGGATTATTACCAAAATTTTATAGACTATCAACTATGAGAATTAAATCAAAGTTCCTTAGAAAGCTTTGATCAAAGGGATTTATTTTGAGTGTTTCAACTAGAGGGTACGGTGAATAATTTGTCGCCATTGGCAACTCAGAATTCCATGCCTGCCTCTTGTCTGGTGTTGGTCTTTTTCCTATCATAGTAGATTCAGTTGTGCATTATCTGTGAAGGAAGCAAGACCAAGGCTGAATTCATTCCTCTAAAAATTTTGAAAAGGCAAGCTTGGGTGCTTGAGATTCACACCAAGAACTCTAATGTGAAGATTTCCAAGCACTTGGATGTCAATCTGAGGACAGTGCAGAGGATCAGGATAGTTTGATGAATCAATCTAAGTATTATGATACTATAAGACGCCCCCCTCATCATTGAAAACTATCCCAGCAAGTCAATGAGGTCCTTGACCAGAGACAGAGAGTATCAGTCTCATCAGGAAGTTAGTGCATGATGATATCCACTACTCCTCATACAAGATGAAAGAGGGAGAGCTTCTGTTGCAGAAGATGAAGGATAAGCGGAAAGAATTCGGTGGGAGACTTGTGAACAAACTGAAGCATCTCCTCAAGCTTGGCATGCCTTGGTTCTTCTCAAATGTGAGAAGAATTTCAACCAGGACTAAGTGGCAAACTCGCAAAACAACCGCTGGCTTGCTTTTCAGCAAGGACTAAGTGGTGAACTCGCAAAACAACTGCTGGCTTGCTATGTCCCCAGAGATGTCCTGAGAGTGGTGAAGAGCAAGTCCCCAGTCTATATCATGGTGTTTGGGGTGGTCAGGAGGAAGGAACACATCATCCCACCCATTTATCTTCCCAGAAGTCTCGGCTGTTAAGATAATTCCTTTGACCACATCACCCTGAACATCTGGCCTACCAGACTGCAACCTCTTTAACTATTATGTGTAGGGTATGATTGAGAGAGAGACAAACAAGTCCATGAGCACAGACAAGGTGTAACTTAGATCCAGGATCCAACAATTTTCATCTACTTAAACAGGGGAATTGTCAAGATGGCCTGCAGCAGGTTCCGATGCTGCCTGGAGGCAGTGGTTGAGGCAGAAAGAGATTTCCTTGAATTATTATTTTTTTTTTTCAAGGGGCTATCTGGCGACTGCCCACTTGGGCATAAGTCGCCGCAAACAAACAGCCCAGTTCTAGGCTACTTTAAAGTAAAAATTTTAACAGAAACAACAATAAAAAGGAGATAACAATCAGGGAGCAAGCTCCGGCGTCGGGGTAAGGTCCCCCTCCCCCCGGCGCAGGAGCCTGCGACCTACAAAAAAAAAAACAATAACAAAAAAACAAGTTAAATACAAGGGAGAAGGCCGGCCTCCCCCAAAAAGTCAATAAGTCCACCAGTCATGGTGCACGCACTCGTCCCGAGTACAAGGGACAGGCGGTAGCGACCCCGCCAAACCCGGACCGGGACAGGTATCGTGCGCGAAGATCACCCAGACTGGGACATTCGACAAGAATGTGCCGAACAGTCTGGGGGACGACGCAGTCGTTGCAATAGGGCGCAGGTGAGCGCTCCATCAAATAGCGATGCGTCACACGAGTGTGCCCGATTCGGAGACGACAGAAAGCAACCTGAAGCCGCCGCGGCATTGGGGGATAGGTCCATGGGAACAGTCGCGGCGCAATGGCACGCAACTTTAATTTCCCTTCGACCGTCTCCCATCTTCTTTGCCAAGCAGTCCGAAGAGCTGCCCGTATTCCTGCCATGTAGTCGGTGTGAGGAAGAGCGAAACGCTGGTCCGGTCGCAGAGTCCTCGCGGACTCTTTGGCGCCCTCATCGGCGCGCTCATTCCCCGCAATTCCTACATGTCCAGGAACCCAGCAGAAGATAATCTCGACATCTGCCCGGAACGCCAAAATCATGGCGTCACGGATATCGCGAAACAGGGGATGCGGAGAATCCAATGCCCCGAGGGCACTCAGGGCGCTTTGTGAGTCGCTATAGATCACAATCCGGTCTCCGAACCGGGCACGTTGCGTAATCTCCCGTACCGAGTGGTGTATTGCCACCAGCTCGGCCGTGAAGACAGACGCAGGGCCTGGTAGAGCCCCGCTGACTTCAAACAGAGGGGATACGGCGTGGAAGCCGACCCCCTCTTGGGACTTGGAGCCATCCGTATACACTGGCACGGTTCCAGCGTGACACGATGTGTGCTCCAAAAAGGTCGAACGCAATACTACCGGCGCAGTACAAGCTTTGGGAGCAGAGGGGTGGCGACAAATATCCAAATGTAGTACCCTCCAGGGTGGCGTCCTGGGCAGAACCAGGGGCGCCACCGGCCCCAGAGCTATATCTAAACCCAAACCCAAAGGGCTTAGGGTATGACTGGCGTCTCTCGGCGGCATAGGCACCATCGAGATCAGCTGCGGATGCAGTGAGACCTGTTGGCGACTGAGGGAGACGCCGGGCTCGCGTGTACAGGCGAGCGATGCACTGCACGCGGCGCAGAGCGAGTGGCATCTCCCCAGCATCGACCAACAGGCTCTCAATGGGGAAAGTGCGGAAGGCACCGGTCGCAAGGCGAAGGCCGGTGTGGTGGATCGAATCCAACTTCCGCAATAAACGCTCGGCTGCGGATGCATAAAACTCGAATCCGTAGTCGAGCTTCGAACGAACAAAGGATCGATAAAAAAGTAAGGCAGTAGCCCTATCAGCACCCAAAGCGCTGAACGTCACGGAGCGGAGAATGTCCATGGCGCGGCTACAAGAGACCCTAAGGCTGCGAATATGAGCCTCCCAGGTGAGGCGTCGGTCGAATACAAGACCCAGGAAACGGTGCGACTCAACCACATCCAGGGGCACCCCATTAAGAAACAAATCTGGGTGGAGGTGAAGCCGTGAATGGCGGCAGAAGTGCACCACCTTAGTCTTGGCCAAAGAAAACCGAAACCTGTGCGTTTCGGCATAGCGAGAGACGCGGTTCAATGCCTGTTGGAGTCGATGCTCCAGAGTTGGCATCTGGGCCGTGGCAAAAGAGATGGATAGGTTGTCCACGTAGAGCGTAGCGAGAACATCTTCCGGCTGCACCGAGGTGATGCCGTTGATGCTCAGGGCAAAGAGTGTGACACTGAGGACACTTCTCTGCGGGACACCCTCTTCCTGCTCCTTTGGGCGGGAGAGGGCTCCCCCCACACGTACGCGAAATCGACGATCTCGCAAAAATTCAGATATAAACATTGGTAGGCGTCCCTTCGCCCCTAAGTGTGGAGAGTCTCCATGATACCGTATCGCCATGCGGTATCATAGGCCTTCTCCAGATCGAAAAAGACCGTGGCGTAGTGCTGTCTACGAAGGAAATCCTCGCAGACGGCATTTTCCGGTCGAAGTAGAGCATCCGACGTGGAGTGGAACTTGCGGAAGCCGCCCTGTGCGGAAGAGAGATGGCCTCCGCTGTCCAGGAAAAAGGCTAATCTAACATTTACCAATTTCTCCATCAACTTGCACACGCAAGAGGTTAGAGAGATTGGGCGGAAACCGGTCGGAGTAGAGTGATCTCTCCCCGGTTTGCGAAAGGCGAGCACAGTAGCGATTCGCCAGGAGTCTGGGAGAAGACCTTCCACCCAGATCCTGTTGAACAAATCTAACAGAAAGGCTATGCCTCGCTCATCCAGGTGTCGAAGCATGGCGTACGGGACATCGTCCGGACCATGGGCGGTGTCCGCGCACGAAGCGAGAGCGGAACGCAACTCACTCACAGTAAACTTGTCGTTGAAGGATTCTCCGCCTCTGGAGGTAAAGTCCAGCCGGCGGCCTTCCGCGACATCACGACGTGCATTGAATGCTGGCGGAGCAGCATCCCGGCTAGAGAATGCGGAAAAAGCGGTCGCTAAGGATTCCGCCACGGACGCGGGGTCCGAGATTGCGGTCCCATTCTCCTGGAGAACTGGAGGGGGGTCCTGCGAGAACTTGCCCCGAATCCTTTTGACTCGCTTCCACACCTCAGCTAAAGGGGTCTTCCCGTTAAGTGAAGACACGTATGCCCGCCAAGAAGAGCGCCGGCGTGCTTCGAAATATCCTGGAACCTAGCCCTAGCCCGACGAAATTCACTGACAGTGAAATCGTTCGGGCGGCGCTTATAGCGCATGTAGGCATAACGCTTGTGTTTGAGGGCCGTCTCACACTCGGCCGACCACCATGGGAGTGGTCGGCGTGCAAAAACGGCCAGACGTCCTAGGAATAGTAGTCAGGCCCACGGCGATGAGGTTGCCGGAGAAGAACTCAACGGCCTCATTTACCGACCTAAACTCCTCGACTGAGATAGAGAATTCAGTCATTTCCAGAAGTGCAGGCCACCGCACCCGTGCCAAGCACCACCGAGGTGGGCTCTCAAGCGGCAGTTGCCCTGAAAATGATATTTGAATGGGAAAGTGATCACTACCATGGAGGTCATCGACCACCACCCAATCAAAATCAGGCTGTGCATCCGAAGAGCACAGAGATAGGTCAAGGCAAGAAAATGAAGCGGTTCTCGGAGAGTGATGTGTAAACTCATCCACGTTTAGGACACCCATCTCAAGCTCTTCGATCAGATCGGCAAGGACTTGTCCCCTGGGATTTATGGAGTAATCTCCGCAGAGAGGATGCCTGCCGTTCAGATCTACAAGCAAGAGATAGGGCCTCGGCAACCGTGCCAAGACGCGGCGGAGTATACCTGCCATCCAGGTGCAGCTGCACAGCCACTGCCTGAAAGGAGGTATCTAAAGAGAAAGGAAGAACGGAGACATCATGCAAGGTGTAAGCCGCGTATCCCCCAGCCCGGCCATCCCGCGGTGGTGGGGTCGCAAGACCCTTATACCCCGGGAGGGCGGGCAGGGGGCACGCGCCTAGCATGGTCTCCTGCAAAAAAAATAGCTAACGGGGAACGGGACGAGACGAGCCTCCGCAGCTCCTCCCAGTTGGCCTGGAGTCCATGGCAATTCCATTGAAGGAATATGCCCTCCAGGCCTAGCTCGGAGGAGACGCGGGGGCCCTCCTCGAACTGAAGACCCTCACGGGAATGGCCGTACGCTTCCTGGGGGCAGAACCCCGGCGCTGTTGGCCGGACAAAGCGCTGAAGGCGCTGTCGCCTTCGAGGACTTATTGGGGGAGGTTGGGCTCGCTTTCAAGTCTTTTCCTCCCTCCGCCTCGAAACCTTAGGCGGGCGTTGCGGCTTCGGAGGCGGGGGGCCCTCTTTTCGAGGAACCACCGTCTCCGAGCCACTCGCTCCACCTCGGGGCGTGGGCGAAGGAGCCGAAGCTTCTTTGTTGCTGTCCTCCTTTCGGGGAAAAGCTTTAGGAACCCCCGAAGATGGCCTAGCGACCATCCTCAGGGGTGTTGCCTCCTGTGAGTCTAACGACTCGGTGGAGGCGCGTGGCCGTTTCGCCTTGCGGGAAACGGTCACGCTGGGGGAAGAGGGGGGAGCCCTGGTTTTAGCCGGGGCTGGGTATGAACCCTTTTTGCCACCAGCTTTACCAGGGGAGCGCCCGGGTTGGGTAGAGCCCGCAAAAGGGCTCCGAATGGGCGTGGAAACAACCATGCTCGTTGGCCTGGATGGGCCAGGAGCAGAGGGTGCCTTTCTAACTATTGAGGCATATGACTCCCAGGCAGAGGCGGGCGCGCCAGGACCAAGTCCTTAGCCTCGCGGAATGAGAGTCTATCCTGTGCCTGAATGGCCAGGATTTCTTTCTCAAGGAGATATGCACCACATTGCTTCGAAGAAGCAGGGTGCGGCTCTCTGCAATTGACACACTTGACCACACACGATTTGGACTTATCGTGTGCGACCTTGGAGCAATTTACACAGACTTCGGGTGACCCCGACTTTGCACGTCTACATGAGCGATTCGTATGGCCGAAGCGGTGACAGTAATAGCACCGCCGCGGCAGTGGCACGAATGCCTTCACGCAGTAGCGGTACCAACCGGCATGCACCGACTCAGGGAGCTTGTCACAATCGAACGTGATGAAGAGTGTAGGGGTGGGTCTTGAGGCCCCTCCCTGTTTTCTCATCACACGTTCGACCTTGACCGCCCCATGGTCGGCCAGCTCTAGGGTGATGTCCTCAATGGAGTAGTCAACGAGTTCCCTCGCATAAACTACTCCTTTCACAAAGTTCATGGTAGAGTGCGGCGTCACACTCACCGGGGTGCCATGAAGTGTCCGAAGAGCACTTATCTTGGCCGCCTCGGCGGGATTCGCCGCATTCACCAGAAGGCTCCCGTCCGAGAAACGGGTCACCTTCGGCTCTCTACCAATTGCACTAGCTAATCCTCTCCTCTGATGGATCATGTTGCCCTTGGACAACATGGTGCCATCAGTGGAGCGAATAATGAGGAAACGCTTGAAGCCAGCGGGCTCGAAAACGCCAGGTAACCTCTGAATGAGGGACCCCGATGTCATTGAGGCTCCGCCCAGTGCACGCTTGGTCTTAGTCAGGGGCTCCGCACACGAGGGGGGGGGGGTAGAGGGGCAGGATGTGCCGATCTTGGCTTGGCCGCCTACCAAAGTGGCAGCAGACCCATCCATCCCCGCAGCCCCCGCTGATGGAGAGGAGCCCCGAGTCTTCTTTGTCTTTCTTGTCTTTTTATTTTTATTCTTCTTTTTAGGAGAAGAGGGCGGGGAATGAACCCGCTTCTCACCTCCACCGGCAGAAGCCCCCATGCCAGATGGACCGGCCTCAGCCAGGTCCCTCTCCGAGATAGAGAAGGTCCTGGTAGTCGTAGGGGCACCTGTCGGAGGAGATCCCTTCCCTCCCTCCTTGTACTGCCTTGGAGCCCTCAGCCGTTTGCGGAGGACCTTGCATAGGGGCGGATTCGGGTTCGGTGCTTGGCGCCGAGCCCGGATTCCCCCCCATGGAAGGCCCTACCGTCTGAGGCTGGGGCTCCTCAAGGACCATGTGTGTCACAGGAGGGGCCTCCAGTTGGCCATCCCCTCCCAAGACATCGCAGGTCCCGTTGGCAGTATTGTCACGTCTTTTGTGAGGAGGCACAGGCCTTAACCCCGGCAAGGTTCAATATTCTTGCCAGCAGGTCCTTTGAGGGAAGCGACCGAAGGGGCCTGGCTTCCCTCTCCCCCCTAAGGGGGTTTGCCCTACAGAGCCGCTTCGATGCGGAGTGGCTGGCTAAGGGCTGCCTTCTGGCTTTCTTGGCAGTCCCCTTGGAAAGAAAAGAGGGGACTGCCGCTGGAAAAAGGGAGGCACCCGAAAGCCCCTTCAGAGAAGGGGGTGCGGGAAAGTCCCCTGCACCCGTAGGCGAAGGAGAGGAGTAAGCCTCCTCTCCGGTTAGAGAAACATGGAGGGTCCCCTGCGCAAGCACAGGGGGGGAGGGGACCTCCATTTTTTTGCTGGAGCTGCCCGAGGGCGGCTCCGTCGCTGTTTCAGGGGAAGTTGAGGGTTGGGGGTTTTTTGTTGTACATACATGGGCCTGGTGACCCTCTTTTTTATAGCGGACGCAATCGCACATCACCTCTTGCAGTAGCCCGAACTGCGAGAGGTGCTTACAAGCCCGGCAGAGCCAGGCGCCACCATTTGGGACCACCCCTCCTGCCTGGTGGCCTGGCAGTCCATCGGCATGGCGGCTCCACCTTAGACACAGCGTAAAACAGATAGAATGTGAAGAGGAGATGAAAAGGGATGTGAGGAAGGTATGGGTGGGGATGAAGCAAGTTGTTAAAAACCAACCACCCCAGACCGGAGCTCAGGTGTTAGGGAACATTGGCCCCTCTTCCCCGAGCCCCGATCCAGGACGGTTCGCCGAGAAGGTCAGCATCTACCCTGTGAAATTAGAGGTTGACCAGAGAAAGTTGTGGGAGAGGTTGTATGAAAAGAGAGGAAACAAGTGTTTTGAAGGAAGGAAGAGAGGCTAAGCTGGGGCCGGACGGGGTGCTGAGTCCAGTCAGCACGGCGGCCAGGATGGCAAATTGCCGCGCCCCTTACGGGGTTCCTTGAATTAAATTAATAGTACAATCGTTAAGGTCTTTGCAATGTTACTTTGGTAAATGTATCATGATTACCAGTTTTCACTCAATAAGCAGGGAAACCATCAAGAAGGTTCCTCTGCCACTGCCTGGCGGACATAGTTAAGGCTGTTCCCGATTTCATTGAATAAAAATGAATTGTACAATCCTTCAAGTCTTTAACATATAATTTAGGTAAATACATATATCTGTATAAATGAACTCTGCTATATTTTTTTATATTGAAGTTACCTTGTTCCTCTGGACTGGGAATTTAAGGGGATACATCAATGGGAATTTCGTAGATATTCATTTATACCTTCTTAGTTGAAATGTCAAATTTTAGAAAAATTGACAATTCATTTTTTGTTATGGCCCCACACCTCCCACTTGTCCATAAAAAATGATTCTTCGACACTATCCACTACAAGCTATATATATCTGTAAGAACTTGCTCAAATTTCCTTTGAGAAGTCTCTTTGTAGTCAGAATAGAATATAAATCATTGTTAGCTATTAAAAAATTCATTTTCTTTATTATACTCAAAATGTGATTAGTAAATATACTGAAAGACCTTTTCTATTTGCCTCAAAGCTTGAATATGGCAGTCCTATGTGCATTTCAGATAATAATTCAAAGAAACTAACTGCACCACTGTTTTTATGATCCTTTCATTTATAAATGGTAGTAATATGAAGAAGGACTTTGACTGATATGTTATTTCTCTATGTAGTTGAAATTGACCACGCATCGAGAACCAATGAATTCCTGGAAAAAGAAGGCTAAAAAAGTTGAGGGAAAAATTTATTATGAAATGACATTTCCAAAACCAAAACAAAAAAAGTAGAACTTTGTGACATATTTATTACATTTTAATTCTTAGTATTATTGTGCATATATGCTATATATATCCAAACAAATTCATCAGTAATTTTTAATATTTTACCTAATTTTATTGAATATGTTTAAAGAGGAAGAAGAATTACAAAAGTGCCTACTTAGAATGCTCTGGGCAAATAGTCATCATCCCTTAGTTTAGTTTGTTTATAGGGGAGGGTCTCTGCTTTGTTGTGATTTTTCTTGAGATACAAGCACTCTTTTTTGAACCTGACTGCAGGATAATCCAATACTCTTTGCAAATACACTTTGTTCGAATCCACAGTTGTGATCGATATCAAGTTGTTTTGTGATATAATTCAGATGCCTCAGCTGTGTGTGAAGTCAGAGAGATTGTGATAAAGCAAAAACAAATTTATTGGGGCAGGGAAGAGAACTGTGAAGTGAACTCTGTGATTCAGTTTGTTTGTTTTGTTTTATTTTGAATTCATCTCCACATAGCACATGTTTTCTCTACAGCACGGCGTGTTTCTCGAGCTGCATATGCAGACTGACCCATATATGGAAATATGTAATTTACGATTGTGTATGGTAGTTTTATCAAAATAAAAATGCTTTTTTTTTTTATTCCTAAGAAAATTTTAATAGAAATAATTATAAAAACAAAAATGAATTTTTCACTCAAAAATAAGATTTTTTTGTAGAAAAGTACCAAATTCCCATTGATGTATCCCCTTAAGTCAGAACTAAAACCTGGCTCCAAGTTTTAAACTCTCCAAAGAACTTCAGGTTAATTTTACAATCTAAGGTCACAACTCTTGTTATAGCATTATTTTAAGCAGAGATGTGGAGATAAAATTGGAAGTGAATTTGGTGGTAGTGGACTTAGAGTCTGTAAAAAAGTACTGACTACAACCTCAATATAAATTTTTCAGATAACTTCTTACTTTGTCACCCCTCCAGATTCTTTTCACTCAAACCCAGCAATGATGCCATGGAATGTGGTGTGCTCCAGAGGTTTCCTAGAGGTTATATTGAAGGAAGTTCTGGGATGGTGGAGAGGGAGGAGAAAAATAGGATGAGATGGGCAGGGTTTTCAGGTTATTGGAGAGTTGTGGGTACTTTGAGTGGGGTTCTAGGGGCGTAGGGGTGGAGAGGGTGTTTAAGGGGTGTGAGTGGCATCACAGATTACTAAAGAACTGTGTGCCAATCATGTTTAGGTTGCCCTTGAGTGGAAGAATTTTTGTTTCTCATTTTAGATAAAATCATGCTAAATTAACTTGTTCATCTTTATTTTTCAGATAACTAATTCTATTTTTTTTTTTCAATCAAAAGACCCTCTCAAAAATGGCCAAAAAACTATAAATCTAGTCTTTTTTTTTAATATTTTATAATAAACAGAAGGCAAGGATAAAAAAAATAAATAAATAAAATTAAGAATCATATAAAACTTATTTTAAATGATGGTCTAGCCTTAACTTTATTTACAAAAACAGCCTTTTTAGGACTAAATGGAGAAATGGGTAAGAAATTTTGAAATTTTTGGAAAGGCAAAGATTTGATAGACAACTTTTAATGATGTTTCTTAAAATGGCTGCTACTATTCAACATAGTTAACTACAGTGATACCATTACTTAAGAGTTTAATTCGTTCTGTGATCGAGCTCGTCACTTAATTTGCTCGGATATCAAAGCAGTTTCCGCCATTGAAATGAATGGAAAGGCCATTAATCAGTTCCAGCCCCTCAAAAAACACACCACTCTTTTTTAGTATGAGTTTTTAAAATAAGAAAAATCTACTTTATAAATAACAAATAATGCATAAGAAAATAATAAAACATAAAAAGAGAATGTAAGAAAATAATCTAGTTTTATTAAGCGTACTTTACTTTGAAGATCAGATGGAGATGCAGTTGGAGGTGAAGGAGATTGGCGGAGGAGGGGGGGGAAGTCTTTCATTTTGTGTTCTATCTCTAACTTACTTGTTACACACTTACTTAATCTCTATTAATTAAGAGCCATTAACAAGCTCGTAAATGGCTTGTGCGTTCTCACAGATGATGCTCAGTCATGGTATCTCCTGTGAGCTGCTTCTCCATCAACCACACCAACAGCAGCCTCTCCATCTCTTCATGGACAGAGGTCTAAAGTTTTGAAATAATCTTAATGCCTTTCGCTGATGTTATAGCCTTTATCGACTCCTTCTGTTTCAAAATTGTACATAGAGTAAATGTACTACACTCGCACTGCCTCACCAAGTTGACAACAGGGATACCTCATTCTTGTTTTGTTATGATTTTGTACTTTAATTCCAAAGATATCATCCTTTTCTTCTCACCACTGGCATTGAAACTCACTTTCTTAGAAGACATGGTTAATACTGTACAGTATAACAAAATCATCACACAATGGGAAAAGGAACAGCGATACAACAGAGCTGCTTGTATGGCAAGGTAACCATGTGAATGAGATGAGAAATGTAGCAGCACGCTTGCTGTGCTACCTAGTGGCAGTGTATGTGATGCTCAGTCGCTCAAATGTAGCTCATACCTCAGATCTTGTTTCATACAACATAGAAAATAAACCGATCAACAGGTTGTACCTCGGAAAACTCGTAAGTTGGTTAACTCGTAAATCAAGGTACCGTACCACTGTACTTTGCAATCAATACTAGATTTGTTGATAAAAACAAGTTGGTAAGACACTGGTAGTAAAGGGTACTAAAGAGCCTCATGGCAGCAATTACCTTCAAAACTTAGAAGCTTTAAAAGAGTATGAAAGAAACCACTCTTAAATGATAATGCTTGGAATATAAGTGCAAAAGTAAAGATGAATAAAATTGATGGAAAAGTATGTGCTGCCATAGATAGGTTTGTGCAGTTTGATGCGTTCTTGTAGTTTTTCTAGTGTTGTGGATATTGAGAATAAGGAGACAGGGTCCCAGATTGCGGTCCTATTCTCCTGGAGAACGGAACGGGTAGAGGAAGCCTGTGAGAACTTGCCTCAAATCCTTTTGACTCGCCTCCAAACTTCTGCAAGATGTATCTTTCCCATTAAGTGAAGGCACGTATGCCTGCCATGAAGAGCAATGGCTGTATTTTGAAACATACCGGAACATAGCACTAGCTGGATGAAATTCACCAACAGTGAAATCATTTGGGCAGCGTTTATAGCACATGTAGGCCACATCTCACACTTAGCTGACCACCACAGAAGCAGTCAGCGTGCAAAACTGCCAGATATTCTAGGAATACTAGCTATGGACATGGCGATGAGGTTATGAGGGAAGAACTTGATGGTTCATCCACTGAACTAAACTCAACTGGGACAGTGAAATCAGTCATTTCCTGAAATGCGGACCACCGCACCAAGCAGGGTTGGCAAATCAAAAAACCCAGCCCTAAAAAATCTGGGTTTTATTACTGTTTTTTTTGGGGGGGGGGTAGGAACTTTTTCAAGTGAAATTTGAAAAAACTTGGGTTTGTTTGTTTTTTTTCAAAATTACACTTTTTTTTCTCAAGAAATGAACGCTACTTATCATTATTTTATTCAAAATATATATTTATGTTTATAATTTCAACAAATATCTATCAAATTAAGATTATTTATCTGATTCTGATACTGACTCATAATTCATCTCTCCTTCTACAGGTTATGGCTATCAGTTACTGTGATCTGTTCTTACCTTAATATAATTATTAAACTGATTAATTATTAATATTATAAAAATAGATATATCTATTCTTTTTCTATATTATTCTAATGCTTGTAGTCTTTGTTATTTGAAAAAACCCAGGTTTTATTGGGCTTTTTCAAAATTTGGGGGGGTTTTGCCAACCCTGGCGCCAAGCAGTGAAGAGGGTCTTTCAGGCAGCAGCAGTCCAGAAAATGATATTTGAATGGGAAAGTGATCACTACCATGGAGGTAATCAACCATTTCCAGCCAAAATCAGGCTGTGCATCATGAGAGCACAGGGATAGATCAAGGCAGGAAAATGAAGCGGTTCTCAGGCAGTGATGCATAAACTCATCCACATTTAGGACACCTATCTTCACCTCACTGATCAGGAGAGCAAGGACATGCCCCCTGTGATTGATCGAATAGTCTCCCTAGAGGGCATGTTTTCCGTTCAAAACCTCAAGCAGTAGAGGGCCTCAATAACTGTACCAAGTAACTGTGCCACGACATGGCAGAACTCCACTGCGTCGAAGTTGGCTATCAGTGAATGTACACAGAAATAACAGTATACCTCCTATCCAGGTGCAGCTACACTGATACTGCCTGAAAGGAGGTATTTATAGCAAAGTGAAGAATAGACATCATGCTGGATATAAATCGTGCATCTTCCTTCCTGGCCCCCATCCTATGGTGGTATTGCCACAAAACCCTTATACCCCTCGAGGGTGAGCACCATGAATGAACCCAGCATGGTCTCCTGCAAAAAGATAGCTAACAGGAAATGGGAAGAGATGAACTTACACAGCTCTTCCCAGTTGTCCCAGTTTATAGCAATTCCATTGAAGGAATATGCCCTAGCTCAGAGATGCAGGAATAGCCGTGCACTTTCTGGAGGAACTCTGAGCACTGTTGACTGAATGAGACACTGAAAGTGCCATCACCTTTGAGGACTTATTGAGGGAGGATGGGCTCACTATGAGATGCATTTCCTCCTTCCACCTCGAAACCTATGGCAGGCGGGTGGGTTGGCTTCAGAGGCAGGAATCCCTTCTTTGGAGGATCCACAGTCTCCGAGCCACCCAGACAAGCCTTGGGTGAGGAGGTAGGAGCCAAAGCTCCTTCTGCACTGTCTTCTATTTGGGGGGCAGCTTTAGGAACCCAGCAAAATGGCCTGATGACCAATTCCAGGGATGTTGCCTCTTGTGAGTCTAGGTTTGAACACTTTGTACTACCAACTCTACCAGGGAAGCACCCAGTGGGGTGGGATAGAACCCACATAAATGTTCTGAATCGGTGCATAAATGACTGTACCTGTATGCCTGGAGGGGGCAGAGTAGAGGGTGCCTTTTTTAAAATTCAGGCATAAGACATCCCAAGCAGCTCCAGGAACAAGTTCTTAGCCAGATGAAATGAGAGACTATCCACAGCATGAATGACCAGGATTTCCTTCTTCAGAAGATAAGCACCACATTATTTTGAAGAATTGGGGTGTGGCTCTCTGCAAATGACACACTTGGCCATACACAATAGGGACTTAACATGTACGGCTTTGGAGTAACACACTCATTCAGGGTAAAACAAACAAACTTTGCAATCTACGAGGGGTGGTCAATAAGTTTTGCGAATCAGTAGGGCAAAACAGAGGAAGGGGGATGGCTGTTTGTGGGGTGTTAGGACAAGTTACAACAAGTCAGGACCTGCAGCCACATGCTCCTGCCTCGTCTACTTATGAAGCAGTAGCTGATCACAGATCATCAGTCACAAATTTTTCAACAATGGAGAAGGTTGAGCACCGCGCAGTGATCAAATTTTTTACCAAGGAAGGCAAGAATGCAAAAGAGATCCATGAACGCATGGTTGCAGTGTACACCAACACCACCCCTTCCTATCCAACCATTGCTCGCTGGAATAGGGAAGTCCGCCATGGTTGTGAGTCCCTTGAAGATGCACCCGTTCCAGGACGCCCATCAGACGTGACCAACGAGGACAATGTGGCCCGTGTGGAGAGGATGATCCTCAAAAAATCGACGGGTGAAGGTCGAAGGAATCGAGCGAGAATTTGGAATATCACATGGAAGCGTTATCAACATCATCCACGACAATTTGGCCATGACCAAGGTCTCGTCTCTGCCCGTTGGGTCCCTAGAAACCTCACGCCCCATGATCGACTTCAACGTCGTCAAAGTTCGGAGGAGCTGCTGCTCCTGTACAACCAAGACCCGGCGGGATTTGAGTCACGCATAGTGACAAGTGATGAAACGTGAGTCCATCACTGGGATCCCGAGACCAAGCTCGAAAGCATGGCCTGGAAGCACAGGGACTCTCTGACCCCCATCAAGTTCCGGACCCAACCCTCAGCCGGGAAGATCATGGCCACCATCTTCTGAGATTCTGAGGGAGTGTTGATGGTGGACTATGCGCCTCGTGGAAGGACCATCACAGGCCAATATTACGCTGAGGAACTGGCTGGGTTGAAGCAGTGCATCCATCAGAAGCGGTGCGGCAAGTTAACACGCAGTGTCCTTATCCTCCACGACAATACCCCTGTCCACAAGGCCAGAGTTGCACAAGCTGCCGTGTGCGAGTGCAGATTCAGGAGCTCAACCATCCCCCCTACAGTCCAGATCAAGCCCCTAGAGACTACTTTTTATTCCGCCAGCTCAAGGCTGCACTGCGTGGATGCCGGTTTGGGGATGATGATGTCCAGCTCGCCGTCCAGGAGTGGATTGAACAGCAGTCGGGAGATTTCTGGTTGTCAGGAATTTGAAGCCTCAGGGACAAGGGGCGCAAGTGCATTGAAGTCGAGGGTAGTTATATTGAAGAATAATAAAACACTTTTCCTCATATCTCATTTCCTTAATCCGAATTGCAAAACTTATTGACCGCCCCTCGTACATAATCGATTCGTATGGCAGAAGCACCTCCATGGCAGTAGCATGAATGCCTTCATGCACTACTAATACACCTAGCATGCACTGATTCAGGGAGTCCTGTCATAGTCAAACATGAGTGTAACGGTGTCTCTCAAGGCCCCTCTCTGTTTCCTCATCACACATTCAACCTTGTGGTTGGCCAGCTCTAAGGTGAAATCTTCTCAGGAGAATTCCATGAATTCCATTAGATAAAACACTACTTTGACAAAGTTCATGGTAGAGTGCAGCATCACACTCACTGAGAGGAAGGGCACTAAATATGGCTGCTTTGGTATGGTCCCACGCAATAGTCAGCAGGCTAACGTCTGAGAAAACAGGTCACCTTCAGCTCTCTACCAAGCAAACTAGCTTATGTTCTCTGATGGTTCATGTAGCCTTTAGCTAACATGCTACAATCAGTGGAGCAAATAAGCAGAAAGCAGTCCACCAGTCAATGTGTACAAACTCGTCCCGAGTACAAGGGACAGGCAGTAGCGACCCCGCCCATCCCAGTACCGAGACAGGTAATGTGCACGGAGATCGCCCAGACTGGGACATTCAATGAGTATGTAACGAACAGTCTTGGGGACAATGTGCTGGCATGCTCCATCAAATGGCGAGTGTGCCCAATTCGGAGACGACAGAAAGCAACCTGAAGCCTTCGCGGCATTGGGGGGTAGGTTCATGGGAGTGGTCGCAGTGCAATGGCAGGCAACTTTAAGTTCCCTTCAACCGTCTCCCATCTTCTTTGCCAAGCAGCCCATACTCCTGCGATGTAGTCGGTGTGAGGAAGAGGGAAACGCTGGACTGGTCACAGAGACCTCGCAGACAATTTGGCGCCCTTATTCCTACATGTCCAGGAACCCAGTAGAAGATAATCTCAACATCCCGGCTTGCCAAAACCGTGGTGGGACAGATATCGCGAACCATGGGATGCGGAGATTTGAATGCCCTGAGAGCACTCAGGGTGCTTTGTGAGTCGCTATAGATCACAATCCGGTGTCTGAACCAGGCACGTCACGTAATCTCCCATACCAAGTGGTGTATTGCCACCAGCTCGGCTGTGAAGACAGATGCAGCACCTGGCAGAGCCTAGCTGACTTGAAACAGAGAGGATACAGCATGAAAGCTGACCCCCCCTCTTGAGACTTGGAACCACACCTCTGCTTTGGGAGCAGAGGTGTGGCGACAAAAAGACAAATGTGTTACCATCCATGGTGGCATCCTGGGCAGAACCAGGGGTGACTGGCCAAAGAGCTATACCTAGCTCTCAAAGAAGTTTCCTAGCCCTAAGCCCAAAGGGCTTAAGTTATGACTGGCATCGCTCGGCAGCATAGGCACCATCAAGATCAGCTGTGGATGCTTTGAGAGCCATTGGTGACAAAGGGAGATGCTGCACTCATGTGTACAGGCGAGTAATGCACTTTGCACGGCGCATAGATAATGGCATCTCTCCAGCATCGACAAGCAGGCTCTCAATAGGGAAAGTGCGGAAGGCACCGTTCGCCAAGCGAAGGCCGGTGTAGTGGATCGAGTCCACCTTCCACAATAGACATTCGGCTGTGAATGCATAAAACTCACATCCATAGTCAAGCTTTGAATTGACAAAGGATCGTTAAAAAAGTAAGGCAGTAGCCCTATCAGCACTCAATGCACGGAACGAAGAATATCCCTGGCGCGGGTACAAGAGACCCTAAGGCTGCGAATATGAGCATCCCAGGTGAGGCATCGGCCAAATACAAGACCAAGGAAACGGTGCGATTCAACCACTTCCAGGCGCACCCCCATTAAGAAACAAATCTGGGTCAGGGTGGAGCCATGGATGGCGGCAGAAGTGCACCACCTTAGGCTTGGCCAAAGAAAACCAAAATCTGTGTGCTTTGGCATAGCGAGAGACGCAGTTCAATGCTTGTTGGTGTCAACATCTGGGCCGCGCCAAATGAGATAGATCGAAAGGTCGTTGGCATAGAGCGTAGCGAGAACATCTTCTGGCAGCACCGAGGTAATGCTGTTGATGCTCAAGGCAAAGAGTGTAACGCTGAGGACACTTCCCTGCAGGACACCCTCTTCCTGCTCGATTAGGCCGGAGAGGGCTCCCCCCGCCACCCGTACGCGACCTCACAAAAATTCAGATATAAAGACTGGGAGGCATCCCCTCTCCCCCATTGTGTGGAGGGTCTCCATGATACCATATCAACATGCGGTATCATAAGTCTTCTCCAGTTCAAAAAACACCATGGGGAAGTGCTGTTTACGAAGGAAGGCCTCGTGGACAGCATTTTCCGGGTGAAGCAGAGCATCCAACGTGGAATGGAACTTGCAAAAGCCACACTGCGCTACACAAATGGCCTCCACTGTCCAGATAAAAAGGCTAATCTAACATTTACCAATTCCTCCACCAACTTGCACACGCAGGAGGTTAAAGAAATTGGACAGAAACCCCAATTTCCTGTTGAAAAAATCTAACAGAGAGGCCATGCCTTGCTTACCCAGGTGCCAAAGCATGGTGTACGTGACATCGTCTGGACCATGGGCAGTGTCTGCGCATGAAGCAAGAGTAAACCTGTCATTGAAGGGTTCTACGCCTCTGGAGGTAAAGTCAAAACGGCGGCCTTCCGCGACATTACGACGTGCATTGAATGCTGGCGGAGCAGCATCCTGGTAGAGAAGGTGGAGGAGTCACAAAGGATTCGGCCATGGATAAGGGGTCCGAGATTGCTGCCCCATTCTCCTGGAGAATGGGAGGGAGGGGGGTCCTGCAAGAACTTGCCCCGAATCCTTTTGACTCACCTCCACACCTAGAGGGGTCTTCCCATTAAGTGAAGATACGTATGCCAGCCAAGAAGAGCAGCGGGCATGCTTCAAAATATACTGGAATCTAGCCCTAGCCCGACGAAATTCCCGATAGTGAAATCGCTTGTGCGGCGCTTATAGCGCAAGTATGCATAACACTGTAGCGGGCCGAAGGCAACACTAACTCTGTGTTCCAACCTTATCCTAGAATTTATGAACCTTGAGAATCCCGAGGAAGAATTGATAGGATTTGATATACAGTCCTTTACTTTACAAGAAAAAAATACAATAATAATTACAAATATAATTACAATTTATATTTACAAGAAAAATAAACACAGGTGCGCACTGAAAATAAATAACCTATCCTAAATTACAATTTTCCCAACCGAAAACAAAATACAAAAAAAAACTGACGGGTGCAGAGAACAAATCTGTACAAAACCACCAATCAATCGGTACTTGACCAAACAATGTCCACACAACAAAATGACAAAAAAAATGAATGAAAAAGGGGTACGGGACTATCATTTGTGCGCTGAAGGGATGGTAGTAGGCCAATAAAATGGGGGCAGGCTCATCAGCCAATGCAGGTGGGCAGTGCAGGTGGCAAGGAGGTAAGAAAGCCCTCCATTTCAGGGCTGGGCGGAGCACTCACCTCAAGAACTCCTCTAGCAGGCCATAAAAGCTTCCACTCTCTAGATGAACATCCAAGTGCACACGACAAATTCTTGTTTAAAACATTTATAATTCCTAAATATTTACTCATATTTATAAAAGATTTAAACAAAATATATCTTTTGTTAAAATAATTTTAGCAACACTTCTAATTGAGGGCCGTCTCACACTCAGCCAACCACCATGAGAGTAGTCAGCATGCAAAACAGCCAGACATTCTGGGAATAGTAGTCAGGCCCGCAGCGATGAGGTTGTCGAAGAACTCAACGGCCTCATCTACCAACCTAAACTCTTTGACTGAGATAGAGAATTCAGTCATTTCCTGAAATGCAGACCACCATGCCCGCACCAAGCACCACCGAGGTGGGCTCTCAGGCAGCAGCCACCCAGAAAATGATATTTGAATGGGAAAGTGATCCACTACCATGGAGATCATTGACCACCTCCAGAATCAAACTCAGGCTGTGCATTCGGAGAGCACAGAAATAGTTCAAGGCAAGAAAATGAAGCGGTTCTTGGGCAGCAATGCATAAACTCATCCACATTTAGGACACCTATCTCAAGCTGTTCGATAAGATCGGCAAGGACTTGTCCCCTGGGATTTATTGAGTAATCTCCCTAGAGGGGATGTTGTAGCGGGCCGAAAAATTTAGACTAACCCCAATCGATCCAACCCGCTTCTATATTAATCTGGACGTGAGAAATCGAAGGAGAATGAAACGGATTGTATGTACAGTTCTTTACTAACAGAAAAAAAGTACAATGATAATTACAGCTTATATTTACAACAATTTTATATTTACATGGGAAGTGTGCACACTTCAAAATGAGGCCAAATTCCCCAATCCAAATACGATACCAAAAGAGAATTTTATAACAGGCGAATACAACAAATTTACTTATATATCTACACAAAACATAAAAAAACACAACAACCGAACGAAAAGGGGCACGCGCTATCACTTGTGTGCTGGAGGTGGGTGGTAGTAGGCTAACTTAGAAGGAAGCAGGATTGTCAACGAAGGCGGGTATGGTGGTTCAGGTGGTTAGCGAGGTATGAAAGCCCTCCATCTCAGGGCTGGGCGGAGCACTCGTCTAGAGAACCCTTCTTGCTGTCAGTCCACGCTTCCACTCTCTGTAGAAGAGATATATCCTCCTTTTATGACCCCTTTATTTATACATGGAAGGGAAACTAATAAGTGGGCATTACCCGAGTAAATTTATCGACTAGCTTACCTCTTTCCAGAATATGGCGCTTTGCTAAAAGAATATTATAAACAAAGTACAATTTTGATAAAAGATTATTTTAAGCAAAGTACAATCTGAGAAAGAGAAAACAATTAATACATGAAATCAAATACATATATATACAAAGAGAAAATAAAAAAAACCTCATTCCCACTCACACACACATTCTTACAGAGGGAGGGAGAGGGTACTGAGAAAAGGGGAGGGAGAATGGCCCTTTTACACACACTCACATTCGCTCCACCACACCCCTCCTTCCTTAAGCCATTCGACCAACCACTCACAAAACCCTTTCAATCACTCTTCATGGTACCACTTGTGCTCAATCGCACCCTTCTGCACCCATTCACACTCTTCTACTGGTCCCTGGCTACGTGTAGCAATTAGTCGGGGTTGTTTGTCAGTCGTCCTGTCTGTCTCATCATAACTATTGATCATCTCATCAACCATACTCTTAGCCCTCATTACCAGTTCTCCCATCTCACGACAGAATTCTTTCATACTCTTCCGTTCAGAACCCTCACTCTTCATACCCCCATTCATCAGCTCCTCACTCACAGCTCTCATCCAACTCAAGGTACATTCTTGCGAAACAGACAGGTCACTCACATCCCCTGTATTCTCAACAGGCATACCAGAAACCCCTTCGACTGGTTCCCACCAGAAACCTGAAAAATCAGCCACTTCATCATTCACTACATCAAACTCATCCCTACTATTACCATTCGTAAAACCTGAAAAATCAGCCACGCTAGGTTGGTTCTGCCCAAATACACTATCATTCATACTGTTCCCAAAACCAGAAAAATCAGGCACAGGCAGCTCACTCACTCGTCTACTTATACCAGCCAAATCACTCACCTGTTTACGCAAAAACTCAATCTCCCTTTCAAGATCCCCCATACCAGAAACACTCTGCTCAGACTTACTTTCATTTGTACTTGCATTCTTCCTTTCACTCTTCTTTGTACGCTTTCTACTCCTCGAGACTAAGACTAGCTCTTTCCCAGACAGATCCATACTATCACATTCAATCTCATCATTATGCACTTTACCTCGCTCTCTACACAGTCCATACACCGGATGGCTCACCAGGTAGTCAGGAGGTTCTCTCCATCTCCTTAACTGACTCTGATGAGCCCGCACTCTCTCAGTCATGCCGTCATTCAAACTCTCCAAAACAAACTTCTCACTCATCTTTGATACATTCAACCTACCCTTCACTTCTTTCACCTTCAATACTTTTGTACCTAATTCAAATGAACGGAACCTTTCATGCGCCTCACGCCATACACTCTGCTCACTTTCACTCAAACGAAACCTATCTTTCACTCGCCTTTCAAAATTCATCACAAACTGACATGGGGACATTCCAGTTGCACTATGCACAGTTGAATTATATGCCCACAACACTCTCCCCAGACACACATCCCAGTCATTCACTGTCGTACTCATCATTCTCAACATCTCACACAAGGTTCTTATAGTTCATTCAGCCAATCCATTTGAAGACGGTACATACGGAGTTGTTCTCACATGCTCCACACCATTCTCTCTCAACATTTGCTCAAACACTTCCCCTACAAATTCAGGCCCATTATCACCCAGACATCTTCTAGGCTTCCATACACACATAGGAAAAACAACTGCTCAACCACACATGCAACAGTCACACTCCTTTTATCTCTCACAGGCGCTGCATACACAAACTTACTTTTATGATCAACCATAACAACCATACCAACATTCCCAGCACTCGTACGCGGCAAAGACACACAATCAATCACTACCAATTCAAACGGTTCTTTCGCATCAACTTTCAACATCGGTGGTTTCACTTGCACACCTTGCACCTTTCGCTTCTGACACCTTTCACACGTAGTTGCAACATCATTCACAACAGTTCTCAGAAACGGATGGAACACACGCTCCTTCATACACTCCCACAGCTTAAACTTACCCATATGCCCATAATTATCATGCACAACCTTCAACAGACCAATCATACCAACTAAGGACATCATAGGTACATACATATCATCACCACCCTTCACATGCCTCACAAAATATACAACATCCATACAAACAACAAAATCCTTAGCATACCATTTAGAATCACTTAAACACTCTGGCCATTCATTCAAATCAACACGCATCATTACACACTTCTTCAATTCACTAACAAAAGGACACATCTCTTGCATCTCTAGAATATCATCATCACTTAAAATCTCATTCTCATCATCCATGACCAACTCAATCATGCCACAAAATTTGACAACATTCTTCGCACACTCATTCAACTTCATCACCTCACATTCACCTTTCATAAGACAATCCTTATCAGCATCCAAAGACAAATCATTTAATCTCATAAAGTCTACACCAAGCAAGAAACAACACGGCATTTGCTCATCCTTCAGAATCACAAAGTCATGCTTCACATTCACACCATTACCCAAACTCACTTTCAGACTAACCTGTTCCCATGCCACTATCAAGCCATTCCCTAATCCACTTATCGGTAACTTCACAGGTTTATGCTCGCAACATTTAAACTCATCATACTTACTCAGAATCCTCTCATTCACTAAAGACACCTGCGCTCCAGTATCAATCAAACCACAAAACAACCTTTCACCAACTTTCACTCTCGCTTCCATCATATCAGGTCCACCATGTTCGCAATACACCGAAGGAACAAGCACACCAACATCAGCACTGATATCCACACTGTCATTAACTCCCATATCATCACTCAACACACACTCATCTTCATCCAGACAATCATTCTTCTCTCTTATATATGAACACTTTTCAATCACCCAATTGTAGTGCACACCGCTCAAACATTGCAGATGTACCACATTAGGATTCAAACCCTTCATCTTCTCATCCTTGTACACAATCGGCCTCTCACCACCAAAGTGCACATAAGCAATCACTCAATACAAACGACTCACTACAATCAACACTTCCTGAAATGGCGGGACCCCTTGCATACACATCGCTCTCAATTCTCTCATGAAGTTCCGCACCTTTGCCATACCAATGCTTTCAGGCTTCCTACACACTTCATTCATTACCTCCTTCCTTAAATCATCTACACTATCGGGCACTCTCACATCTACTCCATCACTCTTCAAATCTTGCAAACCAGTCCATACACTCTCAAACAAGGAATCACCGCCACCCTTACTCTCTTTTCCATTCATAATCCCTTTCGGCAAATACTCAGGATCACTCACTCCACACACATTTTCATCATTCGTACCAGGATACCTTGACATCAAATCAGCCACTCCATTCCGTTCACCAGGCACATACTCAATCACATAGTCAAAGTCACTCAAATCTTCCAAAGTCCTTGCAATCCTACTATCAGCCCACTTCATACGCTGCAGATACACAAGAGGTTGATGATCGGTTTTTATCACAAACCTCACACCATACAAAAATGGACGCAACACTTTCAAACAATATCTTATCGCAGCCAGCTCTCGTTCCACAGTCGAATACTTTCGCTCTGCAACATTCATAGCCTTGGATACATACCCAATTATTCGCCTGACATTCTCTCCATTCAAACGCTGTTCTTGCATCAGAAAACCTCCCATACAATACCCACTCGCATCTGTATACAGTTCAAGCATTTTAGCATTTACACTATAATCTGGGTAAGCCAATTCAACATCTTCAGCCGCTGCCTCTTTCAGTCTATCATACGCCTCATTCATCTTATCATTCCACTTGACAACCATACTACCTTTCATGCCCATCCACTCAGTCAGAGGCTTACTCACACCAGAACAATCACGTATAAACTTTCGCTGGAACTCAATCAAACCCAAAAACAACTTCAGTTGCTTCACAGTCACCGGTTTAGGAAACATTCGCACCTTCTCAACATACTTCGGTGATTTTCGCAACCCATTCTCACTCACCATATGCCCAAGGAATTCCACTTCTTTCGCAAACCATTCACACTTCGCCACTTTCACCTTCACACCAACACTCTCCAATGTTCTCAACACATCATTCACCAATCTCATATGCTCCTCAAAAGTCTCAGTCATAATCAAAATATCATCTATAAACGCAATCACATTCTTACTCGCAAACTTACTCAACACAACATTCATTGCCCGCTGGAAGGCTCCGGGAGCATTAGCCAACCCAAAGCTGAGGTTCCGGAACTGGTAATGCCTCTTTGAGGAAGAGAAGGCAGTTACTGGCCGGCTCTCCTCAGCAATGGGCATCTGGTAATAGCCCCGTACCAGATCCAGCTTCGTAAACCACTCCATCCCATGCATACTATACACACACTCAGATACCACATACATCGGAAACCTTTCTTTCACAGTCCTTTCATTCACCTTTTGATAATCCACACACAGACGCAATCTTCCATCCGGCTTACGTACAGGTACAATTGGACTATTCCATGCACTCTCGCTCTCTTCAATCACTCCCAATTGCTCCAATTCCAAACACTGCTCCTCAATCTCATCAGCAACCGGACGTGGGAAATGCCTCAGCCGCTGATAGATTGGGGAGTCCTCCTTCAGGACAATCTTGAATTCCGGGAGCTTTGCAACCCCGAAATCCAGATCACCCTTACTGAGGGCTCCCTTTCGCTCAAATATCATTCGATACACATCCTCCCTTTCATACTCAGTCAAACATGCATCCAATTTCACCATGTCCTTCACCTCATTATACATCCATTCACATGTCTTTTCATTCGCAACATTCACCCTGATATCCGTACTATCATCCATACCTACCTCATTGACAGTGGAGAGGTGGCCCAGTACATCTCCGACTTGGATTCCCCTCACCTGCCCTTTCACACTGGGGTCCGCCTGCACACATACAAAAGGATCATTCATTCTCATCAAGCCATCAAACACACAAGCAACACGCCTTACCTTATAACACGCATCGTTTCCATCCAATATCACAGTGTTCTCACTCACATCCAAACTAACATCCTTACTCCAACTCACTCTAACAGACACCCTTTCACCCTTCACAAGCCTTACATTCTCCATAGCAGTCACCTCAATACCAGTAAACACACTCTTCAAAACGCTACCATCTTTCCCTACATACAACTTATACACCCCATTTTTACCAATCTTTCTCTCAATCTGATCACTCACAGGATGCACAACCATACGATTCATTTTCATAAAATCATACCCCAAAATCACACAATACTCACTACTCACCTTATCAATTACAGAAAATTCACATTCATTCATCATCATACCATGCATTCGAACAGCTGACCTTATCATTCCAATCACAGGCACTCTCCTATTACCAATACCTACCAAACTACCCTTGCACTCAGACAGGAGGGCTTTCTCGCTAACCTTGTCATACACATCTTTATACACCAAGCTCGCCTTGCACCAAGAATCTATTAAAGCCAAACACTCAATTCCATTCAATTCCACCTTAACACTCAGACACTCATACTTTCTACCAGACAGCACTTTCACACTAGACAGACTTACCAACACATTACTCACACTCATGCACCCAGAGGATACTTCAGCAGGTACCCTCTTACCATTCAGTTTCCCGCTTCAGACTTTCCATTCACACCTTGCGCTCTCAGTCTAATCCAACACTTTTCACTCGAATGTCCTTCCATCGCACATTAACTAGATACATTCCTCTGGTCACGACACATCCTTGCATAATGACCAGCCTTTCCACAATTACCACATGCATATTTCATACTTTCCCCACCAGTTGCTCCACCATTCAACCTCGGACAATCTTTCTTCAAATGGCCTATTTCTTTACACTCGAAGCACTCTTTCACACTTTCCTGGCAATCCTTTATCATATGCCCTTTCTTACCACACCCAAAACATGCACCAGATGTCCACCTACATTCTGCCAACATATGACCTTTCCTTCCACACCGACGACATTCCACAATCTTTCTCCCACCATTCAGTCTCTCGTTTGCTGGGACATACCTCGGTTTCTCTCTCATATATCCATTCCCACGCTTGAAATTCATCTGCCCCCTTCCATTCAACCACCCTCCATTTGCCCATCCATTCTGCCGGCCCAGGAAGTTTGACATCACTCCAGCTGGTGCAGCCTTCAGGGCATCCCTGTAGCTGACAAACTGCTGGGGTAGATGAAAGCTCCTGGGCTTCTTACCTCCAACATTCACACTGTACCATCCATCCTCTTCTAGATCACTTTCATCATCAAATCGTCCATCTTCTAACAGTTCCAACACATCCTCCCACATCAACCATTCACCTGTAAGTCTCACTCTCTCCTTTCTCTTTCCACTCAGCCATTCACTCACCTTCCGCGGGATCGTGTCCAAAAACTTTCTCATGAGTGGTTTACATTCATTTACATCATCATCACCATACCTCGTTCTTGCCATACTCTCAAGCCTATGTGCATACATATTCACACTTTCACTCTTCCCCATTCGAGCCTTCTCAAATTCATTCACCCTCTTATACTTCACACTCTCTTTCATTCGTTTCACCTGCCCAATCAATCTCTTCTTCACTACATCGTACTTTGGCTCTCCCACACTCGTTATCACTCGCAAGAACTCCAACACTTTCCCATCCAAACAATCTCCCAGAACACTCACCCAGTGACCCTTGTTCTGCGGGTACTTGAGCTTGCAGTACCGCTCAAAATCCCCGAAGAACTCATCCATACTCTTTCCCCCATGCAATCTAAACTTATCAATCCTTGGCACTTCCCTAATCAAAATTCCTTTCCCCACATTCACTTCACTCTCCGAAGAGCTACCTCGGTCTCACTCATTCCAATCATATCGTCACTCTCTCCCTCATCTGAGTATAGCGAATCCACACTCTTCCCTCTCGCCTTCCTATCCTTAACCTTAGAACCATGCTTACTTCCTCTCTTACTTTCCACTCTCTTCCATTCACCCCCTTTCCTACCACTCACAGTATCTTCTTTAGACTCAATCATACTGCCATCCATTCCATTTAGCAGAGTCCCTTCAGTAGGAGCAGGGGTCAGGGTTGTAGGTCCTGGGACTGATCCAGCCCCTGTCATCATGTTATACAGGTCCTGCATCCGTCGGTCGGTCTGATCCTGTCGGTCTCCCATTTCCTTCTTCATCCTATCAGTCTTTTCATTCATCCCTTTTATTTTATTCTCCATTCCCTCCATCATTCCCCGCAACATTTCACACTCCTCTTCTTTCTTTCTCAACTCCAGTCTCAATCGCACTACTTCTTCATTCAATGTTTCCGCTACAGCCATTGTTCCCAAGTTAGTAAAAAGATAGGAGGAGGGAAAAATCAATCAAACTACTTGTCACACTAATTGGGTATGGACTGAAATCCAATCCAGTCACGCTCCCAGTTTCGAAGTCTCACGTCCCTATTCGGGCGCCAAATGTAGCGGGCCGAAAAATTTAGACTAACCCCAATCGATCCAACCCGCTTCCTATACTAATCCGGACGTGAGAAATCGAAGGAGAATGAAACGGATTGTATGTACAGTTCTTTACTAACAGAAAAAAAGTACAATGATAATTACAGCTTATATTTACAACAATTTTATATTTACAAGGGAAGTGTGCACACTTCAAAATGAGGCCAAATTCCCCAATCCAAATACGATACCAAAAGAGAATTTTATAACAGGCGAATACAACAAATTTACTTATATATCTACACAAAACATAAAAAAACACAACAACCGAACGAAAAGGGGCACGCGCTATCACTTGTGTGCTGGAGGTGGGTGGTAGTAGGCTAACTTAGAAGGAAGCAGGATTGTCAACGAAGGCGGGTATGGTGGTTCAGGTGGTTAGCGAGGTATGAAAGCCCTCCATCTCAGGGCTGGGCGGAGCACTCGTCTAGAGAACCCTTCTTGCTGTCAGTCCACGCTTCCACTCTCTGTAGAAGAGATATATCCTCCTTTTATGACCCCTTTATTTATACATGGAAGGGAAACTAATAAGTGGGCATTACCCGAGTAAATTTATCGACTAGCTTACCTCTTTCCAGAATATGGCGCTTTGCTAAAAGAATATTATAAACAAAGTACAATTTTGATAAAAGATTATTTTAAGCAAAGTACAATCTGAGAAAGAGAAAACAATTAATACATGAAATCAAATACATATATATACAAAGAGAAAATAAAAAAAACCTCATTCCCACTCACACACACATTCTTACAGAGGGAGGGAGAGGGTACTGAGAAAAGGGGAGGGAGAATGGCCCTTTTACACACACTCACATTCGCTCCACCACAATGTCTGCCATTCAGATTTCCAAGAGAAAGGGCCTCGGCAACCATGCCACGATGCGGCAGAAGTCCCCTGCATCGAAGTCAGCAGACGGTGAAATGTACGCAGAAATAACAGTATACCTCCTATCCAGGTGAAGCTGCACAGCCACTGCATGAAAGGAGGTATCTAAAGTGAAAAGAACGGAGACATCATGGTAGGTGTAAACCGCGCATCCCCCAGCCAAGCCCCCATCCTGTGGTGGTGGGGTTGCAGAACCCTTAGACCCCTGCAAGGGTGGGTAGGGGACTTGCGCCTAGCATGGTCTCCTGCAGAAAAATATCTAATGGGGAATGTGACAGGATGAGACGAGCCTCCGCAGCTCCTCCCAGTTGGCCCAGAGGCCGCGGCAATTCCATTGAAGGAATATGCCCTCCAGGCCTAGCTTGGGGGGAGATGTGGGGGCACTCATTGAAGAGAAGACCCTCACAGGAATGGCCATATGCTTCCTCGAGGCAGAATTCCGAGCGCTGAAGGCACTATCGCCTTCGAGGACTTATTAGGGTAGGTTGGGTTCACCATGTGAGTCTTTTCCTCCCTCCACCTCGAAACCTTAGGTGGGCGTTGCAGCTTTGGAGGCGAGGGGCACTCTTTTTGAGGATCCACCATCTCCGAGCCACCCAGCCCACCACTAGGCGTGGGCGAAGGAGCTGAAGCTCCTTTGTTGCTGTCCTCCTTTAAGGGGGGCAGCTTTAGGAACCCCAGAAGATGGCCTGGTGACCAACTTCAGGGGTGTTTTTTCCTGTGAGTCTAACGACTAGGTGGAGGTGCATGGCTATCTGTTTCGCCTTATGGGAAATGGTCACACTGGGGGAATGGAGGGAGCTCTGGTTTTAGCCGGGGCTGGGTGTGAACCCTTTGTGCTGCCAGCTTTAACAGGGAAGCAGCCAGGTTGAGTAGAACCTGCAGAAGGGTTCCAAATGGACACAGAAATAACTGCCTGGATGGGCCAGGAGCTGAGGGTATCTTTCTTAGGATTGAGGCATAAGACGTCCCAGGCAAAGCCAGGCATGCCAGGACCAAGTCCGTAGCCTAGCAGAATGAGAGACAATCCTGTGCCTGAACAGCCAGGATCTTTCTCAAGGAGATATGCACCACATTTGCTTTGAAGAAGCAGGGCACGGCTCTCCACAATTGACACACTTGGACACACACAATTTGGACTTATCGTGTGCAGCCTTGGAGCAATATACAGACTTCGGGTGACCCTGAGTTTGCATGTCTACATGAGCGATTCATATGGCCAAAGCGGTGACAGTAATAGCACCTCCGCGGCAGTGGCACGAATGCCTTCACGTGGTAGTGGTACCAACCGGCACGGACTGACTCAGGGAGCTTGCCACAGTCAAATATGACCAAGAGTATAGGGGTGGGTCTCGAGGCCCCTCCTTGTTTTCTCATTACACACTTAACCTTGACCGCCCCGTGGTCAGCCAGCTCTAGAGTGATATCTTCTATGGAGTAGTCAACGAGTTCCCTTGCATAAACTACTCCTTTCACAAAGTTCATGGTAGAGTTCAGCATCAAACTCACTGGGGGGCCATCAAGTGTCCAGAGTACTTATCTTGGTCGCCTCCGAGGGATCTGCCGCATAGACCAGAAGGCTCCCGTCTGAGAAACGGGTCACCTTCGGCTCTCTACCAATCATACCAACTAAAGCTCTCCTCTGTCACCCTTAACCAACATGCTGCCATCAGTGGAGCGAATAACTAAGAAGCGTGTGAAGCCAGGAGGCTCAAAAAGGCCAGATAATCTCTGAATGAGGGGCCCAGATGTAATCGAGGCTCAGCTCTGTGCACTTTTCATCTTATTTGGGGATTCCCCACACAGGAGAGCACCGGGGCCGGACATGCCGATCTTGGCTTGGTCACGTTCAAGGATGTTAGCAGCCTCATCCATCCCTGCGGCCCCTGTGGAGCGAGAAGAGCCCCCAGTCTTTTTTTTATTGGTCCTTTTCTTTTTAGGAGAGGAGGGCAGGGAATCGAACCGCTTCTCCCCTCCCCCAACAGGTCCTTCGCCAAAATGGGCAAGGTCCTAGCAGTCATGGGGGCACTGGCCGGGGGAGGAAATCCCTCCCCTCCTTGTGCTGTCATAAGCAGCCTGACTGTTCTAGCAAGGGCCCCGCACAGGAGCAGACTCAGGTTCGGTGTTTGATGCCGAGCCTGAATCTGCCCCCATGGAAGGCCCCACCTTCTGAGGCTGGGTTGTGTCAGGGAGCATGTCTATCTCAGGGGAGGCCTCCATTTGGCCATCCTGCCCCATGATATCACACATCATGTCAGTCTCATCCATGTTCTTTGGGGGGGCATAGGCCTTCACCCCTGCTAGATTCAATATTCTGGCCAGCAGGTCTTTAGAAGGAAGCGGATGATGGGTCCTTTCTTCCCTTTCCACCCTTAGGGGGTTTGCTCTACCAAGCCGCTTAAACGGGGAGCGGCCGGTTATGGGCTGCCTGCTGGCTTTCCTGTCAGTCTCCTGTGAAAGCAAAGGTGGGACTGCCAGATTTGAGCTGGAGTCACATAGTGACTCCAAGGAAGGGGGTGAGGGGGAGCCCCCTGCACCAGTAGGCACTGGAGAGAAGTAAGCCTCCTCTCCGGTTGAAGAGTTATGGAGGGTCCCCTGGGAAACCACCTGGGGAGGACCTCCATTTTTTCTGTGGAGCTGCACAAGGGTGGCTCCGTTGTTCTTAAAGGGGAAATGGGGAGAGATTTTGTTTTTTAAAGTTTTCATCCATGGGTATGGTGACCCTTTTTTTTACGGGATGCAAACGCTAATTAACACCCCCGCAGTGGCCCGCTCTACGAAGGGTGAGTGAGTACAGGCCTGGTGGCCTGGCAGTCCCTCAGCATGGCGGCTCCAAATGGAACACGGCGTAAAAAAATATAGATTGTGAAGAGGAGACGAAAAGGGATGTGAGGAAGGTATGGGTGGGGATGAAGCAGGTTGTTAAAAACCAACCACCCCAGACCAGAGCTCAGGGGTTAGGGAACATTGTCCCCTCCCCCCTCAGCCCCGATCTGGGACGGTTGGCTGAGAAGAAGGTCAGCATCTACCCTGTGAAATTAGAGGCTGACCAGAGAAAGTTGTGGGAGAGGTATGAAAAGTGAGGAAACAGGGAGAAAACACAAGTGTTCTGAAGGAAGAAGAGGCTAAGCTGGGGTCAGACGGGGTGCTGAGTCCCATCAGCATGGCGGCCAGGATGGCAAATCACCATGCCCCTTACAGGGTGGTTGAGAGAGAGACCATTAAGTCCCTGAGCAGAGGGCAAGGTGGAGCATAGTTGCAGGATAACCACAGTTTTCAACCAGTTAAACAGGGAGACCATCAAACAGGCCTGCAGCAGGTTCCAAAACTGCCAGGAAGCTGTGGTTGAGGCTGAGTGTGATTTCATTGAAGAAAATGAATAATAGAATCTTTCAAGTCTTTTACATGTTCCTTTGGTAAATATATCTATAAATATACTGATTTTTTATCTATATATCTTTCAACTTGAGAGGGATCCTTGGTGTGAAAAAGGTGGGTAGAGTGAGGAATGGCTGGGTAAGAGGTGTTTATGCTGTGAAGAAGGAATGGAATGAGGTTGTGACTTGAAAGTGTTCTGAGGTGGTATGGACATGTAAGAAGAGAATGAATGGGAATAGACTTGTGAAGAAAATATACAAGAAGGTTTGGAAGACTGTGTAAAAGAAAGGTTGATTATAAGAATAGGTGTTTGAGAAAGATGACGAAGGAGGAACTGGATGATAGGCATACATGAAGAGGGGCTTTTGAGGGGGTATCCAAGGGGCCTTCTGCACAGGGATGAACCCTGACTGAAAGAGAAGCTACAGTATATAGTACTCCACCTTATGAAGGGGCCTTTTGCATGACCAGGATGATGGATGGCCTTCTGCTTAATAGAGTATAGAAGGGGTGGGTAGTTTGAGTGGTGTTGATGCACAATGACCACTTTGTAAAGCTGGTGGATGTTAAACTCTTGAAGTTATGCCCAAAGTGCACATGAATCTCAGAAGCTGGATCCAGAGGGTTAAATGCTTTTAATAATTATCACCACTCATATTTATTATATTGAGTGATCGGAAAGTAATTACAACTTTTTAAAAAGGAGACAAAAACAAATGCCAGTGAAATTTATTTGTCAATACTGTAATTATTATCAATAACTGAAGCCTAAGAGAAAGGGAAATTTTATATTTCTTGTTTTTAAAAAATCAGCTTATTTTTTTTCCTAAAAAAATGCCTGAGAGACCATTTTCAACATCTTTGTTTCTTAAGGTTCTGCCACTTATGAAATGTTCTAGTGATTGAACATTTCATGTGGGATGTGGAAAAATATCTCATTGTAACAATCTTATCTTTTGCTGAGCTTGTATTATGGAGTATCCCTTGCATTATAATGTTGGAGAACACCTTTTCTGACATTTAACAGAGCTGGTCATCTTCAATGTAATACATCATTTACAAGATCAATTTGCAAGCAATAAACATCTACAGTAATATTCATGGACAGTTGAATATAACACATTCAGCTTTTATGCAAAATTTCTAGTGCTTTGATGAGGATCTGATTAAACCGTTTCTTTCAAAAGATGATCATTGAATATGGTTTGTCTTCTAGAACAAGGTGTGTTTTTAAAATGTGTCACTTATGAGCCTTCAATGGATGAGGATACACCACAAATCCTTTTCATTGCCTGCCTAGCAGTACTAGCCATTGAATCTCATATAATAATCAAAGAAGAATATGTTGCTCTGCTATGTGAAGATAAGGACTTTAATAAAGAATAACACTGCCAGATAAAAAGAAATGGAAACTAAGGCATCATTTTCTATCATTTAGTTTTTCCTACTCACTAAACATCACTCAGTCTATAACTTCTATTTCCTTTTCTAAGCTTTTTTTAAAAAGGTAATAAAAATGATGTAAGTAAGGAAAACTCACTGAAGAATAAGGGAGTTCATTTTAGAACAAATGTAGACCAAAAGTACCGGATTAATTAATAATAATAAGGTTATGGCTCTGCAATAACAATTAACCCTAAATACTTTTGCTAAGTTTATACACTTACAGACACTAAAAACTACAGATAAGGAGAAAACTACTAATTTAAAAAATATATTTAAGTTATTCTTACTTGAAAATTTTTAAGTGCTCTTTCAATGTTCGCTGCGGGTATCTGATGACGCTTGGCCTCGATAATAACCTTGGCTAAAGTTGCATTGCAAATTGGATCAGCACTACCACCCTCTGTTTTTAGTGAAATAAGATAGTAAATTGATTATGAAATGGAAAATAAGAGCTGTTAAACCTATGAGAAAAATAAATACTAAGAATATTAAGGTGAAATTAAACCCATATTAAGCATAAAATTTGGACAATAATATTCTCCCCAAAATCTGGAATATTTTTTTATTAAAAATCAAGATTTGAGTTTTTGTAGTACCAAAAGGCCAGAGATAATCATCATATTAAAAAGATAATTAATGGACTATTAACATGAAATAAAACTAGAATTTATTTACCATAGAATCAAAAAATAAAAAGGTAGATAAAATATGAAACAAACCATCTCTATACACTTCCTTGGTCAAGACATTTATTTATATAAAATTTTTAGCTATCCTGAGAAGCATTCATCCCTCAAATACAAAAAAAATCTTTTTGAAAATATCAATTTAAGTATATTTAATGTATCCCACTCAAAAGTTCTCATTTATAGCTATATATAAATATGTGAATAAGCAATAGCTTTATAGAAGTGATATTTTAACACAATTTACACAAAAGCCTTATCTAATACAGTGGAACCTCAGTTGTCGAATGGCTCCCTGTGATAGAACGGGTTGAGCAGCGTTAGTTTCAACCCCTATCACATATTATTTAAAACCCCGATGCTCCCACGTGCATCTTCGCTTCGAAGCTTGGCGCCTTATCACAGACACTGGATGTCAATGTTTAAACAAGGAGGTTATGGTCCCCCCATACGCCGACCTCGCCAGATTGAGTTAGGCTTATGGGCAGATAAAGCATTGTTCCCAGGCTCGGCTGTGCATTCCCTTGAAGCTCCCACTCCATTGTCCCCCACGCCAAGGGAGTGTCTCGACTATTTAGATGGAAACTTTACCACTAAGATCAGATTGGAGATCCAGATTTTCGTCGCAAAACATCACCACGACCCTCTCTCACTTTGTGCGCCAAGGGACCTCGACCTCGAGATTCACCATCACTTGTCCAGAAGGAGGACAATATCCCTTGAGTGCCAAAGGTTCGAGCCTTTCGTGAAGCCAAATCCTCAAGGCTTCCCCCTCGTTGTTCAGATAGAGAACAACGTTAGAACAGCCATTGTTCTTTTAAGCCCTTCGCCAAGAAACGATTCTCACACTTCCCCCTTGTTGTTCAGAGGAGAACAACATTAGAACAGCCATTGTTCTTGAGCCCGTAGACAAGAGACAGTTCTCCCCCCCCCCCTGTTGTTCAGAGGAGAACAACGTAGAACAGCCATTGTTCTTTTGAATCCGTTCACCAAGAAACGGTTCTCACCCTTCCCCCTTGTTGTCAAGAAGAGAACAACATTAGAACAGCCATTGTTCTTGAGCCCGTAGACAAGAGACGGTTCTCACCCCCCCCCCCCTGTTGTTCGGGAGATAACAATGTAGAACAGCCATTGTTCTTCAAGCCGTTCGTCGAGAAACGGTTCTCATTCCCAAGACGCCACGTCAGGATCCTTTTATTCCCCCCCCCCTTCGGCTGGAACTCGCCAGCGGACCGAAAATTCCTTCACGTCGCCTTCCACTGCACCACTAGTATAAAGTTACGTAAGCCAAACGTCACCTTTGAGTACTTAACCCTTTTGTCAATTCTATCCTGTGCTTTAAATGGTTTAGCGAACCATCCCATCCCTTTAACTCTATATTTGTTTTACCTTTTTAAACCCTTTAATCCTCGGATCAGCCCGAGCCCCCACGACCCTTTCCATTCTCTGTTTATGTCAATATTTTCCGTTTTGTGTTTGTTGATAGTTATTATTAATAAAACTCTATTTTACTAATGATAGCAATATTATTATCCTTGAGCTCAGTTCCACTTCTTAAGCATATCGAAGATACATAATATCGGCCCGCCAGACATTAACGCACTCTAAAGATAATTCAAGAAGTTCCCTCAACGAATAGTTATATATGGTATATCGTCGAGAGACCATTCTACGACACTCCCTTTTCCAACAAATCGGTTGTCGAACAAAATCTTGAACTAAAAATTGACCCAGTTATCATACTATAACTCGGTTGCTGAACAAGCCAACAATACCACATGGGCAGCACATGACCACTGAGTGACTGAGCATGTGGCATCAAGCTTGCCTCAGCCCGCACTTGGAGTATACACGCTAAGAACTGTCTGAATTTGCCGGTACAGGTTGAAGATCCCAAATCCGGCTTCCTCGGGACCACAACCATGCTGGATTTCATATCACTAAATCATAGGGCTATTTAAATTTAAAAAATTAATTTAACCCTCAAGATACCCCTATACAATATCCATTTACGTAAATGGTGTATTTCTATTAATAATTTCTAGTCAAAATTATTGATTAAAAAATTTGCCCCAACATATAGCTAATATCTCGGGAACTAACCTACCAATTTGAACGAAACCAAGGTCATTCAAAAGGGAAAGAAATTTCACATCCATTTATATACAGCTTATCAAGGTTGTCCCATAATGCTCGTTTTTATTTATAGTTTTATGTTTTCTTTGGGTTTTCAGCAATATCTCGCAAAAAAGGCAGAGAGAAGAAATTGAAAATTTTATATTTTCGCATATAAAGCTTATTTTCAACCCGAGCAACCACACAATGGATAATGTGTTAATGTGTTATACACCATTAGATGGCATATTCTAATATCTATTTAATGTATAAATAAATCCCTTACGTGTCCAATGAAACTTTCCGGGCGAAAATTAGGTTAAAGTCAGACTGGGCACTAAAATGTTCAACCCAATTTTTGAGCTTCGAGGCAAGGTTTTTCTTGTAAAATAAAACTAAATTTAACGTATTAGATATCATTAGACGTGGGGTGGGTATTTATGTTCTTCAGGCCGGTGTATGAAAATCCACCTTTTCCCGAAGATTACCAAAGTTATTGACGCTGAACCTTCGCTTGAGGGCCCAAAATCAAGAAAACGAACCTTACCCAGTAGACATAATTGAATATAAAATCGCTACTACTTATCATACGGAAAAGATTTAGATATCAATTTGAAGGTAATATGATCTCCCATACATACAAACTGGAACTTTCGGCCAAAGGTACTGTTGTAAAAGTTTGAATAACCAATCATTTGGCATCCAGGAACAGATGAATCCATTTTACATTGATTCCTATGGGGAAAATTGTTTCAGTTTTCCAACTTTTCGGTTCTCGAACAGCCTTCAGGAATGAATTAAATTCGAAAACTGAGGCACCACTGTATCAATAAAATTTAAAAACAATTTAGAAAATAAGAACTTTTGAAAAAAATATATATTTTATATTAGATAACTGACTGATTGATTGGACTACTTGTATCATATTAAACTAATCATTCTGATCTTTCATACAAAGATGCTTTAGTACATTCCACTATATTCAATTTTCTGCCAACACTGCATTTTGCCATTAAATTCACATCTAGTAAACTACCCCCAAATTTCCCTTTCAGCAATTCCTAAATAGTATAATTTATCCATTATAATATGATTATTTAAACAAAATCTGCCCCAGTCCAGAGTTAATGGACTTTGCCAACTAGGCCTGCAATTTAGGCAACATTGTTCAAGAGCTTTAACCATAAAAGATGGTATCGGTGTTGCCACCTTATATCTCTACTGGAGGAAGCTGAGCAGAGTCAATGGCCCAGCATACCCTGTAGCTAATAATTAGGTGACCAGGGCAAGTATTAAATACTTGCCCTGGTCACCAGGCTTTTGGCCCTCGGACTAGGTAAGGATCTCATGGTATACACTGCCACTCCTCCTCATAAGAGATCCAAAGTATGCCAGACAACTAGAACCTCTGTTGACAGAAGAGGAGGTGTGAAAAGGGGTAGGAGGGTATGTAATAGAGAGCAGTTGAGATAGGCACTTCCACTAACAAGTGGGGTGGGTCATCACCTATCATTATCCTACCCTGGTGCTAGGTAATCCCAGGATGGCATGTAATCTACCAAGACACCATGGCTACAGGACCGAACACTGTACAGGTGGAAACTCTCCTCCTGGTATAAAGTGCAGGGAGAAAAAGTAAGTGTATAGCCACAATGATAATAAGAAATAATACAAAAAATATTAAATAATAATAACATACTAATAATAATCATAAATAATTACAATACATAAAAATAATATATTATAAATAATAATAATATATAATGAATACCAATATAAAAATCATACAAAATAATGATAATAAAATTAGTAATACAAAATAATAATGATAATATACTACTAATAATAATCAATACTAATCCTAATAAGTAAATATATAATATACAATAAATACTAATATATAAATCATACTAAATAATAAGAATGATAATAGCAATAATAATGCTAATAATAATAAAAAGGTAAAGCAGTGTGAGGTGAGGGAGAGACAAGAGCGCACTAACAACTTTCTCAATCTCCATCAGTGTTCAAATGACCGAGTGATGGGGCCCCCCTAATGTGCACTCAGGCTGGGAGGACATACTATCAAATTATAACCATACTGCAAAGGGTATATAACTTGATTGTATAGTGGAATAAAGTCCCATACAGTCGGCTTACCAAATGTAATAGGCTATATAAGGTATCCATCCTGCAGGGGGTGGTCACTGGGATAACACCTGGCTGATGGAAAAATGTGTATATATAGGAAGAAGGGATGAAAACTTAGCCTGAGCCAGCATCTTTTTGTAGGATTATTTTGTGATTCTATAAGGCAATACCAAACTTAAAAGTCTGCAATCTAATATTTCATGTTATATTTTATGAAATATTTAATGTTCTGTTAAGTGAAATTTAAAATGGTTTTATCCATAAAATGTGAGTGTAGATGAGAGACATTTGAGAAACTACATATCAATTTAACTTCAAAAAGGGGGTTCACCAGAAGCAGTGGGAAATATCTAACCTTCATAAAGGAAATAAAGCCATGTTGGGAAATGCAAGAGATGATTTTTTCAATTAAGTATGACAATTTTTACAAATTCTGATGCATTCTCAACTCAGAGGAACAAAGCCTGTTTATGATGAAGGATAAGATATGCTACTTTGTTTTTTTAGGGAAGGGATTATTAGCTTAAATGAAAAGTGGGTCATTTATGAAAATAGCCACTGTAAGAAAAAAAATGGTCATGAGCCAAGGAAAGCATTGTGCCTATACCAAAGCAGGATTATACTGTGAGAAATTAATGTCATTTAATGAAGTATTGCATCACTGTTGAAAAAGCAAGCTTCATTTGTCAATCAAGAAAAGCGTGTTACTTTTGAATGATAACACAAGAGTATATGTTGCAAGTTGCACACAATAAAACACTGGCTTTGAATTTGAAAGTTTAACCCATCTATCCTACTCACCTGAGATACCTCCATAAAATTCTCACCATTTCAGATCTTTATAACAATCTTTGGGACTGAATACAATACAACAATTATAAAATTAAAAATGAATCATTTTTTACTTTAAATCCAAAAGAATTGTAGGATCAAGGCATTATAACTTGCCTATTAGATATGGATGTTATTGAAAATGAGATCAAATATTCCTTTGAATATGTCAATTGTCTTTAAATAAAAATTAGCTTTGCCTCATAAAAAAGCAACAGAACTTTCCTTCCAATACAATATATCTAGCAAGAAAGAAAGTTCCAACTTGAATAAAGCTTTGAAAGTTGCTGTTAAAAATAAAAATCACAAGTTGCCATACACTTTAAAAAAGATAAAATTCTAGTATAGTTAAGAACCAAAACTATAACTATCTAAATAATATAAGTTGTAATAAATAAAAACATACCTCTGCAAGCATTTTTAAGGAGTAGAGCATATTTTGAGGTAATAAGATTCTTTTGCCGATCATTTGCAGCTTTAATATTTTTTATATTTGACCATTTTGAATGGCCAGCTAAACATACACTTGATGTCCATAGAAAATGTCGACTTTCTGGTTGTTTAGTTTGTTGATGTGCATTTACACATGGAAGTAAACTATTCAATAGAGTAAATTTTGATCTAATTAAAGGTGTATAATTTAAAAAGGTTTTTAATGGTAAATAATTAGTCACATTCATATTTTTTAAAATAACAATTAAATTCTAAAAAAATAAAAAGTTGCTTTATATTAATGTTACAATAAAACTTTAAATATACTTGAATAATAACGTTCAAGGAAAAGAATACAAAGTTCTTGATTTTTTAAATCTTAATCTCCATTGAAGATATTTTTTAAAATTAAATTCAAAGTAAAAACAACAAGGGTTATCTCCCATAGAAAATTTATTGAGAAAGAAAATATGGAAGTGAAAATATGTTAAGAGATACCTATAGAAGTGCAGATTCTGCTATAAGCATTTGGGTAGAGAAGGCCCTCACAATCCTCCAGATATTACGAGTAGCATGCTGGCCCATACTACACCTGACAGCCATTTGCAAGGAACACAGTGGGGCCAGGAGGGCTTGCCATTACTCCAGGTGTCGCAGGGAGGGGATAAAATTCATGTGAAGAAAGGCATTAAATTCACTGAATAAAAAGGTTTGTTATGAATAATGAACCTACTGCATATTATTCCACACTTAAATTAAAATGTTTAGTTAAAAATCTCATTTCAAATAAAAAGCTCCAAAAATAGGACAAGAGTACAATAATGCCCAAACACCTAACAAAAATACAGCAAGATTCCAAGCTCTTTCATTTTGAATGTAAGCCTAGTCTACCCTCAGGATGAAAGTCAGAAAACTTTATTGAAAACTGAACCTTGATTATGTTCAACCCTGCATTCTTACTATTAATGATACCATGGAGGCTAAAGATGCCTTAAATAGCACTCCAACCATACCCACTAACCCCAAAACTATCCCAATGATGAGTCATGAAGAACCTCCAGCCTCCCCTATATATTATAACTTTAACTATGACCACACTTTAACCAATGTTACTTGTTACTTGTTGTGAAGTTTCTCAGCCACGCTCCATTCACTGATGTGATTGCTCGTCGTAGCCGCCCTCAAACAATTTAGCACTTGTATTCTTGTCTAACAGTGCTATCTTCCAAGTTGTAACACTCCCTGAACAGGTGTGTTTTCAGGGACTTCTTGAAGGACTTGATGTTGACACTTTCTTTCAAGCTGACAGGTAGTTTGTTATAGAGCCTCGGTGCACTCATTTTGAATGCTCTGAAGCCAAATTCATGGTTACACCGTGGCTCATTCAATTGGTGTAGTATGTTGCCATGCCGAAGTGACATATTGGTATCTACATGGAAATCTACCAATAAGTCTCTCATATATTGAGGCTTTCCATGGTTCAAAGCCTGGTATACCATTACACACAGTTTATATATTATTCTTGCTTTAATTGGTAACCAATGCAGATCAATTAAGGCTGGAGTAATACTTTCACGGATTGGCAAACCCTTTATCAGTCGTGCTGCTCTATTCATCATGAGTTGCAATCTCCGAAGCAAGTAGTTTGGCAGCCCATAGTACAGAGAACTGCAATAGTCCAGTTTAGTGATCACGTGATTATGAATTAACATCTTTGTTGTTTTTGAATCAAGATACTTTCTAACAAAAGCAATGTTTCTCAGATGATAGGCAAATATTCTCACGGTCTGATTTATCTGGCTTTTGAATGACAGTTCACTATCAACCAGGACTCCCAGATCCTTCACTTCAGTATTTACAACCATGTCATTTCCATTAATACTGAGCCTTTGAATGTCTAGTCTACCAAGGTCTGTTCTTCTGCAACCAATAAACACACAGTTTTCTGCTCATTTAATTTCAATTGTTTATGCTCCATCCATTTTCCAACATCCCTTAACAGACTGCTAATTTTCTCCTCAGCATGCACGACATCATTCAGTGTCAGATAGAATTGAGTGGCATCAGCAAACAACTTAAAACTTACTCTGTGATCAGTTAAAATTTTTGAAAGTTCAATGGTATATATGCAAAAATGTATCGGGCCTAATACACTTCCCTGAGGGACACCCCTCTCAAGAGGCTTAACTCCAGAGAATTCACTATGAATCTGCACACAATAAGTTCTGTTTGTAAGATAACTTTGCCGATAGGACAATGCATTACCTTCAATACCAATGGTTTTACAGTCATTTAATAGCAGCTCATGTACAACAGTGTTGAATGCAGCACTCAGGTCAAGCAGAATTAGAATACCACACTTCCCATTGTCCATTCACAAGAGTAAATCATTTATCACAGAGCACAGTGTTGTTTCCGTGGAGTAAAGTCTTCGTTATGCTGACTGGCTGTCGGGAAGAGCATGTGTTACACTCAAGTGATCCCATATCTGATCAAGGATTACACTTTCAATCACTTTTGACAGAAACGTTAAGTTTGAGACAGGCCTGAAAGAGCTTAAGCATTGCAAGTCTAGGCTTCCCTTGATTATCGGCTTTACGATCGCTTTCTTTTCTGACTATGGAAATACATGATCATTTATGCTGCAGTTCACAATGTCAACAAAGATATCTAAAATTTTGTCAAAGTTATTACTATGCACTATTTCACGCACTGGCAGAGGATCATTTTCACAGTGAGTTTGTTTAATCCTCGTAACAATGGATAACAATGGATTTTAGAGTGTTCGAGCTTATCACAGTGAAGTCAGTTAATCTGGAATCAGGAGTTTCTGCTCTAACATTGTCATATATCACTATTTCACTAAAATTATTTACAATAGTATTTATTTTATTACAGAAGAAATCAGAAAAATTATTCGCCAATGTTGCGTCAGGAACACCTTCAGGTAATTTGTTTCCCTTCTTGTTTCCTGTTAGGCTGTCAAGCACGACATATAATTTGTTCATATCTGATCCAGCCTCCACTGTTTTAGTCTTATAATATTCTTGTTTTCTCTTCACTATTACCTTTTGCTCAGCATTTCAAGCTCTTTTATATTGTTCTCTCGCCTCTTGTGTCCGTTTATGTCGCCAAAGTCTTTCATATTTCTTTTTTTCCTGTTTAGCCCTTAGAGTATCTGATTTAAACCATGGTGCACTATCAACTATAACTATATCCTTTTGAACAACCAGGCACATATCTTCATATTTTTCTTTTGCAACACTGTTGTACAAGTTTGTAAGACACGCGCTACATTCTGCTGTTTTTCTAGCCTGAACACAATTATTATGTTTATTTACACTTAGTTCATTGTTAATCTCCGTTATTAGCAAATGTGGCTCAAAATTCCGTTTGGACCTGTATGTGATTGTTTTTGTGAGCCTTTGTTTGGTAACGATAGGTATAGTAAATGTAATAAGTTTATGTACCGGTGAAATACAGCATACTTCATCAACATACAGTCCTTCTATCATATCACTGTCTTTATTAGTAAACACCAAGTCCAATGTATGACCACCTTCTAAAGTTGCACTATATACTTTATTAATCATATTGAAAGAATCCATGAGATCCACAAAGTTAGTAGCTTGGCGATCAGTAGGAACATCCACCCACAGGTTAAAATCACCAAAGATAAAAGTGTTCGCACTAACCATGTCAATAGTTTCCATATACAGTCTGAAATCATCCATAAATAAACTAACACTTGAACTCGGGGGTCTATAGACGACAATGAAAATACACTTTCTACCACCAATCTCGCAGCCCACCTGCATATGTTCAAAACTACCAAACCTCGCCGATTTACATAATTTAATTTTTTTGACACTATTTCTAAGAAAAATCCCCACACCACCACCTCTCTTATTGTTCCGTGGACTGTGCATAAAAGTATGTGTCAAAGGAGTCATTTCACTGATCTTAGCTGTATCATGTTGGCCGAGCCATGTCTCAGTCACTGCTAATAAGTCGTATTTATTATCATTAATCAGATCCCGAAGTTCGAAAGTTTTATTCCCCACTGACTGGACGTTTAACAACCCTCCCTTTATCTTGATTAGAGAACTAGAATCCATGATTAGTGAGATTACACACCTTTTCTATCTCACTCAGAAGGATTGGACATTTTTGATCTGTACATGAGTGATTTAAGTCTTGTCAATTTGATCTCTCACAATTTATACATTTTTTCGCTTGTATCTGATACTTCTTTGACACATGTCTTCCTGCACACTTGTAACAAATAGGCGCTTCACCATTTCTCTTCGCATTGCACCTGTCCTCGGTGTGTCCAAATTTCTGACAAAAGAAACAAGCCAATGCATGATACCCGTCTCTAATTTTGTACACTCCCCATTGTAATTTCAATTTATCATTATATTTATATAAAGCCGCACGCACTTCAGGATCACATTTAAAGATGTAGTGTTCTGTACCACCAGCCACCGGTTTAATAAATAACAACTTAATCTTTGTTTCAACATTCGCAATGCTTTGCAGACACTCATTTTTATTTATTAAGCTAGTAACTATCTCTTTCTTGGACTCCTCACTCTCACCCTTGGATTCTTCTTTCAGAATGTTACAGAGCATCACTTTTGGTGTTATCTTGTTTACACTCTTTGTTTCAACATTCTGAACATCTCTTAGCCTATTTATCGCATTGTTTAGGGATTCCACTGTGCCAAAGTTCATAACAATGTTCCCACCAGAGGTGAATTTTGAATCTTGAATTTGCACACCATTTAATGCTTCAGATATTTCAGCAGTTTTGCTTGTTGCTTTTCCATCTTCAGTTGTTGCCCTCAATACAAGCAGGTTCTTTCTTTCTTTCTTTTTCCTCCCCCTTGACAACACTTCCAACCATGCAGGCTCCGCACTAGGGCGAGAGTCAATTGACGTTTGAGTGGCATCAGCAGATAGGCCTATTGCACCAACAACATTTGTCACACCGCCATTGACTTAATTCAATTCTTGCTTCACTACTGATAGTTCACTGCTCAGTTCACTAAACTTATCCATGAAAGACTTCTTGATCTTCTCAAAACCATCTTTAAACATTTGTTCATGATTAATTTTCTTAAGGGCCTTAAATTCCGCTAGGCAAGTTGAACAGACCCATGAAACACTTTCGATATTAGCAGATTTTAGCCCCTCCAAAAACACACACTTTAGATGGTACCATGATTTGCAAGTAACACAGCCAATCCATTTGCTCTTATTATTTTGCTCTTTATCACTGTTACAGGTTCCACAAATATCGCCTGCACCTGAATCATCACTACTAGTGTCCCCCATTGTTAAGAAACCGAGAAACGCATTCAATCATGGACAATGTTTATGTTTCATTTCACCGCTATCGCCAACGTGGGTCGCTCAATTTTATCTTAATTTATCACTTTAATCCTCTGATTTTCATTACTTTTTATTTATGATACATGGATATATTAGCTGGTTTTGACCGAGATCACATAAATATGAAAAACTTGTCCAAAAAATGCTAGTGAAATGAGAGCTCGCCGTTAGCATGACCGATCGCCACAAGAGTGAACAACCAATAAAATTTTATATTAAATTAAGAACAATTGTGAGTGGATAGTTACAAACAAACCTTCAATTTCAGGTTGTATGTATACTTTTATTGAAATACAGGCTATTATACTCCTGCTTTAACATTTTCTATCAATTTAAGGAAATGGGACTCAAAAGAACTCTGTTACTCTTAAAGTATAAGTTCTTTTATAAAAGCATACGCATCAAAAGAAGATGGCTTCAACTTTGATAGATTAGTGGACTAGACCTTCAAAATAAAAGTAATAAATCAAATTTATAAATTAGTATTGACAACCTTCAGGATGACAGGCGGTGGAGCATCTTTGTTTTATAACTGAGCACAATTATAAACAATGAAATCATTTAAAAAATAGAGATTTGATGATAAACTTGTTCGCTATTTATTCAAATAATATGGTTTTTATCCAAGAAATAAAAATATTAAGAATATATGAGTTTTTCCTTTGGGGTCCCATTTTCCCCAGATAACCTCTATATCTCAGGATTTAAATTTTTATACTACATTATTATTAAAGCTCAAACTATGTCTTTTCTCATATTGGCCCAAGTATGTGACTATAATTAAAAGAACCATAATAATCTTAAAACATTAATTCTTCTATGATGCTATTTTGAAATGTTATGATTCAGAGCAACACTTACATGCTTGTTTCACTATTTGTTTAGGATGACTTAAGTTACACTCTAGTGTTTGTTTTTAAGGTTAATATATATTTTTTAAAAAAATGAAGATGTAGAAATACCAAAAGTAAATTTACCCATAAAATGTATTTTTATAATGTTTTTAGGCTTGCATTGAGTTAACTTCATATTTATGAGCAGAGCTACCACAAGAATTAAGCAATTTGGGGTGAAAATAAGTGATTTGTGGATATAACAACCATCATAAGTCACTAAACATAATGTGAGCATCTTCAAGACCCAACTGACCAAGGAATGAAAGAACAAACCAGAACACTACCATTTCTCATACTAAAAAAATCTGACCTAAGACCACCACCACCTAAGTCAATGCAACCGTGGAAGGTCTCATTATTATAAAGGGTACCTAATGACCTTACTGACTAACACACATCCAGGAAATGGCACAGCACCACCAGTGCAGAGTCTGACAACACCACTGGGCTTTGCTGCGGGTAGCAATGAGAATTTTTTAGTAGTGACAGGCATGAGGATGGACATGGGGAACCTACTCAAGCCAATGAAGGCACAGACCATGCTACAAACAGTTGGCTGTCTGGCTTTGTTCTGGAAGGTTGTCTTACAGGAAGCTCCTGATTCTCATTGTAAGATTGGGATATAATACTGATTTGGGTGTGTAGTTTTTCTTGTATTTATTTAATACATCAATCACTGTGTAATAAATACATAAGTGATTAATACTTTTGGGGAAGATAACTGGCAGCAATCCTGAGCAAGAATTTTTTGGGGTGAGTGTTAACTTTTTCCTTCGTAAATTTCTGAGAGTATGGCTTTTTGTATAGATGGTGAGAGCATGCCGTTTGAAAGTAGTGTGTATGTGGTGTGTGATGCATGTGGAGTTGAAAGGAGAGTGAATGTAACCGAATGCCGTATGTTTTTTCTGGAAGGGGAGGTTAGGAGGTTGAGTGGGGAATGTAAGAGGTTGAATGATTTGGTGTTTGAGGTGAGAAGAGATGCAAGTGTGCGATTGAAGGGTGAGATTAGTGCTAAGAGGGTGGAAGATAGGGCTAGGACTGGAAACAGTGTGGAAGTTGTGAGTGATGATGAATGGTGGGTGAAAATGGATAGGATAGATAAGTTAGGACAGGTTAGGTGTGTGAATGAGAGGGACATAGAACCTGCTAGGTTGACTAACAGATTCAATGTCCTGAGAGAGGAAGAGTGTGAAAGTGATTTGCCTGGTGTGATTGTGGATGAAAGCAGGATGGGTGGTAGTGTGACTGAGAGCAGGAGGGAGGGTAATGTTAGGCCAAGACAGAATAGGAGAATGACTGAGGTGCTAGTGATGGGTGACTCTCAGATTAGTTTTGTATATATTAATATTGTTTGTATATATCTATAGCTGCATGATTTAGTTCTTGACAAGCCTTGATTGGTGATACCCTTGTTTCTGGAAGCAATCCTCTGGATGTAGTTTTCCTGGGAGTTTGGGTGCCTTGAAAAAGAGGCCGCTTGACTCGGATGACCTATGATGAGCCCTTGTGGCTTTTGTCATCCGTTATATTATATTGTGGGGGACTTTGATTTTGTCTTCCCCTGGTGATGGTGCTTTTTGTGGGTGGGTTTTGACAGAGGCGGATGACCTTTGATAGGCCCTTGTGGCTTTTGTCATCCGTGTAATTATGTTTATAGGAAGTGGAGTGATAGCAAGTAGAAGGAAATGAGAGTTTGTCTGCCGGGTGCTGGTGTAAGTGATGTTTGTGAGAGGTATGATAGGCTGGTTTCTGGGTGTGAGAGGGATGCAGTTGTGATTACGCATGTGGGAGTGAATGATGTAAAGAAGGTAGGTACATGTGAGTTACATGAGCAGTATAAAAGGTTAGTTGAAAGGATGAGTAAAAGGAGGGTAAAAGGTGTTGTTTCTGGTGTGCTTCCGAGATTGGATGTGGGGGTAGAATGGTTGTCGCGTGCAATTGGTTTGAATGAATTTGTGAAAGGACTGTGTGAGGAGTTAGGATTGGTGTTTGTAGATGTCTGGGGAGGGTTTTATGGGAATAGGAGGTTGTATGCGATGGATGGGCTCCATCTTAGTCGGGCAGGTGTTGAGGTTCTATGGGGGGAGCTGGATAGTGTGATTAGGTCCTTACGGGTGGGAAACTAGAAGCTGTTAGAGGTAAGGAAATAACAGGAATAGAGGGCAGGTGTAGGAAATGGAAGGGATGCAGAGATAGAGGAATAGCTAGGGGAGAGGGCATACTGATGCGTTATAGGGGGACTAATGCACAAGTGAATGAGCAGATAACTAGGAATAAAAAAGCACAATGCAATGAAGATGGGAATAATAAAAAAACCTTAAAAATATACTACACAAATGGTCGGAGTATAAGGAATAAGATAGATCTCTTAAGAGTGTTAGCGAGTGAAGAGAATTTTGATATATATGTGATAACAGAGTCATGGCTTGATTTGGCAGGTAATCACTTTAAACCTGAGGTTGAGATTGAGGGCTTTAACATGTTCCATACAGATAGGAATAGGAAGAGAGGAGGAGGGGTTATTATTTATATTAAAGATAATCTCCAGTGTTGTGTAAACAGTACAATTAATTTAGATGATAACACAGAGTCATTATGGCTAAATGTAAAGGAAGGTAAAAACAAGCTTGTCATAGGATTATTATACAGACCACCAAATCTTAGTAAGGAAGCTTCAAATCTTCTGTGGCAGGAGATTGAACGGGCATGTAGAAGTAAGCATGTGTGTATAATGGGCGATTTTAATTACAGAAATATAGACTGGGAAGCTCTTGTGGGTGATCAGGAGGCTGAGGAATTTTTTAATGTTGTCCAAGATAATTTTCTGAGGCAGATTATTAACGAACCCACTAGAGGTAATAATATACTGGATTTAGTTCTGACAAATAGGGAAGAAGTTATTAAGGATACTGAGATTGGAGGAAATTTGGGTAATAGTGACCATTGTGAAATTAGATTCAAGATGAAATGGAATGGTATTGATAGTAGCATGAACAATGTTAAAATTCCTGACTTTAGAAGAGCAAATTATAATGGGCTAAGGACTTACCTGGAAGCAGTTGTACAGAAACCAGGCAATGAAATCAATTCAGGAATAGATTCAATGATATCAGTTAGTGGAGACAATAATCACCAGGAGGAAGAGATTACAATTGAAGAGGAGTATGAAAGAATAATTGAGCAATTAATTACAGGTCAGATGATTAACATTCCATATAAGGAGATTAGGACTAAAAATAATGACCAAAAATGGGTGACAGATAAAATTAAGCATTATATTGGCATTAAAAGGGCATTTATAGGAAAATAAAAAATGGAGAGGAACACTTAAGGCAAAGATATAATGAACTAGCAAGAGATGTTAAAAAGTTAGTTAGAGTAGCAAGGAGAAATTATGAAATTAAAGTGGCAAATAGGGCAAAGGAAGATCCTAAAAGTTTTTATCAATTATACAAAACTAAGGTTAGAGATAAAATAGGCCCACTTATAGATTCCAATGGAGAATTAGTGAGTCATAGGGACTCAATGGCTGGAATGCTAAATGACTTTTTTTCTCTCAGTATTTACACAGGAGGATACTCTAAATATATCTGAGATGTCAATGATCTTTCAGGGTAATGATGAATAGAAATTAAAGGATATCTTTATCACAAAGGAGATAGTAACAAAGGAAATTGATAAAATCAAAAGTAGTAAAGCACCCGGTCCTGATGAGCTCTTTCCTAGAATTTTGAAAGAATGTAAGGATGTGTTAAGTGAGCCCCTAGCTTGCATCTTTAGAAAATCATTGGAGAGTGGCATTGTGCCAGTGGCATGGAAGAAAGCCAATGTGATACCTATATTTAAGAAAGGGAATAAAACAAATATGTCTAATTCCAGACCAGTAAGTTTGACATCAGTGGTAGGGAAAATGATGGAATCTATTATAGCAAGGAATATTAAAGATCACTTGGATAAGCATAAGTTGATAAAAGAATCACAGCATGGCTTTAGTAAGGGTAAATCCTGTCTCACTAATTTGCTGTCTTTTTATAGTAAGGTGTATGAAGCAGCAGATAATGATGAAAACTATGATATTTTATACTTGGACTTTAGTAAGGCTTTTGATCGAGTGCCACACTTACGACTTCTGAGCAAAGTTAAAGCACACGGGATCGATGGCAGTATATTTAGGTGGATTCAGTCATGGCTTGGTGACAGACAGCAAAGAGTTAGTATAGATGGAGTTAAATCTGAGTGGGGGTGTGTTAGCAGTGGAGTTCCTCAAGGATCTGTTTTGGGTCCCTTGCTATTCTTAATTTATATTAATGATCTTGACATAGGTATAAGTAGTGACCTGAGTAAATTTGCTGATGATACTAAGCTAGGTAGGGCCATTAGGGCTGATTCTGATGCTGTTGTAATGCAGGAGGAATTGACCATTCTGTCCAATTGGGCCGAGAAATGGCAAATGAAGTTTAACATAGACAAATGTAGTGTACTTAGTATAGGTAGAAATAATCCATTGAATAGTTATAAATTAAATGGGAGAATTAAGGTCAATCCGACCAATGGTTCATAAGATATGAACACGATGCTCGATGTCATATCTTATGAACCATTGGTCGGATTGACCTTAATTTTCAGAAATTGGTTTAGGGCCCCAAAACTTTGTATAAATTGAATTTCAGCAAAATCTGAGAGATGAGGGTGTTAATTTTCAATTTTTCTGGTTGATCTCACAGAGAATGACTCATGTGTTGTGTGAGGAATAAATACCCTGTCACTGATTTCAATTAATGCTCTGGCTTGCAATTCTTCCTCAGTTGTACCACCATGTACTATGCTCTTGGGCCACATGATATGTGAGAAGTTAAAGCATATAAGTTTCAAGCATATAATAAATGTAGTCCAAGAACAATGTATCCCAATGAAGGCCATTAGGAATCAAAGTAGGAAACCATTATGGTGGAATCAGGAGATAGCTAGAAAAATTTCAGAGAAGAAAAGGGCATACAAAAAATTACAGGTAGAAAATAATATTCAAAATTTAAGTGATTATAGAATGGCTAGGAATGAGATAAATAAGATTATAAAGAAGAACAAAAGGGTGTCAGAAATTAAATTAGCTCAGGATAGCAACAAAGATCCTAGAAAGTTTTTTAGTTACTATAAAATTAATAACAAGTCTGGCAGAGTTAAAATAGGACCTATCAAATATGAAGGGGTTGTGAGAGAAACTGATGAGGAAATAGTTGAGGTACTTAATGGTCATTTTGCATCAGTATTTACAAAGGAGAAACTAAATTGTCTTATGTATAGTACTCATGGGTCAGGGAAAGAGGTGTTTACTAACAGTGTAGATCGGAGGATGATAAAAGGACTAATAGGTGAGTTAGATACTACCAAGGCCTCTGGCCCTGATAATATTCATTCTAGGATACTTAAAGGTGTAGAAAGTATCCCAATTGCTCTAGAGAAGTTATATACTAGGTCACTGGAATATGGAGAAATACCCGATGATTGGAAGAGAGCGAATGTAGTCCCTATTTTCAAGAAGGGTAGTAAAGAGGATCCAAATAACTTTAGACCGGTTAGTCTAACTCCTGTAGTTGGTAAAATTCTTGAGAAAATAGTTTAAAAAGGGATTTGCCCACATCTAGAGAGGGGAGGGGTTAATCAGCGATGCTCAGCATGGGTTTAGATCAGGTAGATCATGTTTGACTAATTTACTAGACTTTCTGGAGTTTGTAACAAATCAAATAGATAAGGGAGAGAATGTAAATGTAATTTACTTGGATTTTAGTAAAGCATTTAATAAGGTACCACATAGGAGACTAGTTCATAAATTAAAAATGATTGGGATATGTGGGTGTTTCAAATTGGATAGCTGAGTGGCTGAAAGACAGGAAGCAAAGGGTAGTTTGGAGTACATTTAAGGGGACGGCTCGTGTTGGGGTAAGCACAAGGGGGGGACCACACTACGATGATCCTGAGTTTCATTAAATTGGGGGGGGGTCTGGGGGGCACAGCCCCCCAGTATATAATCCTAATTGTTATAATGTTCTGACGTTTACAGAGGTGAATGCTTTAACTACATCATGTCAGCGTCTTTAATCGTTTTGCAAATTATAATAGGGGGGGGGGGTATGACGTCAGAAATGCTCGATTTCATTTTTAAGGGGACGGCTCGTGTGGGGGTAAGCAAACGATGGGGGCCACACTACGATGATCCTGAGTTTCATTAAATTTGGGGGGGTCTGGGGGGCACAGCCCCCCAGTATATAATCCTAATTGTTATAATGTTCTGACGTTTACAGAGGGGAATGCTTTAACTACATCATGTCAGCGTCTTTAATCGTTTTGCAAATTATAATGGGGGGTGGGGGTATGACGTCAGAAATGCTTAATTTCAATTTTTTTTCATACTTAATAGCTTTTTATTATCCCCATTCGGAGTCATTTTTATTTTTCAATATATTTTTCCCCATTTTACTCTTTTTATTACCTTCTTTTATACAATTAAATGTAATTAGTTAGATCATTTCAAGGAACTACTTGTTTTTTAGCAGTTTGGGTGTCAAACATTCCCCTTTTACGCAGTTTGAAAATTCTCAATCGCACGTCTTCTCCGCAGTTTCAAAATGCAATCGAATTGTCAAGTTTGTCCGTCGTCTATTGCGGAATTATTAAGCCTAGTTTCTGCTAGAGATAAATTAAACAACCTTTTGGAAGTGCATAATTTAGTGCGAACTAAAAGTGAATGCGAAATCTGTGGCCGGCAATTAGAGGTGACCCCAGAATATTGAACGCGTCTGGCGAGATGCGAGAGGTTCAATTCCCAAATACGGGAGAAAAACCGCTCAATTCGACGCCTATCTTGCAACCGCCATCTTCTGCAAGCGCTTCCCGTTGACCAAAACGGGAATTAAAGAACGATTCCACGCCTTCCTCATCGCTATTTCTGAAGTGTACCCCCCGAAATAAAGTAAGTTAACAGCGCTTATCGTTCTTTATTTTTGGATAAGAAAGAGGGCGTCAGCTAGATTTCGAATACGACGCAGGCGCGCAAAATAAATAGGCTTCCCTCTCCGCTATTTCGGAATGATAACCAATGCAATTAAGTACGGGAAACAAAGTGTTTCGTTTTTTTTCGGGCAATTGGTAAATAAAATGGCCTACGTAAACAGCATTTTCAGTGGGTTTAATTTCGAGATTTCCCCCCCCCAAATGGCGGCAACTAGCATTCGAACAAAACTCAAACGCGCATGAATATTCAAACACGGGTGAACGATAACGCGAACGAAGATTCAAACAGGGGTGAACGATAATATTTACACAAAACAATTTTTCCTAGGCCGGGCCGATAATCTACATGTTTACCCAAAGTACTAACATGGGAAAAGATAATAGAGAATTTAAGTATGAAATGGATGGGCATTGGCTGAGCTCAGTAGAGGATGAGAAAGATCTAGGAGTAGTAATAGATAAGTCATTAAGGTTTTCTAAGCAGTGTATTAAAGCAAGAAATAGGGCAAATAGAGTGGTGGGTTTTATTAAGAGAAATGTCAGTAACAAAAGTAAGGAGGTTATTCTTAAACTCTAAAACTCTTATGTTAGGCCACATCTAGAGTACTGTATACAGGCATGGTCCCCCACATTTGAGACACGATATTAACCTTCTCGAGTCAGTGCAACGGAGGGCAACAAAGATTATTCCTTCCCTGAGGCACCTTGAATATATAGATATATCGTAGAATAGGCTCTCGACGATATACCATATATAACTATTCGTTGAGAGAATTATTCTAATATTTCGAGTGTGTGGTAATCTGATTGACCGAGGTTAGTCCAAAACGGAGGGGGTGGGCCTGGAGAGGCTTATATATCTTCAATATGCTTAAGAAGTGGAACGGAACACAAGGATAAATAATATGGCTACCATTAATAAAATAGAGTTTTATTAATTAAACTATCAACAACACACAAAGAAAACGTTTACATAAACGGGGAATGAAAAAGGGTCGTGGGAATATCTGACTAATCTGAGGATTAAGATTTGGGAGAGATTTAAAAAGGTAAACAAACAAAAAAATAAAGGGGGGAATGGTTCGCTAAACCATTTAAAACACAGGGTTGCGTTGACAAAAGGTTAAATGATTAAAGGTAATGTTCAGCTTGCGTAATTACAAAGTTGTTGTGCAGAGGAAGACGATGCGAAGGAATCTTCGGTCCACTGGCGATTTCCAGCAGAAGGGCTCTTCGGGGTTTGTCCTTAACGAGGGGGAAGGACTATCTTCGAGGAGTGAGAGTGAAGTGGGGCTCGGAAGTACGAGCGATCCTTGTGACAGCAAATCGGAGATGTTCTAGATAAACACTGGAGGTTATTGTTGAAACCAAGCGTTCTCTTGAAGAACGTTAAAAGAGGGGGATTAAATTATTTGGAAGTGATGTCTTGGGAACGAGATTCGTTTCTTAACTTACGGGTTTGAAAAACTGGCTGTTCTAACGTTGTTCTATTTCTGAACAACAGGGATGGGGGGAGAGAGAACCGTCTCTTGTCAAACAGGCTCAAAGAACAATGGTTGTTCTAACGTTGTTCTCTTTCTGAACAACAGGGGGGCCTTGTTGACTTGAGGTCTCGAAGGCACGAACCTTGGCACTCATGGGATATTGTCCTCTTCTGGACAATAAGGAGGTTCTCGAGGTAGAGAGTTCCTAGGTGCACAAGGGAGACCGGATCGGCGTGATGCCTCGCGAAGATAATCTGGATCTGCTTCAATTGGGAAAAGCTATGGTATAAATACCCGGAGCCATCTCCATGGCGTAGGGGATAATTGAGTGGAGAACTTCGGGGAAATGTCCCGGTGGCGCCTGGGAAAATACCTTATCTGCCCATAAGCCTAATTCAATCTGGCGAGATCGACCTATCGAGACGAAACGGGGGAGTGAACCTCCTTGATTAAACATTGGCTATAAAGGGAGATAACGCGATTCTGCTTCCTCTCGCAGGCAGGATGCATGCGGGTAAGCAAGGTTAACATGTGATAAAGGCTGAATTAAAGCGGCCTCAGACCGTTCTATCACACCCCTTCATTCCAGGGGAAGTTGCCACTTCGAAAAAAAAGGGGAAAGGGACAACCATAGAGCTCCGTTTTGGAGAACTCACTTTCTTGCACCGAAGGTACCTTAGTACACCTAGCTGGTATTACCTCAATACATATGATTATGTTGATCATTTGATTATAGGGGAAACTAACCTTTAACACAAACTTAACCATAGAAGAGACACGGAACAATGAAATAATATAAAATTAGTACATATGGGACAAAAGAATTCATACGTAAATTAATGAGTACAAATATATACACATACGAAAAAAAATAGACATTAAGCAACAAAATTCAGACATATACATTAACTAATTATATTACAGGAGAATCTAATTTAAGTAGTACAAGACGGTATATACATACATGGAGATCCTAATCCTACGAATTACAAATTAATCTACACTATTTGGTAACGCATTCCTACTGAGTGCGTCAGCGACCTGATTATCGGAACCTTTTATATAATTTATCTTAAATTGGTACTCTTGCAAGAGTAGACTCCAGCGCATATTTCGGCCGTTGGAGTGTCGTACATTCCGAATATAGGCCAACGGGCGGTGGTCAGTTCCTATCTGAAATTCTTTTCCTATCAAATACATCTTAAACTTGTCAATAACCCAAATAATCGCTAGAACTTCCTTCTCTATAGTGGCATATCTCTTTTCGCGTGGTAATGATGGGCGACTAGCATATGCAACTGGATGACTCGTTCCGTCATCCTCATATTGAAGGAGTACACCTCCAATGCCCTCGTTGCTCGCGTCGGTCTTAATCCCAAAGGATTTTCCGGGTTGGGCAACTTAAAAATGGGGGCAGAAATGAGCTTACTCTTGAGCTGGTTAAAATGAGAAACAGCGACATCATTCCAACGTAGTCGATCGGGGGAATTCTTCTTTAAAAGGGTGCTGAGGGGCACCGAAATTGCAGCGAAATTCGGGGGAAATCGCCGATAGTAAGAAGCTGATCCTAGGAATGATCTTAATTGCTTCATAGTATTCGGAAGGGGCATGTCGCGATTGCCTTAATCTTGTCCTCCTATGGACCAGAATGGCTTTGTCCTATTTTAAACCCCAAGTATTTTATGGTTCGTGGGCAAAATGGCATTTGCTGGGGCCAATGGTGAGGCCATTTCCGCGCAGTCGCTCGAAGAGAGCTAATAGGGTGGTTACATGATGACTCCATTCACGCGTAGCGACGTAGACGTTATCGAAGTAAAAGGAGACATTCGGAAGTCCATCTAACAACCTTCTCATGAGACGGTTATAGTTACTACAAGCGGTCACGAGGCCAAAAAAAAGGCGCTTAAATTGCATTAAGCCTTTCTCAGTGCAAAGGCGGTATATGCTTTCAAATCGGGCCGGAGGGGAATTTGGTAATACGCCTTGCACAAATCAAGTTCTCAGATGAACTTGGCGTCTTCAAAAAGGTGGAGGTTTTGATCTACCAACGGGATAGGCTCAGGGTCGAACACAGTTACCGAATTTAACTTCCGGAAGTCGATGCACATCCGATAAGAGCCATCAGGTTTCTTGACCATGACGATTGGGGAACAATAACTAGAGGTGGAAGGTTCTATTATATCTAAACTAATTAAATTATCGACTTCGGCGTTAAAAGCTTGGCGTAAATGAATCGGCATGGGATAGGGTTTTGAACGGACAGGTTCTAAGGTCGTTAATTTAATATCATGCTCGAAACTAGTAGTGCATCCAGGCTTCTCTGAAATAACGTCGTCGAACTGACATAATAATTCTTGTAGCTGACTATTTTGATGTGGTGTCAGCTGCGCGTCGATATCCAGGTCAGACGGTTCAAAAGACTCGCCTGGCAGGAAAGGAAAAGGGTAATCGGCATCAGGTTGAATGCACACTGTCTGTATTACATTAAGGGACTCCGCGGGGTAATCCTCTTCAAGCGCAGATGTTTCGTCCAGTGCTACAAACGTATCTCCATGGGCGCGTCGGTGGTACTTTTTCAACAAGTTGACGTGGTAGAGCTTATCGCCTGCTGAGGTACCAATGAGGTAATCTACCGGTCCTCGTACCTCGCGGACCGAGTACGGACCTTTCCATTGGCTCAGTAATTTATTACTCTATGTGGGAAGGAGCAGGAGTACTTCATCACCGGGCTTAAATTTCCGACCTTCGGACCTGACATCAAAATAGGTTTTATATTTTTCCAAATTGACATCAGCATTTTCATAGGCGATGTTTGCGCATTTCTCGGGCCTCTGGCGTAGATCCAAGACATAGGCGTAGGATGACTGGAGTTCTTTATCCAGTTAGGGCTTGATTAGCAACTTCTTTAAAAAGCTGAGTGGTCCGCGTACATTACGTCCATAAACGGGCTCGAACGGGGCGAAGCCTAATGTACGGTGAGGAATTTCTAGATAGGCGAATAGGGCGACCGGGAAATATCGGTGCCATTCGCGGGGCTGCTCGGAACAAATCTTCTTAATAATGGATTTTAAATTTCCATTTAATTTTTCGCACATCCCGTTTGTCTGTAGCCGGAAGGGGGTGGTAAAAAGGGGCTTTACCATGAGCAGCTTCCCTACGTACTCGATCAACTCGGAGGTGAATTGCCGTCCTTTGTCTGGGAGTATTTCCTTGGGGACGCCTACCCTTGAAAAGATGGAAATGAGGGCCTCGGCGCAAGAAATACTATCGATTCGGCGAAGGGGAACAGCCACGGGAAAACGGGTAGCAAAGTCAACTAAGGTAAAAATATAGCTGTGCCCTTCGCTCGAAGGGGGGTGGATAGGGCCAACCAGGTCGATGGCTAATCTGGAGAAGGGTTCAGTTATGACTGGTCCCCTTTGTAAGGGAGCAAGTTTGACCCGCCCCTTAGCGGACGTCTTCTGACACACATCGCACGATCGACAATGATTTAAGATGTCAGCTGCAGCACCCGGCCAATAAAAATATTTAAAAATACGCTAAACCGTTTTAGTATGACTAAAATGACCGGAAAAGATGCTGCCATGAGCTATTTTGAGCACTATAGCTACATGTGATTGCGGAAGGCATGATGCAGTTGTAACAGCGTTATTACTGTCCTCAGGGGATCGGTAAAGTAGACCACTTTGCTTCAGATACCTTATTACTTTGGGTCCACGGACAGTCTCCGTGTCCTTGTTTTAGGCCTTATACCATAAGGGTGTTAATGCTTCACACTCCTTTTGTGCGGACCTACAGTCCTGGTTAAAGATCTCCGAGAATTTAGACAGTATCGGGGTTCTGAGGGGGACGGACTCCTGAGCTTCCTTCTTAGCTCGGCCTCGAGTAGGGCGGCCTGGGACAAAGGGTCGGAGCTTACTTGAGGGCTCTGTCCTATAAGTACAAAATAAAATTTTATATGTGCTGAAATGACTTCAGCCCAGCCATCATAATACTGACACTGCAGGTAACATCTAACGACGGGGAATCGGTTCGCCCGCTCAAGGTAGTCATGTAGCACCGCAAATTTTTCGTCGTTAGGGTCCACTGGGGGAAGGAGCTCGTCGGACACGATGAAACACGTGCACCCTGTGTCCCTGACGAGAGTAGATACACGGCAGCCTCAAATTTCAAAGTTCTCGGGGAACTTTAATCAAAAATAAAATTTGCCTGGTGGCCTGACGGAGGGGGAGAAGTTGATGCTTGGGTCTGCACCACCGGGAAGGCCGGGGTGGCATTAACCTGGTGAACTTGGTGGGCTGGTCCGCTTTTAAGCCTAGAATTTTGGAGGCAATTCCAGCTCATGTGGTTTTCTACACCACAGGTGAAGCATATGATTGGTCGCTTCGGGAAGAGTGATGGTGGAGAAATCTTAACGGGAACTTTGATGTCCCGTTGTTGGTTAGGGGGGAAAAAGTTTTGGGGTTTTACGGGGCCCGGAAACTTCGTTGGCTTTCCTAGGAAGGATCGCGAATCCTTCCTTCTTTCCTGGTAGGGGAATTGGTGAGAATTTCGATTTTCCTTGGGGTATAAATTATGGCTTGCGGCATAGACATCCGCTTCTTCGGTACACTCTTTAAAGGTCTGGCACCGAAGATCCTTGACGAACGCGCGGATCTCCGTCGGGAGAGATGCCAAAAATTGTTCCCACAACACGAAGTTTGTTAAGGACTCGTAGTTAGGATCAACCTTTGAGGATTCTAACCAAAATTTAAAATTCCTCTGAAGAATGTATCCGAATTGACGGAACGTCAGTCGGGGTTTAATACGACCTCCTCGAAATTCTTGTCGGTAGAAATCGGGAGTCATATTATGAGCGGCCAATAACTTGGCTTTTAAGGTGCTGTAGTCAATTGTACACTCAGATGGTAGAGATATGAAAATTTCGCGCAATTTACAATTTAACAAGGGAAGTAATCTTGCTACACCTTCAGCTTCCAAATCCAGGTTATTGGTCTCAAGGATCTTTTCGAAGAGTGCTAAAAATGCTCCGAAATCCTCTCCATCCCTGAACTTGGGGAGCTTAAGTGGGAGATTGGGCGGGGCTTTGGAACATGAACTTACCGATTGGGTTTCAGCATGTACACGAGTCATTTCAAGCTGATGGTGAAGCTCAGCTTGTCTTTTCCGTTCTTCTCTTTCTTTTCGTTGGATTTCTCTTTCTTCTCGTTAGATCTCTTTCTCTTTCTTCTCGTTGGATTTCTCTTTCTCTTTCTTCTCGTTGGATTTCTCTTTCTCTTTCTTCTCGTTGGATTTCTCCTTCTTTTTCTCTTTGCCATTCTTCTCTTAACTTTTCTCTTTCTGTTCGTTGCTCCTCTTGAACGTACTCAATCAATTCTCTTCCGGAAAGTCCCAATGATTCTCCTTGCGCTTTGAAGATTTCAAACTGAGTCATATTTGCACTTGGGAGTGCAATAGTCAACCAACTAAATTCCTTGCGATAAGAATTATGCCTTCTAGAGAATTGGCCTACCTAAATATAGGCACTGACCTATTCGTGATTAGTTTCTTGACCTAGATAATCAATGACTAAAATAACACAAAAAAAAACAAAAAAAAATTATTATAACAGTTCCTTGAGCTACTCCAGCTTCTTAAGTTTCAAAAAGGGGATAGCAATCGTTAAAACAAAAGGGAACTACTATACTCTATTCTTATAACGAGAAACACTATGCTTCACTCGACTGAGACCAGTGTTTGCAAAGATATAGCGTTAAACCATACACACTTGACACCAAATTTAGATAGTATATATATATATATATATATATATATATATATATATATATATATATATATATATATATATATATATATATATATATATATATATATATATATGTGTGTGTGTGTGTTTGTGTGTCGTAGAATAGGCTCTCGACGATATACCATATATAACTATTCGTTGAGAGAATTATTCTAATATTTCGAGTGTGGTAATCTGATTGACCGAGGTTAGTACAAAAGGGGGGGTGGGGGCCTGGAGAGGCTTATTTATCTTCAATATGCTTAAGAAGTGGAACGGAACACAAGGATAAATAATATGGCTACCATTAATAAAATAGAGTTTTATTAATTAAACTATCAACAACACACAAAGAAAACGTTTACATAAACGGGGAATGAAAAAGGGTCGTGGGAATATCTGACTAATCTGAGGATTAAGATTTGGAGAGATTTAAAAAGGTAAACAAACAAAAAAATAAAGGGGGGAATGGTTCGCTAAACCATTTAAAGCACAGGGTTGCGTTGACAAAAGGTTAAATGATTAAAGGTAATGTTCAGCTTACGTTATTACAAAGTTGTTGTGCAGAGGAAGACGATGCGAAGGAATCTTCGGTCCACTGGCGATTTCCAGCAGAAGGGCTCTTCGGGGTTTGTCCTTAACGAGGGGGGAAGGACTGTCTTCGAGGAGTAAGAGTGAAGTGCGGCTTGGAAGTACGAGCAATCCTTGTGACAGCAAATCGGAGATGTTCGAGATGAATAATGGGGGTCATTGTTGAAACCAAGCGTTCTCTTGAAGAACGTTAAAAGAGGGGGATTAAATTGTCCGGACGTGATGCCTTGGGATCGAGAATCGTTTCTTGACAAACGGGCTTGAAAAACAATGGCTGTTCTAACGTTGTTTTCTCTCTGAACAACAGAAGGGGGGGGCGTCTCTTCTCTAACGGGCTCAAAGAACAATGGCTGTTCTAACGTTGTTCTCTTTCTGAACAACAGAGGGGGCCTTGTTGACTTGGCGTCTCGAAGGCACGAACCTTGGCACTCAAGTGATATTGTCCTCTTCTGGACAATAAGGAGGTTCTCGAGGTAAAGAGTTCCTAGGTGCACAAGGGAGACCGGATCGGCGTGATGCCTCGTGAAGATAATCTGGATCTACTTCAATCGGGAAAAGCTATGGTATTAATACCCGGAGCCATCTCCATGGCGTAGGGTATAATTGAGTAGGGGACTTCGGGGGAATGTCCCAGGGGCGCCTGGGAAAATACCTTATCTGCCCATAAGCCTAATTCAATCTGGCGAGATCGACGTATGGAGGCGAAACGGTGAAGTGAACCTCCTTGATTAAACATTGGCTATGATGAGAGATAACGCGCTTCTGCTTCCTCTCGAAGGCAGGATGCACGTGGGTAAGCAAGGTTAACATGTGATAGAGACTGAATTAAAGCGGCCTCAGACCGTTCTATCACAAGATAGACTGAGGGTATTAAATATGTTCTCGTTCGAAAGGAGGTGTGTGAGAGGGGATATGATTGTGCTGTTTAAAAAAATTTCTGGGATAGATAAATTGGATGTTAGCAAGTTTTTTGAGTTAGATGATGGATTTCGGAGTAGAGGTCAGCACTTGAAAATTAAAAAGGGTGTAGGTTGGATTTAAGAAAATATTTTTCACCAATAGAGTGGTAGACTTCTGGAACAAATTGCCACGGAGGGTTGTAGGTAGTCCAATTTTAAATGTATTTAAGAGTAGGTTGGATGAGTTTATGGAGAGGGAAGGTTGTGATGGTTCCCAAGTTTTGTATATATTAATATTGTTTGTATATATCTATAGCTGCATGATTTAGTTCTTGACAAGCCTTGATTGGTGATACCCTTGTTTCTGGACGCAATCCTCTGGATTTAGTTTGCTTGGGAGTTTGGGTGATTTAAAAAAGAGGCTGTTTAACTTGGATGACCTATGATGGGCCCTTGTGGGTTTTTTCATCTGTTATATTATATTGTGAGGGTCTTTGATTTTGTCTTCCCCTGGTGATGGTGCTTTTTGTGGGTGAGTTTTGACAGATGCGGATGACCTTTGATAGTCCCTTGTGGCTTTTGTTATTCATGAAATTATGTCATGTTATGTTATGTTATGTTATAAAATAGTATTCCATGAAGGGCAGCACTGTTTTCTATAATTAGATGTTTTATAGTATACCTAATTTAAAAAGCATAAAACAACCATGGGTGTTAATGAAAATTTGGTTAATAACTGAGAATTATCAATCAATTATAAATAGGTAGAAGGTATTATTTTGGTTGCCCTCCTTTGTACTGACTCTAACAAGTTGATGTCATCTCCAAATTCTTCATTGAGGATACATCAAGGGAACAGGCACAACTGACAGACATTACCATCTCAGTGGAAGATATGGAGAGGGCCATCAGAGAACTAGAGCCCAATGCTGCAGCAGGACCAGATGGGGTGCCACCAATTCTCCTTTCCAAGTGCAACAAAGCCCTGGCCCTGCCACTCTGCATAATGTGGCGCTGCTCAATGGAGAGAAAAGTGGTACCAATGAAACTAAAGGAAGCAACTGTGTGCCCCATCCAGAGTCATAGCAACTGCCCCCAACCCCCCTAGCCAGGGGAGGGCCCTGGCTCTTGAAAGGACCCCACTGTGTCAAAAAATTATTTTATTAATGAAAATATAAAATTTTTGAATACACATTTTCTGTAATTATCTGATTTATCTCTCCCCTTTCAACTGTGTCATTAATGATAGACCAAAATATTTGTATTATAGGAATATTGTTATGGGGGCCCCATAATCTTGATTTGGGGGGAAGGGGGCAACTAGACATTGCTACAGCTCTGGCCCCATCTACAAGGGTGGAGATAAGAGCCTGCCAAAAAGCTATAGGCCAGTTGGCCTAACATCCCACCTAATCAAAATTTTTGAAAAGTGCATCAGAAATAGGATCACCAAGCATATGGAGGTCCTGCCTGTCTAAGCTCCTAGAACACCATGACTGGGTCTTGCACATACTGGCTGAGGGTAAGAATGTAGAAGTCATGGATCACAGCATACTACTATACAAAATAAAGTCCCTTGGCATATCTGGGTCCATGACTTCCTAAGACCTGACGTTAGCAAGCAGTTGTGGTGCTTACCTTTAGTGATAGTCAAGATGAATGGGAGTCACAGCTCATAAAAGATGCCTCTTTTCTGTTTTACAGACTCATTATACCTGTCATATGAATTTTTGAAGGAATTAAGGTAAACATGCAGACGAGCGGCCCGGCCGGAAAAAAATTATTTTGTGTAAATATTATCGTTCCCCCGTGTCATTTCTGATGACATACCCCACCCCCAACCCCTATTATAATTCACAAAGCGATTAAAGGCGCTGATATGATGTAGTTAAAGCATTCACCTCTTTAAAAGTCAGAACATTATAAAAAATAGGATTATATATTGGGGGGCTGTGCCCCCAGAACCGCCCCCAAATTTAATGAAACTCAGGATCATCGTAGTGCGGTCCACGCATCGTGTTTACCCCCCCCCCCCACGAGCCGTCCCCTATAAATGTACTTACACCCTGGCTTATAACTACTTCATCCGGGAGAGTATTCAAAAGATTCACTATCCTTGCATTGAAAATTTTGTCCTTTGAGTCACATAACATAATTTCACGGATGACAAAAGGCACAAGGGCCTATCAAAGGTCATCCGTATCTGTAAAAACCTACCCACAAAATGCATTTATAGGATTGTGTCAGATCATACTTACAGATACTTACAGTTATTTATCACCCTACACGGGAAAGCATACTTCCTTATATCCAGCCGTGAACTTGTCTTAAAAAGCTTCAGTGAATTTCCCCTGCTGATGTTTTCTTCTCGAAGTTTCAATATGCCTTGACTACATTCCCCATCAAATTTTCCAGTGAGTATCTTGTAGGTCTCTATTAAGTTTCCCTGTGCTCTTCTGTATGCCAGTGTCGGTAGGTTCAGCTTCCTTAGTCTCTCTTCATAATTAAGGCCTTTAAGTTCCGGCACCATCCTTGTAGCCCTTCGTTGAACATTCTCCACCATCTCAATGTCTTTAACCAGGTGAGGACTCCATACCTGATTAGCATACTCTATATGTGGTCTTACCAACGCTACAAACAAAGCTTTAAATATCGTTGCATCCAATGTAACAAAGGTCCTTCTGATTATTCCCACTAATTTGTTGGCTTTATTAACTTTCTCTGCCAGGTGATCTACAATATACAATTTGAACCATACACAGGAATGTGTAAAAAAAAAGGCATCATCATCAAGACTAGTCAAAATCCAAATCAATCGTAATATACAATAATAAAAAACTGAATCCACAGGAATGAGTCCACAATAGCCCCCAAAGTTAACCCTCCCTCCCAATAAAATGATCTAATCTGCGTTTGAATACATTCAAGTTTAGAGTGTCTACCGTGTCACATGGCAAACTATTTCAGTAATCTACCAATCTATTAGTGAAGAAATATTTTCTAACATCCAACCTACACCTTTGTTTCTTAATTTTTAAGTGGTGACCCCTAGTCCTATTACTACCTTCCCACTCAAATAACTTGCTAAAATCCAACTTATCCATCTCAGATTTTTAAAAAGCTCAAATCATATCTCCCCTCACACATCTTCTCTCAAATGAGAACATATTGAATACCCTCAGTCTATCTTCATATTCAAGGTGCTTCAGGGAAGGTATTATTTTTGTTGAACTCCTTTGTACTGACTCTAACAAGTTGATGTCATGTCTAAAATGTGGTTCTGTTCCTGGGTTTAGCTAGCTTCAGGCTGGCCTCTGGTGTTCAGTTGGTTGCCCCTTGATGTTAGTTGCAGTGTGCATTAGTGGTTATCGGAGTCTCACAGGGATCATTTCTGGGCCCCCTTCTTTTCCTAGTGCATAACTCATTTCAAAAGATCAGACGCATGTCTGAGTGCTTAGTAGGGATGTTCAAAGCAGGAATGGATAAGTTACTGAAAACAATACGATGTGAAACTCCAGTGCTAGGGTACACAGCCCAGTGCAGAACCTCTAAATCGTTACCTGACCAAATAGCCCTGAAAGAGAGGGAAACCAGGTTGGGCAGCAGTGAAACCACCATGAGTGAGACAGTGCCGCCTAGACGACAAGTATCGGGAAGTAAGTAACAATAGACCTCAACTTTTCTAAATAAAAATCACTAAATCATTAGCGACTCGGGCGTCGTTGTTGTCGTGTTTCGTTCAAAATTGAACGATATTGTGTTTCATCTTTCGTTGATTCGCGAATGATGGCTTCGCTCGCCATCATGAACAAGTAGTTATACAAAAGATCTTGGAGCCAAAGATGAATCATTATTGGATAACAGGAAAAAAAATCCCGAGTCGCTAATGTAAAAGATTACCAAATCAAATAATGGTAAACATGAAGATCGGCGGCGTGAACGATGTGACGCAAAATATTTCGTCCCTGTTCCAATATGTTTCACCTTTTTAGACTAAATTCAAGGGGACTGCTCATAGGGGGTTTATCACTGCGGGGGGACCCTCCACCCCTACGCGATGATCTTGAGTTTCAATCAATTGGGGGGTCTGGGGGCACAACCCCGCGTATATAATCATAAGTGTTTATAGAATAATGTTCTAACAGTTTTTTTAACGTTTTTATTTAACCAAAAGCGCATGAATATGCATGCGCGGGTGAACGAAACATGCACGCAAAACCCCCCCCACTTTTTCGGGTGCGCCGCCGATCTTCATGCTTACCCAAACAATTACTTGATAATTATCTTAATTATTTAGAAATTCTGGATAAGATTCGTTTTAAGACAATTACGATTTCAAATTTTCAAAAACATAAACGCTTTGATAATACTTCAGTTTATGTGCACACGGTAGGGGGCGCTGTTTCTAGGCTACAATTTAGGCCTTCGACGTCAGACGTCATAAGGAAAAGCCCCTCATTTCGAAAATAACTAAAAAATGTTAATTTGATGCGGAAAAAGTAGGCGGCGCTATCGTCTCTATTATTTCAATAAACGTGCAGAGCCGATCGCACGTTTATCAAAATAATAAAGACGATAGCGCCACCTAATGTAGGCTATTGTCGCCAGAAATGGGGGGCTTCGCCCCCATACTCAAACCCCCCGCAACTTAGAAAAAACTGTTAATATTCCTAATTCGAAAGGTTAACACTGAATTTGAATGCAAGGGGCGATTGCTAAATGTCGCCGGCATTATCGTCGTCTTAAATTACCTAATGGATAATCAATTCACGGCAAAAGTTATAGCATTTCGCCTTTTACTATTATAATCGAGCAGCGCTTCTTTTCCTCTTGTGTTGCAAAAAACGTATAAAAGCCGAACAAACGGAGGTCGCAAAAATCGCGCTCGTTTAACTGCTAGCCTCCAAGGTTACCAATGTTTGAAATAAGGTTAAATTAAGGTTGCCAGTGAGTGAAAATAATGGTTTAGTTTCATAGAAATAGGTACACGAAACATAAAAAATTTATACAGTAGTAAACATAAAAAATTCAATGCATTACTAAATAATATAATTGAGCATAAGTGCAGGAATTTAGTAAATAATAAAGAATAAAGGTTAAAAACAATATAAGAAAAAATACAATACCATGATTGGTCGCATCTGAAGCTACCGCCTGACGTCATAAGGGCTAACCTGTAACCCAGAAAGAGCACCCCATACTGTGCGCCCATAAACTCAAGTATTACCAACGCTTTTAATTCTTAAAATGATGTTCAGTTATGTCATTTTTAACTTCCGGAACTAAATATTAATGTAGTTATTCACTTTTCGAAAATATAAGTGTTAATTTGTTAAATTTGAATCTTTCTGGGTCATTTTGCCCTTTTTCCTTCAACTCTTGGCCTGACTAGTTAGGTTAACATAACATAACGTAATTTTACGGATGGCAAAAGTCACAAGGGCCTATCAAAATCATCCGCATCAGTCAAAACCCACCCACAAAATGCATCCATAAGATTGTGTCCAGTGGCGTATTTAGAGGGGGGGGGGGAGAATTGGGCCATGCCCCTCCCCCTTACGGAATGGAAACCAACCCCTTACAAAATTAGCACAGGAGGCCATGGTGGAAAAAAACTGTTCTAAAACAAACCAATATACATCATTTCCTCTGATTTACCATCAAAATTCAATAGTAAATATATTTAATATTCAATTACTTTCATATTTCAGACAAAAATATGCACAGTCATTAAAAAAATGCGACACTTTTTCCGGCATTTTTTCTAATCGGCCGGAAACGCCTCGCAGGGTGCAGCCATCTTGTGACGTTTTCTATCCCATAATTTATGAACGTAAGCTGTCTGCGCATTTCTACACGTGCAGAAACGCAAATTTTAGACGATTGCCATCGTTTAGAAGCGGAGCGTATTTTGAAGAAATGAAGAGAGCCCGTTTGGAAATGTTATCCAAGGGCTAACGCCCCCCCTCCCGAGTCTGGACACCATTGAATGGTATTTGGTTATTGGTGGGATTGATTTTGGTTAATAAATTAGCCTAGATAGCTATTTGAAAACCATTATTGTGCATTCGTTGATTTTGTAAATATATTTATTTTGTTTATTGTCCGTTTTTCTTACAAACCTCACGCAGAAGTTTTCTAAATTCATTTCACGTCAGTCGTTAAGCCTAAATATTTACAGACGACTATTCCATCCAATTCAACAAATTTATGGTAATGGTTTTCAAATAGCTATCTAGGCTGATTTATTAACTAAAATCAATCCTACTAATAACCAAATACCAATCGGTGACCACTGCGACAAGTGAACGCTCATTTAGTGCTCTGAAATTGATAAAATCTTACCTAGGGTCCACTATGCACGAAGAGCGACTGAATGCCCTAGCCCATCTGTACATCAACAAGAACATTCCACTAGTTTATAGTGACGTTATTGATGAATTCAGCCGAACCAACCGTCGACTGGTTTTCAAGTGATAAAATACAAGTGTTAAAAAACACCGCTCACCCAGGGTGAAATTAAAAGACAGCAAAGAAACTGAACGTAGATAAGATGTCATCAATTTCAGATATATTATATTTGATATGTATTTGGGTAACTAAAATTATACTGAAATCATCCCAACTCCAGAAGGGCTCGCATAAGCTTTGCTTCATGCCTTCTCCCTTCAACAAACATTATGCTTAAATACGCATTACTATTAAGTGATTTCTTGATGCAGTAGCCGAATAGTGCTGCACGATCTATCTCTCTAGATTTTAATGGTTGGAAAGGATTTTTACAGTCTGTGCTTTGTTGTAGTTCATGAAAAAGCTTAGTTTGTTGATGAAATATTATACTTCATTTTATAGACTTACCTATATACGATGTTCTCAATTGTTAACGAATGTTCATAGGGTTTTGTGCTTGTATGTATAGTATTTCCTGATTAAATTTATCATTTTTCTGTGAAATTTCATTAAAAATTATTTCAGTATATGAGTTTGATTCAAAAATACCTCCAGATCGTTTCTTTCGTAATCTAGTTTAAAAATATTTCCGGGGGGAGAACCCTCGGACCCTCCTCTAGTCACGTGCTCGCCTGTCCAGTGGTTTGGCTAATATGCCCCCCCATCCTTCTACGCCACTGATTGAAAAATAAACGAAATTGATGAGTCATTCGGCAGCCTAAAAAATAAGGATTGTCATTCTGATGTGTGAAAATCTTGCTTGTAAGTTTGTCAAATTTAAGATGAATGTTGGCTTCTTTTGATGGTAGGGATACGTTCTGAGATATGCCCAGGTGCGAGGAAAACGACAAAGTAATGTAGTGCAACCCATTAGGTAATTATATGTATGAGGTTACATGAAGCTTAGATCACCATAGACACCAAATTTCAAAGTTTTCCCTGAGGAGGCTACCCCGGACTCTCCGCCAAAGGCTCCACGATTAACATCCTCCCCCCCCTCCTCAACGGAATCCTACCTACGCCACTGATTGTGTCAGAACATGCATCTAAATATAGAATTAGAACCCTCCACAGGAATGTGTAAAAAAAACATCATCATCAATATTCGTCAAAATCTAAATCAATCATAATATATAATAATAAAAAACTGCATCCACAGGAATAAGTCCAGAATACCCCCACCCCCCAAAGTTAACCCTTCCTCCCCGTATAATCATCTGATCTGCGTTTGAAAACATTCAAGTTTGGACTGTCTACCGTCTCAGGTGACAAACTATTCCAGTAATCTACCACTCTATTGATGAAGAAATATTTTCTAAAATCCAACCTGCACCTATGTTTTTTTATTTTCAAGTGGTGACCCCTAGTCCTATTACTACCTTTCAACTCAAATAACTTGCTTAAATCAAACTTATCCATCCCAGAAGATATTTTAAAAAGCTCAATCATATCTCCCCTCACACATCTTCTCTCAAATGAACACATATTTAGTATGCTCAGTCTATCTCTATATTCAAAGTGCTTCAGGGAAGGTATTATTTTTGGTGCCCTCCTTTGTACTGATTCTAGCAGGTTGATGTCATGTCTAAAATGTGGTGACCCATTTAGACAATACCATGCTTCGTTATATTTCGGATGATTCGCGGATGTCCGTGATTTCACTTAGTTTCCCATTTCCTGGAAACCAACAACAGGCTCAAAACCAACTAACACGGTTTCCGAAAAGGAAGGTCCTGTCTCTCAAAGCTGCTAGCCCACTATGACTGGCCTCTACATAGTATGGCGGAAAAGGGTAAATGTGGATGTCATCTTCCTAGACTTTGCCAAAGCCTTTGATAAAGCTGACCACGGCAATCTCCTCCACAATCTCTGAGGGCTATGAGTAACTGGCAAGCTGGGCGTGTGGCTGCACAGCTTCCTCACATCCAGAACACAAGCAGTTGTTATCAAGGGACACAAATCGGACCACTCACCTGTCCTCAGCGGAGTGCCACAAGGCTCTGTACTGGGACCCCTTCTCTTCCTGGCATTAATGAGTGACATTGACGATGAGGTGCAGTCTTCGGTAGTCTCATCCTTTGCCGACGACTCAAACCTCACCCACCAAATCACCCACGTCACTGACATCCACCTCCTACAACAAGACCTCCAAGAGGTATACACATGGGCAGAAAACAATATGTCATTCAACGAGGGCAAGTTGGAGCTCCTAAGATCTGGGCCAAACCAGGACCTAAAGGACGCTACTAGCCTGCATACGGGAGGAGACCAAACCATCATTTCTCAGCTCTTAGCCCCACGCTAGATGCCTTGGAGTGTTCCTCAGCGACGATGTCATGCTGACCAGCGGGACGTCATGCTGACCATATGGAAAGCCCTAGTACAGCCGATTTTAGACTATTGCAGTCAGCTGTGGTCACCCCACAAGACGGGAGACATACAAGATCTAGAGTCGGTTTAGAGGACTTTCACCAGAATTATAGGGGATATGAGGCAACTAAACTACTGGGAACGGTTGGAAATCCTAGGCTTATACTTCCAGCAGAGGAGGAGCGCAGGTACCGTGCCATATATGTGTGGAAGGCTATGGAGAACCTGGTGCCTAACCCCACATACAACGACCTCGAACCAAAACCCAACGACCGTACAGGCCGCACGTGCTCCAGGAGTGCCCTGCCCACAACTGCATCTGCACGGATTAAGACCATACGGGCAGCCAGGCTCAGCCACAGTGGGCCCCAGATATTCAACTCGCTCCCAATAGAGGTGAGGGGAACCACAGGCTGCCCGGTGGACAAGTTCAAAAGGAGGCTAGATAAATTCCTTGAAAGCCTACCTGACGAACCACCGGTGAGGGGCTACACAGCTGTCTACAGAGACACCACAAACTCAATACCGGACCAGATCAGCCTCATCAAAAGAGACTCAAGATCCGGGTGTAGCGATGCACCAGCACGGTGCTGAGGACTTCACCTCAAGACTTCGTAAAAAGTAAGTAAAAGTAATGGTGTGTGGTGGTTGTTCTAGATCGCAAAACCAACTAATACGATAAGTTTTTGATGACGATTGTCAGGCATTAGAAATATATAAGGCCCACAGTGTAATCCCGCGCGATATTACATGCCCTACATGCAGGGCTGCCAAGAGGATAAATAGTATTCGGTACAAGACAAAATTTGGGCCTCCTTCCCAGATTTCAAAAAACAAAAGGCACATATGTATATACTTTATTTTACAGGGTGGACAATATTTTATTTCTTTTCGAAGGTATTCATACTGTGTATTAGTAACCAATTTATTTACTTAAATAAAATAATATTAAATGCAGAGCGAAAAATATCATTAGTAGCAATTCTTTTAATAATTTAGCGACTTCTTGGCCATCTAAGTACAATGACCAATAAATATATTAAAACGATAATTATATACTGAATAATGGTTTTCGAACTTTCATGGCAGCAAAATTTTTGATGAAATCATCGAATTGGATTTTTCATGCAAGTTTACATAGAATGCGAAGTCTCTTTACATTATGATTCACTTCATTCCCTATGCTTGATGAAACATGTTTTGTTTCATTCCAGATTTTCTTCCAGTTCCCACGAAGATCTTTCAAACTTGCTACCAACTCATTGACATTTGTGACTTCGGCATCAACTGTGGCATATCTTGCTTGCAGAATCTTGTTTCATTTCAATTAATGCCAAAATCTTGAACTAAATTGCTGACTTAATCACACAAGTAAACGATGAGACATACTTAATAGTGTCATGTATTTCAGTCCTTATTTTAGGTGTCAGATTCAGTGTTAAAGTTCTTCAAGTGCAGCCCGAATGCTGGTAAGGTTTGCTGCAAATGGTTTTACGCAATCTATTCTCGAAGAACATGTTACATCGAACTTGTTGTGAAGTAACTTATTTCCCATCTTGTTCAGAAGAATCTCCCAACGTTGTGGACTGCAGTTGAAGAGAGTGTATGTTGTCTGAATTGTTCCGAAAAGGGGGATGGCTTCAAGGCAACATTCAGCAGAGTCTGTTTCACACAAATATAAAGTATGGCTCCCACAGGGTGAAAAGAGTGCCAAAGCATTTACAAACAGAAGACATGTAAGGAGGGCACACATGTATTCCCCTGAAGGGTGTACATGTAGACACCCCACACAACGGAACCCGAGGTAAGGACGAGAGAGCGAGTTTAGAAGGTCGAAATAAAAGCTTGATTTTCTCATAGTAATGGAGTGATAGTCTCAATATCTGAACTTAAGTCATACAGGCGCCAGAGAAGTAAACATTAGTAAACTGAGAATGTCTGGAAGTAACAAAGATAGCCAGGAGTTAAACTAATTTAAGCCTAATAATACAGCTCCGCCTTCTAGAAATATTGACCAATAACGAGGTACGGCAATGTAGACGCCATCCAATTGGAATTAAATAAAGGATTAATTTAAGCCAATCAGGAGGCGAGAGAATAGAATGAGCAGCCAATCACATGTGCCAACGTCATTTGTAGGCGGGACGTGGGTCTGACTTGATGAGTGTTTTCTCCACCTTTATAAAGGGGTGCAGAGAGAGAGAGAGAGAGAGAGAGAGAGAGAGAGGAGGGAGAGAGAGAGAGAGTGTGTGTGTGTCTACAATCATTATTATTATTACTATCTTAATTGTTACGCGTTTATTAATTCACTAAGTCGATCGTTATAATCCCCCGGTCGCTCTACCATACTCCCGCATTACTTTGGTGTAAAATAGAATTGTGAAGTTATACCCGGAGTACTTCCGATTTTGGTGTAAAGTAAAATAAATAGACTGAGACTCGTTTACATCTATAAACAGATTCTTTTATTCATCCAAGCTGGTACCCTCTTCTCGGATCAAGTACAAGGCTAACTAAAAGGATATTTCCGTTCGCATTCAAATAACTTGTTACCATTGCGGGTGGCAAGCGTTACCCCAATCCTACTAAGCTCACCCTTTTTGAGTGGCAACGTTACCACTAACCGGGCAACCAAACCCTCTAGTGGTACGAAGGATTACCACTCAAGAGGCTAGCTCCATTAACATATAGGGGGTGGCAACAATAACAGAGAAGCAAGAAATTTATTATTCATTTGCTTCTTACCCCCCCCCCCCCCCCGTAGACGTGCCTGTATCCCTTTGTATTTTCCCGTCATATTGGAGCCAATGTCGTAACTTTGCTCCATCCAATCTGAAAGAGGGATATTGTTCTCTTTCAACGTTTCTAGTACCATTTTCGCAATATCGTTTCCAGTTTTGTAACTGCAATCAATAAACTTCAAAAATCGCTCCTCGATAACATATGCAAAATCGTCTTTCACAAGAGATCTAGTATAAAGGTGGTTTGCTCAACATGAGAGGAGTCTGGTGTTTCATCCACCATAATTTAAAAGAATTTCGAGAAGCTTCTTTCAAAAATAATTTGTTGTCCAACATGTTCTGAGCAAAGAGTAACAAATTCGTTTTGAGTCTCTGCTGAGATATAGTGTACCTGTAGTCTCCCACCTTTCCGCTTCAATTCTTTCACCTTTAGCACCTGTTATTTCAGAACAGGATCCCACCGAGACAACAATTCTGCCAAGCCCAAATTTTTCATTTCTTTCATTTCCAATTCTTTTGGAAGATCTAAATGCTATGCCTCTCTTCCTCAGAAAAGAACAATGTCTATGATCCGCCTCAAAAGATTGTGCAATCTTACTGCTTCAGATTTAATGGAAGTTTCCGTAAGATTTTTAATGCAGTTGTCTGATTTTAACCGTTTTCAAAATCACGCTAGAACAAATAACACTTCCTATGGGCAGGGCATCTTTCGTGTTAAGCAATTCTGTTAGATAGTTTTCTCCATTTTCCGCTTGCAACGTAGCCCTGTGATGTTGCCAGACGCGAATACAATTTTTAAGTTTCGGGTTTTCTTTTTTAAAGAGACGACACAGAAAACAATCCAGCTAATCTCATCTTAAAATTTTACCATTTTGATTCCGTACTGAGAATATACTCTCAGGGAATGCTTGTTGATTACTGCCACGTAGAAATAAAGGTGGGCAATTGAGATGGGACTTTCTGACACATTCTTCAACTCTCTCCGCGGTTAATTTCTCATGAACACCAATATCAACACCAACGTCTGGCATATAACTTGTCATTGTACTTGCAGCAGGAAGCGCAGCATTTGTTGTCCCTTTTCTGAATACCGTACCTGCCCGTACCACTTCTATTCTTTGATTAACAACTTGATACAACTAACAACATGACAAATAACAACCAGTATTAGTTATTTCCGTAATTTCGGGTATTCTTGCTCCACTCCTCAGATATTATACCTGTAGCAATGATATATCTAATACATAATTTAAATATATTAGAGTTTATTTTATTTTAATGCCTAAAATAAAGAAAAAGAATCCTCCTAAAATATTTTTTATTTGTAGAAAACATATGGGAACGTCCCTCCCCCATTACTAAAATTATCTCATTTCGACAGAACACTTACCGCAATGCCAATTTTCGCAGCGTCAATCACTCCACTTATTCGGCCTCTTCTTCTTTTGCACATGGCGAAATATTATTATCAATATCGCGAGATCAAAGGTGAGTTTTAGTTGCACTTTTGTTCCGAGGTAAACTAGAGAATATTATTTCCACTAGAAGTTACTCCCAAAAATAAATATTGGAAAAAGGTTTATCACTATAAAATTTGATTTGTGCTGTGTATACATACGGAAACAAGGGCCCCTCTATGCATTTGGACCCCGGTACGATGTACCGGCTGTACCCCTCCTCTCGGTGGCCCTGCCTAAATGTCGCAGTGTTTGTAAATTTAGACAGGATCAGAATTCATTTTACTGTGTTAAAAATTCAAAGGATTCGAAAGGGCACAAAATCCCATGCACATTTTCTGTTAGTACGTGTAAAGGCACGTGGCTTTCTAATGCCCGCATTCAACCAAGTGCTAGACTATTATTTATAAACTGCTTTCTACGCAAAACTTTGATTCAGCAAGAAGCTGAGGAAAATTTCGAGATGGTGGATCTGTTTCAACATGAATTCCAAGACAAATGAGGTGAGTTTTTTCCTAAATTTCTGTCTGATTTTATTAGGTTAGGTAAGGTACGGTTAGATTAGGTAAGGTGTGGTTCTGGATCTTTTAAATGATTTTGAAAATGTGTTTTTCTTATACTCTTTCTTGTACTTTTCGGATCTGAAACTTGTTTTCGCTGGAAATACATACTTTCCTATTATGGACCTTCAATCGATTGTGGGAAAAATATGCATTTCCGGGAAAAATGAGTGTCAGATCTGAAAAGTGCACATATAACTGCACAAGAAAAAACACTTTTTTAAAAATTCATCCGAAAATATGTATTAAAACGAACATAAAATAATTTCACGGATGACAAAAGTCACAAGGGCCTATCAAAGGTCAGCCGCATCCACATCCGCATTATTTATAGAATTCATAATTCCCTAAAGGTCACCAGTTTATAAGAGTTGGTGTTAGTTACCAATTTATGGGGATATCCAACTTATATGAAGGTGAATTAAGTATCTGACTCCAAAGATGATTTCTTCATTGTGTTCTTATTTTGGCTGGGCTTACGGAAGGTTTCAGGGCAAATCAAGGTAAAGAAGGACATGGCAAAAATATAATTTATTCTAATATTGGCCTATTAACGGGGCAAACGGCACGTCGCGAAGTTACTTTGCGGGCGACTAGCAGACTATATATATTCAACGCAAAGTATTAAATTCTGGAGCGACAAGACTTAGTGAATTTAAAAGGCAGGGGGCGTGAACGAGATAATCTTCTTAACGAAAGTAATCTAATAATCTTAATAATACAAGAATTAACAGATGAAAACGCAAAGAGATAATTGATTTGATATAATACAAGATGCAAATTGGTATACAACGAGGGAGTGACGTGAGAGATATATGAAGGATTAAATGAGAATTTTGGAATGATATTTAAAGGATATGTAAAAGATAACTAAAAAGATAATTCGTAGGATTTAATAGGATATTAAATGGATCTAAAGAGACGACCACAAATGATAATACGTAAATTGGCTTCTGTAACAAATGAATATATATATATATATATATATATATATATATATATATATATATATATATATATATATATATATATATATATATATATATATATATATGTGTGTGTGTGTGTGTGTGTAGAGTACTCACACTTTTTATGTGCGCTGGTTATTATATTGTTGACCTAGATAACACATAAATATAATTCCCGGCACACACAAATTTGTTTGTTTGAATGAAAGTTGAATTTGGAGATTATGCCTAAACGTGACGGCCAGTGTAAACACCCAAGGGATGGAATCCCACGAGACCGTACGAAAATAAATTGTATTTAGGAATTAACAGATAAAAATACAAAGAGATTGTAGTGCTCACATTGCAAGATAGAATGAGACAACCAAAGATGCCTAAAATTTAGCACTTTGGAGTTTCATAAAGTTATTTTTATAATGGGGCAGCTTTAACCAAAATAGCATTACATGAATAAGGAATCCAAAAATAATAAGTGATCAATAAAGAACACAATTCCCAAATCGTAAATACTTCTTTTTATTTTTCATTATAATATAGATTAAACATCTCAAGCTTTCGGTTTAATTCCTTGGCGAATGATCCGGTTTGTGTCAGGTTGCTGACGTGTGCATACAAGATGCACGCCACTTTGTTCGTCGAGTTCTCATTTTATAGTTTGAGATACGTCTTTCTTGTTTCCGCCTCAGGATAGGCTGCCTTCGCTACCTGTGCATACGTAGTATGATCCTCCTGGTTTGCTCCTCTTTCTTCTGTTGTGCCTTTTTCTTTATGAGTTCCTTTTTCAGTGGGCAGGCCATAGCCATGGAACGATAGCCTTGTCCGCAGTTCAGACATTTCTCGCGGGGGCTTTTGCAACCCTTGTAATGATGGCCTGGGTTACTGCACTTTGAGCAAATCTCCTCTGGTTCTTTGCATTCCCTCGTCGTGTGGACCTCTATCTTGTAACAGCGGAAGCAGAATTGAATGAGAGTAAATTCCTCTCGCTATTTGCTCCCCACTGATTTTAGCGTTAAATAGGAGGAGTCCAAATCGATATGACATCATCTACATACCTAATCGATACAAAATTTGATGTGAAATAATAGAAGGGAGTAAATTAACTTCAAAGTGTTCCATAATGTGGGCGATAAAGGATTACCCATGCAAAGACCGTATTTTTGACGGAAGAAAGCTATTTCACTAATGAATACATTATCAGTAACACATATTTTTACAAGATTTACAATTTTATTTTTGCCTAGTGGGCTGTTTAACATCAGATTGTCTAATACCTTATATAGAACATCGAGGGCTTCATTAACTGAAATATTGGTGAACATGCTATCTACATCAAAGCTAAATAAACGGCTACCTTCTATGTTAATTTTTCTAAATTTTTGAATGAAATCAGAGGAATGGATTATGTGTGAAGGAGATTTCAATCCAACGGCGCCAGCAAGAAGGGAGGCTAACCACTTTGAGAGTTTGCATGCATGAGAGCAAATACACGATATAATAGGTCGGAGTGGCGTTCCTCTTTTGGGGGTTTTTGGCAGACCATACATACGGGGCAGTGATGGGTTAGTAGGTTTTCAACGATGTAGAAGGTCTGGGTTGGATCGTTTAAGCAATTTTGTGAGAGTTTTGTTGAAGATCTCGGTTTTATTATTCAATTGGTTGGAAGATAATTTCTATTAGATGTTTGTATCATTGAGTAAATCCTGTAATTTTTCAGTAAAAGAATTTTTGTCTAACATAACAATTTGGTTAGTTTTATCGGATTTTGTTAGCACAATATTTTTGTTAGAATTAAGTAATTTAAGGGCAGTCATAAGGCTCCTGGGAATCTCTAAATATTTCACACTGTCACTATAAGATAAAGCACTAGCTACAAAACCACCTAAAGACTCAATGTTCGACTGACCACCTCCACAAAATTTATTTACAGATACGAGATGATTAAGGAAGAGTGAATTACTATTTTTAAACGCGAAGGATAGGCCGTACCAGAGGATAATTTCTTGATCGCGCAAAAGGTCGTAAGAGAAAGATTGAGAACATTCTTCGTAGAGTTTGAAACCTTCTATAGGCTATTTTGGAATAACCACTCCAATTTCTTGCGAAAGCGGTGTTGAATCTTTATTCAAACCCGGATAAAGGTCAATTAGCACCGTCTCAGTATGTAAGGAAGTTGGTTAGGACTCACGTTTGCCTGGAGTTCACGAAGAGTTTCACTTTGGATCTTAAACCGGAGATCACAGTCTCGTTTGGCGACTTGAATGCTATCTAACAAAGCTAATTCATCCAGTTTTCAGAACGGCGTTTCTTGACAGATGGCCTTCTTCTTGTAGATGAATGTGCGCGGTGTAACCTTTTCTGCTAAGCAGTCTTGCAAGAATTTTAAGCTTAATTTTGATTTGTGTGCACTAATCAGGTCTCTGAGGTATTTACGTATGACATGTATAATACCAGTTCTCTTGCTCCATCGTGGTAACTGATATAAGTGAAAGGTCAATTTAAATGTAGCTACTATTCCCAGAATCTGATTGTAAAGAGTTTAGTTAATGATCTTAGAACCACACTTCCCGATTAATGACCCCTTTTCTCTGTTTTTTTTTCTTTCGCTGAGATTTGAGATATTTAGTAACTTGTGTTGTTCATTCCATTCTCATTATACGACTGAAGAGGGTATGGTAAACTTCATACCGAAACTAGTTTCGTAAATAAATTCTATGCTCCTATACAGTGTTTTCATTTTCTCATATACCATGACTCGCTATTGAGTTTTTTCATATATATATATATATATATATATATATATATATATATATATATATATATATATATATATATATAGAGAGAGAGAGAGAGAGAGAGAGAGAGATAGTGTGTGTGTGTGTGTCTGTTTAGTAAAACTTATATAAGCCTGAGTCGAGGCATCAGAGACGTACTTAGACAATGCATGCTCCTATTAGAAAAGATCATGTCCCTTTGGAGATCCCCTTTTCTCAATAATGACCAAAATTAGTAAAATAATAAGAAAGAAATATTTTATGATCCTTTGTTAATTTCTAGTGTTCCACGAATTTGTTGTTTTTGTAGGTTACTGATAAACTGATTTATCTTTCTTTGAATATATCTGATCATTTTAATTAATTATTAAATTTATTTTTTCTGATATAATAAATTTAATTTTTTGTAACATTTTCATTTCTATACCTGGAGGTTTGTAGTTAGTTGTTTAAAGATATGGCAATCAACAGTCCATTCAGTCAATTATTTTTGCACCCACACAGCATCCCCCTGTGCTCATAAAATTTTACATGGGAGCCTATCTAGAATTTTTTTGTGCATCCATTAATTTGCGTGTCGGATGAGATAGTATTTAATAATTTACATTTAAATACTCCAACTACAGTTATTATTTATCTATTATTTTGTATTTCTCTGTTTTATTTTTTTTCTGTGCCTGCGGTAGAACAATTTATTGTAAATCGTTTGTTAGTTTGTTGCAGACGTTGAGCAAAAATGAACTGATATAAGTTGCCACTTCCGTTGAAATCGATGTTTTGAAATCATGCAACAAATAACGGATTTCAAAGTTTTCCTCGATACTTTAATTTTGATTTTGAAGAGATCATTAATGGTGTAGTATCAGATGACTTGTTTTCCTGAAAGGAAGAAGCCAGAATTAGATTAGAGCTAGAGCTTAGTCCTAGTGAGATGAATGATAATTGAAGTAAGATTAGCTATAGGGAGGAGTTTAGCGGTATTTCAGCGCCCTTTGAAAAGAAATCTAAAATGTTTCTGACGTAGTTTGGTTGCTTAGGGATTAAGGGGATGAAGCGGAAAAGGCGTTTATTGATCTCTCCTTAGAAGAATCTCGTAATAATAAAATTAAGTCTATTGCTTTGAGTCAGTTTCAAGAAATAGCAGAGGTATATGTGCGTAAGTTTAAAGTCGATAGAAAGAATATTAACGATTCATGTGTTGCCAACGTACTTACTTTAGACAGAAGCATGGAAAGGTGGTTAAAATCTTTAAATGCTATTTCATTAAAGGCTGTCAAAAAGACCTTTTTATTAGAGTCCTTTTTGGAAAAGATAGAATTAGATATACGAAAGTATTTGCAAAGAATATGACTGATCTCATGGATGCGGTAGGTGTGGTAGATTTGTTTACAACTGGTTCCCGAAACAATAGTGAAAGCAAGGCCTACCATGGTGAGGATTCTTTACTGAAATTGGATATGAATTAGAAATTTAAACCCAACTTCTATATAGAGAATAGGAACGGTTTTCCTGGTCAGTACGCAAACCTAGGAACCAGTTTAGTTTGTTACTTGTGTAATAAAGTGTCATATATAAAGGTAGTGTTCCTCAGGTAAGATAAATGGGTGTATTAGAAAGGAAGAGGTGAGTGTGAATTCTAAGTCAGTTAGTCGAGGAAAGTCCTATATAACATTAAATCAGTTAGGAGTAACTAGATGCACCTCTACTGAGTATGACTTTGTGTTTTAAGGTAGTGTATCAGGAGGAGGGGGGGGGGGCAGATGGTAGTATTTTGCCGATTAGGATCCTCAGGGACACAGCGGCTAAAGTTAGTTTAGTTTCGAGAAGTTCACTTGGGATTTCTGATAGAATACTAACCGGAGAGTATGTTTTGATTACATGGATTAAATAAATTAAAAAGGTTTCACTAGTTAAATTATACTTGCAGTCCGATTTTGGAAATGGATATTATACATTTATTATTTATGATTCAGTGTTAGTTCAAAAGGTCGAGATCATTTTGGGTAATGATATTCCAGGGATGAAGGAAGAAGGAGATGAATGTTTTTCCTTCTTTGTGGTAACCAGGTCGATGGAAAAGGGTGGGAATTGGAATAGACCCCGAAAGAGTTGTGACGGAAATACGGGAGGAAGTTTTGGCCTAGAACAAGTAGATTCCTTCCTTGGGAGAAACAGGTGTTGTGGTAATTCTCTGCCAAACGAAAGAAAGAAATTGCCTTTTGAGAATCAATCTGAACTAGCCGAGGATGATTATACGATAGATACTTGAGAGGAGTGTGATAGTTTTATGCATTAGATTTCGTTTGGAGGTAATGCGGATTGAACTTCCGAAATTGAGGAAAAGAGAGAAGGAGGTTAGGCCAAAAGAGAGGCTGATGGACAGCTACAGAATGGATTTCATTCGTTATCGGATGATTGTGAAGATCTAGATGGCATAAGAACTTTAGAAAACTTCTTTACGGAGGTTGGAATTCCCAGGTGGATATTGAATGAACGAGGTGCTAATATCTTCCCTAAGATATTTCTGAAAGTTGCAAGCATTCTGGGTATAACGTAAAAAAATTCTACTCACAATCATGAAACCCATGGAGCCGTAGAAAATTGTCATTCGACCTTCTAAAGTGTAATTAGAGCCTATAATGTTGATAATTCCAATGCGATAAAAGGCTAGCTTATTTATTATTTGCTCTGAAATATATGTATAACGAGAGTACCGGTTTCACTTCCTTTAAACTGATATACATATGTACACCAGGTTAGGGAATTGTAAGAAAGTTGGTTCGGAGAAAAAGAAGTAGATTGTGCTAGTGTGTTTGATCAGAATTTCGCGATGCGTTGAAAACATTTATAAAGTTAACTCATGATAATCTATTAAAAGCATGAAGGGGTATTATGTCAGGAAAACTGTTTATAGATAGCTTAAGACTGGAGATGAGGCTTTAAAGTTTTTTTTCTAATTCCTCGTAACTCCTTCCAAGCAAGATTCTTCGGTTACTATATTGTAAAAGCCAGAATTAGCTTAGAGAATTATTGAATAAATACACTCGATAAGAGGGAAAGAATGATAGTGTGTCATATTAATTTGCTAAAAAAATATTTTGATAAAAGTTATTGCAAAAGTGCAAGGTTAATAGAAACTAGTGTGGGGAGATCCTCGGGTAATACGGTAAAGGATGTTAGAAAGGACCTTAGCCCCACTGCAAAAGGCGAAGAACCGACAGAGAGAACAAATTTAGAATGATAGTTCGATTCGACTGGCGGATCTTTGATTGTCTTCCAAAAATGGAGAACGAAAAAGATCTACAGAACTTGCTTCAGAAGATGATGCATCTTAGTAAGCTCCAGCATTAATATATAGTAGCCATTTTAGGCGAAAATAGAGGTCTATTTGGAGAGGTGCCTGGAGGCTCAAATGTCTTATGTCACGAAATAAAGGCGGAAAATCAAGGTCACCAAGTGAGGCAAGCACTATACAGAGCCAGCACCGCATATTGCGAACGGTTGCGTCAGGAAGTAGAACTCCTTGTTGAAAATGGATTTACAGAACCCGCAATTAGTAATCTGGGCCAGCTCCTACATAATAGTTACTAAGGAAGGAGGGTAGTATGGAATGGTAAATGGATATAAACGTCTCAACGCTGTGCCTAAACAAGATTGTTTTTCCCTTCCTTGGATTCCTGACCTTATTGATGAAGTAGGTCACGCCAATTTTGTTTTGAAGTTTGATCTCTTAAAGGGTTATTATGCAATTCCTCTCAATTTCGTAGAATTGCTAATAGTCTGGTCCAATAATTATTCTAGTCCGTGATCTGGACACACCGCTTTTGTTTAAGTCGATGGTATTGAGACCCTATGACTCAATCTACGATCATTATATATATATATATAGAATTTAATTCCTACTGAACGTGCGAAAGCTGGTTAGAGGCGGGTTGCGCCGCGGCCAGGATTCTCACTATAAAAGTCCCACTTGTTACTGGGGGAAGGTTTGTGATTGTTAAATTCTAAGAGTACATAATACAGGTTGAATAAATTAGCCGAAGGGATTCTTAATTAAAGTCTTGCCACGGGTACGTCAAAAAGGAGGAGCCACAAATAAACACCTGAACAAAAATAAACTTTACTTTACACCAAAATAATAATTAGTAGCAATAGTTAAACGGGCATTTAGGTAAATAAGGATTAAATATTAAACCGGATTAGTCCGGGTTGACAGCAAAAATAAATAATAATAAAAAAGGAGGGGAGGATAACGCTGACGTTAAGCGTCTAGATTTATAATGACTCAATGGGAGTATCAATCACTGTTAATTAAATAGGTAATTTAAGAATAGAGAGACACTGGGTTTACAGATTACCATTAATTATGATGGATTGGAGAGACGACTACTCAGGTCCAGACAAGATGGTTCGGGTGGCGTTAACACGAGTTCTCGGGGAGAGGAGGGATAAGACGACGGGTTCGGGGCTGCTGACTGCAGTTCCGGTTAGTTCACTCTTAACTGGATGTGACACTAACAAATAGTTACTTCCAGTAACTATTTGGATGTTCCTTTTTCTTTCTCAAGTTACGTTGGGCAACATAGCGTATTCTTCTAGTCACAGACTCTGTGGGGCGGGATTTGCCTCAGGCACACTTTGAGACAGCGACCAAGTAACTCAGCGGCGCGTTGGCAGTCGATACGTTACGGCAACGACTCTCGTTCAATGTGAGGGTTACGCGAGTAGGTTTGGAACACTTCTGCCGAGGGATGACCGGCGTTGTCATTTATACCGCGGACTGTGTGAAGTCGAGAGAGAGAGATTCCATTTATGACAATTCGCTTATCGCAGCGCCTTCTGGACAATCTCCATGGTATCATAAAGAAGGCAAATAGAATTTAGGCTTCACTGTGAGATAGGCCTTCTTTCGTCAGACTTCATGCCTCCTGTTGGGGAATTTTGGCACGGATAACGAGTTAGGTCAAGGGGAAGGAGGAGGAGGGGGAAGAATGTCGGGGGAGGGGAGGGGGGGGAGACGAAGGTCAACTCAAACGACAAATTTCTTTCGTTCCCACGATTGTCTGGCGGCATGCGAGTATGTACGTTCCATACTCTCACACTCACTAATGAGGCCCTAAAAGTCTCTGCGTTTGGCACTCCAGCAGATGGTCAATAGGTTTTGCAATTCGGATATAAGAAAACGGGATAGGAGGAAAAGTTTTTTATTATTTTTCAATATAACTACCCTCGACAACCAGAAATCTCTTGACTGCTGTTCAATCCACGCCTGGACGGCGAGCTGGACATCTTCATCGTCCCAAAACCGGCGTCCACGCAGTGTAGGCTTGAACTGGCTGAATAAAAAATAGTCGCTAGGGGCCAGATCTGGACTGTAGGGCGGGGGGAGGGATGGTTGAGCTCCTCGAATCCGCACTCGCGCAGGGCACTTTGTGCAACTCTGGCCTTGTGGACTTTGATGACGTTGAAGTCGATCATGGGGCGTGAGGTTTCTAGGGACCCAAGGGGCACAGACCTTTGTCCATGTGATATTCCAAGTTCTCGCTCGATTCCTTCGAACTTCACCATTCGATGTTCGAGGATCCTCCTCTCCACACGTCCTCATTAGTCACGTCTGACGATCGTCCTGGATGGAGGTCATCTTCAAGGGACTCACGAACATGGCGGAACTCCCTATTCCAGCGAACAATGGTTGCATAGGAGGGGGCGGTGTCGTTGTACACTGCAACTATGCGTTCATGGATCTCTTTTGCATTCTTGCTTTCCTTATCCTAAAAATTTGATCACTGCGCGGTGCTCAACCTTCTTCCTTTTTTTTTAAAATTGTGACTGATGATCTGTGATCAGTTACTGCTTCTTAAATAGACGAGGCAGGAGCGTGCGGCTGCAGTTCCTGACTTGTCATAACTTGTCCTAACGCCCCCGCAAACAGCCATCCCCCTTTCTCTGTTTTGCCCTACCGATTCGCAAAACCTATTGACCGCCCCTCGTATTACTCCTAAATCTTTAACCTGCGGGGTTGTTTTTATTAAGCCGCCTTGCATTGTATAGTTGTATTTTTTGTTTTTTGTTCCGCACTGAAGGATTTGGCATACGTCGATATTAAATGGCATGTGCCATTTTTCTGACCATTCGGTAATTTTATTTATATCAGCTTGCAGGCTAGCCCTGTCCTCTTCGCATAATACTAAGTTACCTATTTTCGTGTCATCTGCAAATTTAGATATGATATTATTCATTCTAACGTCTATGTCATTGATGTATATAGTAAATAAAATAGGCCCCAGGACTGATCTCTGAGGAACACCGCTGGTAACAGATACCCAGTCCGATTCCACGCCATTTATTATCACTCTCTGCTTCCTGTTTTTTAACCAGCTACTAATCTATTCGTATATATTACCGTTAATTCCTAGCGTACGCACTTTGTTCATGAGCTTCTGGTGGGGAATTTTTTCAAATGCCTTTTGAAATCCAGGTAAACTAAGATGATGATCTCCTGAGTGTGTTCTCCACTCAATAAAAGCCAACCATGGGTGGGTCAGTGGAATATTGAGATTGAAGCCAAGTGGATTGCTTAATAATTGCCAAAGGATCGTCCAAATTAGTTAAACACACATTAACAAAAATAATCTTTAATTCACATGAATTTGAAATAAGCAACAGCGTACATAAATATAAATAGGATTAATCTTGCACTGAATAAATAAGTCTACAAAATGTCGTGGGGATTACTTGCAGATTACTCACTGAGATGTTTGCGTCTTAATAACACCAGACAGAACGAAGGGAATATTATTATTGAGTTAAACACTGAATTAATTAAGCACTTCTAATATTTGAGGGTATGGGCTCGGTTTGGCTTTCTAGTTCACAAATAACTTGTGAAGTTAGGGGAGGGGATAATTCAATTAACGATACCATTGAGTTCGTAAGTATTTTTGAAGGGGGTGGTGAAGATCTTCTTCTGGTGACGATGATTGCACCTAGTCCCGCCCTCTGAAGTTAACAAATGAAAGGGTAATCCTAGACCGGTGATATGCTGATCCTTTGCCGGATCACGAAGGTGAGCCACACGGTGACTCAATCAGACTTCTTCCTTGAAGTACCTGTTCGATTATTTGGCTCCTGGAGTGGATAGCCGATTACCTAGCTACGTCTAGGGTAATCCCCAGAGGGAGGTCCTGTGTAACCTCAGACTCTGAAAGGAGGGGATCTGCGAGAAGTTTGGCACCTACAAGTACCGTGACGGCAACAAGCAATTCCCCGAGAAGTTCCTTCCTTGCAGCGGGCGAACGGTTTCCTATGTGGATCGAGTTTCACAAAACTCGACGTAGGTCCAAAGGCTTCTGCCTGATTGCAGGGAGAAGTCTTCCTTTTATTTCTCTCATGAGCAAAATCGAGAGAAAGAATCGAATTCTTGTAAAATCCGTATCGTCGCGCGAAAAACCTTTTTTCAGCTTTGGGCTGACGATATGTTATTCACGGCTTCGAGCCATCTCGGATTTTACGGCGTCGTGAAAGGGCGACAGAGAATTCGAGAAGAGGGGTGGATTTTAGGGATACGAGAGCACGCACAGCTTTGTGTCGGAGTGTTTCTGCGTACACTTATATATGTGGTATTTAGACTTCTACAGCTACGAACCTGAAAGAAAGAAAGAAATTTTCGGATCAACGTCAACATTACGTTTTGATAGAGGATGAAGTTGACTCTAAAGGAGGGTGTCGTAGAATAGGCTCCCGACGATATACTATATATAACTATTCGTTGAGGGGATTATTCTATATTTAGAGTGCGTGGTAATCTGATGACGGAGGTTAGTTCAAAAAGGGGAGGGGGCCTTGAGAGGCTTATTTATCTTCAATATACTTAAGAAGTGGAACGGGCAACAAGGATAAATAATATGGCTACCATTAATAAAATAGAGTTTTATTAATTAAACTATCAAACAACACACGAAAAATGTTTACATAAACGGGGATTAAAAATGGGAGAAACACAGGAAATGAAAAAGGTCATGGGAATATCTGACGAATCTGAGGATTAAGATTTGGAGAGATTTAAAAACGGCAAACAAACAAAAAGAGGGAAAGGTTCGCCTAACCTTTTAAAGCACAGAGTTGCGTTGAAAAAAGGTTAAATGATTAAAGGTAATGCTTAGCTTACGTAATTACAAGGTTGTCGTGCAGAGGAAGGCGATGGGAAGGAATCTTCGGTCCAACTTGCGATTTCCAGGAGAAGGGGTTCTTCGGGGGGGGGGGGGGTTATTTTTAACGAGAAGGAAGGACTGTCTTTGAGGAGTGAGAGCGAAGTGGGGCTCGGAAGTACGAGCGATCCTTGTGACAGGATATCGGAGATGTTCTAGATGAACAATATAGCTTATTGTTGTAACCAAGCGTTCTCTTGAAGAATATAAAAAAGGGGGAATTAAATTACCCTGACGTGATGTATTGGGAACGAGAACCGTTTCTTGACGAACGGGCTTGAAGAACAATGGCTTTTCTAATGTTGTTCTCTTTCTGAACAACAGGGGGGCCTTGTTGACTTGGCGTCTCGAGGGGCACGAACCTTGGCACTCAAGGGATATTGTCCTCTTCTGGACAATAAGGAGGTTCTCGGTAGAGTTCCTAGGTGCACAAGGGAGACCGGGTCGGCTTGATGCCTCGCGAAGATAATCTGGATCTGCTTCAATTAGGAAAAGCTATGTTATAAATAGCCAGAGCCAGCCCCTTGGCGTAGGGGGACAATGGGGTGGGGGACTTCAATGGAATGGCCGGGTGGCGCCTGGGAAAATATCTTATATGCCCCTAAGCCTAATTCAATCTGGCGAGATCGACGCATGGAGGCGAACGGGGAAGTGAACTTCCTTGATTAAACATTAGCTATGATGGGCGATAACGCGCCTTCGACTTCCTCTCGCAGGATACACGTGGAGAAGCATGTGTTTCAACATGTGATAGGGGCTGAGCCATTCATTAGAATTTATATTTAGTTTTAAAATTTGAACTTTTTTAAAGGTTGGAATTTACAAAAAAAAAAAAAATGTTCTATAAATTATTTTTTAAAAGCTAGTTGACTCTTTATATAACTTTAATCTGATTTTTACAAAGAATAAGTATTTATAGAGAAAAAATTCATTTTTCATTTGCCTTAATTTCATGTCCCCAGCGGCAATGGTTATTCATATATATATATATATATATATATATATATATATATATATATATATATATATATATATATATATATATATATATATATATATATATATATATATATATATATATATATATATATATATATATATATATATATATATATATATATATATATATATATATATATATATATATATATATATATATATATCTTAGAATGGACTCTCGACGATATACCATATATGACTATTCGTTGAGGGAACTATTCAATTATATTTAGAAGGCGTGGTTATCTGGTCGACCGATGTTATTCATCTTCAAAATGCTTAAGAAGTGGAACTGAGCTCAAGGATAATAATATGGCTATCATTAATAAAATAGACTTTTATTAATAAAACTTTCAACAACACACAAAATGGAAAATATTGACATAAACAGAGAATGGAAAGGGTCGTAGGAAATCTATCTAATCCGAGGTTTAAGATTTGGAAGAGATTTAAAAAGGTAAAACAAATAAAAATTAAAGGGATGGGATGGTTTGCTAAACCATTTAAAGCACAGGATAGGGTTTACAAAAAGGTTTAAATGCTCATAGGTAATGTTCAGCTTACGTAATGACCAGTTGTTGTGCAGAGGAAGGCGACGCGAAGGAATCTTCGGTCCGCTGGCGGGTTCAAGCCGAAGTGGGGGGAATTAAATGATCCTGACATGGCGTCTTGGGAATGAGAACCGTTTCTTGGCGAACGGTCTTGAGGAACAATGGCTGTTCTACGTTGTTCTCTTCTGAAAAACAGGGGGGGGGGGGTCGAACCGTCTCTTGTCTACGGGCTCAAAGAACAATAGCTGTTCTAACGTTGTTCCCTTTCTAAACACAGGGGGTAAGGGTGAGAACCGTTTCTTGTCAACGGACTTAAAGAACAATGGCTGTTCTAATGTTGTTCTCTTTCTGAACAACAGGGTGAAAGGGTGAGAACCGTTTCTTGTTAACGGGCTCAAAGAACAATGGTGGTTCTAATGTTATTCTCTTTCTGAACAACAGGGGGGGGGAGGGAGAGAACCGTCTCTTGTCAACGGGTTCAAAGAACAATGGCTGTTCTAACATTGTTCTCTTTCTGAACAACAGGGGAAGCCTTGTGGACTTGGCGTCTTGAAGGCTCGTACCTTGGCACTTAAGAGATATTGTCCTCTTCTGGACAATGATGGTGGATCTCGAGGTAGAGGGCCCTAGGTGCACAAGGTGAGACCAGATCGTAGTGATGTCTCTCGAAGAAAATCTGGATCTGAATCTGCACTTCGTGGTAAAGTTTCCATATAAATAGTCGAGACATCCCCTTGGCGCAGGGGACAATGGAGTGGGGGCTTCGAGGGAATGCACAGCCGCGCCTGATAACAATACCTTATCTGCTTATAAGCCTAACTTAATCTGGCGTGATCGGCGCATGGGGCGAAACAAGGGGGGAGGGGACAATAAACCTCCTTGGTTAAATATTGGCTCAGGTGTCGGCGATAACGTGCCCGGCTTCAAGGCGAAGATGCACGTGGGTAGCATCGTGTTTCTAAACAACATGTGATAACGGTTGAAATTAAGGACCTCAATCCGTTTTATCACATCCCTCTATTCCGGGGGAAGTTGTCACTTCGAAAAAAAAGAGAGAAGGGACAACGATAGAGCTTCGTTTTGGGGAACTCGTTTTCTTGTACCGACCGTACCTTCTTGCACCTAACTAGTATTACCTCAAAACACACATGATTATTTTGATCTTTTGATTATAGGGGAAACTAACCTTTAACACAAACTTAATCATAAAAGGGGCATGGAGCAATGAAATGATATAAAATTAGTACATATGGGACAAAATAATATACGTAATTTTTGGGGTACACTCATATATACATACAAAAAAAATAGACATTGAACGTTACAAAATTCAGACATATACATTCACTAATTATATTACAAGAGTATCTAATTTAAGTCGTACAAGACGGTATATACATACATGGAGATCCTAATCCTACGAATACAATTAATCTACGCTATTTGGTAACGCATTCCTACTGAGTGCGTCAGCGACCTGGTTATCGGAACCTTTTATATAATTTATCTTAAATTGATACTCTTGCAAGAGTAAACTCCAGCGCATAATTCGGCCGTTGGAGTGTCGTACATTCCGAATATAGGCCAACGGGCAGTGATCAGTTCCTATCTGAAATTCTTTTCCTATCAAGAACATTTTGAAACTGTCAATAACCTAGATAATTGCTAGAGCTTCCTTCTCTATAGTGGCATATTTCTTTTCGCGTGGTAATAATTGGCGAATAGCATATGCAACTGGATGACTCGTTTCGTCATCCTCATATTGAAGGAGTACACCTCCAATGCCCTCGTTGCTCGCGTCGGTCTTAATCCCAAAGGATTTTCCCGTGTTGGGCAACTTAAAAATGGGGGCAGAAATGAGTTTACTCTTGAGCTTATTAAAATGGCAAACAGCGACATCATTCCAACGTAGACGATCGGGGGAATTCTTTTTTAAAAGGGAGCTGAGGGGCGCCGAAATTGCAGTGAAATTCGGACAAATCGCCGATAGTAAGAAGCTGATCCTAGGAACGATCTTAATTGCTCCTTAGTATTCGGGAGGGGCATGTCGGCGATTGCCTTAATCTTTTCCTCATGGGGACCTAACTGGCTTTGTCTTATTTTGAAACCCAAGTATTTTATGGTTTCATGGGCAAAATGGCATTTGCTGGGGCCAAGGTAAGGCCATTTTCGCGCAGTCGCTCGAAAAGAGCTAATAGGGTGGTTAAATGGTGACTCCATTCACGAGTAGCGACGTAGACGTTATCAAAGTAAAAGGATGCATTCGGAAGTCCATCTAACAACCTTCTCATGAGACGGTTATAGTTGCTACAAGCAGTGACGAGGCCAAAAAGGAAGGCGCATAAATTGCATAAGGCCTTTCTCCGTTGCAAAGGCGGTATATGCTTTCATATCGGGTCGGAGGGGGATTTGATAATACGCCTTGCACAAATCGAGTTCTGAGATGAACTTAGCGTTTTCAAAAAGGTGGAGGTTTTGGTCTATCAACGGGATGGGCTCGGCGTCGAACACAGTTACCGTATTTAACTTCCGGAAGTCGATGCACATCCGATAAGAGCCATCAGGTTTCTTGACCATGACGATTGGGGAACAATAACTAGAGGTGGATGGTTCTATTATGTCTAAACTAATTAAATTATCAACTTCGGAGTTAAAAGCTTGGCGTAAATGAATCGGCATGGGATAGGGTTTTGAACGGACGGGTTCTAAGGTTGTTAATTTAATGTCATGCTCAAAACTAGTAGCGCATCCAGGCTTCTCTGAAATAACGTCGTCGAACTGACATAATAGTTCTTGTAGCTGACTTTTTTGATGTGGTGTCAGCTGCGCGTCGATATCCAGGTCAGAGGGTTCAAAAGCCTCGCTTGGTAGGGAAGGAAGAGGGTAATCGGCTTTGGGTTGGATGCACACTGTCTGTATTACATTAAGGGACTCCGCGGGGTAATCCTCTTCAAGCGCCGATGTTTCGTCAACTGCTACGAACGTATCTCCCTGGGCGCGTTGGGGGTACTTTTTTTGGGGGGGGGGGGTCCACGTACAGTCTCCGTGTCCTTATTTTGGGCCTTATCACCTAAGGGTGTTAGTAATTCACACTCCTTTTCTGCCGTCCTAAATTCCTGGTTAAGGGTCTCTGAGAATTCGGACGGTATCGGGGTTCTAATGGGGACGGGCTCCTGGGCTTCTTTCTTAGCTCGGCCTCGAGGAAGGGCGGCCTGAGACACAGGGTCGGAACTTACTTGGGGGCTCTGTCCTATAAGTACGTAACAGAATGGAATGGGTGCTGAAATGACTTCAGCCCAGCCACTATAATAATGACACTGCAGGTAACATCTAAAGACGGGGAATTAGGTCGTCCGCTCAAGGTAGTGATGTACCACCGCAAATTTTTCGTGGTTAGGGTCCACTGGGGGGAGGAGCTCGTCGGACATGATGAAACACGTGCACCCTGTGTCCCTGACGAGAGTCGATACTCGGCAGCCGTTCACGCTGCCATCCTCAAATTTCCAAGTTCCCGGTGAACTTTTGTCAAAAATAAAATATACCTGGTGGTCGTACGGAGGGGGAGAAGTTGCTGCTTGGGTCTGCACCACCAGGAAAGCCGGAGGGGCATTAATCTGGTGAACTTGGTGGGCTGGTCCGCTTTTAAGCCTAGAATTTTGGGTGCAATTCCAGCTCATGTGGTTTTCTACACCACAGTTGAAGCATATGATTGGTCGCTTCGGGAAGAGTGATGGAGGAGAAATCTTAACGGGAGGTTTCGAGTCCTGTTGTTGGTTTTAAGGAAAGAAGTTTTGGGGTTTTACGGGGCCCGGAAACTTCAGCTTTCCTAGGAAGGGGCGCGAATCCTTCCTTCTTTCCTGGTTGTGGGGTTGGTGAGAGGTTCGATTCTCCTTTGGGTATAAATTATGGCTTGCAGCATAGACATCCGCCTGTTTCGTACACTCTTTAAAGGTCTATCACCGACGATCCTTGACGAACGCGCGGATCTCCGTCGGGAGAGACGCCAAAAATTGATCCCGCAACCCGAAATCTGTTGGGACTCGTAGTCAGAATCAACCTTGGAGGATTCTAACCAAAATTTAAAATTCCTCTGAAGAATGTATCCGAATTGACGGAACGTCTGTCCGGGTTTAATACGACCACCTCGAAATTCTTCACGGTAGAAATCGGGAGTCATATTATAAGCGGCCAATAACTCAACTTTTAAGGTGATGTAGTTAATTGTACATTCAGATGGTAAAGATATGAAAATTTCGCGCAATTTATAATTTAACAAGGGAAGTAATCTTGCTACACCTTCAGCCTCCAGATCCATGTTATTGAGCGAAAAATGCTCCGAAATCCTTTCCATCCCTGAAATTGGTGAGCTTAAGTGGGAGATTGGGCGCCCCGCCCAACTGGCTGATTGTATTTCGGCTTCTACCCGAGCCATTTCAATCTGATGGTGAAGCTCAGCTTGTCTTTTCCGTTCTTCTCTTTCTCTTTCTCTTTCTTCTCGTTGGATTTCTCTTTCTCTTGCTTCTCGTTGGATTTCTCTCTCTCTTTCTTCTCGTTGGATTTCTCTTTCTCTTTCTTTTCGTTGGATTTCTCTTTCTCTTTCTTCTCTAACTTTTCTCTTTCCGTTCTTTGCTCTTCTTGAACGTACTCAATTAATTCTTTTTCGGAAAGTCCTAAGGATTCTCCTTGCGCTTTGAAGATTTCGAACTGAGTCATATTTTCACTTGGGGGCGCAATAGTCAGCCAACTAAATTCCTTGCAATAAGAATTATGTCTTCTAGAGAATTAGCCTACCTAAATATGGGCACTGACCTATTCGTAATTGGTTTCTCGATCTAGATAACCAATGACTAAAATCATACAAAAAAAAAACACCAACAAATTATTATCACAGTTCCTTGAGCTACTCCAGCTTCTTAAGTTTAAAAAAAGGGCATAGCAATCGTTAAAACAAAAGGGAACTACTATACTCTATTCTTATAACGAATAACACTATGCTTTACTCGACTGAGACCAGTGTTTGCAAAGATATAGCGTTAAACCTTATACACTTGATACCAAATTTAAATAGTATATATATATATATATATATATATATATATATATATATATATATATATATATATATATATATATATATATATATATATATATATATATATATGTCGTAGAATGGACTCTCGACGATATACCATTTATGACTATTCGCTGAGGAAACTATTCAATTATATTTAGAGTGCGTGGTTATCTGGTCGACCGATGTTATTTATCTCCAATATGCTTAAGAAGTGGAACTGAGCTCAAGGATAATAATATGGCTATCATTAATAAAATAGAGTTTTATTAATAAAACTTTTAACAACACGCAGAATGGAAAATATTGACATAAACAGAGAATGGAAAGGGTCGTGGGAAATCTAGCTAATCCGAGGTTTAAGATTTGGAAGAGATTTAAAAAGGTAAAACAAATAAAAATTAAAGGGATGGGGTGGTTCGCTAAACCATTTAAACCACAGGATAGAGTTGACAAAAAGGTTAAATGCTCATAGGTAATGTCCAGCTTACGTAATGACCAGTTTTTGTGCAGGGGAAGGCGACGCGAAGGAATCTTCGGTCCGCTGGTGGGTTCCAGCCGAAGGAGGGGAGGGGGAATTAAATGCTCCTGACGTGGCGTCTTGGGAATGAGAACCGTTTCTTGGCGAACGGGTTTGAGGAACAATGGCTGTTCTACGTTGTTCTCTTCTGAACAACAGGGGGGGGGGGGCGGAGAACCCTCTCTTGTCTATGGGCTTAAAGAACAATGGCTGTTCTAACGTTGTTCTCTTTCTGAACAACATGGGGGGAGGGTGAGAACCGTTTCTTGTCAACGGGCTCAAAGAACAATGGCTGTTCTAACGTTGTTCTCTTTCTAAACACAGGGGGGGGGGGGAGGGTGAGAACCGTTTCTTATTACCGGGCTCAAAGAACAATGGCTGTTCTAATGTTTTTCTCTCTCTGAACAACAGGGGGGAAGGGTGAGAACCGTTTCTTGTCAATGGGCTCAAAGAACAATGGCTGTTCCAATGTTATTCTCTTTCTGAACAACAGGAAGAGAGGGAGAGAACCGTCTCTTGTCAACGGGTTAAAAGAACAATGGCTGTTCTAACGTTGTTCTCTTTCTGAACAACAGGGGAAGCTTTGTGGACTTGGCGTCTTGAAGGCTCGTACCTTGGCACTCAAGGGATATTGTCCTCTTCTGGACAATGATGGTGGATCTTGAGGTAGAGGGCCCTTGGTGCACAAGCTGAGATCAGATCGTAGTGATGTCTCGGGAAGAAAATCTGGATCTGAATCTGCTCTTAGTGGTAAAGTTTCCATATAAATAGTCGAGACATCCCCTTGGCGTAGGGGACAATGGAGTGGGGGCTTCGAGGGAATGCACAGCCGCGCCTGAGAACAATACCTTATCTGCTTATAAGCCTAACTCAATCTGGCGTGAACGGCGCTTGGGGCGAAACGATGGGGGGGGGGGGGATAAACCTCCTTGGTTAAATATTGGCTCAGGTGTCGGCGATACCGCGCCCGGCTTCAAGGCGAAGATGCACGTGGGTAGCATCGTGTTTCTAAACATCATATGATAACGGTTGAAATTAAGCGGCCTCAACCCGTTCTATCACAATTTATATATATATATATATATATATATATATATATATATATATATATATATATATATATATATATATATACATATATTTACATATATACCATGGAAAAAACCTAGCCAGAATTTTTCAGCGAACACAGTCAAAACATACGGGTCTGTCACGTTATTCCTACAAATGAAGGAATTTCATCATTTTATTCCCCCACCGTCTTCCAGGCAGTCTTCTGGGTCTCTACGTATAAAAGTGTCCAGTTGATTAATTCTCTCTCTCATCTTATGTCTTCTTTACTTTCAGTGTGTAGGGAGTATTTCCACTTTCAATTTTTATTCTTCTTACTCTATTTTTCATTTAAGTTCTTATTCAACTATTCTGCGACTTATTTATACTATATATGGTACATAACACCAAAACGCGTTGGTGCCAAATCGACCGCACCAAAACGGGCAGGCGCCAAATCGGCTTCGCCCAAAAGAGTTGGCGCCAAAAGAGTTCCATTGGATAGATTGTCGTTACTCGAGTCTATCAAGGCAAAGAGAAACAATAATGGGAGAAAATACAGAAGAAAGTAGTATAAGAGAGACGGGGATGGTTGACGTGGCAATAACTTTAAACCTTAAATGCTTGGGCGGGAGATTGATATTAGAAGTTCGAACATTAGAGCCAATGTTTTCAAAAGTACGAATATATTCCCTCATCAGTGATTTCAAGTGCTGGGTTACCAAGAGGGACTAGAGTGAGGTTCATGCGTTTATTTTTATTTTATGCTGGTGAGGTTATGATTACCCCATCTACTACGTTGGAGGGGGTGCTTCTGAATGATTTAGCCTTGGTTCGAATCCCTTCCATTGGGCTTGACTTTATATACTTTTATGCCCCAACATTTACGGCTCCGAGAAGGATTGCTGCTTTCCTCCTCTCTTCCTTTATACCCGCTCGTCTCTTCCAGGTTTCAACCAACACAGATAGTCTCCTCTTCATGCTAATCTGGCCTATTTAAGCATATTATCAGTTTCACTAACTTCACTAGTTTATTTACTCTCCTCAAGAACCTTATAACGGAAATATCTTCGTTGGATCCAGCTTCTTATTTTTAATCAAATAACAACAACCAAACCCTTTAGTATTGGTTCTTCAGTGGTCAGGAGAGCTGTGCGCTCTCCACATCCTCACAGGCCTTTTCGCCCTCACTGTCTTCCATCCCTCTTCCCAGTTTCCGAATTCACCACTTTGGAACCACTTCGTGTAACTGTAGATGATCTCGTTGTTCTCTTACATCGCTCACTGGATAGATGTGCAGGTCTTCAATGTTTTAAAATGCCCGGCTTTCGTGGCTGACTGTGGGCATCAAAAATACCCGCAAAACACTGTAAGTTATCTCTATGACATCATACATCTACTCGTTTCGGTATACCTAACATAAATAAAATAAACAAGAGAAATTCAATCCAACCACGATATTAATGCAAAATCCTTAGAACGGGTTGAGCAGCGTTAGTTTCAACCCCTATCACATATTATTTAAAACCACGTTGCTCCCACGTGCATCTTCGCTTCGAAGCTTGGCGCTTTATCGCAGCCACCGGATGTCAATGTTTAAACAAGGAGGTTATCGTCCCCCCGTTGGCCCCCATACGCCGACCTCGCCAGATTGAGTTAGGCTTATGGGCAGATAAGGCATTGTTCCCAGGCTCGGTTGTGCATTCCCTCGAAGCTCCCACTCCATTGTCCCCCACGCCAAGGGAGTGTCTCGACTATTTAGATGGAAACTTTACCACTAAGATCAGATTGGAGATCCAGATTTTCGTCGCGAAACATCACCACGACCTTCTCTCACTTTGTGCGCGAAGGGACCTCGACCTCGAGATTCACCATCACTTGTCCAGAAGGAGGACAATATCCCTTGAGTGCCAAGGTTCAAGCCTTTCGTGACGCCAAGTCCCCAAGGCTTCCCCCTCGTTGTTCAGAAGAGAACAACATTAGAACAGCCATTGTTCTTGAGCCCGTTGACCAGAGACGGTTCTCACCCTTCCCCCGTGGTTCAGAAGAGAACAACGTAGAACAGCCATTGTTCTTTTGAGCCCTTCGCCAAGAAACGGTTCTCACCCTTCCCCCTTGTTGTTTAGAAGAGAACACATTAGAACAGCCATTGTTCTTGAGCCCGTAGACAAGAGACGGTTCTCACTTCTCCCTGTTGTTCAGAGGAGAACAACGTAGAACAGCCATTGTTCTTCAAGCCGTTCGTCGAGAAACGGTTCTCATTCCCAAGACGCCACGTCAGGATCCTTTTATTACCCCCCCCCCCTTCAGCTGGAACTCGCCAGCGGACCGAAAATTCCTTCACGTCGCCTTCCACTGCACAACTAGTATAAAATTACGTAAGCCGAACGTTACCTTTGAGCACTTAACCCTTTTGCCAATTCTATCCTGTGCTTTAAATGGTTTAGCGAACCCATCCCATCCCTTTAACTTTATATTTGTTTTACCTTTTTAAATCCTTTTATCCTCGGATTAGCCCGAGCCCCCACGACCCTTTCCATTTTCTGTTTATGTCAATATTTTCCGTTTTGTGTTTGTTGATAGTTATTATTATTAAAATTCTATTTTATTAATGATAGCAATATTATTATCCTTGAGCTCAGTTCCACTTCTTAAGCATATCGAAGATACATAATATCGGCCCGCCAGACATACACGCACCCTAAAGATAATTAAAGAAGTTCCCTCAACGAATAGTTATATATGGTATATCGTCGAGAGTCCATTCTACGACAATCTGTGACCGCCTTACAAGGACCAATTAATTTAAACGGGTTATATTTACCCAACCATTTGAACAATAGGGGTTCCGGTTGTGCCCAGTTTATACCTTGTTCAATCGAATAATCCCTCATCACTGGATTGCATGAAAAGGCTCTGCCTTTGGCGACGCGGAGCATGTACTGAGGAACCTTGAAAGTTTCAGTGGGCTAAATTCATTTAGATAAAGGATGGTCTTCGTCACCTGTTACTTAGAAATTACAGGTAGAAGACACCTTTCCAGTTAAGAAAAGCACGTCTTATTTTGTTTACGTTTCATTGGTTTGGTGGGAAAAATAAATTGTTCTCGAGATTCCTTTCATCATTTATTTAAGAAGTATTTGTAGCTTTTTTCGCTTTTTTAATTTATCTCTGGCGACCTGCAATGGATAAAACAGTGTCATTACCTCTAATTTGTGGGAGGTGAATAAAATGGACTCCCCTCTCCTCCCTCCTAATTCCGTCATTTTGTGGTAATCCGACGAAAATCCGCGACTTAATTGAAGAAAAAAAGGAGGTACATTCGGGTCTTACCTAGCCATGATGTTTCTTGTGATGGCCGTGGTGTTTGTGATGACCATGATGTTTATGGTGCTTGTGGTGTTTGTGGTGCTTCTTGTGATGTTTCCAGAATGGACTCGGATCTGGATCAGGTACTGGGGCTGCCAGAGTCACGCTGCAGAGCATGACCGTGAATAACAGGAACAGAAAACGAAGTTGCTGAAAAGGGACCAGAAAAAAATGAAGAACGCAAGAGACTAAATGACAACGCCAGAAGTTTATAAATTGTTATTATTATTATATTATTATTATTATTATTCACTAAAATCAGCTGGAACATTCCTGCTAGGAAGTTTTTGAAGAGATGCTCGAAGAAAGTGGTGACGTTAGGACGAGTGAAATTGTGCGAAAGGTTCATCGCCCGAAGAGAAAAAAGAAGAAACTAATGAGGGCAGAAGAAGAAGGGAATACAGAAATGGAAATGGATAAGGGATAACGAGAATGATATTGAAAAGTGGTTACCAGGAAAGTCACCAGTTGAGCCGAAATTCCCTGGCAAAAAACAGTTCAAATTGTCCAATGGTTTTTCAATTATTTTAAGTAACAATCAACGAAAACATTTTCAACTAGTTTTGAAAGAGCAGGTCTTGGATAATGAGGTTTCTTTATTGAAATAGCAAAAATGGGAGGATGTAATGGGAGGGCGTGAAAATCTCCTAAATAAGCCGTGTATAATCGAGACGACGAATAGAGGAGTTCATTCTGGCGCCTTGATTTGGGTCATTTGACCACTAGACACCGACTCCAGGTCGCAACATGTGGCAAACACGTTTCCTTAACCTGAGGATCCGCATTTATTGGCCTCCCGCGCATCAATAACATTCCTCCAAATAGAAACACCCCTCAATTGTCTTTTCCAATTCCGCCCCATTTATTTAAAATAATCAATCATCTATTTTATTGCATGTATCCACACCATAGTGTGATCCATCTGATCATAATGACATCTATTCGTTGCAAGATGGCGACGGTTTTAAGGGAGTTGTCCTCCCAGGACTGACCTTTGCGCTGAATCCACTCTCATGTACATTCCACACACTTTCTTCTCCCCTAACTACACACTTTATCTCCAAACTTATTTCAGTAACTTTCTAGAGATGCCCCCGTTGGCTTTCCCCTTTTATCTTGTCATCTCTAGAAATATCCCCCGTCTATGGCGTCATCTATGGGTCCCTTTTGAACTTGCATTCTTCCAGACATTCGGACACTCCACAAAGTCTTTTATTCTTTACTAATCGCCCCGGAACTTTAATAAACAAATTATTTTTGTGTATTTATTTATCCCGTTATAATCCAATTAGGTTTCATTTAAGTTCCACCACTGTGCTTCATTCAATTAATCAACACATTCACCCCCGAACAATCAGAAAAATGATCAAATATTAGATTGCAGAAAATTTTCTTAATTCTTTAATTTTATGAAAATTATAGAGTTTGTTTATAACTAAAAACAATGATGATATTTTGGATGATTCTATTTAGAGTTGAAATTAGGGGAAGTGAAAAGGTGTGGCACTTATATAGGCCAAAAATTGACTGGATTCTTGGAACCTAGAGTCCGGCACCTATCCAGAATGTACAACAAAACACGTGAAATGAGACTCGATTAAATTCCATGTAATTGTCGGTACCATGTTTCTTACCATTTTGATGGACAAGTTTTTACCGGTGTAGTGTGAGGTATCCCCAAACTGAATGATATGGTAGATCGGAAAGGACTTTTATACCAGAGAGTGTCAGCCCAAATTCAAAATAAGGAGGTCACTGAAACGCCATCGTGAGTAACCTATTTTCAGAACACGAAAGAGGTCAGGTCATTAACGATGAGGAAATGGTCTCACAAAGCTTCCGTCTTTCATAGATTTTAATTGGAGTCTCAGGAGTAAATTGAATGACTACTTCCACAATCAATCGATTAAACTACAAAATTCACCAACAGCGAGAAACAAAGGAAACATTTTGTTGTTTTTTCTTTCTTAAATCAAGTCTTAATAGCTTAAGGTAGGGGGGACAAGGAGACCTATAGTACACTATTCGAAATACTGGATGAAAGGTTTTCCTTTGCTCATTTTAACACAAGATGGTTTCATTTTAAAGATACGAATCAAACCGTTAGAAGGATTTTACCATATGATACCGTTTTGCACCGCTACATTCTAAATCAAGCGCACAAACTCGGAATTAGAGTCTCCTTCTCTATATTTATAAAAAGCTTTCATCAGCAATAGGAGTTTAAAGGTACACATCCGAGAAGCCCCTCTAAAGAATATGTTAAACATGATGGTGTCCCGCAAAGAATTTTTCTAAGCACGAGAGCCTCGGTCTGCTATAATCGTACTGTGCACATTAAGTTTTATACTGGTAAGGGAGGTTAAACCAGCAAGCGGCAAAGGAGAACGCTTAGTGAAGAAAATAGATATATGCGTCCACTGAACTGATGGGAGATTCCTCCTGATTCCAGTAAACGGGGTTTATACCCTTAAAGGGACCATACCTTTAATTTCCTATCATTTGCCACGTTATAACTACCACTAATTTCAGCGACTAAAAGCGACATAACACGACCATCACAGCCCCCAGACACTAAAAAATAGAGTTTAGTGAACCCCGTTAGGAATTCCCAATAGGTGGCGCCAAGAATGGAGGTCCTTAGGAATACGAGCACAAAATTCTGTGGCAGGATGGTCGTGGAGTGCTTAAATAGGAAATCGTAGGTAATTAGGCAATTAAAGAACACTGTCACTCTCTTTTATTTTAGTTTTTACTCAAAACGGGAGAAAACAACATCAGCTCCGGAAGAATTAACAAATAAAAGAACGCCTAAAGGCTCGATACCACGGTGACGGGGGACAACCACCCTACTTGGGAAAGAAGTCAACCTAGAATGTCTACGAATATCATTGCGAACAGTCGATCAGTAAGACACACTTAAGAAAGGAAAACTGAGAAACGCTATTCCGATATCTGAAAGTAACACTTGTCAAGTTTATCGACATACAAAGTGGCTATATTGCAATCTGCAACGGAGAAAAGGATGCCGAAAGGCTAATTCAAAAGAAGGGATCGAAGCATTGAACAAAATGAGAATGGTACACCATATCTATACCCAGATAATAGCAAACAGAAGAATGATGTGCTACACAGTCGATATATACATAGGATCACATGACAAGGAAGAAATGAAGATAGGAAGACAGAAAAATCAGGATAGAATCAAAATCAACGAGATCATTAATTTGAACACTGCACACATGTGTTTGAAATTAGATGTGATACGACTGAAGTAGCGTCAAAAATTAACCCGCGAGGGCTACTTATGTTCAACATGAAGATTCCTCCGGAACATATAGGACTTAAGAAGCATAGAAACATCCAAATATGCTTCAGAGGTTATAAGATGGAAAACGCAATAGGTTTGAAATGTGGACAAAAAAACATCCCAAAGCTCAGACACACTTCACAGTACCCCGCAGAACATCCCCTGAACTTATTAAGCGTATTCTATACTCGCAGTTCATGTATATTAAGATAGCAGAAACCTTCGAACAACTCTAAATACAACCCTTGAGAGGAGTGTAATAAAGGAAATGTAGTTCTCAGAGAATCCCCTCATCCAAAATCCTGAACTTAAGCGTGGCACCAACATAAATAAGCAGAAAGAAAGAAACCCTGAAGCACCAAGGAGTATAGAAGCAATACACCAACGCGGAGGACGAGATTCCGTACTCTTGACCACCCTAAGTGAAGGGAAGAAACAAAGGGTAAATATCATTAATGTAAGCTCCTCGGACCAATAAGAGAGAAATTTAATACGCTAAGAAGGCGGAAGGAAGAACTAAGGCTCTCATTGAAGAACAATAAGGTTATAGATGGAATAGCCTAATCAAACAAATCATTATAGAATGAAGACCTACATAAAACTGGTGATTACTAAAAAAATCAAAGGAAAACCTCAGAGAAAGGAAATAACTATTAAAAAAAAACGGAGAGAAATTTCAAGAAGACAGGACAACAGAAGAAGTATTTCACACTACCTCAGTTCGGGCAAGCGAAAATAGTTGAGTTTTCAGTGGTTAGTTTGTGCGTTCACGAGCATGGGCTGAGTGTCAGTGTTAATATTCCGTGTTTCTTGTAAGTCTCCTGCTGTGTCAGATTGATGGGACTATAGACAGATGGATTGAGGACGAGGAACAGACTCGTGACGCTACTAAGGTAAAAATCAGAACGAGAATAATGAAGAATGAATAATAATGATTAGAATGTTTCAGTGACTTCTCTTCTCTTAATATGCACGCGAGGCGGAGCTTATAAGATCAGAAATATGTGCGGGTGTTCTCTACTTGGACTGCTGGGTAGAGTCAAAGGGTGTGTGCATGCTGAGTGTATGCACATGTGCACCAAAAGAGTATTTGCATTTTGGCCACCTAACTGGTCTTATCAAGCCGACATCCATAGCAAGATTGATTTCATCGTTTCACAGGTTCCGGAAAACTTTGGCTGGTCAGATGAGACTCCGTTCTATGTGTGTCCAGCTGTTTTCCACTGCCTCCGTTATCTGTATTCAGACCTTTGGCTCACATCTCTTTCCTAATGTGTGTATGTTTGTACATTTGCATGGGACCCCCAACGATTTCGCTTGTCTCATTACAACATATTCTATTTTGCATTGATTCATATTTTTGCGATTTAACATTATTTACAAGTATTTGCTTTGTTCTGCATTAGTTCATTGTTACAACATGGCATATTATTTCAGTGTTCGATTTGTGTGCTCAATTTCAAGATTTCGTTAAGGGCAACGAGGTGTTCATTTGTAAGGCTCCTTGTTGGCTCTACTCCACCTTGCAGTTGTGCGATACAAATTATCTAATTAAAAAAAGACATCTGAAGACCTTCAAAGTTCCGCCGAATAAATAATATTGAATCAGGCTCCAGGATTCTTTTTACCTTTGAGGAAATCTTTGATCACCTTTACTTAGCATACACTCAAGCAAGAAGAGAACTTTCTATCCTTTTGGAGTTAGTGCCTCGTGAATACGAGGCACTCCCAGCAGAAGCAAACCGGTAGCCGCCAAGCCGAATAAAGATACCCATTTGGCTGCCCCAAGATTGGTACCAAACCTCGTTGACAAATCACCCTTGGTAATCACACCACTCTCTAAGAAATTACCCAGCCTACCAAACCTATAAAGTTTTGATGAAGATGCAGCAAATTGTGTAAAGGATGATTTCACATTTCTTTGAATTTTGGATTTCTGACATTGAAGAAAGTTTATAACCCACTCTCGTATGTCTTTTCTCCTCTCACACTAGACAACTCTGTCTGAGTTTGAGTTGAGGATATGGTCTGTCCCTAAATGACCAAAATTGTGGTAATAGTGCTATCGAAGATTAGTTTCTCGAAATCAGAGGTGAGATAAGGCCTAACAAAAACTTTTCATATATGTATCACAAATGATAGAATGCGAGGAAAAGGGAAGGGCAGGGCAATCTTATGAAATTGAAGCAAAGGGGAGGCTTATCTTTCAGTTTTTTCAATTGCAAATCAATCACCTGAGATTTGGCTAAATCTTCACAGTTGATAATAGCGAAAGAAGCAATGATTGAATTAATAGAATGGCATGAGGGGATTAGATTGGTTTCTTATGACGTAGATGGTGGTATTGATGCAATGGGTTGCTTTTTACGATTGTTGGTGAGTGCCGGGTAGAAAGCATCACTAAATTATTTCTTCCGTCGGCTATTTGGTGAGCATCATTAATGTACTGGCTAATGAAATGAACTGCGCGGGCCACTTTTAGAGAGTGCCTGGTTGTGAAAAACTTAGCGTCACCAAGATCGCCTTGCAATCTGTCGGGACCCCCCAAAATCGTACCTTCGAGTAAGTGTTTGAGCTGGTTTATTGCAAGAGGTGAAGCGATTAATTCTTTTGTAAACGTGGATTGTTATGATTCTGGATCCTTAAAGCTTAACTAAAAAAATATTAATATCTCACTTTGGCGCAAGAACAAATTGTTGCAAAACACTTCCGACTCCTAAGTCAGAGGCATCCGAAATTAAACGGATTGGACTATATCTTTTTGGGTGGAGTAATATGGTAAGTTTAATATACTGCTTTTATAGTTTCAAAAGTGAATTCTGCGCGGTCATCCAATTGTAATATTGATTTGAGGCAACGCTTGTTTGAGTTCTTTAACTATACTGTGCAATAAATGAGAGTATTAGCACAATTTTTAATAATATATGAAGGAAATTGACTGAACCAAGGAATCTCTAGCGCTTGCACTGTTTTAGGTCTAGTATAATTCTTGATAATGATTAACTTATCCTTTTGTGGGGATATAGATACCTTGCGAAGCTAACTTTATATCCTAAAAGTCACAATGTAATACAATTTTTGTTCGTGGCCAGAGTTATTTTTCTAATCTTTTATTGCAAAACAATACAAAGTTGCCATTGTTTTAAACTTTGCTTTTGTGTCTTGTATGATGAAATATTTACTAAAAATTGGCAAATTTGGGGGTTTGTCACCCATTGTATGGCTAAGAACAAAATCAGAGTTAAATTTATACAACTTAATCGAAACCTACAAGAAATATATAAAAACCTGTAAAAAAGCTAGAAGTGGACATTTTTCTTCGACCTTCCCTATAAGCCCCCTATTCTCACTAAACCTTTTTCAAGACGTGAAGACTTCCCCGTATAAGCCCCCTAATGTAGTCTCCCATTGTGTTTTCATTATATACTCCTTGTTATCTATGTCCAAAGATCAATATGCCTTGATGGAAGCGCTGAGTATGCTCCTTGAACATGATAAGATGGGCATCAAGGATATGCACCTCTTTAGGGCCATCCTGCTGCTCATTTGGCCATGACTTTCCCTAAGTACTCAACCAGTTTCATATAATTGTCAGCCTTGTAGTTCCACTAATACACCGTAAAAACCCCCTTTCTTGCTTCTTTTTTCCTTTTTAGTAAGCTTTTCAGCGAATTCTGAAAACACTACGATTTTTCTGTCATGTGATCCAATAAAGACATCAGCTTTCACCTTTGTCTCAGAGGGTTTGTGAGAGCTTGTTTTGAATGCAATGGAGGGAACAGCACATTGTGAGAGTCTATAAATTACACACGCTTGAAATTATGCCCTCCAACAGAGAACGTAGATGATATGAAAACTTGGTAAAGCCTCTCTGGTGACCCATGAAAAATGCTACCATTTTGAAGTCTCAAATCACTTTTCAGCCTTACATAATTGCAGTAGCAGAGCACAATTTGATCGGTAAAACTTCTTGAGAAATATTTATGACGTTTCCATTGACTTGTCACTTTCACCTTTTCATCGAGCAAATCCCACTCTGAGCCTGAAAATCAAAAGCTCCGCATTTGCCTTTGCCAAGCTAAGATCTATGACAAGCGAATTGAGGTCTCTATGGTTTGGATAGTATGGATTCCTCTCAAAAGCCATATTTTTGACACTGTAATCTACTTGTTCACTGATAATTTCAGCTTCTGAATTGTTGCTTTCTTTTGAGGGTGGCTCATTCTTTTCTGGAGGAGGTAAGTAAAGGAGATTAGCACTGTATGATACTGGTGCAATAGATCATGGAAGATCGGATCAAGATAGGAAGTAGCGGGACATTATTGCCACTTTGATGTTTGTAAGGGTCCACCATGCATAAATAGTAGTTGTTTGAATGGTCTGTGGGTTCACGCCAAATCTTGGGAATGGCAAACTCCATGGCTTTCTTTCCCCTCTATACCACCCAGTAAAAGTAAAAAAATATAGTTTATTACTCTTTTAGCTTAAAAACAAACATATAATTTTCTTACCTTCCAAAAGCTTTCTTGCAGTGTTCACAAGCAAAATGAGACGCCTAATGTTTGACTTGGTTGCCAACTGGCATGCAAAAGTATGCTTTGTAAGCCACCTGAACGCACTTATCAAGCCGATGTCCATCATAGTAAGATTGATTTCGTCGTTTCACAGGTTCAGAATCTATCTAACAATTTTGCCAGTTTATAAATGTTAAGTTCCGATGGAGGAATGATGATGAAAGAAGGCTTGCTGAGGTTTAGCTTAGGGCATGAATGGAAAATCAGGTGTTTAGTTTGGACGATACTGGTGAACAGAGAGCAATGAATGATTTAAATACAGCTAAGTTTTAGTTTTTCTATTTTAAAACTGGGAAACTGGGATAGAATTACTCCAATGAATTGGTAGGCACGACTTTGTGACGTTACGATATAAGAAGAAGTTTGTATGAAGGTTTGCGACGAATGCCCTTTTGTGTGGCTAAAAATATGAATTAACCAATTACTGTTGTTTTCCTTGGGGTACATATAAGTAAGCTGTATTATTTATGGTTTTATATTGGGCACACTTCACAAAAGAATATGCCCTTGATATTTTCTCGGGAAGCGAGAAGTTCCTGTGATTGCCAAAGCATCATAGTAATGGAAACTTGTGCGCCAAAAGGGGTCACTTGTCCTATGGGGTGAGGATAATACTATGCTATGCTATCTCTCTCTCTCTCATTATATATATATATATATATATATATATATATATATATATATATATTTATATATATATATTTATATATATTTATATATATATATATATATATATATATATATATATATATATATATATATATATATATATATATATATATATTTGGCTTTAATTCCTACTGAACGTGCAAAAGCTGGTTAGAGGCGGGTTGTGCCACGGCCAGGGTTCTCACTATAAAAGTCCCACTTGTTACTGGGGGAAGGTTTGTAAATGTTAAATTCTAACAGTGCATAATACAGGCTGAATAAATTAGCCGAAGGGATTCTTAATCAAAGTCTTGCCAAGGGTACGTCAAAAAGGAGGAGCCACAAATAAACACACGTACAAAAATAAACTTTACTTTACATCAAAATAATAATTAGTAGCAATAGTTAACGGGCATTTAGGTAAATAAGGATTAAATATTAAACACGGAATTAGTCTGGGTTGACAGCAATTATAAATAACAATATCAGGGAATGACTTGCTTGAATCTCTTTAAAAAAGGAGGGGAGGATAACACTGACGTTAAGCGTCTAGATTTATAGTGACTCAATGGGAATATCAATCACTGTTAACTAAATAGGTAATTTAAGAAATAGAGGGACACTGGGTTTAGAGATTACCATTAATTCGGATGGATTGGAGAGACGACTACTCAGGTCCAGATGGGGTGGTTCGGGTGGCGTTAACACGAGTTTTCGGTAAGAAGGGGGATAAGACGACGGGTTCGGGGCTGCTGACTGCAGTTCCGGTTAGTTCACTCCTAACTGGATGTGACACTAACAAATAGTTACTTCCAGTAACTATTTGGATATTCCTTTTTCTTTCTCAAGTTACGTTGAGCAACATAGCGTATTCTTATAGTGACAGACTCTGCGGGGCGGGATTTGCCTCAGGAATACTTTGAGACAGCGACCAAGTTAACTCAGCGGCGCGTTGGCAGTCGATACGTTACGGCAACGACTCTCGTTCAATGTGAGGGTTACGCGAGTAGGTTTGGAACACTTCTGCCGAGGGATGAACGGCGTTGTCATTTATACCGCGGACTGTGTGAAATCGAGAGAGAGATTCCATATACGACAATTCGCTTATCGCAGAGCCTTCTGGACAATCTCCATGGTATCATAAAGAAGGCAAATAGAATTTAGGCTTCTCTGTGAGATAGGCCTTCTTTCGTCAGACTTCCTGTCGCGTGTTGGGGAAGTTTTGCATGGATAACGACTTAGGTCAACGGGAAGGCGGAGGAAGGCGGTAGAATGTCGGGGGAGGGTGGGGGGAGAGAGAGGAGACGAAGGTCAACTCAAACGACAAATTTCTTTCGTTCCCACGATTGTCTGGCGGCATGCGAGTATGTACGTTCCATACCCTCACATATATATATATATATATATATATATATATATATATATATATATATATATATATATATATATATATATATATATATATATATATATATATATATATATATATATATATATATATTTATATATATATATATATATATATATATATATATATATATATATATATATATATATATATATATATATATATATATATATATATATATATATATATATATCAGTAGCCCGAGAGAATGATGAAATAAATCTAGCATACCGCGAGAAATAGACAAGCTTTTAAGGCTTGTCTCGATTGACTTTGCAAAGTGTGCATTAAAAGCTTCTCTATTCGGAAGATTTTTTGGTCTTCCACGTAGTTGAGTTGCTAAAGTCTCATTTTAATTGAGATCAAAGCGGTTGTTCGCTGCCTCAATATGTTTTGTTCGAATCTCACCGCAGTATGGATTTTTCTAATTAGCAAAATATTCCGTTTTCTATTTCTTGTGGTATACTGGATATATTTCATCATTCCCTCGCGCTCATGAGAGATATACATTGTATATTCGCCGCATGCTTAACCTAATTTCTCCTTTGTCCTTTGAATTCTAAATTAATTTCTCTCTTTTTCACAGTCCCGATCGACTTTGCGAAGCGTTCTTTACGGATTTTTTCGAATTAGCAAATAACTATTTCCGAAGAGAAAAAATATTCCATGTTCTTTTTCTTTTGGGTGCTCTATAAATATATTTATATATATATATATATATATATATATATATATATATATATATATATATATATATATATATATCTTTCAATTTTTTACTACGTTTCGAAAACTACAAGTTTTCATCTTCAGGCTAGAATAAGTTTACTAAAGTTAATACATTTGAAGAAAACATGAAAAGGTATATATATATATATATATATGAATTGAATAAGGCATAATATAACGGTCTGTATAAGTCGAACAGCGATACAACTGAGCAACGAAGGACAAAGGACAACGCTTCCTGAATTTTATTAAGAGTTTAAAGGAAAGAACTTTCCGGAACATTTCTCCGTTTATTAGATGGCATCTCTCAAATTATCGAGTAGAAGAAGATCAAAACCACACGAATTGGAGTAAACAAACAGCAGAAAAACATAAATAGTTATGTGAAGAGTTGATAAAAAAGTAGACATTCGCACCTTTTTCTTTATTCATAACGGCGTCATCAGGAAATGGTAGGCAAGTAAACTACTCTAATAATAATGGATTATTTGGAAAAATCCTTCCAACGGTTTGATTCCTCTGCTTAGCATGAAACCCCCTTTTTCAAGCGAGCAAGAAAAGTCTTTTTTCCCCTATATCGAATGCTATACTCTAGGTTCCCTTGTTCCCCCATCCCCTTAAGCTACTAAGACGTGATTCATGGCAGACCTCCCCCCCCCCCCCTCCAAATGTTTCCTTTGTTTCTCGCTGTTGGTGAATTTTGTAGTTTAATCGATTCATTGTGGAAGTAGTCATTCAATTTACTCCTGAGACTCCAATTAAAATCTATGAAAGACGGAAGCTTTGTGAGATCATTTCCTCATCGTTAATGACCTGACCTCTTTTGTGTTCTGCAAATGGTTTATTCACGATGGCGTTCCAGTGACCTCCTTATTTTGAATTTGGACTGATATTCTCTGGTATAAAAGCCTGTTGAGATCTACCAGAACATTCACTTTGGGGATCCCTTACTCTCCACCAGTAAAAACTCGTCCCTCAAAATGGTAAGAAACATGGTACCGACAATTACATGGAATATAAACAAGTCTCATTTCACGTGTTTTGTTGTACATTCTGGATACATGCTGGACTCTAGGTCCAAAAAATCTAGAGTCAATTTGGGGTTTATGTAAGGGCCACACCTTTTCACTTCCCCTAATTCCAATACTATAGAAACCTTCACGATGTCATCATTGTTTGTAGTTGTAAACAAACTCTAGAAATATCATTAAGTTAAAGCAATATAGAAAGTGTTCTGCAACCTAATATTTGATCATTTTTCTGATTGTTCGGGTGTGAATGTGTTGGTGAATTGAATGAAGCACAGTGGCGGAACTTGAATGGACAGAAGAAAGAACAAGAGTGTAAATAAATCCACGAGAAACATGTTTTATTAAAGTCCCGGGGCGATATGTGATGAATAAAAAACTTTGTGGAGTATCCGAATGTCTGGAAGAATACAGGTTAAAAAGTGATCCATAGACGTCACCATGGACAGAAAATATATCTAGAGATGACAAGATGAAAGGGGAAACCAAACAGAGGCATCTATAGAATGTTTCTGAAATAGGTTCGGAGATAAAATGTTGTAGATAGGGGAGAAGAAATTGTGTGAAAGGTACATGAGAGCGGCTTCAGCGCAAAGGTCAGGCCTGGGAGGACAACTCCCTTAAAACCGTCGTCATCTTGCAACGAAATGATGTCATTGTGATAAGTGATGAGTTAGAGCTCACTGGCGGCGGGGGGGGGGGGGGGGTGCAATATAATGGTTACTTGATTATTTGAAATAATTCTTCCGGTTGGTTGGCATCGATAGTGCAACGTGTGAATGTGAGGTGTAAAAGATAATTGAGAGGTGCTTCGATGCGAATGAATATTATTGATTTGCCGGAAGGCAATAAAGAGTGATCCTCAGGTTGAGGCAACGCCTTTGTCACATGTTCCGAACTGGAGTCGGTGTCTAATTTAAAACTTCTGGCGTTGTCTTTTGGTTTCTCGCGTTCTCAATTTGTTTCTGGTCCTTTTGCAGCAACTTGGTTTGCTGTTCCTGTTACTAGCAGTCGTGCTGTGCAGCGTGACCCTGGCAGCCCCGGTACCTGATCCAGATCCGAGTCCATTCTGGAAACACCACAAGAAGCACCACAAACACCACAAGCACCATAAACATCATGGTCATCACAAACACCACGGCCATCACAAGAAACATCATGGCTAGGTAAGACCCGAATGTGCATCTTTATTTTCTTCAGTTAAGTCGCGGATTTTCTTTGGATTAAAACAAAATGACCTCTCACAAAGTAGAGGTACTGACACTCTTTTATCCATTGCAGGTCGCCAGAGATAGATGAAAAAAGCGAACAAAAACTACAAATACTTCTTAAATAAACGCAAAAGAAATCTCGAGAACAATTTATTTTCCCCACCAAACCAATGAAATATAAACAAAATGAGATGTGCTTTTCTTAACTGGAAAAGTGTGTCTTCTGCCTGTAATTCCTAAGGATCAATCCACGAAGACCATCTTTGATATTGTTGAATTAAGCCAAACGAAAGTTTTTAAGGACAGGCGCCGCGTCACCAAATCCTGCGATGAGGATTATTCTATTGAACAAAGGAAAAATTGGCCTGAGTTTCCAAGGATTACGGACCCAATTGACCCTACGACCGCTATTTTTTAAATGGGCAAACCATTACACCCTATTGTTTAAATGGTTAGGTGAATATAACCCGATTAAAATGGTTAATCCTCGTGTCGTGTGCACAGATATTATGATAAGGATTTTGTGTTAATATCGTGGTTGGATGGAATTTCTCTTGTTTAGGTGAGGTTAAACAAATGTTCGTAACTAAGGGACTGTCAGAGTCGAGTATGCGCATGACGTCATAGGCCTAACTATAGTGTTTTCGCGGGCATTTATGATGCCCACTCTCAGCCTCGACAGCCGGGCATTTTAAAGCATTGAAGAATTGCTCATCCCTTCAATTAGCGATGTAAGAGACCAACGAGAGCATCTACAATTACACGAAGTGGTTCCAATGTGGTGAATTTGTAACTTGGAAAAATGAATCGAAGAGTGTGAGGCTGAGAAGGCCTGTGGGAAAATGGCGGGCGCGCAACTCTCCTGTAACCAGAAGAGCCAATACTAAATGGTGTGGCTTTTGTTATTGAATTAAAAATGAGAAGCTAGATCCAACGAGGGAATCTCCGCCAAAGGGTTAGTGAAGAGAGTAAGAAAGTGGTGAAGCTCGGTGAAGTGAAAATTTGCTTTAGGTACGCCATAGTAGTTTAAGGAAGGGACTAATTGGGGGTGACTTAGACAAGGGCGTTAGGGCAAGAACGTGTGTAAGGTGGAGGAGAGGACAGCAGTAATCCTTCTCGGAGCCTTAAATAATGGGGCAAAGAAGTATAAAAATTCAAGCCCAATGGAAGGGATTCGAACCAGGGCTAACTCATTCGCAACTACCCCCTCCAACGTTGGGGATGGAGTAATCATAACCCCCCGACCACAAAATAAAAATAAAAAATAGAGGCACGAACCTTACTTTAATCCCTCTTGGTAACCCAGCACCTGAAACCCCTGATGAGGGGATATATTCGTACTTTTGAAAACATGTGCTCTAATGTGCGAACTTGTGCATGGGACCTTCTAATATCAATATCCCGCCCAACATAACATAACATAACATAATTTCACGGATGACAAAAGCCACAAGGGCCTATCAAAGGTCATCCGCCTCCGTCAAAACCCACCCACAAAAAGCACTATCACCAGGGGAAGACAAAATCAAAGTCCCCCACAATATAATATAACAGATGACAAAAGCTACAAGGGCTCATCATAGGTCATTCGAGTCAAACGGCCTCTTTTTTAAGGCACCCAAACTCCCAGGAAAACTACATCCAGAGGATTGCGTCCAGAAACAAGGGTATCACCAATCAAGGCTTGTCAAGAACTAAATCATGCAGCTATAGATATATACAAACAATATTAATATATACAAAACTTAGGAACCATCACAACCTTCCCTCCCCATAAACTCATCTAACCTACTCTTAAATACATTTAAATTTGGACTACCTAATACCCTCCGCGGCAATTTGTTCCAGAAGTCTACCACTCTATTGGTGAAAAAATATTTTCTTAAATCCAACCTACACCCTTGCTTTTTAATTTTCAAGTGGTGACCTCTAGTCCGATTTCCATCATCTAACTCAAAAAACTTGCTAACATCCAATTTATTTATCCCGGAAAATTTTTTAAAGAGCTCAATCATATCCCCTCTCACACACCTCCTTTCGAACGAGAACATATTTAATACCCTCAGTCTATCTATATATTCAAGGTGCCTCAGGGAAGGAATAATCTTTGTTGCCCTACGTTGCACTGACTCGAGAAGGTTAATATCGTTTCTAAAATGTGGGGACCATGCCTGTATACAGTACTCTAGATGTGGCCTAACATAAGAGTTATAGAGTTTAAGAATAACCTCCTTACTTTTGTAACTGACATTTCTCTTAATGAAACCCAGCACTCTATTTGCCCTATTTCTTGCTTCAATACACTGCTTAGAAAACCTTAATGACTTATCTATTACTACTCCTAGATCTTTCTCATCCTCTACTGAGCTCAGCCAATGCCCATCCATTTCATAGTTAAATTCTCTATTATCTTTTCCCATGTTAATAACTTTGCACTTATTGAGGTTGAAAGTCATTTGCCACTTATGTGCCCAGGATAACAATTTATTTAAATCCCCCTGCACTTTAAAATTATCATCAATATCTTTAACTACAGCTGCTAATTTGGTATCATCCGCAAAAATTGACACTTTATTATTAATTGCCTCCCCAAGATCGTTTATATAAATGACAAATAATAATGAACCGAGAACTGATCCCTGAGGAACCCTACTGATCACATCCCTCCACTCTGACTTTACACCATTTAGCACTACCCTTTGCTTCCTGTCTTTCAGCCACTCAGCTATCCAATTTGAAACACCCCCACATATCCCAATCATTTTTAATTTATGAACTAGTCTCCTATGTGGTATCTTATCAAATGCTTTACTAAAATCTAAGTAAATTATATCTACATTCTCTCCCTTATCTATTTGATCTGTTACAAACTCCAGAAAGTCTAGTAAATTAGTCAAACATGATCTACCTGATCTAAACCCATGCTGAGCATCACTGATTAACCCCTCCCTCTCTAGATGTTGGCAAATGCCTTTTTTAACTATTTTCTCAAGAATTTTACAGACTACAGGAGTTAGGCTAACCGGTCTAAAGTTAGGGTTGAAGGTTATTGCCACGCCAACCATCCCCATCTCTCTTATACTAATTTCCCCTGTATTTTCTCGCATTATTGTTTTTTTTTGCCTTGATGGACTCGAGTAACATCCAATCTATCTATTTAAACTCTTTTGGCGCTTAACCGTTCTGCTGCGGACGATTTGGCGCTAACTCTTTTGGTGTGCCCTATTTAGCGCCAAGGCCTGTTTACGTCAATGGTTAGTTGACAACACTCCCATGCCAGGGATGGTACGGCGTCACCTGCGTGGGCCAAACCCTTTGGCGCCGGTTTGTTTTAGTTTGCCGATTTGGTTCCAATCCGGTTAGGGGCAAAGCCATTTTGACGTTGCCGAATTGGCATCAACAGATTTAGAAGAGATACAAATTATAATGAATAATATACTTTCAGGATTATATTTGTTAGAATTCTACTCTTTGGGGTTATTAAGAAACGGTCAACTTCTCCCTAAGCACACGTGTTAGGACTAAAGGTCCGAAGGCAATGTAAAAAGTCGCAAGGGTTGAGAGATCAAGAGATTCGAGAGCAGAATCCAGGACATGTTGGATAACTACTGGCCATCCATTTATTGTGTGAGTCGTGTCACATTGAATAAGAGCCAAGTGTTGGGTTCCTAGCGCTCAATCCGGTTAGGGGCAAAGCCATTTTGACGTTGCCGAATTGGCATCAACAGATTTAGAAGAGATACAAATTATAATGAATAATATACTTTCAGGATTATATTTGTTAGAATTCTACTCTTTGGGGTTATTAAGAAACGGTCAACTTCTCCCTAAGCACACGTGTTGGGACTAAAGGTCCGAAGGCAATGTAAAAAGTCGCAAGGGTTGAGAGATCAAGAGATTCGAGAGCAGAATCCAGGACATGTTGGATAACTACTGGCCATCCATTTATTGTGTGAGTCGTGTCACATTGAATAAGAGCCAAGTGTTGGGTTCCTATTGGGGAGGAGTTTCATCGTGCATAAAGAGAAGTTCATCTCTTAGGTCTCCCGCTTAGGTCACTCCTGTATAGGTCGCCACATATGTTATCTGTAGAGCCCGAGTACCAGCAACGATCTACCTACCACGCCTTGTGTAAGGTGAGTCCGGTGTTTCAGCACTGGACTTCCACTCTTCATTCAGGCCTGGAGAAGTTGATGGGTTTCCCTCGTCCCTTTATGCATCACTTCTCCTACGACTGTCTCTCAAACTTTTATTGGCACTCCTTACATTGGCTTCGGACCTTTATATTGATCACCTAGCGCTCAATTTGCTCTTTAGATATATTATTTCTATCACCTGGATGTCGGGTGTTGTGACCCCGACTTTACCATGGATCCTTCACCCCAATATGCTTAATACGCCACGTTTAGCACTAGTCTGGTGTTCCGGCAGGCTGACCTATAGGCGTATATCACTCGTCCAAGTGGTATTGGCGGGGGCACAAAAGAGGCCCCAGCAGCACCGCACCTTTGTTGGAGTTATAGGAGGGCCATTTTGGTCATGGGTGATGGATGAATAATTTTGGGCCATATCTACTTACATTAGAAATTTAATTATCCATTCAACCAATGGAATAAGAAATCAAAAACAACAAACTTTGAACAATCTAAGAAAAATATTTGGTGTAGTTTGTCACGATAAATAATTATTAAAACTACAACTAATAACCCATTTTGTTCATTGAACTTTAGAATTGACCGCAATCTGCAATGGGAAACCACATCCAGTTTCTCATTTAACCCGAACTGAGGCTACTGTAAAAACAAAGTCAGAAGCAAGATACAAAAAATTACTTACTCTTCCCTCCTTAAATGACCATCAAGTAAATTCCACGGACAAAAACTGGCATAATACTAAAATGGGGACTTTATTACTCACTGCTTTATTATTGGACCAAAAAAAGGACAGAGTCCTTTCTATACAAAAGCATGCCAAAGCTCTTTGAATTTGAGTCTCCATCTTCGAAAAGAATCCCCCCTCTCCCAAATCGAACTAAAATAGATAAGATCACATTCAAACAAGAAAGCATCACGAACAATAATTTTTCTCTAACAATAATAACAATACAAGAAGAGTTGGACACACCATCAAGTGCAAATCATGATTTAAGTTTCGCCATCCGGCCAAATAATGCATATCGGAACACAACTATGTTTCGAGTGTTTTAAATCGGGCCACAGCAGCGACCAGTACAAGACAACTGAACATTGGAGAAAACAACCATTCTTTTATAAGAGCATGAAAACACCTTCTCTTTCATCAAGTAATTATGACTATGATTGTCTGTTGCGGGATCCAGAAAGACCAATACTTGGAAGATATAGCAGAAAAAGGAAAGTGGCTGAAAAAAATGCCAGCTATTCCCATGCTGAAAATAGCACCTCTACTCCTTTAGCTCTTACTAGTAGCCTATCTTCCCACCCAAAGGTTTCAGACGCAACTCCCAAAACAGCAGGGTCTATCAAGACTCCCAATCTCCGTGTGAATTAAATAATACGCCATAGAAAGTATTAAATCGCAGCTTTTCCAAAATACCGAATCCTCGAAACCTAAGTATCGGCTCGTCTAGTTAGGAGACAGAAAGCTACGAAGATTAGTGTGTTAAATTTCCTCTCAGAACACACAGCAATTTTCCTTTAACCACCCAGGATACCTACTGCTTAGAACCTGAGTAAACCAACACGGCAAAACTGATGGACTCAAACATGTCCGAGGAGCCCGGATCACAGACGTAGTCTAGGGTGCTTAGCTCCTCGCAGACTCACCACCGATGAAGTCCCCGCATTAAACTCTAGTGACAAATCTAGAATAGCCGAGGTATTGCCTCATGCGATGGTCACAAAATTATCTCACCAATAAGGACGGTCAGACAGCGGACCTCACAGTGCACATTCTCTCCTGGTTCACAGAATGAAATACATCTACCGGTAACTTTACACTGTATGAAATCTAAACTACAACGTCTCTAAGTAATAAGCAGAGATAACATATTGGCGACCTATACAGGAGTGGCCTAAGCGGGAGACCTAAGTGATGAACTTCTCTTTATGCACGATGAAACTCCTCCCCAATAGGAACCCAACACTTGGCTCTTATTCAATGTGACACGACTCACACAATAAATGGATGGCCAGTAGTTATCCAACATGTCCTGGATTCTGCTCTCGAATCTCCTGATCTCTCAACCCTTGCGACTTTTTACATTGCCTTCGGACCTTTAGTCCCAACACGTGTGCTTAGAGAGAAGTTGACCGTTTCTTAATAACCCCAAAGAGTAGAATTCTAACAAATATAATCCTGAAAGTATATTATTCATTATAATTTGTATCTCTTCTAAATCTGTTGATGCCAATTAGGCCACGTCAAAATGGCTTTGCCACTAACCGGATTGGAACCAAATCGGCAAACTAAAACAAACCGGTGCCAAAGCGTTTGGCCCACGCAGGTGATGCCAATTCGGCTACGTCAAAATGGCTTTGCCCCTAACCGGATTGGAACCAAATCGGCAAACTAAAACAAACCGGCGCCAAAGCGTTTGGCCCACGCAGGTGACGCCGTACCATCCCTGGCATGGGAGTGTTGTCAACTAACCATTGACGTAAACAGGCCTTGGCGCTAAATAGGGCACACCAAAAGAGTTAGCGCCAAATCGTCCGCAGCAGAACGGGCAGGCGCCAAAAGAGTTCCAATGGATAGATTGGATGTTACTCGAGTCCATCAAGGCAAAAAAAAAAACAATAATGCGAGAAAATACAGGGTAAATTAGTATAAGAGAGATGGGGATGGTTGGCGTGGGAATAACCTTCAACCCTAAATACTTGGGGGGGAGATTGATATTAGAAGGTCCCATGCACAAGTTCGCAAATTAGAGCACATGTTTCCAAAAGTACGAATATATCCCCTCATCAGGGGTTTCAGGTGCTGGGTTACCAAGAGGAATTAAAGTAAGGTTCGTGCCTCTATTTTTATTTTATTTTGTGGTCGGGGGGGTTATAATTACTCCATCCCCAACGTTGGAGGGGGTAGTTGCGAATGAGTTAGCCCTGGTTCGAATCCCTTCCATTGGGCTTGAATTTTTATACTTCTTTGCCCCATTATTTAAGGCTCCGAGAAGGATTACTGCTGTCCTCTCCTCCACCTTACACACGTTCTTGCCCTAACGCCCTTGTCTAAGTCACCCCCAATTAGTCCCTTCCTTAAACTACTATGGCGTACCTAAAGCAAATTTTCACTTCACCGAGCTTCACCACTTTCTTACTCTCTTCACTAACCCTTTGGCGGAGATTCCCTCGTTGGATTTAGCTTCTCATTTTTAATTAAATTTTTAATTTAGTATTGGCTCTTCAGTTTACAGGAGAGTTACGCGCCCTCCATTTCATCACAGGCATTTCCGGCCTCACACTCTTCCAGCCTTTTTCTCAAGTTACAAATTCACCACATTGGAACCACTTCGTGTAACTGTAGATGCACTCGTTGGTCTCTTACATCGCTCATTGAAAGGATGAACAATTCTTCAATGCTTAAAAATGCCCAGCTGTCGTGGCTGAGAGTGGGCATTACACTGGTCTGCATGATTTTTTTATTGACTGTATGACATCTTTTTCTAACTATATATGAAAAATGGTGATTTATTTTGGTTTTTATTCATCTCTTTCACATCACTTTGTCAAGTTATACGGAGACGTTACTTTTTTCTTTTTGTATAGCATAAGTAAATATTTATATATATTATAATGCATATATATATATATATATATATATATATATATATATATATATATATATATATATATATATATTTATATAATATATATATATATATAATATACGTTTAGATTATATAATATTTCTATATATATACATATATATATATATATATACATATATATATTTTTTTTATTTTCTTTTTCTTTATTTTTAGATTGTGAATATGTCTAGAGGTTGTATAAGTTCAGTAGACATATTTTGCTGTCTGAGGGCAATTCACCCCTTCAGATTCCCGGAGCAATATTACTCCTTTGTTGAAACGTTGTTATTTAGCTTATTTTGGCTGCAAATTAGGAGACCAAGACAAGCCATTTGCCCCACACAAAGCTTGAAAGAGTTGCATCAGTAAGCTCCAAATGTGGTCAGTTGGAAAACTTAAATGTATGCCATTTGGAGTACCAATGGTATGGCCAGAGCAGAAGAATCACCATGATGACTGCTACTTTTGTATGACTAAAGTAGCTGGATTCAACAAGAAAACTAAAGATCGCATAATATACCCAAATGTTCACTCAGCAATAAGGCCTGTTCCACACTCAGATGATTCACCTGTGCCTGTGCCACCTGCGATATGGGAAATTTCATTAGAGTCCGATACTAATGATACTAATAAGATGGAAGTTGACTATGAACCACCAACAAATGACGATCCCAAACTCTTCAACCAAGCTGAGTTCAACGACCAGGTGCGAGAACTTAACCTACCAAAGAAAGTGCACAGTTACTTGGCTCTAGACTGAAGGAACACAAGCTTCTAGCTGCTGGAACAACATTCGCTTGGTGCCGTCATCGTAGAGCGGAATTCATTCAGTTCTTTAAGAAAGAGGGTTCTTTAGTTTTTGTACAAATATTTCTGGCCTTATCGAACACATAGGGATGCCGTACAAAACAGAAAAATGGAGGCTCTTCATTGATTCTTCTAACAGAAGTTTAAAGGCTGTTCTTCTCTACACTGGCAACACAGCTGCATCTGTGCTAATTGGCCATGGTATCCAAATGTCCGAAAACTACGAAAATTTGAAAACACTAATAACTGCAATCAAGTACCATCAGCTCAATTTTCTCATTTGTGGTGATTTAAAAGTTATTTCTCTCCTACTAGGTCTCCAAGGGGGATACACCAAGTATCCATGTTTTTGTGTCTCTGGAATAGTAGGGATAACAGCCAGCACTATGAATAAAAGGACTGACCACCAAGAACCAGCTTTTTACCCGAAAATCACAACGTGAGAGGTATGCCACTAGTTGACCCCAAGAAAATTCTGCTACCACCACTCCACATCAAATTAGGGCTTATGAAAATTTTGTGAAGGCCTTGAACAAGAATGAAGCTGCTTTAAAGTACCTGGAGTCAAAGTTTCCTCGTGTAAGTGTAGGCAAGCTAAAGGCAGGAATCTTTGTTGGCCCTCAGATTTGGGAATTGATGAAGGACAAGCATTTTGAGGAAGCATTAGCAGGTGTCGAGATGAATGCCTGGTTTTCCTTCAAACAGATTGTCCAATAACTTCTCGGGAAACACCCGCTCCACAGAATATGAAAAAATTATCCAAGATCTGATTTCAAGTTTCCAGCAACTTGGGTCTAGAATGAGTGTGAGGATGCACTTTTTGCACTCACATCTTGACTATTTTCCCAGGAATTGTGGAAACTACATTGAGGAACAAGGAGAGCGTTTCCATCAGGATATTTGCACTATGGAATCTCGATACCAGGGCAAATGAAATGTCAGCATAATGGCGGATTACTGCTGGTCATTGAAACGTGATGGTTCCGATGCACAGCACAAGCGGGAATCACAGCGATACGCCTTCCTTTGAATCGGTATGTAGGCTAACCATGAGAGCATTTTTTTTACATTCATTTGATTTGATGTTGATGATTTTGATTCATTTCATGATAACCGTGATTTATTTCATATTGATTTGGTATACATATGTTCTTAAAACTAAAATAATGTGCTTTTCCATGATTACCTATTCATTTTAAATAAGTAAGAATATATTAAAAAGTAACATTTATTGTAATCATTAATTTATATTTTATTCAAAATCCTTACGTGATAGAAAAAAATGGTTTAGATATTTAAAACCAGCAACCCAAGAATATGTAAGATCACATCCATGAATAAAAATAAAAATTTAAAAATTCCAAAATACAGAGAAATTCCGTCTAACCTCGATATTAACACAAAATCCTTATAATAATATCTGTGCACACGACACGAGGATCAACCATTTTAATCGGGTTATATTCACCCAACCATTTGAATAATAGGAGGGGGGGCTGGTTTGCCCATTTGATGAATAGTGGGCCCTGGGTCAATTAGGTCCTTTATCCTTGGAAAATTCGGCCAATTTTCCTTTATTTAATAAAATAAATCCTCATAGCAGGATTGCTTATGAAAACGCTTTGCTTTTGGCGACGCGGCGCCTGCCGTGGGAAACTTTCGTTTGGCTTAATTCAATTAGATCAAAGATGTTCTTCGTGAATTGATCCTTAGGAATTACAGGTAGAAGACACCTTTCCAGTTAAGAAAAGCACGTCTTATTTTGTTTTCGTTTCATTGGTTTGGTGGGAAAAATAAATTGTTCTCGAGATTTCTTTCATCATTTATTTAAGAAGTATTTGTAGTTTTTTTTCGCTTTTTTCATTTATCTCTGGCGACCTGCAATGGATAAAAGAGTGTCAGTACCTCTACTTCGTGTGAGGTGAATAAAATGGACTTCCCTCTCCTCCCTCCTAATTCCGTCATTTTGTGGTAATCCGACGAAAATCCGCGACTTTATTGAAGAAAAAAAGGAGCCCCTTTCGGGTCTTACCTAGCCATGATGTTTCTTGTGATGGCCGTGGTGTTTGTGATGACCATGATGTTCATGGTGCTTGTGGTGTTTGTGGTGCTTCTTGTGATGTTTCCAGAATGGACTCGGATCTGGATCAGGTACTGGGGCTACCAGGGTCATGCTGTACAGCACGACCGCCAGTAACAGGAACAGAAAACCAAGTTGCTGCAAAAGGACCAGGAACAAATGAAGAACACGAGAGACCAAACGACAACGCCAGAAGTTTCTAAATTATTTTTTTTTATTGTATCTAAAATCAGCCGGTAGACATCGACTCCAGTTTGGAACATGTGACAAACGCATTGCCTCAACCTGACGATCCATCTTTATTGCCTCCCCGCACATCAATAATATTCATTCGCATCGAAGCACCTCTCAATTATCTTTTACACCTCACATTCACACGTTGCACTTTCGATGCCAACCAACCCGAAGAATATTTCAAATAATCAAGTAACTATTAAATTGCACCTTCACCCCCGCCCGCCGCTAGTGAGATATAACTCATCACTCATCACAATGGCATCCCATCTTTGCAAGACTGAAGGTATTTCGATGTTATTAAATGCGTACGAGTTATAGGGATCGAGAATATAAGAGCGCCAAACGTTCTTGTGGTATGCTTCGGCGCAGAGGGGAATGCGTTTGGCCGAGGCTTGAGATTAGGTAGGCCTGGTTTTAATGGTTCAATGTGGACTACCTGTAGCAAGGGAATCAGAAACGGAGGAATTTTGGATTATTTATTTGGGCGTAGAACTCGTGTAACCTTGCGCATAAGAAGGATTCAAGACTGGCGTGTGGCGTGTTTAAGTGGGCCCTATTACTACATGACGTCTCTCTGACTGGCGGATTGACTGACTTTCTTACTCGCTTCTGTCTGTCTGTCTTCTTACTTTCTTACGCTCTCACTCTCTTTTCACCTTGACTTTGTAAGTTTAGTAGTATATATTTGTGTCCGGAGACAGTGGGCGTGTCCTATTTTTATCCCCTGGTGTTGCTTGGGTGGAGCTTCTTTCACTCGTAACAAAAATAGCAAAGGCGCGACTGAGTTTCGCAGTCCCTTGCTAGCAAACAATCACCGCTACTAACTAAACAATGGCCGCCGCTATCGTGTTTTCAGTTCTCCACCCGCATTCCAAGCTTGGTTTGAACAGCTGACCACTTTTGTATGTTTGTGTGTATGTGTATATGTTTGCTGTCGTCCCGAATTCATTCTTCTCGCCTCGAGTAAAACACATATATTATTTCAATTCATGTTTTCTTATAAGTCTTTCTCTCTATTCTAGATGGGTTCATTATTAGATGGCCTATTATTTTAGTAATTAATGCGTGTGCCCAATTTCAGGATTTCATAGGTCCACCGGGCGCTCATTTGTGACGGTCCTCGCTGGACCTACCTATCATGCAATTTGGGTACCACAGGACTACTTTACTTTCGATTGAGCGCTACAAGACGATGACGGTTTTATGGGAGTTGTCATCCCGGTCTTGTCCTTTGCGTGACAGCAGCTTTCATGTACCTTCCACAAATTTTCTTCTCCCCTAATTACAACACTTTATATACAAACCTATTTCAGACACTTTCTAGAGATGCCCCTGTTGGCTTTTTCCCTTTATCTTGTTATCTCTAGAAATATCCCTTGCCCTATGCTGTCTTTTATGGGTCACTTTTGAACCTGCATTCTTCCAGATATCCAAACATTCCACAAAGTCTTTTTTCCTTACTCATATCGCCCAGGGACTTTAATAAAACAGATGCTTTTCGAAGGTTTATTTACACTCTTGTTCTTTCTTTTGTCCTTATAATCCAATGAAACTTTATTCAATCCGCGCCACTCTGCTCCATTCATTTCATCAACACATTCTCCCCCAAACAATAAAAAGAATGAACAAATATAAGATTGTAGTGAAGAAAACTTTTTTTTGTTAATTTTATATTTCCTTAGTTTGTTTACAACTACAAAAATTATGACATCTTGAAGGATTATAAAAAGTGTTACAAGGAGTTACAAGGAAAGAAGGTACCCTAGGAGACCTTACGGTCCATTCAAGGAGGGTACCTTAAGTGTTGAAATATGAGGGAGTGTAAATGTATGACAGTTACATAGACCCGAAATTTACTGAATTCTTATGAACTATAGTCCTGGTTCCATTCCAGAATTTACTACAAATCAGGTGAAATGAGACTTGATTAATTCGAAGAAAAAGTTGCTACCATGTTCTTACCATTTTGATGGACGAGTTTTTACTGGTCTAGTGTGAGATATCCCCAAAATAAACCATTTGTAGAACTCCAAAAAGGTCAGGTCATTAACGATGAGGAAATGATCTCACAAAGTTTTCGTCCTTCATAGATTTTAATTGGAGTCTCAGGAGTAAATTGAATGACCACTTCCACAATGAATCGATTAAACTACATAATTCACCAACGCCGAGAATTGAGAGAAAGGTTTCGGTGTTTTTGCCTCTTTGAAACAAGTTTTAGTAGCTTAAGGGTTGGGGGTGAACAAGGAAACCTAGATTATAGCATTCGTTATACGGGAAAAAAAACTTTTCTTGCTTGCTTAAAAAAGACGACTACATGCCAAGCACAGAAATAAAACCGTTGGAAGGATTTTACCAAATAGTCCGTTATTATTAGAGTATTTTATTGGCCTACCATTTCCTGATGATGCCGTTATAAATAAAGAAAAAGGTGCGAATGTCTACTTTTATCAACTCTTCACATAACTATTTATGTTTGTCTTCTGTTTGTTTACTCCAATTCGTGTGGTTTTGATCTTCTTCTACTCGATAATTTGAGAGATGCCATCTAATAAACGGAGAAATGTTCCGAAAAGTTCTTTCCTTTAAACTTTTAATAAAATACAGGAAGCGTTTTCATTTGTCCTTCGTTGCTCAATTGTAGCGCTTTTCGAATATCGATGGAAGCTGACGCGATTTTTCAACTTAACCGAGCGTTATATTATGCTTTATTCAATTCATATATATATATATATATATATATATTATAAATGGGAAGCAGACCTTCTTGTATGCAGATTTTGTTAAAGACCATAGTATATTTGCCTTTATTAATTTTCTTTGGAAACTTTCCATTTTTCTCATCTTTTTTAGCTCATCTTGTAGATGATAAAGAACTTCTACGTTCATCTCTTTTTTAAATGAAATGTGTTTGGTAAAAGCCAAAAAAGAGATCAACGTAGAAGTTGTTTACCATCTACAGGATGAACTAAAAAAGATATTAAGAAAAATGTGTAAAGTTTCCAAAAAAAATTAACAAAATCTGCATATATATATATATATATATATATATATATATATATATATATATATATATATATATATATATATATATATATATATATATATATAGCGAGAGAAGGGGAGAAGGTGATGCTGTGGGTCACCAGTTCCATAGGAACAAATAGTTCTTCTCTGCTTATGAATTCAATTTCGGGATTCGAGTTTGTGTATGAGGATGTTCACCAAATAGCTTCTTCGTATTTGGATTTATAAACAATTTGATAAATGTAACTTTGTACTTGATATTTTTCAGGATGAATGACTGGAGTCGCTGATTTGAAATCCCTTTTTCGGTGGAAGGAGTACGTGTGCATGCGGATGGAAAGACTTGTGAATCCTATCCACCAAGGACGACTTGAGAAAGTGAATTGAATGGGCGGAGGAAGTCCTTCCTCGGTGGATATAGCACAACGTGAAGATGAATGGATGTGACTTGTGCTTCTATAAGTGATGTGATCGACTGTATGTCTGATTATTTATGTGAAAATAATGTGGGTGTTTCTGGGGGAGGATCTTTGTCTGAAGTGAATGTTCGTTGATGTGTATCTGAGAGAGAGAGAGAGAGAGAGAGAGAGAGAGAGAGAGAGAGAGAGAGAGAGAGAGAGAGAGACAGAGAGAGAGAGAGAGAGAGAGAGAGACAGAGAGAGAGAGAGAGAGAGAGAGAGAGAGAGAGAGAGAGAGAGAGAGAGAGAGAGAGAGAGAGAGTAGCAGAGACAAAATTCTTACTTAATTAAAAGAATTTATGGGAGCAGAGATAAATGCTGAAAAAGGATTGATAATAAAGTTGGGAGAAAGTTTAGGAAAATGATTTATAGAAAATCAGTCTAGCAGATTGGCGTTAATGAACAAATTGAACGAAACTGTTAGATGACAGGTTTTTTGTGAACCGAGTGTCATCTAGAAGGAAGAAATGTGACCAAAGGCAAATTCATTCGTCGGTCGGAATATTTGAGCCTGGGAAAAGACCGTGTACATGAGTGTGTTTATGTATGTGAAAAGGGATTGGAATATAATATATATATATATATATATATATATATTAATAAGAGAGAGAGAGAGAGAGAGAGACCATATTTATTACCTTTTATTAAAGTGTTGTTGCAAAGTTTTAATTTCTCTCGACCTATGTAAAAAAATGGAGGATTGGTTGATTTTTTTAGCAGACAAGCTGTAGAGCGATCTTGGACCAAAAGCAGAGAAAGAGTGAAACTAGAGTTACGTTCACAAAAGACACATTTTAACTCACTCTTCCAAATCAGTAGTTCCCTTTAACACAAAGTGTTGACCCTGGAGTGACCATTGACTTCCCAAAACGTAGGTAAATATTTGCAACAACTCCACACGAAATCACATCGCATAAAATATAGATGCCCACAACACACCCACAGCGGTAAGCACAACCTGTGTTATTTCCTTACTCCGGTTTCTGGCAGCTTCGCCGAACCCGTGGTTGATCCAAATTGAGCTACTATTCTACCATTGCAGAAAGTAACAAGTGACACTCAAAGATTCAAGTGACTAGTGCGGGAATTGTCAGACGCAGTAATTGATGGCATTTCGCTCCTTCTAAGAGAGCCTACTAACCTGAACTATCAAACTTGGTTAGCTGCATCTTGAAAAAGTTTACCCTAACTTTTCCTAAAAAAATGGAGCTTTTGGCTTGTTCCCCTGAGCTATCTCCTCTTTCTCCTGTGGATCTCATAAGGAAAATAAAGGACACACTAGGTGATAGTATGAGTCCAGATTTTCTTCAGGAATCCTTCGTTCGATGTTTTCCCGTGAGACCCCATTTGAGTAACTTGCTTACCTACCTCACGATCTCCCAGGCGCAGCTCTCATATAAGTGCGACTTCAATCGCGAAGGTTGGTTACTCTCGAGAAGCCGAAGGATTACTTCCAGAGATGTTCAGCGTCACGAGGGTGGATATCTCTTCATTTCACTGCTTATGCGTTATCGATTACAACACCAGAAGATGGTTCCTGGTAGACACATGTTCAGGGATCTTAATTCTTATTCCTACATATGAAGACCTGTAGCAAAAGGAGAATAACATTCCCTTTCAGACAGCAACGAGATCCCCAATTCGTACGTTTGTTGAATTTAGACTTAATATATCCTTGGATTAAGGCATAATCTTACCTGGATTTTTAGTGCGCTTAGTCAGGGGTGACTCTATATCTCACTGGGTCGGTCGGTCGGTCAGTCGGTCGGTCGGTCGGTCGGTCGGTCGGTCGGTCGGTTCCCGTTTATTTTTTTTTTGTTTTAGTAATAACATTGTAACTATTCGACCGATTCTAAAGAAATTCGAAACCCTTATGTTGTTTTACATTCTCTTTCAAATGATATAATGCCAAGGTCCTCTCAAGTTTTTGTGAGAACAACATAACTATTCTGTCAATTTGAACGAAGTTTGAAGCCCTTATGTTGTTTTACATTCTCTTTCAAATGATATAATTGCTAACGTCCTTTCAAGGTTAGCCCGGGAATTATTTGGCAAAAACATCATAACTATTCGGCCGATTCATACGAAATTTGAAACTTTATGTTGTTTTACATTCTCTTTCTCATTCTTATTCTCTGTCCGGGAATTATTGAAACTTTTGAAGGTCGTAAGGTCATAAATCAGAATAATTGAGAGTACGCGACTTTTTGGTCAGCAGGTCTTATTTTTTTAGGGAGCAAATTCTAAATTTTTAGTTAGTCGTAAATATTCGCGCTTGGTGGACGGCACCACTAATCTATCAATAAGCGCCCTGATTGTACGCGTCATTCCTTAATCGTTCTCTTTTTCCATTTCAAACAGCTCTGCAGTAGACCAGCTCTTTCTTAAATACAGTGAACTTCGCAAGCTTCATAACGAGCCCGATAATAGTCAAAATGTACCTAGTGCTCCACTTTATATTTTCATCATGTTGCGGTACAAGGATCGGCCGTTGTCGAGCAGCCGTGTCGTTTATCCCATAAACTATTAGGCGTTGTAAAAGATTGTATTCTCGCTTTATTAAAAGCGAAAAAGATTAGGCCATGAGAATCAGTTTATTTCACTATTAAAAAAAATCACTTTTTTCTTGTTCCTGGGTTAAAAGTCTTATTTCCCCAGTTGTTTTTAATTAAAGTAAATGAATTTTTTTTTATATCCCCAAACTTTGATTTTGTAGGTTAGGGACTGAATTTCTAAATTTTTCCGTTTAGAAAATAATGCTCTGGTATTATTAATTTCGTAAAAAATGAGAATATATAAAAGGATTTAGGTTTTAATTTTTTCAAAGCATGGTATAAGATTGTAAATCTTATTTTAAAAAAAATGGAATGTTATAGAATAATATTTGTTTTAAGGAAACCTTACAAAAAACCTTTCAAATTTAATGAGAAATTTCTAGAATTTAGAATAATTTTAGGAAGTTTCAAGAATGTTCCAGAACTTGCCAGAACGCACCCCTGGAAACTTTTAGAACCTTCTGGAATATTACTCCAGAAACATTTATCCCGGCATTCACAGATCTGATATCATTTCAGCTCTAGCTACCATAGTAAATACATCAGGAGAGAAATTGCATCAAGCCGCCTCAACTATTTTCCAAATGAATTCTGTTCTATCTGTGGATAGGTCATCGAAACATAGATGAAAATGTTCGGTGTGATAGCATCTATGAGAATGTGTGAAGCTTACAAAGCATACTTTTGCATACCAGTTGGTGACCAAAACAAACCTTAGGGGCCTCATTTTGCTTGTGAACACTGCGAGAAAGATTTTGGAAGGTAAGAAAATTATATGTTTTAAAGAGTAAAATATCCATTGTCAGATATTTAAGCTATTGTGTTTGTTTTCAAGCTAAAAGTATATCTTTTACTTTTACTGGATGGTATAGAGGGAAAAGAAAGCCATGAAGTTTGCTATTCCCAGGATTTGGTGTGAACCCACATACCAGTCAAACAACTGCTACTTATGCATGGTGGACCCATACAAACATCGAAGTGGCAATAATGACCTGCTACTTCCTATCTTGATCTTCCATGATCTATTACACCAGTATCACACAGTGCTAATCTCCTTTACTTACCTCCACCAGAAAAGAATGAGCCACCCTCAAAAGAAAGCAATAATTCAGAAGCTGAAACGTCATAAACATTTCTCAAGAAGTTTTACCAATCAAATTGTGCTCTGCTACTGCAATTATGTAAGGCTGAAAAGTGATTTGAGACTTCAAAATGGTAGCATTTTTGATGGGTCACCAGAGAGGTTTTACTAAGTTTCCATATCATCTTTGTCTTTGGGACAGTAGGGATACCACAGCAAATTACCACAAAAAGCATGGCTACAAAGGACTGGGTTCTCTGTTGGAGGGCATAATTTCAAGCGTATGTAATTGATAGACCCTCACAATTGCTGTTCCTTCCATTGCATTCAAAACAAGCTCTCACAAACTCTCTGAGACAAAGGTGAAAGCTGATGTCTTTATTGGACCACATAACAAAAAAATCGTAGTGTTTTCAGAATTCGCTGAAAAGCTTACAAAAAAGGAAAAAAAAAGCAAGGAAGAGGGTTTTTACGGTGTATTAGTGCAACTACAAGGCTGAAAATTATATGAAACTGGTTGAGTACTTAGGGAAAGATATGGCCAAATGAGCAGCAGGATGGCTCTGAAGGGGTACATATCCTTGATGCCCATCTTATCATGTTCAAGGAGCATACTCAGCGCTTCCATCAAAGCATATTGATCTTTGGACATAGATAACAAGGAGTATATAATGAAAACATAATGGGAGACTACATTAGGGGGCTTATACGGGGAAGTCTTTACGTCTTAAAAAAGGTTTAGTGAGAGTAGGGGGCTTATAGGAGAAATCGAAGAAAACTGTCCACTTCTAACTTTTTTACAGGTTTTTATATATTTCTTGTAGGTTTCAATTAAGTTGTATAAATTTAACTCTGATTTTGTTCTTAGCCATACAATGGGTGACAAACCCCCAAATTTGCCAATTTTTAGTAAATATTTCATCATACAAGCCACAAAAGCAAAGTTTAAAACAATGGCAACTTTGTTTGTTTTGCAATAAAAGATTAGAAAAATAACTCTGGCCACGAACAAAAATTGTATTACATTGTGACTTTTAGGATATAAAGTTAGCTTCGCAAGGTATCTATATCCCCACAAAAGGATAAGTTAATCATTATCAAGAATTATCCTTGAACTAAAACAGTGCCAGCGCTAGAGATTCTTGGTTTAGTCAATTTCCTTCGTATATTTATTAAAAATTGTGCTTTTACTCTTATTTCCTGCACAGTATTGTTAAAAAACTCAAACAAGCGTTGCCCCAAATCAATATTACAATTGGATGACCGCGCAGAATTCGCTTTTGAAACTATAAAAGCAGTATATTAAACTTACCATATTACTCCACTCAAAAAGATATAGTCCAATCCGTTTAATTTCGGATGCCTCTGACTTAGGAGTCGGAAGTTTTGCAACAATTTGTTCTTGCGCCAAAGTGAGATATTAATATTTTTTAGTTAAGCTTTAAGGGTCCAGAATCATAACAATCTACATTTACTAAAATGTAGATTAAATCACTTTACCTTTTGCAATAAACCAGCTCAAACACTTACCTGAAGGTACTATTTTGGGGGTCACGACAGATTGCAAGGCTATCTTGGTGACGCCAAAATTTTCACAAGCAGGCACTCTCTAAAAGTGGCCCGCGCATTTCAATTCATTAATTACACTGGTCTGCGTCAAAAATGTACCTTAGGTTTTCTGTAGTGTTTCTTAATAAAATTGACCTCTTAAATCCGAATCTGGCATCCGTTTTTCTCTATCAGGTCCAGTTTTTGCGATAGAGTGGGTGATAATAATTTTGTCGGAGCTATTCTTACATTTTCTGTTCATTTTTAACTCAACCACTATTATTATTATTATTATTATTATTATTATTATTATTATTTTTATTATTATAATGCTAAGCAATTTCTAACCTGCAAAAATATAAACTTATTAACATAATTACTTAAAATTTACACAAAATTTACTGCGAGTAAGGTAGTGCAAGACTATTGAAACTTTTATGTAATATAGGTATTACATAAAAGTTTCAATAGTTTGGCACTACCTTATTCGCAGTAATTTTTTTGTACATTTTAAGTAATTATGTTAATAAGTTTATATTTTTGCAGGTTAGAAATTGCTTAGCATTATAATAATAATAATAATAATAATAATAATAATAGTGGTTGAGTTAAAAATGAACAGAAAATATAAGAATAGCTCCGACAGATTTTGCTATGTTTTCGGCAAAGTGACTTTTCCGAGCAGCAATGTACAATCTCTCCTGAAATTAAATCTTTGTATCATGCAGATTTTGGAGTAAGGCGAGGAGATCAAGATAAAAGTTCTGCAACACATATCTACTGCAAGAGATGCTACATAAGATTAAGACGCTGGAGTCAGGGCGAACAGAAGTCTCTCTTATAGTGTCCCCATGGTGTAGAGAGAGGGCAAGGACCACACTACGGACTGCTATTTTTGCATGACAAATCTTAAAGGTGAGCATTGTATCAAGTATTTAAGCTTTCAGTATTATACTGGATCCTGAAAATGTAATTTCATCATAAACATATATTTTACTAAACATTTATGTACTCTCTGAAACTCCAAATCAATTCCTTTATGTAATATGCAATTATATTTTTCACAGGTATAAATAAGAATAAACATAGTGTGGCATATCCGGATGTTCCTTCTGCCATCAAACCCCTGCCCCATGCTCCTGGAATTTCTATACCTTCTCTCCTGAACATATACAGGTCCAAGAAGAGATTAATATGGAAGTTGATCAAGATTATGACATATCTGAGTCTTATCAGGTTTCCACACATGATATGGTCGCAAGACCATTCACTCAAGTTCAGTTAAATGACCTGACCAGGGATCTGGAGCTTTCAAAGGAGAATGCACAACTTCTTGGCTCTTGACTTCGTGAAAGTAATCTTCTCGCTAAAGAAACAACATTTCTCTTGGTACAGAAATAGAGAACAAGAGTTTCGAAGCTATTTTTTACAGCATTCTTCCAGCTCTTTAGTATGCTCCGCCAATATTAAAGGACTTGTTGAGGCCCTTGGAATTCCCTACAACCCATTAGAATGGAGACTTTTCATAAATTCTTCCAGTAGAAGTTTAAAAGCTGTGTTATTGAATATTGGTAACAAGATAGTTTCCGTTCCTATAGGCCATTCAATCCAACTTACTGAAAGTTCTTAAAATATGAAAAATTGCTGGATGCAATAAATTACTCTACCCACAATTGGAGGATATGTGGTGACTTAAAGGTAAGATCATTTTACACTTTGCATTTCTAAGCTCTTTGATATTAACATTTTAATTTTTAATTGTTAATACTTGTATACACCTTTTGGTCAACTTACATTTTACAAGAATGCAAATCTGGAATCCATGAGTCATTTTTGAGTTATATTCTTTTGTTGAAATGTGTCCCTATGGGTTAATGCATCCTTTTGGGTTAATGGCGAACTTATCATAATTGAGAAGGTATGCAACATAACTCAATAAACTCAAAATAAGATGTACATATATCCAATTAGTTCTAATACAATGATTTAATGCATCGGCATACAGGATTTTTTAGTACATGTTCATATTCTTATTCTTTTAAGAAATATTACTTTGAATTTGTTTTTAGAAATATTACACTTTGAATTTACATACCCTGCTAAATTTCTTTTCAGGTCGTGTCTCTTATATTTGGGATGCAAACAGGCTACACGAAGCATCCCTGTTTTCTATGTTTATGGGACAGTCGTGCAGATAGTATGCACTATGAGAAGAAGGTTTAGCCTACACAAGGAGCATTTAGAATTGGATCGAATAATGTGATCGCTGAACCTTTAGTGCCTCCTCACAAAATAATGATTCCTCCACTGCATATAAAGCTTGGTATAAAGAAAAATTATGTCAAAACCCTTAATAAAGAAGGCTAAGCTTTTAAATTTCTTCCTCAAAATTTTCCACAAATTAGTGACGCTAAGCTCCATGCGAGAATTTTTGATGGACCTCAGATCAGGAACTTGATGAGAAATCAGCAGTTTGAGGCATCAATGACGGACATAGAAAAAGATGACTGGAAAGCTTTTAAAGCTCTAGTTAACAATTTTCTAGGCAATTAAAGAAGCCCAGAATATGTTGCCCTGGTCAATCAGCTCCTAAAAGTCTCAAACATTTGGGAGCTCGAATGTCTATAAAGATACACTTTTTACAGTCCCATCTGGATTATTTTCCCGACAACTGCGGGGATTACAGTGAAGAACAGGGGGAAAGATTCTACCAGGACATGAAAACAATGGAATCCAGGTACAAGGGTAAATGGGACGTAAACATGCTTGCTGACTACTGTTGGTGTTTGAAGCGTGATGCACCAGATGAGAAGCACAAACGAAAATCATCAAGGGCGTCTTTTGTTGGAAATTAGAATTATCTTCTTTATTACGTTGCATTCTTTATTTTTTGTTTTATTAAAAGGATTATAGTTTACATACGTTTATTCCTGTTTCTATGATATAACAATAATAATGCATTATTAGATAGAGAAAGGTTTTTGAAATTTGTTTTTCAGGAAAAATGAGGTAATCTCAATGAAAATGGTGTATGCTCTACTGAGAAAATCTGACCTGATTGAACAAAAATACATTCATTTTTGAGCTCAGGAGGTTTCATTCATTAAGAAACCGCAAAGAAATCCTGAGGAACAAAAATTTTTTTTTCAAACGCAGGCCTGTGTTATACTCACCAAATAGCCGCCGGAAGAAACAATCTAGTGATGCTCTCTACCCGGCACTCATCAACAATTGTAAAACGCAACCCATGCATCGACACCACCATCTATGTTATAGGAAGCCAATCTAATCCCCTCTTCTTGCTTGCTTGTATGCTGGGTAATGTTGATCAAAGATTTATTCAAAGGTAAAATGAATCTTGGAGCCTGATTCATTATTCTTTATAAGGCTGGAACTTGGATGGTCTTCAGATGTATTTTTTAATTAGGGAATTTGTAGCGCTCAATTGCAAGGTGGAGTAGAGCCAACAACGAACCTCACAAATGAGCACCCCCGTTGACCCTATTGAAATCTTAAAATTGGGCACGCGAATCGAACACTGAAATAATATACCATGTTGTAACAGTGTACTAATGGATAACAAAGCAAATACGTGTAAATAGTGTTAAATTGCAAAAACATGTATCGATGCAAAATAGAATATTTTGTAATGAGACAAGCGATATCGTTGGGATTCCCAGGCGAATGTACAAATATACACACATTCGGAAACAGATGTGAGCCGAAACTCTGGACACAGATAACGGAGGCAGTGGAAAATAGCTGAACACACATAGAACGGAGTCTCATCTGACCAGCCAAAGTTTACATGAACCTGTGAAACAACGAACTCAATGAAGCTATGGATGTCGGCTTGATAAACCCGGTCAGGTGACCAAAATGCAATTACTCTTTTGGTGCTCACATGCCTACACTAAACATGCACATACTGTGGTGGAGCGAATGTGAGTGTGTGTGAAGGGCCATTCTCCCATCCCTTTCCCAATACCCTCTCTCCCTCCCTCTGTAAGAACGTGTGTGTGAATGGAGAGGGTTTTTTTATATAATATATTTATTTGATTTCATGTTTTGTCTAAAATGTTTTTTTCTCTTCCTCAGCAAATCTTTGATTATTATTTTTTCGAAAGGCCACTTTATGAAATTTCAAGATAATCCTACAATTTGTAAAGAGTGGCGGAGACTGTAGGCTTGAGGTACGCCAGTCAAAGTTATTGCACGTCCCATTTGAAAGGAGGATGGCTTTTTTATATAGCTTCAAGACGCGACCAGATCTAAATATTGTACGAGTTCGGAGGCGCCAGCTTCTTTTGATAAGGCCTAGGCGAAATTATTGTGAACACTCGAGTGGCAGCCGACAGGACTTCCCTCAGGGGTAAAAGGTAAGGCCTTTTCTTTTTTGTATTGTTTTGGATCCAGTGTGCTTATTAGGCCTCTTTTGGATTGTTCGTTTAGTTGTATGTATATAGATTTTGTTTGGCAATAGGATCGATTATTTTTTATATCTTTTTGCTAGCATTCATAAGTAGGACTGTTTATTTTGATCTTGTATATATTATAATTGTAAATTTATCAATCTCATTTTTTTTGTTCGTGTGCATAAGTAACGAGATCTCTTGTAAAGGACTGTACATACAATCCGTTTCATTTCTCCCTCGATTTCTCATTCCGATTTAGTGGAAGAAGCGGGTTGGATAGATTGGGGTTAGAATATAGATTTTCGGCCCGCTACATTTGGCGCCCGAATAGGGACGTGAGATCTCGAAACCGGAAGCGTCACATGATTGGATTGCAGTCCGTCATCAGATTGGACGTAGTGATTGTTTTCCTCTTCTTCTGTCCTTTCTTACTGACCTGGGAGGATGGCTTCTGTGAAGCAGGGTCTCGTTGATGAGGTTGTGCGACTGAGGCTTGAATTGAGAAAGAAAGAGGAAGAATGCGAGATGTTAAGGAGCGTGATTGAGGGATTGAATAGTGATATGGTGGGTATGAATGAAAAGACAGACAGGATGAAGAAAAATATGGACGAAAGACAAAGGCAGGTCGACCAAAGGATGCAGAACCTATATGACACGATTAAGTGGTCAGGACCGGCCCCCAGGACCCTCGACCCTGACCCCTGCTCCGACTGAAGGGGATAAGACTAATGGGAGTGTGTGCGAGTCTGGAGAGGACGGGATGACTGTGAGTGATAGGAAGGACAGAGAATGGAAGAGAGGGGAAAGTAAGGGAGGAAGGAAGACTGGGTCAAAGAGGAAGGATCGGAAGGTGAGAGGGAAGAGTGTGGACTCGTTATACTCGGATGAAGGAGACAGTGATGGTGTGATTGGTGAGAGCGAAAGCATCTCAAGTGAGAGTGAAGTGAATGTGAGGAAGGGTATTTTGATAAGGGAAGTGCCAAAAGAAGAATTCTTCGAGAATTTGAGCGGTATTGCAAGCGCAAGTACCCGGAGAATAAGGAATACTGAATGAATGTTTTAGGGGAGTGTTTGAATGGAAATGTATTAGAGTTTTTCCGCGTTACCACGAGTGTGGGTGAGCCGAGGTATGAGGTGGTGAAGGAGAGACTGATTGGGCAGGTGAAACGAATGAAAGAGAGTGTGAAGTATAAAAAAGTGAATGAATTTGAGAAGGCTCAAATGGGGAGGAGTGAAAGTGTGAACATGCATTCACATATGATTAAGAGTATGGCGAGAAAAAGGTATGGTGATGATGATGTGAATGAATGTAAACAATTGATGAGAAAGTTCCTTGATACGGTCCCGCGAAAGATAAGTGAATGGTTGAATGGGAAGAGAAAGGAGAGAATGAGGCTGACAGGTGAACGGTTGGTGTGGGAGGATGTGTTGGAACTGTTGGAAGACGGCCGATTTGATGAGGAAAGTGATTTAGACGAGGATGGATGGTACAGTGTGAATGTTGAGGTTAAGAAGCCCAGGAGCTTTCCGCCACCCCAGCAGTTTGTCAGCTATCGGGATGCCCTGAGAGCTGCACCAGCTGGGGGTGATGTTGAGCTTCATGGGCGGCAGGCTGGATGGGCGAATGGAGGATGGGCAAATGGAAGGGGCCAGATGAGTAGTAAGATCATGAATGGGTATATGAGGGGGCAGCCGAGGTATGTCCCAGCAAATGAGAGACCGAATGGTGTGAGAAAGATTGTGGAATCTTGTAGGTGTGGAAGGAAGGGGCATATGTTGGTGGAATGTAGGTGGACGTCTGGTGCATGTTTTAGGTGTGGTAAGAAGGGCCATTTGATAAAGGATTGCCAGGAAAGTGTGAAGAGTGCTTTGAATGTAAAGAAAGAGGCCATTTGAAGAAAGATTGTCCGAAGTTGAATGGTGGAGCAAATGCTGGGGGAATTGGAAGATACACACGTTGTAACTGTGGAAAGGCCGGTCATTATGCGAGGATAGGCGTGACCAGAGGAATGTATCTAGTTAATGTGCGATGCAAGGACATTCGAGTGAAAAGTGTTGTATTAGACTGAGAGCGCAAGGTGTGAATGGAAAGTCTGAAGCGGGAAACTGAATTGTAAGAAGGTACCTGGTGAAGTATCCTCTGGGTGCATGAGTGCGAGTAATGTGTTGGTAAGTCTGTCTAGTGTGAAAGTGCTGTTTGGTAGGAAGTATGAGTGTCTGAGGGCGAGGTTGAATTGAAGGGGATTGAGTCTTTGGCTTTGATAGATTCTGGATGCAAGACGAGCTTGGTATATAAGGATGTGTATGACAAGCTGAGTGATAAAGCCCTCCTGTCTGAGTGTAAGGGTAGTTTGGAAGATATTGGTAGTATTAGAGTGCCTGTGGTTGGAATGATAAGGTCAGCTGTTCGAATGCATGGTATATTGATGAATGAGTGTGAATTCTCTGTGATTGATAAGGTGAGTAGTGAGTATGGTGTGATTTTGAGGTATGATTTTATGAAAGTGAACAGTATGGTTGTGCATCCTGCGAACGATCAGATTTAGAGAAAGATTGGTAAAAATGGGGTGTATAAGTTGTATGTAGGGAAAGATAGTAGTGTTTTGAGGAGTGTGATTAGCGGTATTGAGGTGACTGCTATGGAGAGTGTAAGGCTTGTAAAGGGCGAAAGGATGTCTGTTAGAGTGAGTTGGAGTGAAGATATAAGTTTGGACATGGGTAAGAACACTGTGTTATTGGATGGAAAAGATGCATATTATAGGGTAAGGCGTGTTGCTTGTGTGTTTTGATGGCTTGATGAGAATGAATGATCCTTTTGTATGTGTGCAGGCGTACCCCAGAGTGAAATGACAGGTGAGTGGGCTCTAAGTCGGAGATGTACTGATTCACCTCTCCACTGTCAATGAGGTAGGTATGGATGATAGCATGGAAATCAGAGTAAATGCTGCGAATGAAAAGACTTGTGAATGGACGTATAATGAAGTGGAAAGGATGGTGAAATTGGATGAATGTTTGACTGAGTAAAAGGGAAGATGTGTATCGAATGCTGTTTGAACGAAAGGGGGTCCTCAGTAAGGGCGATCTGGATTTCGGGGTTGCGAAGCTTCCGGAATTCAAGATTGTCCTGAAGGAGGACACCCCAATCTATCAGCGGCCAAGACATTTCCCTTGTTCGGTTGCTGATGAGATTGAGGAGCAGTGTGTGGAAATATAACGATTGGGGGTGATTGAAGAAAGTGAGAGTGCATGGAATAGTCCGATTGTGCCTGTACGTAAGTTGTATGGAAGATTGCGCCTATGTTTGGTATATCGAAAGGTGAACGAAAGGACTGTGAAAGAAAGGTTTCCGATGTGTGTGGTATCTGAGTGTGTGTATAGTATGCATGGGATGAAGTGGTTTACAAAGCTGGATTTGGTACGGGGGTATTACCAGATGCCCATTGCTGAGGAGAGCCGGCCAGTGACTGCCTTTTCCTCTACGAAAAGTTATTATCAGTTCCGGAACCTCAGCTTTGGGTTGGCTAATGCTCCCGGAGCCTTCTAGCGGGCGATGAATGTTGTGTTGAGTAAGTTTGTGAGTAAGAATGTGATTGTGTTTATAGATGATATATTGATTATGATTGGGAGTTTTAAGGAGCATATGAGATTGGTGAATGATGTGTTGAGAACGTTGAAGAGTGTTGGTGTGAAGGTGAAAGTAGCGAAGTGTGAATGGTTTGCGAAAGAAGTGGAGTTCCTTGGGCATATGGTGAGCGGGAATGGGTTGCGAAAGTTGCCAAAGTATGTTAAGAAGGTGCGAATGTTTCCGAAAGCGGTGACTGTGAAGCAGCTGAAGTCGTTTCTGGGTTTGATTGAGTTTCAACGAAAGTTTATACGTGATTGTTCGGGTGTGAGTAAGGCTCTGACTGAGTGGATGGGCAAGAAAGGCAGTACGATTGTTAGGTGGTATGATAAGATGAATGAAGCGTATGAGAGACTGAAAGAGGCAGCGGCTGAAGATGTTAAATTGGCATACCCGGACTATAGTGTGAATGCTAAGATGCTTGAATTGTATACGGATGCGAGTGGGTACTGTATAGCAGCGTTTGAATGGAGAGAATGTCAGGCGAATAATTGGATATGTATCCAAGGCTATGAATGCGGCAGAGCGAAAGTATTCGACTGTGGAGCGAGAGTTGGCTGCGATAAGGTATTGTTTGAAAGTGTTGCGTCCGTTTTTGTATGGTGTGAGGTTTGTGATCAAAACAGATCATCAACCTCTTGTGTATCTGCAGCGTATGAAGTGGGCTGATAGTAGGATTGCAAGGACTTTGGAAGATTTGAGTGACTTTGACTATGTGATTGAGTATGTGCCTAGTGAACGGAATGGAGTGGCTGATTTGATGTCAAGGTATCCTGATACGAATGATGAAAATGTGTGTGGAGTGAGTATTTGCCGAAAGGGATTATGAATGGAAAGGAGAGTAAGGGTGGTGATGATTCCTTGTTTGAGAGCGTATGGAAACGTTTGCAAGATTTGAAGAGTGATGGATTAAATGTGAGGTGCCCGATAGTGTGGATGCCTTAAGGAAGGAGGCAATGAGTGAAGTATGTAGGAAACCTGAAAGTATTGGTATGGCGAAGGTACGGAACTTTATGAAAGAATTGAGAGCGATGTGTATGCAAGGGGTCCCGCCGTTTCAGGAAGTGTTGATTGTAGTGAGTTGTTAGTATGGAGTGATTGTTTATGTGCATTGGTGGTCAGAGGCTGATTGTATACAAAGATGAGAAGGTGAAGGGTTTGAATGCTAATGCGGTGCATCTGCAGTGTTTGAGCAGTGTGCATTACAATTGGGTGATTGAAAAGTGTTCGTATATGAGGGAAAAGAATGATTGTCTGGATGAAGATGAGTGTTTGGTGAGTGAGGATGTGGTAGTTGATGACGGTGTGGATGTCAGTGCTGATGTTGATGTGGTTGTTCCTTCTGTGTATTGCGAACATGGTGGACCTGATATGATGGAAGAGAGAGTGAAATTTGTTGAAAGGTTGTTCTGTGGTTTGATTGATACTGGAGCGCAAATCTCGTTAGTGAAGGAGAGGATTCTGACTAAGTATGATGACTTTAGATGTTGTGAGCGTAAACCAGTGAAGTTACGGAGAGTGCGTTTGGGCAGTGGTGTGAACGTGAAGCATGACTTTGTGATTCTGAAAGATGAGCAAATGCCGTGTTGTTTCTTGTTTGGTGTGGACTTTATGAGATTGAATGATTTGTCTTTGGATGCTGATAAGGATTGTGTTATGAAAGGTGAATGTGAGGTGATGAGGTTGAATGAGTGTGCGAAGAATATTGTCAAATTTCGCGGTATGATCGATTGAGATTTTAAGTGATGATGATATTCTAGAGATACAAGAGATCTGTTCTTTTGTCAGTGAGTTGAAGAGGTGTGTGATGATCCGTGTTAAGAACAAAGAACAAACCTCAAAATGACGATTGCTAAAAGTAAATAATTTAAATGATTAACCAACGGAAAAATCTGAGCCAATAAACGAAAAGCTGTGAAGCGAGGCGAGAAGTGTAAGCGGGCGGATAAAAAGCTTCGCTTGAATGAGTTTTTATAGACTCAGGATGGCGCAGCCGATTTGCTGCTCGCCAAAGGTGATCCCCCGACGTAGGAAGCAATTCTCAACTCGCCTCATGCCACTTTCATTCTAATTTTTTTCATCGCTTTTATTCTTACACCCCTATATCTACAGCTGTAAAAAACGGAGAAAGATGAAAATTTTCGAGACAACGAGAAGATATTTAGATTTTACTTAATGTAATACCTGAAATCTGATCTTAAAAATATAACTAAAGGGATATTTAAGGATTGTATGAAATTAATGTGACTTACGAGATGGCATTAACAAAAGAAATAAAATGAACGAAAGAAAGATGAATGAGTGACACTCAAAGATTATTACGAGCTAGAACATACTTTGAATAAGTGATTGATTGAATAACTAAATAAAATATTTCATATAATAATTAAAATAAAAATTCTCCCAAATAATGAACTTTATGGAGCTGTTGACGAAATTACAATTACGTTTGATATATGGATGAAGGTGATATTATAATAGCACTGTTTTACTCAATAACAGATAAATTAAATGTACAAAGAAACCACTGTTTGGGAGCATAAAGTTTATTAGAACGGGACTAGTTTTGATATGTAGCTTCCCATATCATCTTCAGCCGTAAACTAAATTAAATTGACAAAAAAATGAAATACTGGAATATATAATAACAGGCAACTGACATTAATTTGGAGGCGTTAGCTTTAGGTGACTAACATTATCCTTTAAAATTAAGTATAAGACATAGGGCCTGCCTGCACTTTATGCCCCCAAACAGTGGTTTATTTGTACATGGATGAATGTACACAACTGAATTATAATGTTCAGCCCTAATATCTGGCCCAAAGCTGCAATCATGCGGAAAAGGAGAAAGAAACCTTATGTGTCGATAATAATTTCTTCAATATATAGTGAATCGAGGCCTGCTAGACATAAAAATTTTAAATTATTGAATTTGTTCAACCAGTTTATGCATCGAGGCTAGACTAAAATCATGATGCTATATTGGATAGAGGAACAGGAATCAAAACAAGCAAAATGTGTCTAATTTGGGAAAATATAACGGAGGACCAGAGACAAGTTGTGGGTTCAAACGCATAGAAACTATGCAGCGTGAACAAACTATCGCCGGCTCAAGGCGACGAAATATTGGCAGAAAAAAAGCTCATTTTAGGACAGTAGCACAATCTACATATTTTATAGTACAACTTATATGCAGAAAAAAATAAGCTACGCTTTTTTTCACCTAATTTAGTTAAAAGATTATTAGACCAGTTCCTAACACCTGTCAATCTAGGAATCGTCATGATAACCATTTATAGCAGAAATAACAAGGTCTCGTAAAACACTTTAACATTCACATGACCATTTAATGGAAAAAAAAATGTGCTTTATATTCCGACTAATATCTAATTGTCTGGCGATCCGGACAAAATTATCATCGGAAATGTCACTGCTGGTGAATAATTACTTCCTGCTTCATTACGAATCAGGTGTGACATCGCTATGGACATCTCTCATCGGCAAATTTTGAGCTCCCACATTTATCAGACTGATATTGAAGCAATCACGGCCATTTTCATAGCATTGAACATCCAACGGGGCAAGGGAGGATAATCAAGACTAATCAACACCGATAAGAACCCTTCCCAACTGTAACGAGAATAGACCTTAGTATTTGTTGTTGAGGAGATTGCCGTATATATTGTATTATAAGTGGCCTAACTGTCGAAACAAAACCACCATTTCTAAACCACACGAAGCCCAGCATTTGGACGCGTGGCCGTACTTCAACTTTTTACCGGTTTTGTATTTGTACAGAGTCCGTGTATTTACCGAATCCACGCTTTTTATTCGCGTGTGAGTCTAATCGCGAGCGACTCTACATTTCACTGTGTCGGTCGGTCGGCCCCCGTTTTGCTTTTCTTTTGTTTTTGTAATAACATCCTAACTATTCGGCCAATTCTAACAAAATTTGGAACCCTTATGTTGTTTTACATTCTCCTTCGAATGCTATAATTGCCAAAGTTCTCCCAAGGATAGCCCAGGAATTATTTTGTTTTAGTAATAACATCATAACTATTCGGCCAATTTAAAATATTTTTTGAAACATTTATGTTGTTTTACATTCTCTTTTGAATGATATAATTGCCAAAGTCTTCCCGAGGTTAGCCCTGGAATTATTTTATTTTAGAAATAACTTCATAACTATTCGGCCGATACTCTGCTAGTCTAGACTAGGCTATTCAGCTATACTCTGCTAGGCTATTGTAGCTAGGCTATACTATGCTAAGCTATGCTAAAATATAATGTACAAGGGTAAGATAAACTCTGCTAATTTAGGCTATAAAATGCTATGTTTAGATATCATATAGTATGTTAGGCTAGACAATACTAAGCTGTGGGGGAATTCCACGTGGAATTTCTTTTCCAGCACGGAAGTAAAGTCCATGCGCTGGAGAAGATTCTAGAATTTGGTTAGGCTTAAATTGGTAAGCCTCATCCCCTATCCACAAGCGGTAGCCTCGAACCGGGTCCACCACGGACCACCTTTACGCAGGTTAGAATCGCCTCGGCGTGAAGATTCGAGGCCATTCGAGAGTAGTTCTGTTTGCCCCACCCCCGCGGGGGGAGCCTCGGGCATATATAGGGCTCGTCTTCCAGGTGGGAGACACAGAGTTGAGGAGTCTTGCCCGGACCCAAGAAGATTCCCCTAGTTCCAAGTCAGGTGCTAACAACAAAGCAAAGTGACGGCTGAACTTTTTGTGTGTTGGAATTAGCCCCAGCCAGTGAGGTAATTCCAATTGACGATCGCCACCGAGCGATCTTTCCGACTCCACTCATCAACTCCTGTCGAAGCCCTCCTCGTTGGACCCTCGTTTTCGGGTGGCCGAACTACTCTCCCCTGGACCGGACGTTACCGCCCCCTCCCTTTTGTAGAACCGTCATCACGTTAACTTTCCGCTCAGAAGCTCCGAGCGCCCTCGCCATCACGTTTATTGCCTGCAGAAGACATCCGTGAAGCCTTACCCTGACGTCTCACCCGGAATCCTCCTTAAGCCAAACCCTCTCCCCCTTCAACAACCCAATTGAGTTAATCCTCCCCATTTGAATAGTCTCGTTCTGTAATACATTAATTTTTAACTTCAGAGTCTAGCGCATAACTCTGCAATTCTCCGTTCATTTACCAATTTAATTTGGCCTATTTATTCTCTTATTTTATGCAAATTTTGCCTGACCTCGTTGCACTCTTCCTCGCTGTTCCGCGCATCGAAACTCGTGGCGTTCCGTCCCTTGTCGGTTCGCCTTTAAGTTCTTGGTCCCATAGATATAATATGGTATTGATATAATGTAATGTCATACCACGACATAAGCTATGCTTGACTAGGGTATAATAGGAGAGTATAGGCTATACATGTCTAGGATTGTTAATGCTAGGCTAGGTTATACTATGCTAGAAAAAGCTATGCTAAACTACTTTTGATACACTATAAAATTATTGATTCTTATTTTTTTCACTTTCCTTATCTTTATTGGCAAGAGTAACCTAACACATTATTTTATTGAAGGGCCTACTGTAATTTTCTAGGCTGCGCAGGAATAATAATTCTCTCCAATTGAGGTGGAATCCATCCTCCACGTCGAATTTTCTACCTACATAGATGATCTCGAATTTTTAATAATTTATATATTTATATGTTTAAAAACAATTGTTTTTTAATATAGACAATGTTTTTTCTTGGGCAAATTATAAAAAAGTGCTCTTTTGGGTGGTGGTGTTGTTGTTAGGCTTTTGCAATCACATCATATTTTATTATATATAATTTTTAATTTAATTTAGAAATGAGGGACTTCACCCTCATACCCCCCCACACCCAGAAAATTAAAAAAAAACCTCGTAAATATTCCTAACTCGCAAAAGCCTATCCTTGGTTTTGATTCAAAGGCGCGTCAAATCTCGTTAGGCCTCTATTTGTTTATAGCGTGTTACGTAACCCGTTTGTATCCATATGTACACAATTATAGCATCCTAATTAAAAGAGAAATATTTAAAGTGTTTTACAAAATTAAAAAACTAAACTATATAAACCCCTACGTAACAGATTCTTTTGAGGTGAAGACTACAAAAATAAAAAAAAATAAACTAACTAGATTCTTTCCATTCGAAGATGGTGGCCAATCTATTTTTCGACATAACATGGTAATTAGAGATTTGCCCACATTACATACTGAAAAAGTTATATGTATTTGCGTATTTTTTAAAAATAGAGATATTTATAACAAAGCGCCCACGAAATTCGAGGGCGGGCATAAACCGAAAAATAACCAATATATTAAAAAGTTTTTTCAGTGTGATATTCCTGTCTAACAATATTGCCTTAAGCCATTTATCATTTTTCCCCTTTAAATTGAACTTATTTACCATAAAACCTTCCTGGCAATTCAGTGCTATATTTTATTGTAATTTCTCAAACATAATTGCATTTTGACGATGCATAGGAATGACAAAGGAGTAGAGCTGAGCCGAGCTGGAAGCGTCCTCTAGCTTGCTAATTGCAAATGGCCAAAGCTAGGCACCAAACCTTTAAGCCGTCAATAGTTAATTAACGAATTTCAACCTTTTCGATAATAATTTAAGTTCTCAGTTAACTTTAAAAGTCATTAACGGACTAATTACCTTTTGTTACATTTATATTCCGTCAATTCTAGTCCATTCAGCTAAAAAATAATTTAAAGTACATCAGCCAAGTGTACATGAATGACAGCGGCGCTCTCAGTTTGCGTCTGGTAGTAAGGAGAAAAGGTTGTGTGACG